>OY992882.1:76996312-77191312 GCA_963921405.1 Cepaea hortensis | reverse complement strand
CAGCAGACCACCTTACATTTGTTTTTTTACAAAATGGTATTGATGCCACTCGTTCAGAAAGCAATGGCAAACTACTGAAAGTAAACCTGTCAAGAGATAACAACTGCAAATACAAGCTGGTGTTGACTACGACGTCCTGTAAAGGATACGCAACTAACTTGATTTTTTAAAAAAAAAGGTGTTTGCTCATTACCCTTTACTTTTTCATTTGAGCTTATCAGTGTCATTGTTAACATCGACATAATCGAACTACCCAGCCCCATTCATTGTATATTGTTTCATGGATTGTTTTCACCGTCCCAGGATGAAAATTCATTGCGTCGAAACGTCTGTTATTTATGTGCTCCATGATTCTGCAGGATGACTTCAGCTTTTATATATTTCCTTGTAATTTTGTTCAGGCGTCCTCTACTTGAACTCAACGTTAGATAAAGTATCAGAGATCACATGTAAAGTCAACGCATACAGTTCTGACAACGTTGGCAGCAAATCTGCTGCTGTCGTCAACATTACAGTGACAGCCGACAACAATTTGCCTCCAGTGTTCTCGCAAGTATGTGGTTTGAGCGAGTGTAGGAACACACTTCTTTGTTTGACTGTTTGTTTGTTTGCATAAAATCGATTGTATGGTGGTTCAGGGATCTCTCATAAATTATGCTCGAGGAGATGCAAGCACAGTGCACGAACTGCATTGCAATGGCCCAGCCCCTGAAGTATATATACCAAAATCGTACATGCCTTAACACTGAAAGGTGAGAGGACCAGAATTTCAGATTGGTAATGGGAAGTCAGTTTGGTGAAACCTCACTTCAAGGGGTGAAATCTTAGGCTTATTTAAGTAGTAATGTAGAGAAAGATGGAACTAAAAGACATATTACAATTAGAATATAAAAAGCAATTGGAACGTTCATGAGTCAGTAAGGAACTAAAGCACCATTTAATTAACACCCCTTGAGACATATTGGACACATTGTGATTGTCTTTGTAAAGACCAATCTACACAATATTCTTTGTTCAATACTACTTTTGCTGCCTTTTCTTTCTATGACATTTCCAGGTACCCATTTTCGCCTGACTCCACATGGGGTAATTTTTAAAATTCACCTGAATGCAAATTCGACCCCATGATCACCAGACCAGCAAGCAAACGTGCTAGCCAATGCGCTTTCATTGCTGTAGGAAATTTGTGAAAGTGACAGGAAATAAAACCAACTACCAAACTTAGAATATTTAACTCTAACGTTGTATCTGTTCTGCTATTAGGATCAGAAACACGAAGAATGGCTAAAACAATTACCAATAAGCTATAAACATTCATTAGCTTTCGCCTTCACAGAATAGAAAGAATACAATTATATGAAACAAACAGGTAGGCAGAGAACAATATGAACTGAAACTAATCAAGAGGTGAGGCGAAAATTCAATTTTCTGGAGAGAACACGCATTGATAAAAACTGATAATGGTATAACTAGAAGGTCTCTAACATGGCAAAGAAATAGAGCGAGACCTAAAACAAACGTATAAGAGAATTAGATACCCAAAAACACACGGATAAGACAATGAGAGACATAAAAAACACGAAGAAGAGAAATAGACACCTAAAAACACATGGAGAAGAGAACTAGAGACCTAATAACACACAGAGAAGAGAACTAGAGACGAGAGATGAATGCCTCGGGGAAGACACGACGAGAGCTGCAGGAGCTATCAAAAGAAATGTCTACTTGGCCTCAATTGATTTAGGGTCAATGCTCCGACGGGGGATAAAGGAAGAAGAGGAAGATTATATCGCAAGCTAATAATGGTTCGATTGAACAGGACGAGAAACACAATTTCGATGTCTGTATCCTGTATCTAGAATTCGGTGCAACGGGACTACGTCAGAAAGCAAGACGGAAATCCATAGATAAACATTTATGTATGGCTCTCATTGAAGTACAAGCAGGAAATAAGGATCAGAGGACGCACTAGACAACATGACAATTGAAAGCAGTAGTTACCGACCCTATTCGAACCTGTCATCTCCGAAAGATGACAGCGTCTCTCTGAAGGACGAAGTGTTCTTCGACACATGATAAAACTAGACACTCCTAAAAAGGCGTCTTTATTGGCTAAGTCTATCATCCATATGAACCCATAATTATGGAGTGTGGATATAATTCGTAGCTAACCATTGAAATAGCACCATATGTCTCATAATTTTCTGTAAACAAGCATAGATCAAATAACAAAAAACAAAAACAGACAGGACAGTAATGCTGTGTCCAGTATACTAACGAACATTTAAAAAAAGAGAGAGAAATGATTTGTCGGTTTCAATGTTGTACACGTATTACACACAAATATCAATTAGGGAACATTTTGAGGCCACTAAGACATCTCATAAATAAACACACATGTAAAGCTTTCAATTAACGCAGAGGATGCCTCGCGTTAAAAGTGCCGCGCAGAGACAGCCGGGAAGAAGAAGGCAGAGGCGAGGAAGGCCGCTGCGACTGCTGAGCCCAGTTCCACAAACAGCAGTCCTGCTCCTACACCAGCTGAAACCGTTCCCGTTATTAAATAAACCATAACAGAAGCCAGTAGCAGCCGGGAAGTCCTAACCATCACCATGACGATGCAGCCCAATTTTCAGGAGACCTCCACTCAGGAGAAAACAACAGCAACAACAATCGAGAACTTGACCAGCAAAATACTGCTGATGCAAACAAGCGTGGGAGAAGCCAAACTGTCGGCGCTACCAACAGACAAGAAAAACGAGCTGGGAAGACACAGCATCGACCAGCTGCGCAAGACACCGGATGGAGTAGTGGTCTCCATCAACAAAAACACAAAGACCACAAAACATATGCAGAAAATTGCACACGTAGATAAAGCCGTCATACAGCTTCACCACGGCATAGTTTTGGAAGCCGCCCGGCACCGCACGATGAAACGATGGGTCATCAGACGAGTCCAGACCCATTTACAAATGACTAGATCAGGGAGATGCTGTTGAAAGAGAACAAGAAACTAAAGATCACCAGTGCTGAGAGGATCATCGGCAAGAACAGCATCCCCTCCACAGTTGTCGTAACGTCGGAGGACCGAGTGATCCTTCAGAACATCACATTGGACAAGAAATACCAAATTCCAGAGCATTATATACTGAGAGTGCTGCAGTGCTCTAAGTACCAGAAATTTTGGCACACCCGTGTCACCTGCAAGAGGGAGGTGGAGGTATGTAGATATTGCTCTGGACCTCATCCATCCAGTCAGTGCCAGCATGCAAAGACCGACTCGGACTTCAGGAAGCTAACACTAACAGGAAATGCGCCAACTGCCTCGGCATCCAAGGCGCCAGGTATCTCGGCTGCCCCTGCCACCAAGACAGCAAAGAAGGCATGAAATCGCCATCAAGTCTAACCTACCATATAAGGAGGCTAGGGGGCAGTACAAGACGACCAACCGACTCACTAAAAGTGACAAAGCACAACTGAAAGACCAACTGAAGGACCTGAGAACACAGTTCAAAAGCATGGAGGAAGAAAAAGACAAGACGCAATAAACACAGATAACGGCCATTCAGCGCATCCTGGACGAACTGAAGCTAGTCTAGCAAAAGATAGAGCAGGATATCGCTCGAATGGCTGCTATGAAGGCTGAAACTGACGAAACTTTATCAAAAATCCAAGAAGAAAGAGAAAAGACGGAAGAAACGCTCAAAGAGATCCAAGAAGAAAGGCAACAACTAGAACTACTCAAGGCCAAGACCGAAACACCTGAACCAGAAAACACAAAGACTCAGACAGAAGAATCATCATCAGAAAGTGAAATAGAACTGGATGAAAATGGATACCCAAATCAAGAAAAATGGTTCGATAGACTGTATCGAAAAGGCCTTGTCGGAACCGGCCACGACACACGGAATCAATCAACACCGAGAAGATTCGAAGACAACCCAAGATGGGGATGGAGGTGGAACACCAGGAGAGACGACACCTGGTAAAACTCCCTGAAGGAAACAGCACCATATGACGGGGTGGGTACCCAATTACTCCAGGCCTCAACAAGTGCGCGACTCTGTCCAGACATGAATAACCTCATCAAGAAAGTAACCGACGAAATTAACACATCAGAAGCCTGGAAGCTGACAGCAAGCAGCCAAATCTCCGAAATAATCAAGACAAGCCACACCATAGAGGCCCTAAATACAACCAAACCGATAAATCGAAGGTTGAACGGGGCCATTCGTTTCAAGAATTGGAATGGGAATTAGCTTTCAATTGTTATGTTGTCTAGTGCTTACAATAATCCCCATTTCATTCTTCTATATCTATGGGCGCCAAACAATACATGTGTGTTTATTTATAAACTGTCTTAGTGGCCTAAAAGGGTTCCTTAATTGGTATTTGCATGACCCCACAGTCAGATATAACTGATATAATTGAAGCAGGCTATTAGTTATCATGTAAATAATCGTGATTTAACATTGTTGCTTTAATTTCACATTCCATATACATTGTTCATCACATATGTGTCTTTATATTATGAACTAGAACGTATTCCAAGGGAATGTAACAGAAAACTCAAACATCTCAACATTTGTTCTCAATGTTTTCGCTACTGATCCTGAAAACAGAACCTTGACGTATTACTTCCCTGCTGGACAAAGTAAGTTACTGTTACATTCGCTGCCTATAGTCACTTTTTTTTTTTTTTTTTTTTGGCCCCAATATAACCATCCACATCTCAGTAACCAACTGAGGGAAAATTATGGGATTTAGTATATAACCTTATCAGTATGTCCACCCAACAAAAACATTTTTGTTCTGGAGATTTTACAGCAGATTTCAAAGTTTGTTTATATGCGGTATATAATTTACGGGTCTGAGATGAAATTCATAATTTTAAATGTATTACAGCGTAGCCAGACAATCAGCGCTCAATGTTGAATATTTTGTGTGTTTTAAGGGATTGGCCGTATGCCAACTCCCCGCGTTGTTCAAACTAGGACTGTTCAGAGGTGTCTCAAAACGAGGGTTATTTCATGAAACCTGATTAATATGTTATTGTTTTTTTTTTTTTATTTTAAAACTTATCGCTAACATTGAAATGTGTGAATATTTTTCAATGGGATTTAATGCGAAATTGTACACTTCAAAGAATCGCTATGAATTTGAACACATATTTTTGTCAAGAAGCTGATCGCAGGAAACTGTTTTATACTATTACAAATTCCGAAAAAATAACAGTGCGTGCATTGGGATTGAGTAAACGGTAATTTCATCGATGGGTGCAAAAATCTGGAATTAAACCACCACGCAATAACAAAACGGTAGGTAGAAAGATTATTGTAGACAGCTTTGACAAAGATGTCATAAGGTGAGCTATTATAAAAATGCTTTAAAAAGTCGCTTAAAATTCGACAGGGTCGACTTCATTGCAAAGGGTTCTATCCCATATGGCTCGGTATCTTTCCGCAGCGCGGAAAGCATCGCACAAAGCTCGAACTCCGCAGCTCTAGCGACGACCCACAGAAGTCTCCGAAAAATTTAATTCGTGAACCGAAGGATGCGGCCCGGAATCGAACCCACCACCTTTGGAGCCCGAGTCAAAAGGCTTGACTACTTCGCCACGGAGACTCCTAAAATTATAAAGTTTTGGATTTTATATCCAGGATTATCCAGCATTATTAAAATTCTGGATGCCAAAGAAACAGTGACTATAAGAAAACGTAGGGTTTGGTTCAGAAAGAACAATAACATAGAGCTATCCAAAACAACTTTGTGGAAAATTATACGGACATTATCTTCACTATTTGAAAGTACAAGGGCGGTAGAAATAATCTTTGCAAGCAACCGCATTTAGGAGCCATGAGAAGCAGATACCTACGTGAAATAAGGGAAATGCGCAAAGAAAATTATGACATAGTGTGTTTGGATTAAATATGGATCAATGCGCACCACACAAGTGATAAGGAATGGCAATCAATGGATGGACAGATAAAGCGATATGTGCCCAGTAGTATAGGACAGCTTTTGGTCATGGTCCATGCTGGTAATACGCATAATGGCTTACAACAGAATGCTGGGCTCGTGTTCGTATCAAAGCATACAGGCAATAGGGATTATCATAATAAGATGAATGGTAATGTATTTAGAGATTGGCTCGAGAATACTGTGCTTCCATCACTAGATAGACCGTCGTGTCCAATTATGGACAATGCATGATATCAATGTTGTTGCCCAAGAAGACAAAATACCTACAGCATCGAGCAAAAAGGGAGCAATAAAGATATGACACCGAATGAAAAACATACAATTTCCAGAAACGTATTTCTAGCTAGAATTGTTGTCCCTTGTAAAACAGACGCCAAAAAGCAAGAAATATCAAATCGACAAGTTGATAGAAGAGCATCGTCATGGGTGCTTGAGACTTCCGCGGTACCATTCTCATTTTAACCCTATAGAACTTGTGTGGGCTAAAATTAAAGGACAGGTGGCAGCTGACAATCATCATCATCATCATCATCATCATCATCATCATCATCATCATCATCATCATCATCATCATCATCATCATCATCATCATCATCATCATCATCATCATCATCATCATCATCATCTTCCACTTCTGCCGTTAAGCGTCGTGGGGAGGAATAATTTGTGTTCCAGCGCCCGGTGGACGGCACTGGATAGTGTCATTCCGTGTGGTTGTACAATGTCTCTGATGTCGTCAATCCATTTTCTTCTTGGACGTCCTCGTGGTCTCGTCGCAGATTATCTTTGATCTAAGGCCAGTGATGGTAGTTGCTGATGATGCATTCTAACGACATGGCCAAACCACTTGATCTTCTGTCTTTCAATAAATGTGGCATAAGGTGTTGATCCCACAGTCTGTCTGATAGTAGCATTTCTTACTCGGTCTCGGATTGTTAAGTTGGCAGCTCTCCTCAGGCATCTCATTTCGCAGGTGTTGATTTTGCGAAGGTGTATAAGGATAAAGTATATTTGGATAAAGTCCAGGTTTGAGATTGGTAGCATAAGGTTGGTGTGAATATGCTGTTTATTATCTGTCGTTTTGCGGACATGGGTATGTTTGGATGTTTCAGTAAGGGTGATAGTTGATATGTAAGTGCATTAGCTTTTTGACATCTGATTTCAATTTCTCTGTCCAATCTGCCATCTTCTGTGATCATACTTCCAAGGTATTTGAATTCTTTAACTTGTTTCAGAGGTGTGTTATTTATCTGTATACTTAGTGGGCCTGGCGATCTGCTAACTTGCATTACTTCGGTATTGGCAGCTGACAATACTATATTCAAATTGTCTGACGTCAGGATACTAACCCAGTCCGCGCTATTAAATATTGATAAAAGTTACTGGAAAATGTGAGGACCGTGTGTTGACAGAGGAAGAGGATTATAAGAGAAAGGATGGATTGAATTGTATGCAACTGAGAGCAGTCATCAACTTACTGGAATCGTCAGACACCGATTAAGGTCTGAGCAGATCGCAGACCTTAATCCACGTGCACACCAACTGGGATATTTTTCTACAAATACTCAGAAGAATTGCAGGCCCTAAACATTACAGCATCCGCATAATGTCAATGACAACAGTTTGTATTCCACAGTGATGAATTTTCAATTCCGCAAGCCCTCATCAGTGACAAACAACTGTATTGAAAAAAAAAAAAAACACACACACACACACAAATAAATCACAAACACACACACACACACACACACACACACACACACTAAACGCATTGAATACCAACAGAAGAGTAATATTGCGGTGGAAACTGACATATTGTGGCATAACAAGAAACGTGAGAGCAAACACGTTGTCAAATTAGGGGACACCACACGTGCATACGAATAAATCTATAAACTTCAATGAAAAGAGGACCAACATCTTGGTCGTTAAAAATAAAACCCACTACAGAGACACTGACAACTATTTTCATAGTGCAAAACAGGTAATCATGTTCCGTCTCTGAACGGTAAACGCACAGATGTTTGGAAGCTTTCACGAACTCAATATAAAAAGCTGACACGAATACGTGTGTACACATTATTAACCAGCAGCTGAAGAAACAAGAAGGAAATGAAAAAAAAAAAGGTAAGAAATATATTCCTTCTACTTTCCTGTCAATTTACAAATTATTTACCCCATGCCTCTGTAAATTGTCTGTCTTTACTAATATTACACATTGCACCCCTATCGAGATTCTCCGTGGTGAAGTGATCAAGTCGTCTGACTCGGGCTCCGAAGGTTGTATGTTCGATTCCGGGCCGCGTCCTTTATTTCACGATTGCATTTTTTCGGAGACTCCCGAGGTTCGTCGCTGGAGGTGCGGAGTTCACGCCTTGTGCGACGCTTTCCGCGCTGCGGAAAGAAACTGAGCCATATGGGATTAAAAAAAAACCGGTGCAATGCAGCCAACCCTGTCGATTTTAAGCTACTTCTTTCATTGCACCCACTCCCATACAAATCCGGATACGCCTTCTGTGTCATCTGAAGTGGCGGGGCATTCATTACTGTAAACATAAATTTGTTAGCGAGAAATCACTAGTTTTTCAGCAAAACATCAAAGAAATGTCGCCGCTTTCGATGTTTTAAGTTGCTTTTGGACCTATCAAAGACATATTCCTTGTGTGGGGGTAAATATAAGACGGCTGGAAAAATTTCATAACGATGCAACAGACAGTTTTCAAAATAATTGATCGTGAATGAAGGCATTCTTTTCGGGACATACTATAGTACGTAGTTCTACTTAACACTTGCAGGACGGCAGGTCTATATATTGGGCCGATGAATCCACGCATAGTGTATTTAGGCTAGTTTGTGGTGTCAAGAATACCAAACGTTAATGACGTTGGGCCAGTATGTAGAGAGGAGGGGGGAGGAGGCGGCGATAGTACCAAACAATAATGACGTTGTTCCAGTCTGTGGCGAAAAAAACAAACAAAAAAAACAAATAGATGGGGAGGGGCGATTGGACCAAACATTAATGACGTTGTTCCAATGTGTGGCGAAAAAATAGGCGGGGGGGGGAGGAAAGGGGGGGGGATAGTACCAAACAGTAATGACGTTGTTCCAGTGTGAGGTGTGGATATATATAAACGTTCCGACCTTAGAAAAGTATGAGTGTCCGATATTTTCGTATATTTGTGACGTTAGGGCAATATGTGGAACGAACGTACGAACGAACGAACGAACGAACGAACAAACTTTATTTTCAAAGGGTCACAAATTGGGCACGTAGGCCCGTCTTACTTTCGGCCCTTCTAATCACTCGTCTTTCGTTCATCAGTAGTGCATGATACATTCACATAGAAAAAAAAAATCATAAACAATGCATATTACTATGTTATGAGACACACCCCACCCACCCACACAGCTCTCACTCACCCACACATAATCTCCCCCCACTCACTCACATACTCCCCAGATACACATACATACACCCACTCACCCACACATCCACACATATCTCCTTCCTACACACATCTCCCCACCCACATACACATCCCCTACCCATCCCATAACCCACACACACTCACACACCCACATATCCTCCACCACCCACCCACACACCCTAACCACCCAGCCTAATACAGATAGACAGGCAGGCAGGCAAGCATGCAGGCAGACATACAGATAGGCAGGCAGGCAGACAGACAGACAGATAGGCAGGCAGACAGATGGGTAGATTGGTAGGTAGGTTTGTATAAGTGTTTGTGTGTAGGTGAGTGTGTCAGTGGTTTATGTATGCATGTGTGTAGTTAAAATTACCACATGTGTGTAAAGATGCATGTACAAATAAGACATGTTTGGACCGTTTTAGTGACAAAGATATGCCAATACTTAATCGATTCATTTGTCTGTTCTGCAGTGGGTTCGTATTGGCCTTTTAGCATAAACCCTCTGAGTGGAGCTGTTTCAGTGGCGTCCCTGGTTGACTACGAGGCTAAGATCTCTTACTTCGGCCCTGTGACAGTTACAGACCAGGGGACACCACCGTTGGTGTCGACTGCCTATGTAACCGTTACAGTGAACCCTGTCAACGAGTTCACGCCCACATTCAGCGGTAGCAGAAGCGCCAGCATTAACAAACTTGACAAGCCAGGTAAGGACAACCAAGAGGGTCAGATTTGAATATTTTCTGCTACTCATTTTAGGCTGCTGACTCAGTGGCGAAGAGGTTAAGGACACAGTTCGTAATCTCTCATATCCGCTTTCGAAACACACCTGGGGGAGATTTGGCAGCAAACCGCTTTGCGCTGTTTTTTTACGAAATGGTATGGGCACTGGTCGTCCAGAAAGCAACGGCAAAATACTGAACTTAAACTTGTTAAGAAATCACAACAGCAAAAGGTGCTGGTGTTGACTGCGACGTCCTGTAAAGGATATGCAACTAACTTTAACTAACTTTTTAGGCTGGGTCAATTAAAAAACATTTTAAAAAACTTTAATCCGCTCCTATGTGTATAGAAGGCCTGACCAGCAGGCCTGCAGGCGATCGTGTAGCCGCTACGTTACCGCCACACCTTAGGGGCATCTTGTGAGCTATGTCCCGCATCTTTCACCTGATGTTATCAATGTCCCACAGGTGTTTGAATATGTCAGCTTGGTTAGGTATTTTACCTTCTATTTTTATATCATATTTTGATGTTATCATTTTCTTTGATGTAACCATAATTTATGTGTCCTTGTTATTTAACGAACGTCCCCCTTCCCACCCTCTATTACTACAGTGTCAAAAGAGTTTGAGATTTCCTAGGGGTTTCGACTATCAATACTGTGTCTTCTGCAAATCTTTGATTGTTGTTTATATTAATTATGACCTACAACAGCGGTAAGACCTATTTATGACACAACTAAAAAATTATAACAATAATCTTATATATAAAAGGCGATCTCCGTCCGTCTGTCTGTCTGTATGTCCCTATGTCCTTTATGCGCTCGCGAACGGCCCATCCGATTGAGATGAGATTTTCTACACGCCTTCCTTTCATTCCAGCGCAGCCCACTGTCATATTTTTTTAGTGTGAAATCGGCTGCTTACCCAATATTATTTCATTTTTCATTATAATTTCATATATCTCAGGGGACCTAACTCTGTAAAAGTTATTTCAAGGGGCATAACTTTTCTGTACAACTTATAGTCATATTGTGGCATCGTTTTCAAAGATTTATAAACTCTGTGTCTATAGTTATATACCAGCATATAAGTTATAATAAATAATGATACAATCTTTAAGGCATTTTCAAAGTTTTCATAAAAATAATGCACAATGCATAACATTGTAACTCATCTTTTTATGCTTAAGAAGTTACTGTAGTCATGCAGGTGATTAGAAAGAGTTTTCATTAAAAATAATGGATGGTGTGTGGAAGGACATTCTTTTAAGTTACTTTTTTTGTTGTATGAATTTAATGAGACGCTACCCGTCAGGAGCTGGGCGAAGCCACGCCGGGTCAGATAGATAGACAGACCCACCTTTTCGCTGCAGTTGTCTACTCCTCCTTTTCCTTCTTCTGCTGATGCTGCTGCCGCCGCTCCATTTACCCAAGTTAATTGTTGGGGAAGATGTAAAGATCTTTCAAGTGCTCTTTCTAATGCTTTTTGTAAGTTGGTCTTCGTTTATCTAAGGTTGTTCTAACTGCAACCAATAAATGATTAGACAGACAGGCAGACAGACAGATAGACAGAGAGGGAGGGACGGACAGACAGACAGAGACAGACAGACAGACAGACAGACAGACAGACAGACAGACAGACAGTCGTGAACGGGAACTTATATGACTAATTATATGAATTAAATGAGATGCTCGCCATCAGGGGCTGGGCGAAGCCGGGCCGGATCAGACAGACAGACAGACAGACAGACAGACAGACAGACAGACAGACAGACAGACAGACATATAGACAGACAGACAGATAGATAGTCGGGAACGGGAAGGGGAGCTTATATGACTACTTATATGAATTAAATGAGATGCTCCACACCAGGAGTTGGGCGATGCCGGGCCGGGTCAGACAGACAGACAGACAGAAAGACAGACAGAAAGACATACATACATACAGACAGACAGACAGACAGACAGACAGACAGACAGACAGACAGACAGACAGTCGGTAACGACTTATATGAATTAAATTAGATGATCCCCACCAGGGACTGGGCGAAGCCGAGCCGGGTCAGCTAGTCTTATATATAAAAGGCGATCTCCGTCTGTCTGTATGTCCGTATGTCCTTTATGCGCTCGCGAACGGCCCATCCGATTGAGATGAAATGTTCTACACGTCTTCCTTTCATTCCAGCGCAGCCAACTGTCATATTTTTTAGTGTGAAATCGGCTGCTTACTGAATATTATTTAATTTTCCATTTTTCATTATAATTTATATACAGCGAGGGGACCTAACTCTGTAAAAGTTATTTCAAGGGGCATAACTTTTAATAACTTTTCTGTATAACTTATAGTCATATTGTTGCATCGTTTTCAAAGATTTATAAACTCTTTGTCCATAGTTATGTACCGGCATATGAGTTATAATAAATAATGATACAATCTTTAAGGCATTTTCAAAGTTTTCATAAAAATAATGCATAACATTGTAACTCATCTTTTTATGCTTAAGAAGTTACTGTAGTCATGCAGGTGATTAGAAAGAGTTTTCATTAAAAATAATGGATGGTGTGTGGAAGGACATTGTTTTAAGTTACTTTTTTTGTTGTATGAATTTAATGAGACGCTACCCGCCTGGAGCTGGGCGAAGCCACGCCGGGTCAGATAGATAGACAGACCCACCTTTTCGCTGCAGTTATGTACAGGCATATGCGTTAAAATCCTCCTCCTCCTCTCTCCTCCTCCTTCTTCTACCCTCTTCCTCTTCCCCTCCCCCTCCTCCCTCTCCCTCCTCCTCCTCCCTCTTTCTCCTCCTCCTCGCCCTCCTCCTAATCACTCCTCTTCCTTTCTCCTCCCTTCTCCTTCTCTCTCCTCCCACTCCCTCCTCCTCCCTCCTTCTAATTCTACGTCCTCCCCCTCATCCCTCCTCCTCCCTCCTCCCCTTCCTCCCTCCTCCTCCTCCCTCCTCCCCCTCCTCCTCCCTCTCCTCCTCCCTCCTCCTCCTCCTCCCTCCTCCTCCCTTCTCCTCCTCCCTCCTCATCCTCTCTCCTCCTCCCTCCTCCTCCCTCTACCTCTCCCTCCTCCTCCCTCCACATCCCGCCTCCTCCTCCCTCTTCCTCCCTCCTCCTCTCTTCTCCTCCCCCTCCTCCTCCTGCGTTCTTCTCCTCCCTCCTTCTCCTCATTCCTCCTCCTTCCTCCTCCTCCTCCCTCTTCCTCCTCCTACCTCCTCGCCCTCCTCCCTCCTCCTAGTCACTCCGCTTCCTTCCTCCTCCCTTCTCCTCCTCCTCCCTCTTCCTCCTACGTCCTCCCCCTCATCCCTCCTCCTCCCTCCTCCTCCTTATCCTCCCTTTGTCTCCCTCCTCCACCTACCTCCTCCTCCTCTTACTCCTCCCTCCTCCCTCTCCTCCTCCCTCCTCATCCCTCCTCATCCCTCCTCCTCCCTTCTCCTCCTCCCTCCTCATCCTCTCTCCTCCTCCCTCCTCCTCCTCCCTCTACCTCCTCCCTCCTCCTCCCTCCTCCTCCTCCCTCCAGATCCCTCCTCCTCCTCCTTCTTCCTCCTCCTCCCTCCTCATCCTCCCTCCTCCTCCCCCTCCTCCTCCCTCCTCCCTCCTACTCCCTCTACCTCCTCCCTCCTCCTCCCTCCTCCTCCTACCTCCGCCTCCTCCCTCTTCCTCCTCTCTCCTCCTCCTCCTCCATCCTCCTCTATCTCCCTCCTTCTCCCTCTCCTCCTCCCTCCTCCTCCTCCCCCTCATCCTGCGTTCTTCTCCTCCCTCATGCTCCCTCCTCCTTCTCCTTCCTCCTCCCTCTTCCTCCTCCCTCCTCCTCCCTCTTCATCCCTCTTCCTCCTCCTCCCTACTCCTTCTCCCTCCTCCCTCCTCCTCCCTCCTCCTCCCTTCTACTCCTCTCTTCTTCCTCCTCCCTCCTCCATCCTTCCCACCTCCTCCTCCCTCTTCCTCCCTCCTCCTCCTCCCTCCTCCTCCTCCCTCCTTCTCCTCCCTCCTCTTCTTCTCTCCTCCTCCTCTCTCCTCCTCCTCCTCCTCCTCCCTCTACCTCCTCCCTCCTCCTCCCTCCTCCTTCCTCCTCCTCCCTCCTCCTCGCTCCTCCTCTCTCCTCCTCTTAATCCCTCCTCCTCCCTCCTATTCCTCCCTACTCCTACTTCTCCCTCCTCTTCCCTCCTCCTCCTCTCTCCGCCTATCTCTTCCTCCCTCCTCCTCCCTCTTCCTCCTCCCAGCTCCTACTCCTCCTTTTTCTTCTTCTGCTGCTGCTGCTGCCGCCGCTCCATTTACCCATGTTAATTGTTGGGGAAGATGTAAAGACCTTTCAAGTGCTCTTTCTAATGCTTTTTGTAAGTTGATCTTCGTTTATCTAGGTTGTTCTAACTGCAACCAATAAATGATTAGACAGACAGGCAGACAGACAGAGAGGGAGAGAGAGAGAGAGAGAGAGAGAGAGAGAGAGAGAGAGAGAGAGAGAGAGACAGACAGACAGACAGACAGACGGGAACTTATATGACTACTTATATGAATTAAATGAGATGCTCCCCATCAGGGGCTGGGCGAAGCCGGGCAGGGTCAGGCAGACAGATAGACAGACAGATAGACAGACAGACAGACAGATAGACAGTCGGGAACGGGAACTTATATGACTACTTATATGAATTAAATGAGATGCTCCACACCAGGAGCTGGGCGATGCCGGGCCGGGTCAGACAGACAGACAGACAGACAGATAGTCGGTAACGGGAACTTATATGACTACTTATATGAATTAAATGAGATGCTCCCCACCAGGGACTGGGCGAAGCCGGGCCGGGTCAGCTAGTCTTATATATAAAAGGCGATCTTCGTCCGTATTTATGTATCTATGTATGTCCTTTATACGTTCGCGAACGGCCCATCCGATTGAGATGAAATTTTCTACACGCCTTCCTTTCAATCCAGAGCTGCCAACTGTGATATTTTGTTAGTGTGAAATCGCCTGCTTACTCAGTATTATTTCATTTTTCATTTTTCATCATAATTTTATATATCTCAGGGGACCTAACTCTGTAAATGTTATTTCAAGGGGCATAACTTTTCTGTATAACTTATAGTCATATTGTGGCATCGTTTTCAAAGATTTATAAACTCTTTGTCCATAGTTATATACCGGCATATGAGTTATAATAAATAATGATACAATCTGTAAGGCATTTTCAAAGTTTTCATAAAAATAATGCACAATGCATAACATTGTAACTCATCTTTTTTTGCTTAAGAAGTTACTGTAGTCATGCAGGTGATTAGAAAGAGTTTTCATTAAAAATAATGGATGGTGTGTGGAAGAACGTTCTTTTAAGTAACTTTTTTTGTTGTATGAATTTAATGAAGCCGGACAGGGTCAGGCAGACAGATAGACAGACAGACAGACAGTCGGGAACAGGAACTTATATGACTACTTATATAAATTAAATGAGGTGCTTCACACCAGGAGCTGGGCGATGCCGGGCCGGGTCAGACAGACAGACAGACAGACAGACAGACAGACAGATAGTCGGTAACGGGAACGGGAACTTATATGACTACTTATATGAATTAAATGAGATGCTTCCCACCAGGGACTGGGCGAAGCCGGGCAGGGTCAGGCAGACAGATAGACAGACAGATAGACAGACAGATAGACAGTCGGGAACGGGAACTTATATGACTACTTATATGAATTAAATGAGATGCTCCACACCAGGAGCTGGGCAATGCCGGGCCGGGTCAGACAGACAGACAGACAGACAGACAGACAGACAGACAGACAGACAGACAGACAGTCAGTCGGTAACGGGAACGAGAACGTATATGACTACTTATATGAATTAAATGAGATGCTCCCCACCAGGGTCTGGGCGAAGCCGGGCAGGGTCAGCTAGTGGTAAATAAATATTAATTACTGATGTCTAACATAAAACAAGCTTCCGGTAAAATGGCGACGACGTAACGGTCTTTCTTCAGAGGACGCTGTTATTGTGTATTTCTTACGAGAATGTGTTGTTATTTCGTATTCGGTTTCGGAAGTTTTCATAAGAAACCACGGAAGGCAGGTGGTGGATGAGATTTTGAGGGTAGCCGACAGACAGTTGTTGGTTATGGTCTCAAGTTTCGCAACAGTAGGCAGACGATCTATTTTATGAGACAATGGCTACGGTCACCGACCAGTATGTTCACTGCCAGGAAGTAAAGCAAAGACAAACTACCTTCTTTAAAGTTGCCTAGTTTATCATGATTCACCTAATTACAGATCATCACAAGAAAAGGACAGGGACACTGAAATTAGCAACATGGAATGTTCGAACGTTAAGCGAAAAAGGAAAATTGGATAGCATCAAACAAGACATGGAAATAGAGAAGATTACTATATTAGGAATGTGCTTAAAGTCGCTTAAAAGTCGATAGGGTCGATTTTATTGCACCGGGTTATATCCCATATGGCTCGGTCTCTTTCCGCAGCACGGAAAGCGTCGCACAAAGCACGAACTCCGCAGCTTTTAGCGACGACCCACGGAAGTCTCCGAAACATTTAACTCGTAAACCAAAGGACGCGGCCCAGAATCGAACCTACAATCGTTGGAGCACGAGTCAAACGGCTTGACCACTTCGCCACAGAGATTCACATATATTAGGAATGTGCGAGACAAGATAAAAAAGGGCAGGGGTTTTGACAGGGAAATATTGTAAGATTAGTTATTCTGGGAGAGAATAACGGCAAAGAGGTGTAGCAATTATCTTGAATCGGGAAACATCCACATCTGTTAAAGGATATTAGGCTATGTCAGACAGGCTTCTATTGGTAAAATTAATCGGCAGATATTTTTAACATAAATGTCATTCAAATATATGCCCCAACGGGAGAATGCAGGGAAGATAGTGTAGACGAATTTTATAATGACACGGAGTCTGCTTTGAAGAAATGTAACAAGTCAGAAATAAATATAATGTGGTGACTTCAATGAAAAAGTAGGAAATCAAGGCGATGGGTGCACAGTTGGCAACCATGGTTTGGGAGAGTGAAACGAAAGAGGATGCAGACTTGTAGAATGGGCAAAAATGCAGGAAATGATTGTAGGAAACACCTGGTTTAAACAACATCCTATAGATTATGGACATGGGGGAGTTCTGTTAGAAGATTAAAAACCAGATTGATTACATCCTGATTAGCAGAAGGTGTCGAAATTCGTTAACATTCGCAAAAACAGTTCCCAAATGCTGACTGTTACATGTTGATTACAGGAACATTGAGGGTAAAGTTAACGAAAGTCAAGTATCCAACAGGAAACACTAAATATGATCTGTGTACATATAAAAATGAAAAGATTATACTAGACAATTTTAACAGACCAGATTTAATATACTGTATGATCTAGAGATGCTATTCCAAGATGTGGATGGTTAACCGGAAATGTTGAAAAATTCAATCATTTTGGCTGCAGAAACAACTATTGCAAAATTAAAGTGGGTCGTAAGAAATGGGTGGCTGGAGAAATTTTACAACTAATGGAAACAAGAAGACACAACAAAAATAATCCTGCCAAATATGAATAAATTCACAGAAAAGTCAGAGCATTATGTAAGGAGGCAGAGGAAGCATGGTGTGAGAAAAATTGCATAAAAATTTAAAAACAACGCAACAGTAAAAATACCAAATTAATGCACAAATGAATCCACGAGCTTACTAATAAAAGAACAATTACATCAGCAGGATGCTAAAAACAAAAGATGGAAAAATCCTACTAGAAAAAGATCAGATTCTACATGTATGGTCAGATTATGTGAAAATGAAATATGATGATAACAGAGAAAAACAGTATGATATTCGAAATAATAAGGAAGGATCATCAATTTTGAAGATGGAGGTTCAGAATGTTCTTAACCACATGAAAACTGGCAAGACCCCCGGTTTAGACACAATCACAACATAAATTATTAATGCTTTAGAAGAATATGAAATAGATCAAGTCACCAGACTGCTGAACACACTATATGATACTTGAGACTTACCTCATGAGTTATGCAATTCTATATTTATTGCAATCCCAAAGAAATCAAGAGCCTTGAAATGTGATCAACATCGAACAATTAGTATAGTGAGTCACATCACAAAGCGTTTGCTAAGAATTATCATGCAAAGAGATAAGAAGAAAATACAACCTAAAATAGGAGAAGAACAATGTTGGTTTGTAGAGGGCAAGGGTACAGTAAATGCTGTGTATATGCTTGGAACAGTAATTGAACGTCCTATGGAAAAAAAAGATCTACATCTTTGCTTTATTGACTACACAAAGGTGTTCGATAGAGTAAGACATGTCAACATGATAGAGATGCCTGCAGATCTACAAATTGATGGAAAAGACCTTAGACTTGTAAAATACATATACTGGAAACAACAAGCTCCCGTCAGATTTGATAATGAAGTAGGTAATTGTCAGCCTATTAAGAGAGGTGTGAGACAAGAATGCGTAATGTCTCCAGATCTCTTTTCCCTGTACAGTGAAAATATTTTCAGAAATATAGAAGATATGAAAGGAATCATCATCGGAGGAAGAAACATCAATAACATTAGATATACACATGATACGGTCTCGATTGCAGACAATGAGCAGGATTTGCAACAATTAGTAGATGCGGTTGTTGTACACAGTGAACAACTGGGGTTGGAATTAAATTGTAAGAAGACACAGATAATGGTCGTCACTAGGAAGAACGAAATATCACAATGCAATATACAAGTAAATGGGTATATTCTTAAACAAGTGTATAGGTATAATTATCTCGGAACAGTCATAAGATCTGATGGGAGATGCCTTGAAGAGATTAGAACAACAATTGCCATGGCGAAGGAGGCCTTTTGCAAGATGAAAAAATACTGACCAATAAAAGGATGTACATTGCAACGAGTAAAAGAGTGTTGAAGTGCTACATAAAACCTGTACTTATGTATGGATGTGAAGCGTGGACTATGAGCAAACAAGCTGAGAAACTTCTGATGGCTGTGGAAATGTGGTTTCTGAGGAAAATGCAAAGAATACCATGGACAGACAGAAAAACCAATGACCAAGTCCAACAAGAAACAAATGAAGATCGTAAAATGATTAGAGAAAATAGACGTAGACGGCAATAATTTGTGGGCATGTTATGAAAAGAAATAAATTGAAGAACTTGGTGATAACTGGCAGCATCGAGGGGAAGAGAACAAGGGGAAGACAGAGAACTATGGTGGTGAAAAGAACACTAAGCTGATCCACGACTCTGGTGATCGAGTAAAATGACGAATCATGACAGCCCACGCCTCTCATCATAGCACATGATGGATGGATGTAACAAAACATTATGCAGCGTCCACAGATCATTGCATTGTGTATACATTTATTTTTTTAACAGGCAAGTATTCTGTAAATCTGCTCCTGTTAATTAGAGGGACACATAAGGGAGGCAAAGAGTAGAAATAATGTATTCCACCAGAGGCTACTAAGGAGGAATGGCATGAGTCAGAGTACCTCATCCCGTACAAACTTGCAGCTGCAAAATCCATTCAACCATGAAAAAGCCTACACAGGGTTTGACGTCAGTTCGTTCAGGGACTCTGCTTCTTTGTTAGGTGACAGGAATAACAATAATAATCACAACAATAACAAGGAGAAGAAAGAGCAGCAGAAGGAGACATTCTGTGTGTGCTTGAAAGTTACAGTGAATACTACTACAATTCACTCATGTACTCTTATTCTACAATGCCTTATTTGGTGTCTGTTATGGCTTTCCCACCACAACTATGGGTTTGGGAAATTGTGGTTAATCCTGACAGAATGAAATGATAAAATGTTAACATACCTGTTTAAATGACGTTACTGTTATATCCACCATCACCACCATCATGATTATCATTGTAGAGTCTCATGGGAGTCTCTGTGGCGAAGTAGTCAAGCCGTTTGACTAGTGCTCCGAAGGTTGTGGGTTCGATTCTGGGCCGCGTCCTTCGGTTTACGAGTTAAATGTTTCGGAGGCTCCGGTGGGTCGTCGCTAAAAGCTACGGAGTTCGTGCTTTGTGCGACGCTTTCCGTTCTGCGGAAAGAGACCGAGCCATATGGGATAAAACCCGGTGCAATGAAGTGGACCCTGTCGACTTTTAAGCGACTTCTTTTTTATGATTATCATTATTGTCATTACCACTATCAAAAGCATTATCGTCATGCAGTAGCTCCTTAGCACGAGATCGCCCTCATCACAGCCCGCCGAAATGTTTGTCGATCCATTGTCAGTTCTCCCGCCTCATGCATCCTCATACCCCAGTTGTCTTCACTGTTATGTGTCCATCTTAGTGCTGCTCGACTCCCGCCTCAAGGAATCCCATACCCCAGTTGGGATTACAGTCTTTTGACCATCTTATTGCTGCTAGACCCCAATTCAAGGACCCCCATACCCCAATTGTCTGTACTATCCTGTGTCCATCTTAGTGCTGCTCGACCCCCGACTCGAGGACCCCCATACCCCAGTTGTATGTACTATCCTGTGACCATCTTAGTGCTGCTCGACCCCCGACTCAAGGACCCCCATACCCCAGTTGTCTGTACTATCCTGTGTCCATCTTAGTGCTGCTCGACCCTCGACTCGAGGACCCCCATACCCCAGTTGTATGTACTATCCTGTGACCATCTTAGTGCTGCTCGACCCCCGACTCAAGGATCCCCATACCCCAGTTGTATGTACTATCCTGTGACCATCTTAGTGCTGCTCGACCCCCGACTCAAGGACCCCCATACCCCAGTTGTATGTACTATCCTGTGACCATCTTAGTGCTGCTCGACCCCCGACTCGAGGACCCCCATACCCCAGTTGTATGTACTATCCTGTGACCATCTTAGTGCTGCTCGACCCCCGACTCAAGGACCCCCATACCCCAGTTGTATGTACTATCCTGTGACCATCTTAGTGCTGCTCGACCCCCGACTCGAGGACCCCCATACCCCAGTTGTATGTACTATCCTGTGACCATCTTAGTGCTGCTCGACCCCCGACTCAAGGATCCCCATACCCCAGTTGTCTGCACTGTCCTGTGCCCATCTCAGAGCTCATACCTCAGCTGTCTGCACTGTCTTGTGTCCATCGTAATGCTAGTCGACTCTCGTGTCAGAGACCTAATAAAAGTGGAACTCTTGCACACTTGTCTCTAGCAGATAATGTATAGTCTTTTTGACAATCCACTCAGAGACAGGCCGACAATGTTCCTTGTGGGTACTTTATTGTAACCACAATAGCATAATATTATATTACAACTCAAATAGCACCATTGTTATTTTACATTGAGCGAGCACAGACTCATCTCACATTGCGTTCACTCTACCCGCGATTCATTTCGTCACTCAAATAGTCAACAACCGGTCTGCCAGTATATTTACACCGAGTCAACTTCTTCAACCATTCGTCGAACTCTCCGATCTTACAAACCCCTTGCTATCGCACTTCAATATCGCAGTTGTCTAACTGCGATGACAAATAGTCTCACACGCCTGTCGCATTTATTCCCCAGCACTATCTCACTCGCCGGCTTCGTGGCTTAGAGGTTATAACTTTTCTCCGTAATCTCGTATAATCTCGTAGTTTACGTGATGACGGTGAGAATCAGCAGTGGTTCGAATCGCATCGGTAACTTGCGGGGTATGTGAGCCGGCCGCTCAGAAAGCAATGGCAAACTACTGAGCGTAATCTTGCCAAGAAATCAACATACAGCTGAAAGATGCTAGTGTTGACAGCGATGTCCTGTAAAAGATATGCAACACTCGGTAATCTAACTCCGTCTCCTATACAATACGTCTGTCTCCGTCGATCGTCGCACTCATTCTGCTCTGAACTCTGTCCAGTCTTTTCTATCACGTGTCCCCTTGTTACGGGTTTCTTGACTAAGCTCCCTTCATTCGGCCAGTGTCGTGTTTGTCCTGCGTAAACACAAGAAATAAATGGGGAGAACCGTTGAGGCCACTAAGACGATTACATAAAATAGATACAAATAATATTATTTGGCGCTCACAGAAGAAGAAGAAGGAAATAGAGATTAGGAGACGCACTAGACAAAATAAAATTTGAAAGTTATAATAGTTATCGACCGGGATCGAACCTGTCGCCTCCAAATGACGACGGCGCCTCGCTGTAGGAACAAGTGTACTTCGACGCACGACCAACTAGACACTCCTACGTAGGACTCTAACTGTCCTTGAACTCGGGGCTATAGTGTGTTTTTTTTTTGGTTGCCTCAATATAAAATTCAATATCTCAGTAACGGGCTGAGATAAAATGATGAGATTTAGTATATAACGTTATCATTATGTCCACCCAACAAAACAATTTTTGTTCTGGAGATTTTACAGCAGATTTTAAAGTTAGCTTATATACGGTATATTAATTATGACTTAAAGATTACGACCATGATTTTAACAGTTTTACAGCTTCCCCAAGATTCGACCCAAATTATTCAAAATTTTCACGTGACTTTCGTTTTCAAACAAACAGCGCGAAGATTCAGAGGCGTCTCCAAATGTGGGTTCTTTCATGAAACGTGATTATATAAATAAACTAGCTGACAAGGCCCGGTTTCTGGTGGAAATCAATCAATCAATCAATCAATCTATCTATCTGTCTGTCTGTCTGTCTGTCTGTCTGTCTGTCTGTCTGTCTGTCTGTCTGTCTGTCTGTCTGAATGTCTGTCTGAATGTCTGTCTGAATGTCTGTCTGTCTGAATGTCTGCCGGTCGGCTGACCCATCCACCTACCCACCGACCCACCGACCTACCGATATCTATCTATCTATCTATCTATCTATCTATCTATCTATCTATCTATCTATTCTATCTATCTATCTATCTATCTATCTATCTATCTGCCTGCCTGCCAGCCCGACCACCCACCCACCGACAGACCGACCGACCTACCGATATCTATCTATCTATCTATCTATCTATCTATCTATCTATCTATCTATCTATCTATCTATCTATCTATCTATCTATCTATCTATCTATCTATCTAATCTATCTAATCTATATGTCTGTCTGTCTGCCTGCCTGCCGGCGCACCCACCCACATACCGACCGACCGACCGACCGACAGATATCTATCTATCTATCTATCTATCTATCTATCTATCTATCTATCTATCTATCTATCTAATATATCTATCTATCTATCTGTCTGTCTGTCTGTCTGTCTGTCTGTCTGTCTGTCTGCCTGCCTGCCGGCCCACCCACCCACCGACCAACCGACCGACGTACCGATATCTATCTATCTATCTATCTATCTATCTATCTATCTATCTATCAATCAATCTATCTATATATCTATCTGTCTGTCTGTCTGTCTGTATGTATGTCTGTCTGTATGTCTGTCTGTCTCTCTGCCTGCCTGCCGGCCCACCCACCCACATACCGACCGACCGACCGACAGATATCTATCTATCTATCTATCCATCTATCTATCTATCTATCCATATATCTATCTATCTATCTATCTATCTATCTATCTATTTATCTATCTATCTAATCTATCTGTCTGTCTGTCTGCCTGACTGCCTGCCTGCCGGCCCACCCACCCACCAACCGACCGACCGACCGACCTACCGATATCTATCTATCTATCTATCTATCTATCTATCTATCTATCTATCTATCTATCTATCTAATCTAATCTAATCTATCTGTCTGTCCTATCTATCTAATCTATCTGTCTGTCCTATCTATCTAATCTATCTGTCTGTCTGTCTGCCTGCCTGCCGACCCACCCACCCATTAACCGACCGACCTACCGATATCTATCTATCTATCTATCTATCTATCTATCTATCTATCTATCTATCTATCTATCTATCTATCTATATATCTATTTATCTATCTATCTGCCTGCCTGCCGGCCCGACCACCCACCCACCGACAGACCGACCGACCTACCGATATCAATCTATCTAATCTATCTGTCTGTCCTATCTATCTAATCTATCTGTCTGTCTGTCTGCCTGCCTGCCCACCCACCCACTAACCGACCGACCTACCGATATCGATCTATCTATCTATCTATCTATCTATCTATCTATCTATCTATCTATCTATCTATCTATCTATCCATCTATCTATCCATCTATCTATCTATCTATCTATCTATCTATCTATCTAATCTATCTGTCTCTCTGCCTGCCTGCCTGCCTGCCGACCCACCCACCCACCCACCGACCGACCGACCCACCGACCGACCGATCCACCCACTCAGCCAGCCAGCCAGCCAGCCATCCATCCACCCACCTATCTTTCTGCCTACCTACCTACCTTTCTGTCTGTCTGTCCGGGCCGCATCATTCATTTTATTCGGAGACTGCCGAGGGTCGTCGCTGGAGCTACGGAGTTCGTGCTTTGTGCGACGCTTTCCGCGCTGCGGAAAGAAACTGAGCCATATGGGATAAAAACCCTGTGCAATGCAGCCGATTCTGTCGACTGTAAGCTACTTCTTTGATTGCACCCACTCCCATACGAATCCAGATACGCCTTTGTTTGTCATCTGAATTTGCAGGTCCTCATTACCGTAAACATAACATTTTTAACAAGAAATCACTAGTTGTTAAGCAAAACATCAAAGGAATGATGCCGCTTTTAATGATTTAAGTTGTTTTGGGACCTATCAAAGACATATTCCTTGGGTGGGGGTAAATATAAGACGGCTGGAAAAATTTCATAACGATGCAACAGATAGTTTTCAAAATAATTGATCTTGAATGACGGCATAAATTTCCGGACAGACTATAGGTGCCTGTCATCGGTTGGCCCCCTATTTAGCTCTTACCTACTTGTGCCGTTATCAACTCGATGTTCAGATCTTGTTTTGGTCCTCGGTATAAATGTATTCTAAATATAAACCTTTCACAACAACCACAGTGTTGTGTAGTTCAGTATATTTATTCCAAAACTAAACCTTTCACAATAACCCCAGTGATGTGTAGTTCTGTAAAAGTGTTCTATGAAAATAATAAATCTTTCACAGGAACCCAAGTGATGAAGCTATCTGCCTCTGACAGGGATGCTGGAGACGATGGAAAAGTCGAGTACTTCCTGGAAGATGGCAATGCGCCCTTTGTGCTGGATCGATCGACAGGGAATCTAACTATTGGCAGTGGACTCGATCAAGTGACGGGCACGTTCTATAATCTAACCGTAAAAGCTGTGGACAAGTCAAAGACCACAGTTCTGAGTTCAACGATTACAGTCATAGTAAACTTTAATAAAGACAACAACAATAATAACGATCCAGTGTGCAATCCTCTTGGACCCCTTTTAGTAACTCCAAATACACATTTAGGAGACCCGATTGGATACCTTAGTTGCACCGACGCGGATGCAGGTACCCAACTAAAATACGACATCATTAAGAGCGCCAATAACCTGTTCAATATTGTTACATATAACGGAACAATTCGACTAGCAACTACACCTATCGCAGGTTCCTATATAATTGTGGTTAGCGTCGATGATCAAGGCAAACCTCCTAGAACAGCCGTTGTCTCCGTTCAGATCAATGTGGTGACAACACTCGCCTTTACCAATCTTCCAGCAACTATATCTGTTTACGAGAACTCAAATTCTACCGATTTACTCTATACAGTAAAAGCTAGTGGGTCTTACGACCTCATTACCTATGCGATTACAGGTGGGAATACGGATGGTAAATTTTATTTACACCAGACGACTGGAGATTTGAGAATTGTCACAACTGTAGACAGAGAGAAGACTGATTCATACACTCTTCAAATAACAGCAACTACGACAGACGGACAATCTGTCCAGCAAAACTTAATTATATCTGTACTAGATATAAATGATAACGCTCCGCGGTACAGCAGCTCGTTTGATTATCTCAAGATATCAGAGGGAATGTCGGCTCCATCACCGCTCAAACAATACGCTGCCAGTGATCTGGACATTGGACAAAATGCTGAGATCGTGTACAGCATCATATCTGGGAATACTGGAGGTGTGTTCACGTACACTTCTACTGGAGAGTTACAGCTAGCGAAAAAGCTTGACCGTAAGGTACAGTCATTCTACACGCTCACTCTGTGCGCCACAGACAAAGGAGTTCCACCTTTGAATAGTACGATACTTGTGGATGTGGAAGTAGTTAAAGTAAATGTCGATAACTTAAAAATAGTATCATCTGGCGGCACAATTCCTTTGTCACTGGCAGAAGATGTAACAATCGGGGCAGCCGTTGTCAAAATTCAGGTTCAGAATAATGACACCTGGCCTGATTTGACCTTCACAATAACAAGCGGTAACAGCGGCAATAACTTCACCATTGACGAGAGGACAGGGGAAGTGTACCTGATCTATGCCCTGGACAGGGAGACTGCCGATGTCATGACTGTAGGTGTACAAGTCAGTAGCAGCAGCGGGCAAACAGACACCACCACGCTGGTTATAAATATAACTGACGTCAACGACAACAATCCTCAGTTTAATCCAGATAACTACGTGTTTTCAGCATCACATGGCACACCAGTTGAAAGTGTTATAGGAACTTTATTCGTGACAGATTCAGACGCCGGAGTCAACAAAGATGTATCCCTGTCCATCACTTTTGGAAATACAAATAATGCTTTTCAATTACGTGGGACGACAATAATTGCTGCATCAGTTTTGGACGCTAATGTTAAAAACCAGTACATGCTGCAGGTTGTCGCCTCAGATCATGGCACACCAGTTCGCAACTCAACGGCTTATGTCACTGTTTTCATTCAGCCAGAATTTAAAGTGCCATACTTTGTACCCAGAACAAATACTACATCCATAGAAGAAACTCGCACCCCAGGCAGTTTGATATACAATGTTGATGCCACATTCTTAGGAGCAGCAGAACGAAATTCTACAAATCCGGGAGATTTGGCTTACTTTTTAAGTAGCGGAGATAGTAGTAAATTTTATGTAGAACAGGATATTGGAGAAGTACAGCTTACTAGTGGCCTCAGTTACTCGGAAAGTAATTCATATAAGTTAACTATTACAGCTGTAAACAAATACAATTATTCCCTAAGCGATAACTTTACACTGTATATAACAGTGACACAAGTCAACAGATATAGCCCTGTTTTCTCCAAAGACATGTATTTATGTGACGTGAGCGAAACCGCTGCAGCAGGGACGGTTGTTGGGAGGCTGTCTGCCACTGATAAAGATCCTGGGCAGTTTGGAAACGTGAGTTATTCTATCGAATCAAATAACAATTTTATTGTTAGCTCATCGACAGGAGTCGTCACCTTGATTGGTCAGTTGGAATACTCAATAGCTAAAAGTTACAACCTTTTAGTGAAGGCAATTGATAATGCTGGAAGCAACAGCAAGACAGCCACAAGTGTGATTTGTATACGTGTTATCGATGTGAATAATCACTATCCAAGGTTCATAAACACACCTTACGCCGTTACTGTTCCGGAGTCCTTGCCTGTTGGAAGTATCTTGGAAATATTAGTAGCTGAGGATCTGGACTCTGGAGTATATGGAACTGTATCTTACTCAATTCTCTCAGGCGATTCCGGTGGAAAGTTTGCTGTAGGCTCGACAACTGGTGCCGTGACTCTTATGTCTAGCCTGGACTTTGAGAGTGTTTCTCAATATGTTATCAGCGTTCGAGCGCAAGATGGTGGTTCGCCGCCACTATCAAACACCACCATTCTCACTGTTAATGTATATGATCAGAACGACAATGCACCATATTTCGGACAAAACAGAATGGATGTTACTATCGACAGTGACACACCACCCCTGACCTCAATAGGGCAGGTGTCAGCTTCGGATGCTGATACAGGAAAGAATGGCATTGTCAGTTATATAATTGCGAGTGGCAACGATGACCACTTGTTCAGTATTGACACAGTCAGTGGTGTGATCACAACAGCCAAGTCTCTGACCTCGGCACCCAGTTTCCATTCATTGATAGTGGCAGCTATTGATCACGGTCTGCCGGCTTTAACGGGGACTGTCACCGTTGCGGTTGTAATACGGCCTGCTGAGCAAAGTCCTGGCTCAGCCAATGTCGTCTTAAGCGTCAAAGAGAACGAAGTTGCCGGAACACTAGTTGGAATTATACCCAGAGATCCGTCATTAATCAATGTCACCAGTTATACGATAAGGTAAGATTATACACATGTACTAGAACAACGTCTATATAAAGCTTGGTATCAGTAGCTCTATCTATCCTTTATACAGACGTCTCCATAACAACGATGACTGTTGATCAACATATGAAATTACGCTTAAAGGGCGGGAGGGATTGAAACTTCGGGACTTGAATGAAATGGGTCACCTGGATTGTTTAGAGTTGAGTTAGAGAAACTTCTAGAATGTTGCCAGTTGGCAACGTTGTTGTATACGTGTTATCGATGTGAATAATCACTATTCAAGGTTCATAAACACACTTTACGCTGTTACTGTTCCGGAGTCCTTCCTTGTTGGAAGTGTCTTGGAAATATTAGTAGCTGAGGATCTTGACTCTGGAGTATATGGAACTGTATCTTACTCATTTCTCTCAGGCGATTCCGGTGGAAAGAACACAATATTATAGAACTCAGAAAGTGTGGAATGTCCACTTTACAAGAACCAAATATTATAGAACTCGGAAAGTGTGGAATGTCCACTTTACAAGAGCACAATATTATAGAACTCGGGAAGTGCTTAATGTCCACTTTATAAGAAAACTTTAGTACAGAACTCAGAAAGTGTGGAATGTCCACTTTATAAGAAAACTTTAGTATAGAACTCAGAAAGTGTGAAATGTCAGCTTTACAAGAACACAATAATTTAGGACTCAGAAAGTGTGGAATGTTAACTCTACAAGAGCAATCAAATCAAGAGCCTGTCTGATACCAGAACCCATAAGGAAAGCAAAGAAGTATGCCCATGTACGTCGTAAGTCGCGACTAAGGAAGATTGGTGTGATACTGGCTACTTCATACCGTAGAAAACTGTAGCTGCAGCATCTATTAACCATAATGAAGACTGCAAAGGCCTTGTCGAGAGCTGGTTGAGTTGGGAGATGAATCAAAGAAAGAAAGAAGGAAAGAAATAAAAAAAAAGAAAAAGAAAGAAATAAAGAAAAAAAGAAGGGATAAACAGTTGCGGTTACAAGCCTGCATCAGCGAGAAAAGAAAGCACCAACAAAGACATGTGTGTAATTAACATTCCTTCATTAAAGTATAATATTGTCAGTAAATATGTGTAATAACAATAAAATAACTAGAGTGAAGTAAAATGTAAGGTTCTTAAATAGTGTAACGAGTTCGCCTTGGGTAGTGAGAGTGAACCACACCCGAGGTGTCTCTACCACTCCCGTGTATTCTAGCCCCAGGGGTTGGACAGGCTGATACACAATTTTTCCCTGTGGTTGATCTCAAATTAGTTATATAAGTCTACAAGCCCCTCCAGATTCTAGACCCCCACTAACTACCTACTCCTGTGGACCAATGAACACTGAGGCATCGTCCGAGACCACATTCAATAAGTATACAAAGAGTAAGTCAACATATATCAACTTTATTCTACCCCTGAGAATATAGAACTGAAGCGAATATCCTGAGAGAAAAATCTATTTACATAAATAGAAGATAGGGTAGAGACAGAATCAGAGATTTAGTGGTCATCATTAAGTTGAGAAGTAGAGTGGATGCAGATGTCCCGTCCAGTCGGTCCGCCACTCACCCGGCCTCCTTCCAGTGAGATGACTTGGACCTTGGTGACCACTCCGTCTCCCAAGCGTGGATCAACAATAGTAGAGTTACTGCTGTACCTCACTCCACTGGACCAACTGCATCTTCCTCATACAGTACTAAGTCACTGCGAATAAAGTACTGCACAGGTATCTGTAATCACTAGCTGGACTACAATCCTCCTGGCTTGACCAACTAATCTAAACTTAATGAATGTCAATATCCTATGACCAATCTAATGGTCGATCTGTAGCACATTACTCATGAGTGATGAATCTGTCACTGACCAATTTAACGGTCTCACACTTCAAACACATTAGCACTGAGTTTAGTCTATGTTCATGACCAATTCAACGGTCCCCAACTGATAGTACAGTAACACTGGGTCTCGATTCAGTTCTTTGACCAATTCAATGGTCCCTTACTGATAACACAGTTCACTGCTCGGCGCATCAGCTAATGTAACATAGTTCAAAGTCTGCACACTGTTTCAATATAATCGTAGAATCTGATTCATATTTCTTTTTGGAGACAATATTCAGGTTGAACTAGATTCCCTAGTCCCTTGACACATCACTTTCTTTGGGTCTCTTATACGGACGCTGGTGTAGGTCTCATCATGACCTTCCACTAAAGCTGTCGTAGGAACCTCCTAAGTGTAGGAATAAACCTGTTTCCGCGTTTAGGCAGAACCACCGCATTTGTAGCCGGTCAGATGTCTCTTGTCATAGAGCATGATTGCTCAATTACTGCAAGCTCCTTCTGAAATACTATATCTTCACAAGTATAAACTCAACAACAAACCATCGTGTCCCACACGTGCACCGTCAGGGCACTTGAATCTCTGGATGCACCTTCATACATAATGGGTCACCCAGGCATATGGTGTGGTTAAGTCAGGCGAGGTAAGTATATGGTGCAACCATTCGCTGTGGCATACGAAGTGGTTTCCGGCCAACAACAAATCTAGTTGACTGGTTCCTCAACAGGCAACTCCTGAAATGGGAGGGCGACAGGTGAGAGTACTCTGGCCCAAACATTAGTCCACATGCATCCTATCAATAGCCACTCAACTCTCAGTCATGCTAATTAGTTATACATATAACTAAAGCATTATCTCTATATGTAGAGTAGCAAAGCATGGGTCGTGGATGTCAGCTGGCCTCAAGAGAACAGCCCGTCAAACAAAGTAAGAATCAGAATGACGAGTCTGATCATAGGTCTCACCTATCCCTAATCATCTACCAGTTGTCGCTAACGTCACTATTGAAAGTAAGCTGCTATCTTAGTTCTAAAATTAATTGAACTAAACCCTAAGGTAAAGAGTCCCTGGACTCGCTCCTTATATTAATAATGTTCAATAAGAAACATAAGCTTGATCAATATACCATCCCTCGGGATATAGGGATAATACATGATCATATCAGTATATACACCTTCCTGATTGCTTGTGGGACTACCTGTCCACACTGTAGCAACCTCTTCTTATCAGACTCTTACTTAGAGTCAAGAAGCCATTCTTGAGAAAACATGTTCCCCACATGTTCCAAGGGTAATGTTCCAGCTCAGCCCTTCCCAAGTGGATGAGCCTTGGTTGGACCGAACTTCATTTGTGGCCTGGTCTGCCACACCATACTTTCGTAACTTGCTTGCAATTCCCCATATCCCATCTGTCCCCGGTGTCTCATACGACCTCCTTGCATCCTTCCATACTGCTAACACATCAGCATTCATTCGCAGTAGTGCTAGCATGAAAGAATCAGGAAAGCCAAGACAAGAATTCAGAACCGCTGTCTATCGCGATTACCCGCATGGTTATCACGCGTCGATCTATTTGGCGTTCGGTATTCCTTCCCGAAGTATCACATACCATGACCTAATATATATACACAATGTCACATCATATATATATATATATATATATATATATATATATATATATATATATATATATATATATATATATATATATAAATCATCAATGAAGACCTACCTTCACACAGAAATCCCTTGCTCCACACACAATGAATTCACTATTAATTTACACCACAATAGTTTCATCATTCATAGTGGCACAGAACTAAGTTCTCTCCTTACGTTGTCACTAAGCACACTTCTGTCTGAATCTCCACCTACCCACTCACCTTGTCTAACAGTTGTACTCTTCACTGACTGTCATAAATCTAGATCTCAATCAGGCCTATTAACTAAATCCTATTCTAACACAACAACCTAATAGATGCAACAATTTGCAATACTTGATACCTACAAGTTACGTTTCAATCGCAAACCTAACACGACTGCATTACCACCAGGTGATTCGCGAACACTCAGTTGTAAACAAACACACGGCGTAGCCTACAACAGGCGTTATCGATCCGTTAGCTCATGAATAATGCAGCGGCATCCGCATACTAATGAGGTTAGCACAGTTGCGTTTTATAGAACAATGACAGAGTTAATTAATTTAAACAAATCCGTACCTTGATTCATGAACCAGACTCCAGTCAGCTTCAGAACTGTTTAAGGGCACATCAGCCTCCTTAAGCCAACAGTCAGCCGATATATGGTGGTTATTAGACGCAAACAAAATGGCTCAAACCGGCCAGCGTCTTCTCTCTCCAAAATGTCAGAAGTGAATGAACACTCTAGCCGCATTTCTCCCCTCGTGCCAATTCCTGCGCATGAGAAGTGAGTGCTTCTTGGGGAAAAACACTTTCACGGGAAACCTTACTTTCCCCTAGGATTTCTAGATTTCTCTCTGCACGAGAATACAATGCAGTACCCGGCAACCCCGGTTCATTCAAACACCGGTTATTCGAGATGATTCTAGATGGAAAATACCTAGCGGCTTTCCTCAGTCTATTTATAGTTGGGAAAGTCCCTAATGACACGTCAAATAGCGCAGTAACCAAACGACCCTAGATAGATGATAGCCGTTTTGTCACAAATAGTGACAGTGATAATAATGCGGTTGAGTACAATAAGACAGAAACCAAAGGACAGAAGTTCACATATACATACACAGAGAGAAAGGGTGCGAGAGAGTGAAAGAAAGAGACTGAGGGAGAGAGAGAGATGGAGAGATAGAGATAGAGAGACAGAGACATGGAGATCGAGAGATACAGCTAGAGAGATTTTGTTATATATATATATTTTCAAAACAATGTTTTCCCGTAGTGAATTTGAATAACGAAGACACAAACAATAGATTGCACGATTTATTGCCTGGCATATTTCGCTGCATTGTACCTGACGAGATGCAGCGAAATATGCCAGGCAATAAATCGTGCAATCTATTGTTTGTGTCTTAGTTATTCAAATATATATATATAAAGAGAGATAGAGAGAGAGAGAGAGAGAGAGAGAGAGAGAGAAAAGAGAGAAAAGAGAGAGAGAGAGAAGGAGAAAGGGAGAGAAGAAGGGAGAGAAAGATAGAGAGCCTGTATTTGCTATTAAAGAGAAGACAGAGGGAAGTTGTTTTCAAGACTGAAATAAACAAAAGTAGAAGAGAAACGTAACGTAGCCACAAGAAGACGAGGATCCGATGATTTTGGGGGATGGATGGACCGATCATCATCATCATCAAGTGCCTTTCCAGCTGGCGTAGACGTTCATGGCTCTCCACATATCGCGGTCTGTCGTGTACTGGATCAACTCTGCTGATTATATCCCTCCTCATCGATCATCATTTCCCTTGGTCTGCCTCTGCCTCTCTTTCCCTTGATCTTTCCAGTTGTCAAGATATTCTCTAATGCCTCTCTTCTCATCACATGACCAAAGAAAGCCGTTTGTCTCTTTCTTATAGTTGCATATGATGTTCTAATTTCACTAGCTTCTTTCAGACAAAGGGGTGGACTAAGACATGGGCAGAGACAGGACAGGTGAAATAAAAAAAGTCGGATAAATAACTTTATAGAACGGATCTGTGGTCAGGAGTTTGAATCCGAATTGAGGCGTATTTGTAAAATTGACCTGGGCTCCTAAGTCGACCCAGCCAAAAATAGGTACCAGGAAAAGATGTGGGAGTTAAAGAAGGCCGGTGTGATACTGACCAAAGCAGCCACGAGTGCCCATTGGTCTGTGCAAATATGGGTCTAGCACCATATGCTTAATGTGCCTTAAGACGTGTAAAGTGATCATTTACGTGACAGAACTACTATAGCTGTTACTCCTGAAAACACGTGCCTTCAGATGTAAAGTGATCATTTACGTGACAGAACTAGTATAGCTGTTACTCCTGAAAACACGTGCCTTCAGATGTAAAGTGATCATTTACGTGACAGAACTACGATAGCTGTTACTCCTGAAAACACGTGCCTTAAGATGTAAAGTGATCATTTACGTGACAGAACTACTATAGCTGTTACTCCTGAAAACACGTGCCTTCAGACTGGTACAGGAATCCTTTACTTGACATAACTGGTACATTAGCTACTCCTGTAAACATGTGCCTTAAGACGTGTAAAGGGACCCTTTACTTGACATAAATATTACATTAGTTGCTCCTGTAAACAAGTTCCATAAGATGTGTAAAGGGATCATTTACTTGTCCGTCTCCGTGGCTAAGAGTTACGGACACGATTCGTAAGCCCGTTTACCTGCGTTCGAAACACAGCTGCAACCGATTTGGCAGAAGACCGCGGTTCGCCGGGTTTTAACGTGTTGGTATGGGAATCGCTCGCTCAGAAAGCAATGGCAAACTACTGAACATAAACTTGCCAAGACATCAATAACAACAGTAAACTGCTGGTGTTGACAGCGATGTCCTGTAAATAGGATATGCAACATACACCAAAAAAATTACTTCTGTAAACATGTGCCTTAAGACGGGTAGAGGGATTCTTTACTTGACATAAATACTGTAGCAATTACTCCCGTAAACAGATGGGAACTATCGCTGTATAGTGACTGTGTTTATTCCAGCACTATTCTGTTTTCCTGCTGTAGTCTAGGTGAGTTCACATTTCTAGCTACATGTAACTGCTGCTGTATTAAGTTGTGCAATATGTCATCTATTACTGACAACAGAGATTATAGATCCGTTAAATTTTTCAATATCTCCTCTGTCAGTCTTAGGGGTCTGACATTTACACACAATAGAGACCAATACTCGTTTCACCCTTAAATTGTCCAGCATGCATATACACGCACATGCACTCAGCCACACATACACAGACTCGCGCGCTCATGCAACCGCGCACACACAGACAAATACCAACATAGATGCGTACACACATGCAGCCATACACACTTACATACATACGTGGCTACAAACTTACAGATTAACATACATACATTTACACAAACAGACAGACAGACCGACAGACACCATGACAGTTTCCCTAAAATCGAGGCGCGTAAAGCTTGAGTAAACACACACACACACACACACGCACGCACGCACACACACACACACATAACAAGACTCGTGTAAGTAAAGAAACTCACACGAGTAAAGTAATTCACACAAGTAAAGAAATTCACACAAGTAAAGAAATTCACACGAGTAAAGAAATTCACACGAGTAATGAAACTCACACAAGTAAAGAAATTTACACGAGGAAAAGAACTCACATGAATAAAGAAATTCACACGAGTAATGAAACTCACATAAGTAAAGAAATTTACACGAGGAAAGGAACTCACATGAATAAAGAAATTCACACGAGTAATGAAACTCACATAAGTAAAGAAATTTACACGAGGAAAGGAACTCACATGAATAAAGAAATTCACACGAGTAATGAAACTCACATAAGTAAAGAAATTTACACGAGGAAAGGAACTCACATGAATAAAGAAATTCACACGAGTAATGAAACTCACATAAGTAAAGAAATTTACACGAGGAAAGGAACTCACATGAAAAAAGAAATTCACAGGAGTAAAGAAGTTAAGACACGTGTAAAGAAATGCACATAAGTAAAGAAACTCATTAGTATCACAGACTGGGATTCTTAGATAAATAGCAAAACTTTTTTTTTCTCCAAATTTTCATTTTATCTGCAATATTCTCATTTGTTCATCTTTTTATTCGTCTCATCCCGTTCTTATGCCGTAATGTAACCTCTGAAGGATCTTCTCCGTGATTATATACTGTGTTTTATGTATGTATTTGTTTGCTGATGAAGGCGGGTCGCCGCAACGTCGTGCACTTGTCTTAATTCTATTCTGTAAGGCTGCATTACTTTGTGTTATTTTATATTGTTTTTATTTTATAAAACGCTGTATTTTATTGCCTTGTCTGCGGGGTTATGTGAGCCGGTCGCTCAGAAAGCAATGGCAAACTACTGAACGTAAAAGCTTGCCTAGTACATCAACAGCACCTGACAAATGCTGGTGTTGACTGCAACGTCCTGTAGGGATATGCAACATAAAAAGTATGTTATCTGTCTGTGTGATACATCTTTCATCTGATGTTATCCGTGTGCCTAAATATTTGAATTTCTGCACTTACCCCAATATAATAACATCATTACTTTAACTGTACATCAAGACAAGATCTGTTACTTTGATATCACTAACGGATAACATCATTATTAATTTTCAATATTATTTGTTGTTTCTTCACAGAGGAGGTAATATTGACAACGCTTTCAAGATATCTAAGAGTGCCAATAATAGTGGCATTCTACAAACGACGATTCCGCTGGACAGGGAAACATACGCAAATTACCGACTTGTGGTCTCTATGTCATCCAACGTGAACAGTAAAGATATTGATGTAAGTATAATATAATATAATATAATATAATATAATATAATATAATATAATATAATATAATATAATATAATATAATATAATATAATATAATATAATATAATATAATATAATATAATAGGGGTTACACGACTTTCTCCGTAATTCCGTTTACTTTCGTGAGTATCGTGACGTGCGCGAGAATTGGTAACGATCCTCTCCGCGTCGGTAACTTACGGGGTATGTGAACCGGTCACTCGGAAAGCAATGGCAAACTAGTGAGCGTAATCTTGCCAAGAAATCAACAATCAGTCGAAAGATGATGATGTTGACAGCGTTGTCCTGTAAAAGAATATGCGAACAAATATATATATATATATATATATATATATATATATATATATATATATATATATATATATATATATATATGCGATTTACAGAAATCGAACACAGTCAATAAAGGGCCCCTTTGCACCACTTGAGACGTATTGAGCATATGATACAAACCCATATCTGTGTCCACAATCCGGCATTTGATAGGTGATGTGGTCAATTTCACGACTGGACTACCCATGATATGTCCAGGTAATCACATTTAGTTTTGGTCGACCAGGGAGCCCAGATAAATATAAATAAAGAGTCGCCTTGAATATAATTCGAACACATGACAGCATCTGAGACAGAGTATTAACTCTTAAGAGAACGGAGATTTACACTCTTTGTATATTTTTATATTTAGTTAGTTAGTTAGTTAGTTAGTTAGTCGCTAACTAACTAACTAAATATAAAAATATATTTTTTATATTTAGTGAACATTTGAAATAAACTATTTCATGATGAATTTTTTGAAAAAAAATATTGATAAAATACAAAGTTGTAAAGAACATGATTAGAAAATATAACCACTTGAAAACGAGAAAAACAAAATGCTCACGAAACTTGGTAGCCACGATTATTGGTTTACTGAACTTCTCCTTATAGTCCATGCCATTTGGAGCTGGTCAACATACCCGCCTATAGCCTACTGCCTCGTGTACAGCCAATCATTTCTGTCACCGATGTTCCTTCATGTCATGATGTGAAACTTTACAGCATCTTCTCTCTCGGTCACATCCAGTCTTTCCTCCTTTCCAACTTCCCCGTTGTCACGATGTACTCCAGCTTTCACTCCTCGTGTCGAGCTTAAAGAATATGGCCTATTTTCTTCTGTTGCGAGTAACTTGTTCTCTTTATGTGTTAATGTTTTTCAAGATATCTTTATTGCTGTTTTAATACTTTCACGGTGTTCTCGTAATCTTCTGTAAGGCCACATCTCTATAGCTGCCACATACTTTCACGCAACCAAGATGTATAATATCCCAGGAACTTGTAAACGTTTTGAGAAGAAATAAATTCGAGAACTTGGTGACAACTGGCAAAATCCACGGGAATGGAACAAGGGGATGGCAGAGAAGGAAATATCTGGACAAGAACACTGAGCTGATCCACGACTATGGTGACTGCGTGAGATGGTGAAACATGACCGCCCATGCTTATCGGCATGGCACATGAAATATGAATAAACTTTCCATCCCCGCCATATGTGCACACACAAGTAAAGTTTACTCCGATGAAGTCATTGTTACAACCACTAGTAGTATAGTTCAATGTAGCTATGCTGACATAAACATGTGTTTAATACATTTCTGGTGATATCACATAACATCAATAACATTAGATATTTATATGATGTATAACAAAGCGGACTCAGAAAGGACTAACTGACTCAGTTGGTTGAATATAAATGGGGTTTTATTTCAAATTGATGACCACTACAAAATCAGGGTGACTTCTTTCTTCTAGTCCTAGATGTTTACTGACTGCCCTAACAACAAACTACGTCACGACTTGAGCATCCCTCTCCTCATCCCATCCTGATGCTCAAGCGTGCTGTAGCTTTGCACACCTAACTAATACATTCTGCTACACCTTCCTATGTTTCAGAAAGACTTTTTCCCTTCAAAAAGTCTTTACTCCTAATCCCTCTATTCTATTCCCTCTCCTTCCTTACCTCTCACAACCCCTCTAATCTTCCCCAAACCAACTATCTATTCGTAACTCTTTCCCCTGCCATATAGTAAACTACTATGAACTTCTTCTTCGTTTCTGACTCTTCATAACATAACACATATTAATTACATATCATCAATAATATTTAAACCTCAACTTTATACAATACATCATAACACATAAGGTTACCTTTATGAAATAAACACTCCTTCTTCTCTTTATAAGCAATCCGCTTACAATTTCAAACGCTGTACTCTTCTGATACCAACTCCCTATTGTCATCACCAACATTACTTACTAATTCTCTATTTTCAATCAACCTGAGAACACTCGCACATGATAGAAAGACAAAGAATCGGTGCGCACCGGAGATTCAAAGAAGTAGAACTCTTTCTCACAAAAAAACCACACTTAGCTAAATCACACACACCTTTACCCCCCTATGTCATTTGAGACTTTATGTAATAAAGTCTAAAACAATTATCTCTTCTACAGTACCACTTATTATGGTAACGGTTTATGCTGCTATCTACAGCATCAAGTACCAACCATCAAAAATATTATTCACTCCCAAATGTCTATATACTACAGACAGTACACAATTAACAAGGTCCATCATCTCTCTAGACCTCTTCCCACTTTATACACATCAGCTCACATAACTAATCTTCTCTCATACCTCACTCAGTATTTTCTCTTAATTTCGCCGAAAATTTCAGCGACCCCTTAATGTCCATTTATTATGGGCATCTCTACTAAAACCTCTACTTATTCCGTTATCAACAGCAACAATATACCACCCCTGAACTCATGTCCGTGACCTTCTAACCCCTCACTGCTTGCAATTAACGTTATTCTTTCTCATTCCATATATTACGGACCCTCAAAAACACCATGTCATTTTGTCTCCACATTGACAATGTTCATTTCTCATTATCACACTTACAACCCTTTACTACTATACTGCTATACACCGTATCTAATCATTCTTCGGAGTCAAACATGGATTCAATTCATGTTTTGCTAATTGCCTGGCGTAGAACGTTACCCACTTCTTCTATAAGCCAGCAATCTCGTGTCTCTTATGAAAGTCCACTATGGCTCTTCTGACCCCATGGAAACTATGTTCTAAACTTTCCCCTCATTTACCCCACTGCTATATACGTTATTCACTTTAATCTTTTCTTCCCCAATATGGCGTCCAATCCATATATCTTCAATTAATGCTCACTTAAATTCCCGATAACCATTTTACTTGTGTAGTAACCCCGTCACTTAAGTATGGCCTATGTTTCCACAACTTAACCTCCCAACGCTGATTATCACAGTAATCTTGCTAGTAGAATATACATAAACTTGTTATTCACAAGGAGAATGTGTCTCTCTTCTAGTTCTCAGTAGTTTTATTAACTCTTTTCTGAACGAAGGGTCTTAAATAAAGCCCCATGTATTTTCTTTATTCTAGCCAACACCATAATTATTTAAAAATAAATTAAACTTAACTTAATTAATTTCCAACATATATATATAAACATACAAGACAATTCACATAACTTATGAGTGAAACGAAATAAAATCACAACAGGATATCATACCCCCCCCCCCCAAGTTTTTTTTATACGTTATTTATGTTTCCCCTCATATTAATTAAAGGTATTAACTCATTCAAAGAAAAACATATATTAAAATAATACAACATACATCCTACTCTATTGTTACCTAATACTACTGGCCTCTTTTACGGACCAGTAGTTTGTACGCAAAAGTCTAAGAACACAATAACCCTATTCTAAAATCAAATAACAATCATTTTATAGGACCAAATCAAGCAAAAGAAATATTATATATGAGGCATTACAAACTCAAATTCAATAAAAACAACTGTCTTCTCGCTAAAGAGAAGGTTTTCAAAAAAAAATATAATTCACTTAGAATTAACTACGTAAAGTGACCCAGCAACCTTGGCCTCCTATACGAACCAATGTAACACATATCTATTCACACAAGTCATTCAATTATTTTTATAAGCGAGAAAACACCACAACTCACTGCCACGTATATATATATCTGTTATCTACAGACCAATTCCTAAGTTAAAACAATATCTGTTCTCTCAATAAAAGTCATTAACCAACAATGACCGTACTATTATTGATTCTCTCCCCTCACAATATTCTACCTTTTACCAGACTAACTCCTAATACATCTCACAATATCTGGAATATCACCCTAACCAACCGCTGTCAACTGCACCTCAAATCACTTCACTTACTACTATTGTGGCGGCTATCCCAACACACTACAACTCATTTCTCTACTAAAGGAAACCGTACCTCGACACACTAATTGTTTCCCTTGGATTTGTTCCAAGTATTACTACAATTACTTAATCATTATTACCGTTAACTACGGTATCTCCACTCTCCTACGTCCAACAAAACTTTGTCTATTTACTATAGACCTCTCACCAATAAATCTAATTCTACTTTTAAGTTTCTCGTCTATCCGACGCAAGTAATATTTCATTCTCCTGCATCAGTACTTTCAACATCTCACCACAACAACTCTAAGCTATCCTCAAGTCTCTCCTAGCGTTCTTGCACCGCGATGATACTAGTCACACTTATCGGAACATGTTCTCATGTTCTCCAACATTCATTAATCCTGTTTATCTCCGTATCTTTCACTCCTCTTCCTATTTATCTGGATTCTTACAGAACAGCGACTCACACCACTTATAACTGACAACGGACCTCACTTTCCTCATTTCTCAGTATTAGGCATTCATACTTCAACCTGTCCCTGTCAACAATACTAAACATATTTTATGAAACGTCATTCAGAATGTTAACTCTCTTTCTGTCAACCTGTCATAAATTCCGTCCAAGATCACACATTCCAAACAAAAGACATCACACCTTTCTAATCATGTTCTTTCTACCTCTCAATTTTCATATACTCAGTTACTCTATGCTCCACGTTTTATCAACATCACTTATCAGCCACTCTTCGCATATTCACACGGTATTCGTATTTTATGTTTGCTCAGACAGTGATACCCAACCTCGCTCTTATCTCACGACTACTGTCGCATCGCGACGAACACCTGTTTATCTATACTTATACTCACGCACGTACTAAACGCCTCGTACATGCATGCGGTACTTATCACTTGTCATCATCCTATCCATACTCGACGCACATATGTTTGTCTACATTTTTACACCTACAAGAGCAACGGATTATCAGACTAACTACTTCAACACTCAACAGGACTTTCACAATTCAACTGTTTTCTTATTTCTACTTTTCTCACTCATACTCTCCTTTTCAAAGGTCAGAATCTATATATTATCTCTCGCAAACTATATCTCTTTTACACACTAACCAGCACTATCAACGATCTCTCAAAACAAACCTCATTCCGCTAACCTCGAAACTATCATTCTATACTTCTCCACACAACAACTTTCTCAGATTTAATCAGCTCTTCTTTCTCCTCAATTGCCTAATCCCCCTCACCAAGAACTCGTATCCTTCAAGCATCGACTTCTACAGTCTTTTACTCTTAATACTCTCGCGTTCAACTGGCTATTTTACACATGATACTCAATTTCTCCTCAACCTATATCTCCTCACCAGACACTCTCGGTTCAGCTGTCAACTTACAACCGTCTATACTTACTTCTCAAACTACCAAGCGAAACTATCTCAGACATCATGTCATAGCTCTAAGTCGAACCATTTCTAGTACGAACATTCATACTTAGTTTATCTCTCTCTCTACTAATTCTGTGCTGAATCTACTCTACTTTAATCACTCCAGTTATACATCACTCAACGTGATTAACTCTCTGTATCTATCCATTCCGGACAAAGGACTATTTTAATTTCTACCTTGTTTACTCTCCCTACATCGCAACTAAACACAAGATATCCTGTATTACGTATCCACGTAGAATATCATTTGCCGTAACTCTCTATCCTCAACAACACTATTGCCTACATTGTATCATGTGATGCTACACCAAAAAAATTCGTCCGCCTATTTTAGACAGCTCATATGTATTTGCTCAAACCGCAATTCCTCTCATAAGCCAAAACAATGCCATATGTCCTTCGTCACCCTTAGAATTTTAACAGCCATAAAGCGCATCCAAGCCAAATATTTCGTTGTCTCTTAATACTTTAGTACGTCTTTCTTCAATTATGTCATCTTCACTATCTGTTGTTAACCTGTTGTTAAAGTACTCAGGTCTTAAGGTCCTATATTCTTCTATTTTTCTTAAGTCACTTTCTGTCGTCGAGTAAATTTCCGCTATCTGTTTATTACTATTCTTCTTCTTAAATGCTTTCTTCCTATTTCCTTCCTTTGCGTCGGTCTGCTCACTGTTTCCTGTCAACCTTACATAACGTTTATATTTCCCCATCTCATCTTCAGATGACACACTAATAATAGTTCCCTCATCAGATTCATAGTAGTGGTTTACTGAAGACACGTCGATCCTATTCCTATAGTCGGCTTTAGAACGTCTGACTTTCCTCTTACTTTTATTCCTCACGCTCCGATTCTGTACAACTCCCATATCTTTATCTGAATTATTCTCTCCATAGCCTGAACTCTCACACTTAATATTTCTACACCATTTAGGAATTAATTTAATGTCTATACCTGAGGAACTTGATATCTCAGTTGTACCTTTATTAACTATCAGACTGTTAATATTTCTTTCCTCAATACTTTTCCTCTTTGGTCTCTTTTCATTTTTGGTTCTCGTCTGTCTATCCTTCTTAATTTCAACTGTGTCTCCCTTTTCTAATTTCAGCTGATGAGTTTTAATAGTTTGCACTTGGTCATTCTTCTCTATATTATCTAGCTGAGTCTGTGTCTCCTTATCTATCATTTTATCTGTTTGCGTCTGTGTCTCTCGGTCTATTTTCTTTATCACCACCGTCGTTTTATTTTCCTGTCTACTAGTCACATTCGCAACCATTTTAGGATTAGTTTGTATTTTATTTACAGGTTCAACTCTGTCTCTTACACCTGAGTTTAGATATTGTCTTTGTCTTTTTTCAAACCATTCGTCACGTCTTTTCCTAGCAGTCTTGTCATGGGATGGCCACTTCCATAACTTATTGGAAAAGTCTCTCTCAGGACCACTCTTGTATCTATAACAGCTATACCAGTCCGACTTTTCACCATTACGTCTGTTCTCACCGTCTTTTACCCTATATACATCAGGCCTTGGTTCGTTATAACCATATTGTCTTCTGTTATTCTTTCCTACTCTATTGTAATCTACCTTAAATCTATAAGGGTCTTGTCTAGTCGTTCTGTTCTGCAACGTTTCTACAAAATTTTCTACCTCCCTAACTGCCTCTTTTAATTCTCCCAACCATGTACTGATACGTTGTAATTCTACATGTAGGTAATTCATATTAACTTCTTTGTAATTTATCTCAAGCTTATACAACAATATGCCTACTTCTTCCTCTGTATATTCCTTGGTACCTGAAAAAAAAACTCGTCCTGAGCTTTGCTGAAATAATGTATGTTTCTCTACTGTGCTGTGTTGGGTCTGCCTGTTGTCGTTCCTACCCCAGTCAAAACTTGTGCCAATGAATCTTGTTCTGTCATGCTGAAATACTTCTGTATACTCTAATAAAATCAAATTTACATTTGTAACCAGCTAATTTAAAGATATGATCGTATTTACTTTACACAATAAGAATTGTTCAACCAGTCAATTGTACCTAAAATTGATATTTAAGATTTACTAATTACCCTTAGCTCTGCTCCCGATCCAAGACAGACGGATTCCTCTATTTTCGCTGAAAGTTTTCTTGTCAGGTAGAACTCAAACAATAGGAGTCTGTGTTAGTTGAAATGTTCCTCCAACCGATCACGCACTTCAGGGAGTTTCTTCTTCGGACGCCTCAGTAACTTCAGCCCCTGGTTGAGCCCCTACCAGACTTCTGGCTTCTTTTCACCCCGGATAGGGCACATCAAAGCGACGTCTTGAGAACTCACTAAAGCGATAATTTGGGTCCTCTCTTCAGTAGGTCGGCAGCCCAGTCTGCCCCTCCCACTTCCGAGAGTTCCCTAACGATATCGCCTCTGTTGATGACCTTCTCATTCCTTCTTATCCTTCAAATGAGCGATTGACTTGTTTCCTCAGACTCTCAAGGTCCCGATTCAACGGCTTTCAGTTCGCTCCAGGTGACCTTGATGCAGAGTAGATGTGTATAACGTCTCTACTGGATTATATTTGCCTTCAAGTTTCTTCTTCTTGAGCCTCTTGTTTCGCAGGAGCCCGAGAAAACGTGCTGGCTATTCTTTCGCTCAGTAGGATGGTGGTAACAATCGCACCGCAACCTGTTATGGCAAGCTGGTTTTCATACCTCTCCTGACAACAACCGCCTGTACAGCTAGGATTCTTGATAGCAGGTCCGTACAGCGAGGTTCACTGAAGCATGCTTACAGACAACCACCCCTAGCCGGGCTTTTGGCTGCTGTAACTCTCACAGACGACGTAGTGGCCATTTATCAAACTCGTTTTACGTTCAATATGAGTGTAGAACTGTGCCGTAATCCTGTCTTCTGGGCAAAGATCTTCAAAACTTTGGTGTTACTTTGACATGTTACTTCGATGTGTCGTTGTAGACAGTGTTTTGAAACTCCGCGACAATCCAACTAAGGCACCATTTTGTCCTTTATAACAAAGCGGACTCAGAAAGGACTAACTGACTCAGTTGGTTGAATATAAATGGGGTTTTATTTCAAATTGATGACCACTACAAAATCAGGGTGACTTCTTTCTTCTAGTCCTAGATGTTTACTGACTGCCCTAACAACAAACTACGTCACGACTTGAGCATCCCTCTCCTCATCCCATCCTGATGCTCAAGCGTGCTGTAGCTTTGCACACCTAACTAATACATTCTGCTACAGATGCTATAATGTTGATTGCAATCAGTGAGCAGGATCTGCAACATTTAGTAGATTTGATTGTTGCACACAGCGAACAACTTAGGTTAGAGTTAAATTGTAAGAAGACACAGATTATTATCGTCATTCATTCATTCATTCATTCATTCATTCATTCATTCAGTAGCATGTCCTTTGCAGAACCTCGCTCCCATAACAACTTTCCGGAAAACCTCTCGATCATAAGCAAGATGTTCTACGTCCGATACATCCATCTGGAGATCATCCGCTACATCTTGCACCAATCTTCTCTTTGGCCTTCCTCTTCCTCTCTTCCCAGGCATATACCTCTCCATTATTGTTCTCTCCAAACTTTCATGGCGTTTCAAGTGACCAAGATATTTCAATTTTCTTTGTTTTATCGTCTTTAATAGCCAACCTTCTTCAATATTCAGCTCTTGAGGTATGGATGCATTTGTTCTTTTCTTTACCCAAGATATTCTTAGAACTCGTCTATAACATTTATATTCAAAGGCATTTATGCACTGTTCAACTTGTTTAGTAAGTGTCCAGGTCTCTCAGGCGTATGTTGCAATGGGAAAGATGCATGCTCTTAAAAATCAAATTTTCGTAGTTCTGTCTGTCCCACTCCATAATTTATTCATTTGTTTTAGTCTTTGAAGAGCAATTGATAGTCATCGTTTAATTTCTTTCTTTGTGTCACCGTTGCTGGTATTCAATGACCCAAGATTATCAAAATTTTCCACCACCTCCAATTTTTCTTCATTAACATACATTTCTTTCTCCATATGACAAGATCTCAAAAGGGTCTCAATGCACTTAAAACCATGGCTGCAATGGACACAGAGCAGAGAATGCTCTTCACACTATACCAGCACTTGATCCTCTCAGTGATTGATTATCGACTAGGACTGCTCACTGTCTCAAAAGAGTCAGCTGGTGAAATTAGAGCGCATTCAGAACGAAGCTATGCGGGTCATTCTGGGATGCACCAGAGACACCCTAGTAGTGTGTATGCGTTACATCCTTGGTCTGCCGACTGATGCTGGTAGACACAAGGTGATGCAGGCGAAGGCATACCTCAGAGTAGCTGCAGACACAGATCACCCGTTGTATGAGGCGCTGGACGCAGTTAAGGGTCAGAGACTGATAAGAGGGAAATCATGGATGGCTCAGGCGGAGGATACGATCAGACAGGTGTGCCCCTTGGAGAACATTGGGCGAGGAGAGGAGTGGGTCAAAGTGCCAGCGGAGCAGTCAGACGTGTGCAAAGTTATAATCACATTGAGCCGGGAGTGCAGGGAGTGGCCAGCAGGGGCCACGGAAGTGGAAATCCAGCAACTAATTCAGGACAATGCTTGCCCGGGTGATGTGATTATCTACACAGATGGTTCGGTGTTGAGAGGTAGGAGAAGTGCCTGGGGATTCTTAGCAAAAGCTAATGGTCGACGTTTGGTGCCGGAGAGCCTTGCGTATGATACCACAACATCTAGCTTAAGAATGGAGTGGAGGCGGTCAGTACAGATTTCCCCTCTGGATGGAGAATATGAGAGAGAGAGAGAGAGAGAGAGAGAGAGAGAGAGAGAGAGAGAGAGAGAGACACACACACACGCGCGCGCACGCACGCACGCACCACGCATGTACACACACACACACACACACACACACACACATCGTGATTGTAACTGACTCTGAAAGCATGCTGAGGAGGGTGAGAACAGGCAGACTTCCTGCAGAGTGGCTTGCTTCGCTTCGGAGGACACGGGTGGCAAGCATCACCTGGATCTTTTCTCCGGGGCACGCCGGTGTGCTAGGGAATGAACAGGCGGACAGATTGGCTGGCTCGGCAAAACTTGGTGGAGTATTGATGCATAACAAGACAGACGTGGTTGCGGCCTTATGGGAGCACGTGTACACCTTGGAGGAGCAAATGGATCACCATAGTCTAGCAAGAATGAGGCAGCGAGGAGTGACGAGGGGATCTGGCCGACGCTCGACGCTCAGAGGAAAGGCGAGACGGACATATGATCAGATTGCTACTGGAACTATTGGTGTTGGAACTCTTCGCTGGGTGTTGAGGATGGGGACGGAGCGCTTATGGGAATGCCCCGAATGCTGTGATGTCCATTCCTAAATCAATCAATCAATCAATCAATCAATCTTTCTCCATAGTGGTTTTATCTGTATGCATTATCTTTGTTTTTGCTATGTTAAGATATAAGTTGTGATTTTCACTATTCAATTGGGTTGAGGCTATTAGGTTTTCTATACCAGTCTGTGTTGTGGATAGCAATACTGTATCATCAGCATACCGAATCTCTGGTATGTCATGACCACCGATATTTAGGGCATCATATTAGGGCACCCTGTTTATATCATCTCTTACATTTCTCATTATATTTTCGGCGTACAGGTTAAACAAATAGGGGGACAGCACACATCCCTGACGGACTCCTTGCTTGATGTCAAACCAATCTGATGTCTCGCCATCTATTCTAACCGCTGCTTGTTGGTCAAGATAGAGCATTCTTATGAGTTGTATTACATGTGGTGGAAAGCTCATATTCCTCATGATTTCCCAAAGTTTCTGATGTTGTACACAGTGTTATGGTGTTATCGTCACTCAATCAATCAATCATGTGCCATGCCGGAAAGCGTGGGCGGTCATGACTCGCCATTTCACTCGATCACCAGTGTCGTGGATCAGCTCAGTGTTCCTGTCTCGTCCATGCCATGTGGCCAAGCCATCCAGGTATTTTCCTCTCGGTCTTCCCCTTGGTCTGTTCCCTTCGATCTTGCCAGTTGTCACTAAGTTCTCCAATCCATTTCTTCTCACAACATGTCCAAAACAAACAAAAAAATATCGGCAGTTGCTTTTGGAATAGCCCGTGTGTGTTAGGTGCAGTACATTTCCTTGTACAAGCCTTAAGGCGCACTGGACTCATGGTGGGTGGGTAGTGTGGTCTGTATAACGCCGGCAGACTTGACTTCCCGAGATGTTTCCCGATACACATTTTGGGCTGGGTCAACCTGGGATTGACGTCAACCGGCCTCGATGCATTCGAACCAAGGACCGATATCTGCGGCGAGAGTTAACGCCTACGCCAGTTGGCAGCTAGATGAAAACCGAGCTAAATTTATAATGTGTTGAATGCATTACACTGGTAGTAGTAGTACGTTAATATCACTGCTAATTGGTGTATCATAATTTTTAACAGGTACTTGTTAAGGTTACAGATGTTAACGACAATGCACCGATCTTCGACAACCCTGTACTACGCTTCCAGGTGGTAGAAAACCTGGCAGCAGGTTACACAATAGGCACATTAACAGCCACCGACCCTGATGAGGATGGAGTGAACAACCAGGTGGACATGGCGATTTCACCAGCCAGACCCCCTGCCAGTACTTACTTCACGCTGGAACCTCCAGGCATAATCAAACTGAAGAGCCCTATATCCTACGAGGACATCTCGTCCTTTGAGTTCTTTGTTATAGCTACAGATAGAGGGACACCGCAACGGTCTTCAACAGCAACTATCTATGTCAATGTTGTGGACGTTAACGAAACTATCGACTATAATTGTAAGTATAATTGCTGTTGTGGTAATTAAAATAAGTCGCTTAAAGTCGCTTAAAAGTCGACAGGATCGACTTCATTGCACCGGGTTTTTATTCCATATGGCTCGGTCTCTTACCATAGCTCGGAAAGCGTCGCACGAAGCATGAACTCCGTAGCTCAAGCGACGACCCTCATGAGTCTCCGGACAAAATGCACTAGTGAACCGAAGGATGCGGCCTGGATTCGATCCCACAACCTTTGTAGCCCGAGGCAGACGGCTTGACCACTTCGCCACAGAGAATGTTTTAATACATGTGTATTAAACCTGACACCTTTCCGTTTTGATAGACGATAATTTGTAAAATGGAGTTATACCTCTTCATAGCACAAAGCCTGGACTGAATTTAGAGACCATGTGCTGCTGATGCAGGGCCATCCCTCTCTCAGCCCGATGTCATCACCACGTCTTCACGGTTCCGTTTCTTCAGGGTGTCATTACTCATTGCTCAGCATTTGCATCCATACGGATCACGCTTAAATACCTTTAAATATCGCTCATAACACTGACGTCAAACTTGCCTTGGAAACTTGGGTTCAGCCGTTCATGAAAACAGGTCCTTGTTGAAAATAGGTTGCTTCCTCACACTAGATGGCCATGGTAGTGCACTAGCTAGCACGCTTACCTGTCAATCCTGTGGCGATATGTTAGAATACCGTACCTGACGTGTTTTGTTTCAATCATTCGTGCTCCCGCTCTGGAGGTTTGATGCCGTGCCGCCAGCATCTGCAGCCTACCTTATTCTAGATGTCCTGGTTATCATTTCCTCTGGAGATATCAAGGCAAGGCGGAGAGAGGGATCATGCTGCATGGGCAACACATGTTCTCTGATTTAATGCCCAGGCATTGTGCTTTGGAATTCTAGCTCTGTTCCAATTCACGTAGCTTCGCCTGTAAAGACGCAAGGTGCCACTCACTCACTACCAAGTAGACGCAACATAATAGTTTTAACATTAAATAAGAGAAGCAACGGCTGCAGCAGGATATAACAATAACCGTTTTAGCGGGAAATTTTCTGGGAAGTAAAGGCAACCGGCATAATATTGACCACATCACTGATTTAGTTTAACAATAGTGAGTGACACCATAGACCCAAAACGGATCTTTTACCTGTATTTACTTATTATATTCCCAGTTCCCCCCGTGGCATGAAAAGGGGGTCTCATAACTTATTCTTATATGTGTATTAATCAATCAGGTGCCATCTATCTCCACAATGTAGGTCAGCTTTAATGGATCTCCAATACTGTCTCCCCCTTGTCTTAATTGTACATTCTTTCGGGCTGCTGTTCGTCCATGTCTAGATGTTATTCTCCTACTTGTATCGTTGTCTACCTCTTGCTCGCTTGCTTTAACCTTAGTTATTGTCCAACCGTATTATAGGTGATCGTAAGTCGAAACACAATTCAGTAACGCGCTATCGTTACTATAAGCCAGCAGTTTCCACACCGGTGTGCCTAAATGTCTGAATTTTATATTGGATATTGTGTCTTCTGATCTCAAATTCTATCTGGAAGTTCCATTAGTATTTATTTCACATACCATATTCACAGTCGTTCCTCTACAGATGGTGTAATATGACAAGTTATGATGACGCTATTAAATTAATATACTCAACTGAAATGCGATTACATTTAAATTGGTTAAACATATTAAACTTATATATATATATATATATATATATATATATATATATATATATATATATATATATATATATATATATATACACACACACACACACGCATGCACGCACGCACACACGTACGTACGTGTATGCAGTAAAAGTACCTCTATTTGTTAGTCCTACTGTTGTATGTGTATAATAGTTATAATAAGGTAGTTGTAGAGTGGTAATGTAAAAGTTAATGTACCCCGCCAAACCTGCAGATTTTTCCGAGAATTGTTCTCAGTTTTGATCCAAGAGCATCGTGGCAACTTAACAACCTGGACCGATAACTTCCGTTCACGAGATAAACTCCAGTTCTCTGTCTTTTTAGATTCAAACGTCGCGTAGTCAACATCGATAGTCGCTAGGCTATAAAAACTCAGAGTATGATAGTTATAATCATCAGGCTCTTGTTAAGCCAATAATTTTCAACACTAAATTATAAGGATTACAAGGGCGATAGTCATGCAACGTACAATAATTGGTCACGATAGTTGAAGGGTGGGGTATCTACTTGTGTAGATTAATTGCCGTGTTTGTTCCGACTTCTAGACTCCCCCCCCCCCTCCCTTGCATATCCTTTACAGGACATTGCTGTCAACATCAGCATCTTTCAGCTGATTGTTGATTTCTTAGCAAGATTACGCTCAGTAGTTTGCCATTACTTTTTGAGTGACCGGCTCACTTACCCCGTAAGTTACTGACGCAGAGAAAACCACTACCAAATATCGCGCACGTCACGTCACGTTACGAGAGTATACGGGATTACGGAGAAAGTCGTGTAACCCCTAGACCAGAGAGACCGGCTCTAGACTTTTAGATAAATGAATATGTGCTCGACCATGGTGACTAAGCCTGACATGCTGAATAACTTTGCGACATTAATTAGCACGACACTATAAACAGATTTCCGACTCCTGACCTACAACATAATAATATCATAGTAACATTAATAACGTATATTAATTGTTTGGTATTCTAACTACTCTGTGTGTAAAACGACTTTGAAATTATTTTTACAAACTAAATGAATCCTTGTCTCATAAATATACGGTAGTGTCACCAACGTACTTAATGAAAAGAGGTCATTTTAAAGTTATCTTAAATCCTCTATATTCTACAGATTTTCCAACAGCCTCTTTCATTGCCCGGGACATTCCCGACGACGCGGCTGAAGGGGATGTTGCGTGTTCGCTGACGCCTGCCGATTTTGGGCTAGCGCTTGCATCAACAGATACAATCACCTACACAACAGTTGGTGAAAACAGCGTGTTCAATGTTCACCCCAGGTATGATCTCCAGCTGACACTTGCTGGCTGCAGTAATGTAAAGGTCATTTGTTAATTGTTAACGTGGATTGGTGCGAAGATTCAGGCGGATCCACGAGTACTCAGTCTCACACTATAAATATAAAACTATATGTACGATTTTTTTAAATTGTGTTGCGTATCCCTTACGGGACGTTGCAGTCAACACCAGCATTTTCAGCTGCTGTTGATGTACTAGGCAAATGTTACGTTCAGTAGTTTGCCATTGCTTTCTGAACGACCGGCCTCTATACCTTTTTCGAAAAAACCAGCACCGCCGTGTTTCGAACCCGGGTATACGGGCTCACAAACCGCGTTCAAGCCCTTCAGCCACAGAGACCGGTACGATACCTGCACTAAAATTAATGCATGCATGTATGGGTGATTTTATACCCAGTCATTATCATCATCATATGCCATGCCGATAAGCGCGGGAGATGATGCATCGTATCTCACGCAATCACGAGACTCTCGGACTAGATATGGGTTCCAGTGTTATGCATCAGGAAATGACAAGGTTGCATTAGGTCATGAAGAACTTTACATGATACGCCAATGTGTTATAGTTCCTAGGTGCTGAGCAGAGACGCTGAGAAACAATGAGTACGGGTTATGAAATTACATTTATAATTATTTACCAGTATTTGCACGTTGAATGAAAGCACATAAAGCAATGTGGCTATCACTTGATCACAAAATAGAAAACCAAATCAACCATCTCTGTATTAACCGACAACTGGATGCAGACATTAATGATATTGGAAGACCGTAGACAAACCTCCCGGAGAGAGAGAGCAAAAGATAGGACGGCTTAGAATGAGTTGCTTGAGGGCCTACGCTCCAGTGTGAGAGATAAAGGGCGAGAGAGAGAGAGAGAGAGAGAGAGAGAGAGAGAGAGAGAGAGAGAGAGAGGGGGGGCAGAGAGACAGAGAGACAGAGAGAGAGAGAGAGAAGAACGAACTAACGAGCTTTCAAAGGGTCACAAATTAGGCTCGCAGACCCGTCATACATTAGGCCCTTCCAATCACTCATCTATCGTACACAATTATCTATTGTGCATGTTACATAAAAAAAACACTGTTAAATTAATGTTGTGAAAATAATGCATAACACCATGTTATGAGATAGACAGGTAGGCAGGCACACACGCACACACTCGCACAGAGAGAGAGAGAGAGAGAGAGAGAGAGAGATAGAGAGAGAGAGAGAGAGAGAGAGAGAGAGAGAGAGAGAGAGAGCAGGAAAGCATACGGATCTGAAACTTGAACATTTGACAAATTAGTGGGAAGGAACATAAGGCCCCTTTGAATATAAGTGTTACTGAAGAATGTCAAAATGTATTGCAGGAAAAAAGAACGAACAGGTACTTGCAGTAAGAACTCACCATTGAAAGAGATTGATTATTAAGACAAAAGCAATTAAGAAAAATAAAATATGTTTGGAATGTCAAAAGGCATGGATGTCTGGAAAAGATCACTAAAGCGGGAGGTGTGCTGGGGAATCGGAGAAGAGGATGATCAGAATAAATTTAGGATTTAGTTGTTAATTTAATAACGACAATGGCATAGGCAGGACATCTGACTAATGACAGAGAGACATTTGGAAATACTGTTATGTGGGGAACTGTTCTGTAAACACGGGACAAGCCACTGGATGATTAATAGTATATATATATATATATATATATATATATATATATATATATATATATATATATATATATATATATATATATATATATATATATATATAAGAAAGTCAGGGCTTAGTCGGATATGACTGAGCTACCGTATGACAGTAAATGGTACTACCTGCTTTCTGTTAGCGCCGAATGCTTGGCGGCGCTCGCTCACCAAACCCGCCGAAACCTAACATTCTGTTAACGGCTTCTGGCGAAGGAGCGCGATTGGGAGGGCGCACGCCTTATTCTAGTGCGAGGAAATGCATCCTGAAGACTAATTGTCATGGCAGGGCAGACCAGGCCCTAAACCTTCGTCGGCAACTGGTCTGAGATGGACGCTCCGACAGGCGGATATTGCTTTCCTGATCCGACAGTTTCTACAGCTTGTCTTATTCCAGACGTATTGGTGTTACCTTTCCTCTGGAGTAAACTAGGCAGGCCGAGAGAGGGATCATGATGCATGGGCAACACATGTTCTCTAAATTCAGCCTATCTTTTGTGCTGTGGGGAGGTATAACTCCATTTTACAAAATGTCAAGACTACAACATTTGGGAAATTACATATATAGTCATCATCCTTAATTTAAAAAAAAAAAATGCAGAACAGGAATAAAAGAAATAAGATATTAGTTTAATTATATCGAAAGTTCATGTAGTAATTTTTGTAATAAGCTTTAAGAGATATTCTCAAATGTTTCCTCACGTGGCATCTTTCTGCTCCTGGTGTTTTACAGTGCCGGATATCTTCTGGTGAAGAGACCTTCATTCATTTCCACGTCAACACGTTATTTCCAATGGGTCATTGCTACTGTCACGTCTGGTGGAAATACAACGTCCTATGCTCTCATGGTCCGACTGGATACATTCAACAAAAAACAGCATCTGATCTCTGTCAAGGCCAACACAAATCTGTTAGACTTACGATCCAAGCTGTAAGTAATGCTTTCGTTTGTTAATAGTGACCTGTTGTTACTACTTAATGACTGACTGAATGATAGATTGATTGGTTGATTGATTTAAAATTCGACATCATAGCACAGCGGGAAAATCCACAGATGCTCTGTCTCCCGCCAAATGTCATAAAGTGCAGATGCTAATAAATCCAGTAGCACTCTGGTGGGTAACATGTATTCCTTCTCTCATACGTCCCTTCTTGCCAGACCAACTCTTAAATCCAAATTCACGGGTCATTATTGTTATCTGTCAATCAACAGCAAGCGCTCCTTTATATGTTGTCTTTAGAATGTTTGCTTTATCCACTGTGAGTGTCCCAAACACTTGCGCTATAGCCAACGCGTGCGTTGGTTGTCTGGCTAAGTGGAGGAAAGACTGACCACCCATTCCCCCGTACATCCAGGCCTTCAAAATGTGATGATCCTGTCACATGACAGACCCATGGCAGGAAACTGCCTCGGGACAAACTCATATGATTAAGTGGCTAATAAATCTGCTCTGTGGTGACCTCTGACTCCTGCATGATTCAGACAGTATATCCGTGTAAGTTTCTCTATAGCAGACGCATCAATGCTTGGATGGAGTCCACACTTGCCAGTTTGAATGGTGTGCAATATAGACAGAATCACACACTATGATTGATCTGATAACGCTATCCGCCTCAAGACTGTCGTGTTCGTTTCTACCTCCACCTTCACATTTGAGGTTAATGACACATAGGCTCCATTTAGCTCAGCTACACTGACGGAGAAACCCCATCAACATTTCTCACCATGTAAAAAACCAGAAAATTTACAGATTTCAAATAACAATTAATATGGAATGTTACCCATTTTTACACCTCTAATTTATATAGGGTGTACTTTTAATGACTGTACAGTGTTTGAAAATATTGCCGGTCCATGTTTTGTATTTACCTATTATGTTCCGGTCCCCAACATGGCGGTTAGGCATTGGACTGTTAAGTAAGGCCTGTGGCGTGTTTATGCTTGTGGTTACGGTTTGCAATCCAATTTTCCTCATGTTGGACTGGTAGTACATGGTTCCGTCGCCCTGCTACTTAGTGAGTGCGTGGGCGACATTGTGAGCTGTGAAATTCGCGTGGGATGCGTTTACATCTGTCCGCTGTTGTTTGCACAGTGAATTGCATGTTCGTAACAATGGCCAGCTATGGCTGAATTGACTGGTTTGCCTTTTCGGGTCACGAGTGCATTTTTTCAGGAGACTCATGAGAGTCGTCGCTGGAGCTACGGAGTTCGTGCTTTGTGCGGCGCTTTCGGCGGGTCCCCCTGCGGAAACAGACCGAGCCATTTGGGATGAAACTCGGGTCAATTAAGTATGCATGTTCGGAACAATGACCGGTTGTCGCTGAATTGACTGGTTTGCCTTTTCGGGTCACGAGTGCATTTTTCAGGAGACTCCTGGGTCGTCGCTGGAGCTACGGAGGTCGTGCTTTATGCGGTGCTTGCGGCGGGTTGCCCTGCAGAAAGAGACCTAGCCATGTGGGATGAAACCCGGGTCAATGAAGTCTTTCTGGTGACTGCCGATTCCATCGATGATGAACTGTCATTTTAATGGAGGGCTTTTGTGTTGGCATTCTAGCAGCGGCCTTATGCGCAGTGTACCTGTGCGGGCTATTGGCTTGCCGAGACTTCTGTCTGTTTTACTTTTCACATTGGGCTGTGATGAGCATTTTGTGTGATAATCACCATTTTGTGTGATAATCACTGGTACGGGAACGGAGCATAATGGGGACGACCCGTTGTCGTGAAGTTGGAACCGCGACTAACTAACTAACTAACTAACTAACTAACTGACTGACTGACTGACTGACTGACTGACTGACTGACTGACTGACTGACTGACTGACTTCGAGGGGAAGTCAATAAGAAAGCCACAAATGGCTGTAGAAAAAAACTAAATGTGATAACAACTTGAAACCAGTTTATTTTTATACATGCATTGTCCCTTTATTTCTCAACATAATTTCCACCAACATTTATGCACTTATCCTATCGTTTTATCAGTCCTCCCAAACCGGCTGCGTAGAACCGCGTGCTCCGGCTGCATAGAACTGCGTGCTGTTTTCTAAACCACGTTTTTTTCACTTCACGCGTCATTCGCGAAATATCTCCCACCATGGTGGGTTTTCAGTGGACCAAAAAGGTGGAAATCGCTAGGGGCTAAGTCGGGGCTGTAAGATGGATGTTCCAGAACTTCCCATCTTAGTTGTTTAATTTTCTTCTGAGTTTAGAAAACAGAGCACGCAGTTCTATGCAACCGGTTTTGGAGGACTTATAAAACAATGGGATAAGTGCATCAATGTTGGTGGAAATTATGTTGTTAAATAAAGGGACAATGTATGTATAACAATAAACTGGTTTCAAGTTGTTATCTCATCTCATCTCATCATGTCATCATGTTCCTCTTGTACCTTGCGGTGTCGAGGTGAAGTATAAACTTCGTGAGAGTGCCCGATTATGGGCTTCATATATAGATATTCCCATGGACTCTGCTATTCCCTCCGTCCAACTTTTACGTGGTCGGCCTCTTCCTCTGTTTCCATCTGGTCTGTACATCATTGCTTGTTGTGGTATGCTGTTGACTGGTAACCTACTTGCATGGCCAAACCGTTTGATTTGCTGCTTTCTAATAAAATCTAGTGCCGCTTTAACCCCCACTTTAGTCCTGATTTCTTCATTTCTGATCTTATCTCTTCTTGATACGTTGAGAATTCTTCTCAGGAACCTCATTTCTGTTGTTGTGATTTTTCTTTTCTCTTTTTCTGTCATTGTCCAGTTGTTATCATATTTAGTTTTTTTTCTACAGCCATTTGTGGCTTACTTATTGACTTAACCTCGTAACTAACTAACCAACTAACTAACTAACTAACTAACTATTATGTTGCATGAACTTTACAGAGGTTAAACACAAAACTTGAACCTGCAATATCTTCAAACACTGCGCAGTCATTAAACATACACCCTATACCTCCTGGCTTTCTTCAGGTATTATTTCCTGGCTTACCCTTTGAACTGAAAGATATGCATCCAAATATCTGTTAGTCTGCATGGTTTTATTTGCATCCTTGTCTACCTTTAAAAAATGTCTACCTACTTACCAGCTATTTATCTTCATCTTTCTTGTTAACCTTGAGAAGAATGCTGGTATGTTTGTGTGTTGTGTCTGTAGCCTACCTGCAATATATGCACCCTAAACATCTCACTTTAACACAACATAACTATCCTAAGGTTTACATAGGGAGAAAATTGTCTGCCACTGCTTATAACTATCCTCTGATTTATATAGGGACAACATTATCTGCCAATACCAATAACCATTCTAGGCTGTATATAGGGACAACATTGCCTGCCATTGCCCATAACTATTCAAGGTGTATATATCTATAACTAGTCTATTGTTATATGCACCTACTTCAACAGCAGAGGAGGATGAAATTGAAGATTTTTACAACACACTGCAAGACACATTAAATAAGATTGGTCATAATGATAGAGCAATAATACTGGGAGATTTTAATGCAAAAGTAGGTACAGGAAGAGCTGAAAATGAAAGACACGTTTTAGGAAAATTTGATTGGGAAACAGAAATGATGCAGGTAACAATTTAATTGAATTTTGCACATAAAATGAGTTAATGATAGCCAACACACTTTTTAAACAACACCAAAGAAGACTCTTCCCATGGAATTCCCCGGACAGTGTTACCAGAAATCAGATAAATTATATTTTAATACAAAGAAGATGGAGATCAAGCATAACCGCTGAGTGAACTAAAAAAGACTGTTAGATTCATACATGAGACACCATTGCAGTTACATATTTCAGGCGAACGAAGAAGAAGAAGAAGAAGAAGAAGAAGAAGAAGAAGAAGAAGAAGAAGAAGAAGAAGAAGAAGAAGAAGAAGAAGAAGAAGAAGAAGAAGAAGAAGAAGAAGAAGAACAACAACAACAACAACAACAACAACAAGAAGAAGACGAAGAAGAAGAAGACGAAGAAGAAGAAGACGAAGAAGAAGAAGAAGAAGAAGAAGAAGAAGAAGAAGAAGAAGAAGAAGAAGAAGAAGAAGAAGAAGAAGAAGAAGAAGAAGAAGAAGAAGAAGAAGAAGAAGAAGAAGAAGAAGAAGAAGAAGAAAAAGAAGAAGAAGAAGAAGAAACATAACATTTGCAAAAACCCTACGAAGTGCAGACTGTGATACAGATCATCAGTTATTAGAAGCAGATCTGAAATTAAAACTCAAAAAGCTTACCCGAGGACCAAGGCCACTTCGTTTTGATCTCACAAAAATACCAGATGCATACAACATAGAAGTTAGGAATCGCTTTGGGGTCTTGATGTCTGTACAAGAAGAAATGACACCTGATGAACTGGTAGTACAAGCTAGAGATATCTTGATAACAGCAACCAAAGATTTCATTCCGACCAAGAAAAAGCAACTTAAGCCATGGATTACATCAGGAACGTTAGAATTAATAAAAGAACGAAGGGAACTGACACAGAAAGGAGGTGAATCCGATAACAGCAGGATGAAGTATAAATCTTTAACTCGAGAAATAGGAAAGAACACAAGAAAGGACAAAAATCAATATATACAAGATTGCTGTACCAGAATAGAGCAATATCATAAGACTGGAAGAGATTACGAAATGTTCACAGAAATGAAGTTATTGACCAGAAATGTTCAACCTCAATTGAATGTTATCTGTGACACGATGGGAAATACCTTAACAGAATCTAGACAAATTCTAGAAAGATGGCAGGAGTACTGCAGTGGAATGTATGATATGAGTGACAGTGAGGATATGAATGAGATACATGAGCCAACGACAGCAGAGACAGAACCTGAACCCTCATTAGATGAAATTGCATGGGTAATAAAGAACCTGAAGAATGGTAAATCACCTGGAGTTGATGAGATACCAGCTGAGCTAATTAAATCGGGAGGAGAAGAAAACATACAAATCTATCACACATTATGTAAAAAGATATGGAAATATGGTATATGGCCAAAAGATTGGAAGAGAACTATCTTCATTTCAATACCTAAAAAAAGGGCAACCTGAAATTATGCACCAACTATAGAACTGTTGCCCTGATCAGTCATGCAAGTAAAATTCTACTAAAAATCATAATGGGAAGACTTCGTAAGAAAATGGAAGAAGAAATTAATGTGGTTCAAGCTGGATTTAGACAAGGAAGAGGAACAAGAGATCACATTCTCAATATGCGTTTAATAACAGAGAATTTAATATAAACCTATTCTCATGTGTTGTGGATTATTCAAAGGCATTTGACTGTGTACAGCATCAGAAACTTTGTGAAATCATGAGGAATATGGGCTTTCCACCACATGTAATACAACTCATAAGAATGCTATATCTAGACCAACAAGCAGCGGTTAGAATAGATGGCGAGACATCAGATTGGCTTGACATCAAGCAAGGAGTCCGTCAGAGATGTGTGCTGTCCCCCTATTTGTTTAACCTGTACGCCAAACAATATAATAAGAAATGTAAGAGATGAGATAAACAGGGAGCTATATGATGCCCTAAATATCGGTGTTCATGACATACCATAGATTCGGTATGCTGATGATACAGTATTGCTATCCACAACACAGACTGGTATAGAAAACCTAATAGCCTCAACCCAATTGAATAGTGACAATCACAACTTATTTCTTAACATAGCAAAATCAAAGATAATGCACACAGATAAAACCATTATGGAGAAAGAAATATATGTTAATGAGAAAAATTTGGAGGTGGTGGACAATTTTGAATATCTTGGGTCATTGATTACCAACAACGGTGACACAATGAAAGCAATTAAACGATGACTATCAATTGCTCTTCAATGACTAAAACAACTGAATAAATTATGGAATGGGACAGACAGAACTACAAAAATTAGATTTTTAAGAGCATGCATCTTTCCCATTGCAACATACGCCTGTGAGACCTGGACACTTACTAAACAAGCTGAACAGCGCATAAATGCCTTTGAATATAAATGTTATAGACGAGTTCTAAGAATATCTTGGGTAAAGAAAAGAACAAATGCATCCAAACTTCAAGAGCTGAATATTGAAGAAGGTTGGCTATTAAAGACGATAAAACAAAGAAAATTGAAATATTTTGGTCACTTGAAACGTCACGAAAGTTTGGAGAGAACAATAATAGAGGGTTATATGCCTGGGAAGAGAGGAAGAGGACGGCCAAAGAGAAGATAGGTGCAGGATGTGGCGGATGATCTCCATATGGGTGTATCGGACGCTTATGACTTGCTTATGACCGAGAGGTTTTCCGGAAAATTGTTATGGGAGCTAGGTTCTGCAAAGGACATGCTACTGAATCAATGAATGAGTCTATTGTTAGTAGATATCTCTAGTTTTCATATTTGCCAGTACAGCGGTCTGTATAGCCTCCTAGATACGACTGTCAACGATTGAACATTTCTAAAGATCTTCAGATTAGGGAACCTTCCCTATCTGAGAATGCTAGGAATCCAGGCCTGCAAACAGAGCGCAGGAGGAAGTGTGACGACAGTTTGTTTTAAAACATTTATTTCAACTGGATATTTGCCTAGCAATCCATGAACTAGAGGCCGATCGCTAAACTTCGAAGCCAATCCGATCACCTGCTCATGTATATTTATGCGCCTGTCCACCAGTCCATCCGCTGATAGTTAGATCCATCGATTTTCTCATGTTGGTCAAATAGAATCCAGTATAATCTCCATTCTTGCTACTTATTTCTTCTCCCACTTTTTATCTATGTCTAAAAATGTATGTGCTCAGTGGTCTGTATTTGAACTAATCTGTCTATTAACGCGTTTGACGTGTTTTATCCATTATATCAACAATAAATGTGTCTACCCAATAGCGCGGCGGTGAGGGGCTACAAACGAAATTCGCAATCTTGCATACCGCAACGCAGCTGCGGGCGCTTTGAATTGCTTTTTATATAAAGGTATGAACAGACCATGGGGAAGACCTAGAAGCAAATACCTGGATGGCTTGGCCTTGTGGCATGGTCGAGACAGAAACACGGAACTGATCCACGACTCTGGTGATCGAGTGAGATGGCAAAACATGACCGCCCACGCTTACCGGCATGGCACATGATGGATGGATGGATGCGTGCCGGTTGTTCAGAAAACAATGGTGAAATACTGAACCTAAACTTGCCGAGAAATCACAGACAGCCAGAATATGCTGAGGTTCACACCGGCGTCCTGCTAAGGATTTGCAGTTAACATAACCCAATGGCGTCTATTTCCACCAGTCTGTCTCTTAAAATTTGTGAATACGCTTCATCTATCTGTTCGTAAGTCTCTCTGCTCAATGTAATGTATGTCCTGTCAATTAATGAGTTCTTCTTGTTTAACCAAATGTGTTGACTGCACTTTGCCTACATAACCTGTTTATCCACTAATCCCTTAGTATCCCTTGTATCCCCTTCAGATGTAACTGTCAAGTTGAATCTCTTTGATGTCATATTTACAGAGCAAGTTTACAAAACAACCTCCAGGCACCATTCCCGTCACCTCAGAATGTCTTTATCTGGCAAACAAGATCCACAGATCCAGATGTTGGCAGGAGGCGACTACTGGCTGCAGAGTAAGGGAAATGTGTACTCACGCTAGAAATTGACCGCAGAAGAAACTTTAAAAAAAAAAAAAAAAACAATAACAGCTATTATTACATATTTTTTGTTAACATACAAAACTATGTGATAGGTAAAGATGATACAAGCAATTCAACAAGGCAAAAGCAATTAATTGCACAGGAAACGAGTATTGAATATTTGCTTGCATTTGCTAATAATACCTTTCTTTAACTGTTGAAATTCTAACCATTTATCTCATCAGAAATTCGTTCCTCAATATTCTTGTGAAATAAATTGTGGTTTTACATATGGCACTCAAATAAATACAATACGTATGATGATTAGCATGTTGTTGACTAAAGTTCAGGTTATAGCAGAGTTTAATCTATATTTGTTAACAATACAAGCAACTGTTCCGATGTTTAGATTTCTCTCTAAATGTTTTGCGTATCCTTTTACAGGACTTAGCTGTCAACAGCAGCATCTTTCAGCTGTCTGTTGATCTCTTGGCAAGATTACGCTCAGTAGTTTGCCATTGCTTTCTGAGCGGCCGGCTCAGTATCCGCAAGTCACGAGCGGGGGTCGAACCACCTCAGTTCTCGCTCCGCTGCGAGACTCTGCGTGATAAACGGGATTACAGAGAGAAAGTGTTGTAACCCCACAGCCAGAGAGACCGGCAGATTTCTCTCTGCTATACCATATTTGAATGGCAAACTACTGAGCGTAATCTTGCCAAGAAATCAACAATCAGCTGAAAGATGCTGATGTTGACAGCGATGTCCTATAAAGGATATGCAAACATTGTTTTATACCATATTTGACGTTGTCTGGTCTTAGTCAGGTATGATTGGACTATCGTATGACAGTAGACGGCGCTACCTGCTTTCTGTTAACGGCGAATATTGAGCGGCTCTCGATAAGCCCGACACCCCACATTGCGCCAACGGCTTCTTGTGAAAGAGCGCAATTGGGGTGGGGGGGGGGGGGGGTGGGGGGCTCTAGCTTTATTATAGTGTCAGGAAATGCAACCTAAAGACTAAATATCATGACATGACAGACCAGGCGCTAAGCCGGTCGGCAACAGGTCTGGGATCGGAACTCCGATAGGCGGACAGTTAGAGCATTGCTTTGGTGGTCCTGCAGCTTCTACAGCTTGCCTTGTTCCAAACGTATTGGTGTCACCTTTCCTCTGGAGTAAACTAGGCAGACCGAGAGACGGGTCATGCTGCATGGGCAAAACATGGTCTCTACAATTTAGCAACACTCAACTAGAAAGTCGTATAGAGGTCCTGGAGATGTGGTTATACAGACGAATATGTCGTATTTCATGGAAACAAAAACAGTCACATGCAGATGTTCTAGAAAAACTGGGAATGAGGAGAGAGTTGATGAAGGAAATAAAGAGAAGGCAAGTGAAATATTTCGGCCACGTTAAAAGACATGATACTCTTATAAAAACCATACTGGAGGGCAAGGTTGAGGGCAAGCGAGCAAGAGGTAGACAGGGAGGGGAGTTAGGGAAGATAACATCAAGAGATGGACGAACATCAGCCTGACAGAATGTACAGTCAGGGCGAGAGACAGACAGTGTTAGATATCCATTGCAGCCAACCTTCATTGTGGAGACGGCACCTGATTGATTGACAGTTCAGCCCAGGCTTTGTGCTGTGGTGGGGTATAACATTCCCTACCGCCATGATTTGTAGTTATTATGCCTTGTCAGATGCACAATGAAACACACTATCGTCTGTCAAGAAGACAAGGTGCCAATGATATCATATTTCATGCTTATCGTCTGGTGATGTTTCACCTAATCCAGCCCATCCTACTTCTACTAGTTCCAAAGTGTAGCACGAATACCTAGTAAGATTCTGTCTTAATTCTTTAACTGTTGCACAAGCATACAACGTGAAACTTTTCAAATTCCCATGAGAATGCATTATACAATTTCGTAAGAGGTGTCCAACGGAGATTACATATCGTTACCGGGTCGGGAGGAGAATTGCTACACCAACCTCACTTTCACAGAGTTAAGCCATATTTAAAGCTCTAACAAACTGACCGACAATGATAAAACTATGCCTTCAAGAAAATTCACCAACCAAACAAGTAACCAACCAAGCAACCAACTAAGCAACCAACCAGACAACCTAGTAACCAAGCAGGATTGATTGATTGATCTAGGAACCGACATCACAGCATTCGGGTCATTCCCATAGGCGCTCCGTCCCCATCCTCAGCAGCCAACGAAGAGTTCCAACATCAATAGTACCAGTTGCAATCTGATTATAAGTCCTTCTTGCCTTTCCTCTGAGCGTCGAGCGTCGGCCAGATCCCCTCGTCACTCCTCGCTGCCTCATTCTTACCAGACCATGGTGATCCATTTGCTCCTCCGAGGTGTACACATGCTCCCACAAGGCCGCATCCACGTCTGCCTTGTCATGCATCAATACTACATCAAGTTTTGCAGAGCCAGCCAATCTGTCCGCCTGTTCATTCCCCAGCACACCGGCATGCCCCGGAGAAAAGATCCAGGCGATGCTTGCCACCTGTGACCTCCGAAGCGAAGCAAGCCACTCTGCACGAAGCATGCCTATCCTCACCTTCCCCATCATGCTTTCTGAGTCAATTACAATCGCGATGTATGTGTGTGTATTGTATTCTCGATCCAGGGGAAAGCTGCACTGACCGCCAAGACCTCCATTCTTATGCTAGATGTTGTGGTATCATATGCCAGGCTCTCATGCACCAAAAGTCGGCCATTAGCTTTTGCTATGAACCCCCAGGCACTTCTCCTACCTCTCAACACCGAACCATCTGTGTAGATAATCGCACATCACCCGAGTGAGCATTGTCCTGAATTAGTTGCTGGATTTCCATTTCCGTGGCCCCTGCTGGCCACTCCCTGCACTTCCGGCTCAATGTGCTTATAACTCTGCACAAGTCTGACTGCTCCACTGGCACTCTGACCAACTCCTCTCCTCGCCTAATGTTCTCCAAGATGCACACATGTCTGATCGTATCCTCCGCCTGAGCCATCCATGATTTCCCTCTTATCAGTCTCTGACCCTTAACTTCGTCCAGCGCCTCATACAACGGGTGATCTGTGTCTGCAGCTACTCTGAGGTATGCCTTCACCTGCATCACCTTGAGCCTACCTGCAATAGTCGGCAAATCAAGGATGTAACGCATACACACTACTGGTGTGTCCGTGGTGCATCCCAGAATGACCCGCATAGCTTCGATCTGTGTGCGCTCTAGCTTCACCAGCTGACTTTTTGAGACAGTGAGCAGTCCTAGTCCATAATCAATCACTGAGAGGATCAAGTGTGAAAAGCATTCTCTGCTCTGTGTCCATTGCACCCATAGTTTTAAGTGCATTGAGTCCCTTTTGAGATCTTGTCACAACCGTCTCCACATGGTCCTTGAAGGACAGACTCCTGTCAAATGTGATTCCCAGATACTTCAGTTTGTTCTCTCTGTTGACGTTTCTACCATCTATAACCAAGCAAGCAACCCAACTATTGTATTTCTTTAACAATGAAAGCACTAAAGTATAGGAACTGGTCTATACTTTCCAGATCTGAGGCCCTTGCTGTGGTAGAAGCTGACAAGACCGTCAATGACATGTCCAACGTCACCAGGGCCAAGACATTTCTGACAAGTGCCCAGGCTGCCAAGGTAATTCAGATTCTGTTTGAGATTTTAGTGTATCCCATTTGACATCTTATCATTCTCTGTACGTTGACTAAACTGCGTCTATTAGTTTTATTTTAGAAAATTACCTTATTTCAAATGTTATACTTTAACAGTAGACAGATATTTAATTTAGCTTTTATTGCAAAATTGGTCTAATTTTACAGTTGACCATTCTGTCTGAATATACAACCATTGGACAATGATCACATTTCATAAGTTATCTGAAGATTGACTAAACCGGCATTTTTTTATTTTCTATCTCATTATGGACAATGACTTGTTTTCGACTTGTGAAATAAATTGTAGGGTTAGGGTGAATTTTTTTCCCCATCTTCAGCCAAATGTGTCGCCTGAACTGCACTGTGTTATTGTTTAATAACATCTAGCTATCTTATTTTCCCTTTTCTTTTCGCTGTATGGCCAGAGCATCTTTGATTGTCGGCCAAGAGGCGGAAATACTGGCCTCTCAGCTTGAACGCATGGAAATGCTACACAAGCTTCACACTCTCATCTTTCTTCTGTAAACGGGTCAGCATCTGTCCTTGGGAATCTTAAAACATTGTAATCATAATAATTTTCATTGTCAATGGCGATATCTTTTATTTCTTGGTTGAGGCTGAAGGTGAATATTTCCATTGCATTTAAGTTCACTTTATTCAGGATTGCAGTGATGCGTCCATGATTCGCCCCCTGTACAATCCTTGATTAAATTGCCTTTCCCTTCATCTTCGTACTAAAAGCGATAGATGAACTAGTTCAGTCGTTTGGTTTTGTATGCCCCACCCTTTGTTTGGACACTCGCTGGTATACATTAGCCATATGGAACTGCGACTAACTAACTAACTAACTATCCACTCCTGCGCATATGACATCCAGTAGTTTGTTACCTAAGCTAATGACAACACTGGAAGATGTTGCCCACAGATGATCCTTTAGAGATTACAAACGACCATTTTTGTCTTCCCACATATAAGTTTGTAATGTACTATCTGACTTTCCCTGGTAGGCTAAATTTATTTGTCTTTAAATGATGGGGGAAAATCATATCAGTTCTTATCAAATAAAATAAAGAGGAAAATGAATGCACTTTTTAAAAAGAGTTTAAAGTTTGACCAACATGCCTATCTTAGACCCTGCTTTTCATACCATTCACCATTCACACGTTAATTATGGAGAGTTAACTTGCATACTCGGAGAGATGAATGTATGAAAGGAGCAACAATGAGCATGAAATGAAGTAATGAACCGTAAAAGCAGACTGACATTATTTTCTCAAATTTTAAAGCGGGTTTGAGATAATAAATTCTCATCTTAACCAATATAACTGAAAATCTTAAATTTTAATGAGCAGTTTCTGATTGTTTCCTTTATGTTAGGAGACATTCACATTGTGTCTGTTAAAACTTGTGTTGGTAGCAAATCACTTTCGTGGTGAATTCTAAATACTTGATTTCTTAATGAAGTTCTCAGTATAATGCAATGTTACATCACTAAGCTTATAAAAAGTTGTCTTTGTTTGATTATCTCCATCAATCCATCAGATGTAACCTCCACAATGAAGGTTGGCTGCAATGGGTCTCCGACACTTTCTGTGTTTCACCTTTATTGTACATTCTGTCAGACTGCTGTTCGTTCATCTCTTAATATTAACTTCCCACCTATATCTCCATACATCGGTATTTTGGGATAGATCTGTATATTTTTACTAACAGCGACATACGATTTGTACTTATTGATGCTGCATAATTATTCATGTTCCTAGCAAAAGTATATCTTCAAACAAGAGGAAATTAGACTCAAGACGAAAACATAGAAATACATATATTTTTTAAAAATGGCAATACATTATTGTTTTTATCAGAGTCAATAGTGTAGAAAAGAAGGCCGCTATTGACTTAAGTGCATTATTTGACTTTTAATGTGTGCATAAGATATACTGGATATATAATTTTAAAAATCACTTGAAATCACTGTTTCCAAGGCACCAGGGCCGGGTTATATACTGGCCAAGACCTATTGACGCGTCCTCGTCGAGCGTCCTGGGCAACAGGTCCCTTCGGGGTCCTGGCTAAGGTCAGTAGGATCGCCGATTCCTCCGAAGTCGGAGAGTGTCTGCCTGTACGGCGAGGAACCACCAGTCTGCACACCAATAAGCCAGACATGGGACAACGGATACTCACGCAAACCTCAAGTCCTGTATGACATCACACTGATGTTGGACAACAGGATGCCTTCATCCGACATACAGGACTTCGCGTTGGAGCTCAAGCCAACGAACACAAGCAAGCAAGCAAGCACTTAAGTTAAGAGATAATCACAAGCTATTTTACTGCCTCAGAAAATAATTTGAAAGCGTTGCTTGTAAACATTATTTCTTTTTTTTTTTTTATGATCTTGCTTCAACTCTCAGTTTGTGTTGCCATATCAAATGGTCGGCATAACACTCCACTAAGGAAAAGGAACAAATGGTAATTAAAATACGAACATTGTATACAATTATTGGGTTATTTCAAGCTCCAGAATGAGGTAAAGTTAGATGTATGTCCTTTTACAGGACGTCGCAATCAACACTGGACATATTTGTCTATTAGCGATTTTCTAGACAATTCTATGCAATTTCCAGGGGGCTGGGTGGTCTCGAGGTAGGGTGTCCGCCTCTAGTGCTGGAGATCCCGGGTTGAAGCCCCGGTGAGGGCCGGGAATTTTTCACGTGGACTTCTAGTAACAAAATTGCCCCTGGTCTCTGGGTAGTGAGATCGGACACCCGTGTGTATTGCTGAGCACGTAAAACATCCCTTGGCAGTTGGAAATCGAAAAAGAGTAGCCTAACGACGCTGTCCGGGAAAAATTTAGAGTTAAAAATCTACCCAAAGTATTGCAGGATCCTGCTACGGAGTTCGTGCACTGAGTTTAGATTCTCAGGACTTGGGCTTGAGTTAGGAGTAGAACGGAGCACTTATGGGTTACATCCGTGTGCCATGATGTTGATCCGTCGACTAAACTAAACTAAACTTCTAGGCAATATTACTTCAGTAATTTGTCATTGCTGTCTGAACCGCCGACGCTCGTAAAATTGTAGACATTAACGCAAAGCAATCTGCTCCCAAATCACCTGCGTCTGACTTCGAACCCAGTATGTCGGAATTGTGCGTTGACTAACCATACGCCACGGATGTCGACACAGAGGAACGTAGTGAGTTAAAGTGGTATATTAAACTGTCAGTTATGGAAGCTTATAAATGTCGAAATGCAATACTTCAATGCAACAAACTCAGTTCAAATATCATTATACTAATATACTATACATCATGAAATTATATTCGTTCAATCAATTAATTCATTATTTACTTTAGCAGTTTAGCATGTATGTTTGGTGGAACTTATACCATCACATGAAATGTTGACATTGTAACTGTTGTACTCACGACGTTTTAACATCCCAGGCCCTGCAACAATCCGACGATGGGACTCCAATCTCAAGTGTGGCAAGTGGTTCTCCCCCAGTGGACTCGGTACAACCATATTATAAAGACGACGATGGCCTGGATCCGGCTTATATTGCGCTTATTGTCATCGGCAGCTTGTTCGCTCTGGCATTGATTGCGGCAATTATTGCTCTAATCGTCTATTGTGCGTGCTATCGCAGAAAAAAGTGAGTACTTCAGCGATACATAGTATGCATTTTTGAAGGGGAGGAGATTCCTCTTCCTCTTCGCATCCTCATCCTTCTTCTTTTTCTTCTTTCCCCCCATGTGACGCCCATTGGAGTATAGGTCCAGGGGCACGAATAGAATACCAAGCCTGTGGTCAGTTCATGATTGGTTTCAAGCCTTAGGTCAGTTCATGATTGGTTTCAAACCTTTAGTCAGTTCATGATTGGTTTCATGCCTAAGGTCAGTTCATGATTGGTTTCAAGTCTTAGGTCAGTTCATGATTAGTTTCAAGCCTTAGGTCAGTTCATGATTGGTTTCAAGTCTTAGGTCAGTTCATGATTGGTTTCAAGCCTTAGGTCAGTTCAAGATTGGTTTAAAGCCTTAGGTCAGTTCAAGACTGGTTTCAAGCCTTAGAAGAATTCATGATTGGTTTAAAGCCTTAGGTCAGTTCAAGACTGGTTTCAAGCCTTGGGTTAGTTCATGATTGGATTCATGCCTTAGGTCAGTTCATGATTGGTTTCAAGTCTTTGGTTAGTTTATGGCTAGTTTCAAATCTTTGCCAGTTCATGATTGGTTTCATGCCTTTGGCCTTTGATTGGTTGGATGTTGAATGGAAGTTTTCTACGATGTGAGATACATATGAAAGATGGCAACGCCCACGGTTCAGATAACATCACAACAGAAATGATTAAGCTTTAGAAGAATATGGAATAAATCAAGTCATCAGACTGCTGAACACATTATGTGATACCGGACATATACCTTCTGAACTATGTAATTCTGAATTTATTGCAATCCCAAAGAAATCAGGAGCCTTGGAATGTGATCAACATCGAACAATTAGTATAATGAGTGACATCACAAAGATTTTACTACGAATTATCATGCAAAGAGTGAGGAAGAAAATACAACCTGAAATAGGAGAAGAACAATGTGGGTTTGTAGAAGGAAAGGGTACAGTAAATGCTATGTATATGCTGTGTTCAGTTGTCGAACGATCTATAGAAGTAAACAAAGATATACATCTTTGCTTTATTGACCACACAAAGGCTTTCGATAGAGTAAGACATGTCAACATGGTAGATATGCGTGCAGATCTACACACTGATGGGAAAGACATTTGACTTATAAAAAACATATATTGGAAACAACAAGATGCCTTAAGGATTGATAATGAAGTGGAACAATATCAGCCTATTAAGAGAGGTGTTAGGCATGGATGTGTAATGTCTCCAGATCTTTTTTCCCTATACAGTGAAAATATTTTCAGAAATATTGAAGAAATAAATGGAATCAGCATTGGAGGACGAAACATCAATAACATTAGATATGCAGATGATACAGTATTGATTGCAGGCAATGAGCAGAATCTGCAACAATTAGTAGATGCGGTTGTTGCACACAGTGGACAACTGAGATTAGAATTAAATTGTAAAAAGACACAGATTATGTTGTCACTAGGAAGAACGAAATACCGCAATGTAATATACACGTAAATGGGAATATTCTTCAACAAGTGAATCGGTACAATTATCTCGGAACAGCCATAAAATCTGATGGGAGATGTCTTGTAGAGATTAGAACAAGCATTGCCATGGCGAAAGTAGCCCTTAGCAAGATTAAAAACATACTGACCAATAAAAAGATGTCAGTTGAAACGAGTAAACAAGTGTTGAGGTGCTACATTGAGCCTGTACTTTTGTATGGATGTGAAGCTTGGACAATGAGCAGTCAAGCTGAAAAACATCTGATGGCTGCAGAAATGTGGTTTCTGAGGAAAATGCAGAGAATACCATGGACAGACAGAAAAACCAATGACCAAGTTCTATAGGAGACAAATGAAAATCGTAAATTGATTTGAGAAATTAGACGTAGACAGTCAAAATTTTTTGGACATGTTATAAGAAGAAATGGATTGGAGAACTTAGTAACAACTGGCAAGATCGAAGGGAACAGACTAAGGGGAAGACCGAGAAGTGAATACCTGGATGGCTTGGCTACGTGGCATGGTCGAGACAGGAATACTGAGCTGATCCACGACTCTGGTGATCGAGTGAAATGGCGAGTCATGACCGCCCACGCTTTCCGGCATGGCACATGATTGATTGATTGGTTGATTGATTGAGATACCTATCTTAGACCAACCTTATTTCGTCAACTGTTGCGATATGCTCAGGAAGTTTAGTGTTATTATTCCTGGCTTCCCTTTTCAGTCCATACGCGGTGGACCTATTTACCCGAAATACTGGCCTTCAGCTTGAGCGCATGTAAATGCTACGCACCACTCTTCTTTAAAACTAAATATCTAACGCAGTGTTAAAACTGAAAAGTAACGGACCCTTAGTCACACTGCTATGAATATTTTTCATATGACGCCAGCTCCATATTCTATAGACAATTGGACACTTGATGGGTGATGTCGTCAGTGTCACACCGGCCACCTCTGCTTCCCAAGACCTTCTCTGGTACCCATTTTAGGCGGAGTCAACCTGGCAACACAGGTACATTTTAAAAATCTGCCTCAGTGCGAATTCAAACCAGTGACCAGACACGCATGCTAGCCACTACATAAATAAACACACACATTATTATTTGGCGCTCACAGAAGGAGAAGGAAGTAGAGACTAAAAGACGCACAAGACAACATAAAATTTTTAATCTATAGTTACCGATCGGGATCGAACCTGTCGCCTCCAAATGATGACGGCACTTCGCTGCAGGAACAAGTGTACTTCAACGCACGACCAATTTCAATTAGTTTATTTATGTAATTGTCTTAGTGGCCTCAACGGTTCCCCTCATTGACTTTTTGATGCTAGCCACTACTATGCTTCGCGAGTTCCATGTGTTTAGTAAACATCCTATTAATGTAACTGAGTGTTTAATAAACACTATGTTAATGTAGCTGAGTGTTTAGTAAACATTCTATTAATGTAGCTGAGTGTTTAGTAAACATTCTATTAGTGTAGCTGAGTGTCTAGTAAACATTCTATTAATGTAGCTGATTGTTTAGTAAACACTACGTTAACGTAGCTGAATGTTTAGTAAACATGTCATTAATGTAGCTGAGTGTATAGAACAAGTGAAATCCTGACCTGTAGGATTCCTCACATTAACTTCTCTGACATGATTAATGCGTTGTTTGTGTGATCTTGATTCCTGCCAAATTCTAGTTTTTATTGCGTTATTTAAAAATAACACTTTGTTTATATTTACTTTACACAATACATTTTTAATGGTTATTTCCAGTCTGAGCTATTGCTGTTTCTCTATGTGTTATTGTTGGCAGCATACAATTTTACTGTCCTATATATATATATATATATATATATATATATATATATATATATATATATATATATAAACCGTAGCTAGGCTAAGTACGAAACAAAAAACTGCATCTAACTAACAGCATTTTTTAAAGTTGACAAAAGGGACAACTGTAATATGTATAAATAAACATTACGTTTTTTTTTTCTTCATCAGAGGCTCCGAGAAGAAGAGGTTGGGTAAGTATATTTTTGAGGTTCTAAATTATTCTCTGGCAATGAATAGGCTATACTGAATTTGAGCAAAAATGATGTCAGGATGGCAGGAAGATCTATGCGAGATTGAGTTCTAACTCTTTAGTCTGATGCTTTGATGTCCCGTTCATCTAACCCTACAAAATTTTTCAAATCTATCGGGATGAGGCTGGTGTAGAAACTTATTTCCCGACCCGGTACCATAATACCATCGCCACGGGAGCTGTATTGCAAAGCTCTCCATCACCTCGCCAAGCATGGGAAATAGCGGCGTGTCAATCCCGGTACTTGAGCCTCAAGCATAGCGATCTTTGTAACATTAGCCAAACTCGGAACTCAGTTTGTAGATAGGACGCACGAAGGAGGGGATGGATGCTCCAAGGTATTGTCCAGTGTAATTCATGGCCATTATTGTGGACCTAAATTCATGGTAAAATGAGTTGTTACAGTGGTCATCCCTACACACTATGTGGAATAAGTTGTTACAGTGGTCATCTCTACACACTATGTGAAATGAGTTGTTACAGTGAGCATATATACATACCATGTGAAATGAGTTGTTACAGTGGTCATGAATACATATCATGCGAAATGAGTTATTACAGTGGCCATTCCTACATTCCACATGTAATAAGAATCACATTGGTCATCCCTATATACCACGAGAAAATTATTACATGTGGCCATTCCCACATAACACGTGAAACTTGTTACAGGGATCATGCACACACTACCTAAATCTTCTATCAGTGGTGAAAAGTGTATTATAGCGGTGTGAAAACAGCGTTTCTTGGACAATAAAGCACGTGGCTGGCCACCATGAAAAGGATTTGGGAATCACTGTGTGTATATGCAAGTTAGCAATGGAAGGCCATATTAAAATAGATGATCATCATCTTCTGCAGAATGTTGCTCTAATCACAACCCAAAGAAAGATTCTCGATCCATCGGCAATTCTCCTGCCCCTTACGTCGTCATGCTCAGTGTGTCTTTATTTAATGTCTTGCATCATCCGTAGTGTGGATCTATTATGCTCAGCATGTCTTTATTTAATGTCTTGCATTATCCGTCTTGTGGGTTTGTCATGCTCATGCATGTCTTAAATATCTTGTATCATCCGTTGTGTGGGTCTATCATACCCAGCATGTCTTTAATGTCTTCTATCATCCGTCCTGCGGATCGATCCCTCCTATTCTTCCAAGCACTGTGTTTTCCATTATCATTCTTCCTAAACCACTATGCTATTGATTTAATATGGCCAAAGAAATTCAGTTTTACAGACACGATGCTGTTGATGCATCAGTTTTCTTCGTTGCTCAGATCATTTAAAAAGTCATTTTTCTTTCTTTCTTTTCTTTTTTTTTTTTAAATCCGCGACATTCAAAGAATTGTTCTGTAACACTGACATTTAAAAGCCTAGATTTTCTTCTTTAGTGATTGTAAAATTCTTGACGATTCACATCCGTATGTTATCAAACCTTTGCACATCCCTACGCTCTCAAAAGTGTTACTTTAATTTGCTTGCTGATGTTGTGCCATAGGTTGTATTTGCTGATTATCTTCATGTTATGCATTATAAACACCATTCTTGAGGGCAGAATTGAAGACAGAGAAGCAACAGTTGAGCAGCAATACAAGTGGAAAGATAACAACAGCAAGTGGAAAGATAACAACAACAGATGGGTGAACACCAGTCTGTCTGAGTGTACAACCTGAGCAAGGAACAGTGTTGGACATCCACAGGAGCCATCCTTGTTTGTGGAGACTGCGCATGATTGACTGAAAGCGTGGTTGCGTGACGGTTACACACACACGCACGCATGCACGCACACACACACACCACACACACACCATGCACCCACACACAAACACACAACACACACCATGCACCCCCACACACGCAAGCACACACTCACACCCCCCCCCCCCCACACACACACACATTATAATTTTTAATTATGTTTTCATCTTGTAGTGGAGAAGAAACAGAAGTCAAAGAGGATATTTGGAAATTTGAATAAACCAAGTAAGGAATTTTATTTTAAGTATACAAAATTATTGTAATTATCTTTATGACTGCTATGCACCCTGTGAGTGTATCTGGCAAGACATGCCATTTACTTGGTGTCTGCCTTCTTGATAGAAATTATATGTCATCCTATCAAATGAAAAGTTATTGGTATCAGCATCACTTGCAATGTAACAATCCACATCCCATCGACATTTCAACAGGTAGTAAGCCCTCTCATTCATTCATTCATTCATTCATTCATTCATTCATTCATTCATTCATTCATTCATTCATTCATTCATTCATTCATTCATTCATTCATTCATTAGTTCGTTCGTTCGTTCGTTCGTTCGTTCATTCATTCATTCATTCATTCATTCATTCATTCATTCATTAGCATGTCCTTTGCAGAACATCGCTCCTATAATAATCATCAGGAAAACTTCACGGTCATAAGCAAGATGTCCTGAGTCCGATACATCCATCTGGAGATCATCTGCCACATCCTGCACCCATCTTCTCTTTGGTCTCCCTCTTCCTCTCTTCCCGGGCATATACCCCTCCATTATTGTTCTCTCCAAACTTTCATGACATTTTAAGTGACCAAAATATTTCAATTTTCTTTGTTTTATCGTCTTTAGTAGCCAACCTTCTTAAATATTCAGCTCTTGAAGTATGGATGCATTTGTTCTTTTCTGTATCCACATTCTTAGAACCCGTCTATCACATGTATATTCAAAGGTATTTATGCGTTGTTCAACTTGTTTAGTAAAGGTCCAGGTCTCACATGAAAAGATGCGTGCTCTTAATCTAATTTTGTAGGTCTATCTGTCCCACCCCACAATTTATTCAGTTGTTTCAGTTTTTGAAGAGCAACAGATATTTGTCTTTTAATTTCTTTCATAGTGACACCATTGTTGGTAATTAATGACCCAAGATACTCGAACATTTCCACCACCTCCAATTTTTCCGCATTAACATATATTTCTTTCTCCATATTAGTTTTTTCTGTATGCATTATCTTTGTTTTTGCTATGTTAAGATATAAGTTGGGATTTTCAATATTCTTCTGGATTGAGGTTATTAATTTTTCTATACCATTAAGCCCTCTCTAGATCATCGAATTCAATTCTTCACCAGTTCCCATACTTCCTGCATTGACACGCCTATGGTATCTATGAAGTCCTGTGTCCACCATCATGTTCTTCGGCAGTTGCCTTGTCTACAAGAAACCATGCCTTCCATTAGTGGCGGACTGGGCAAGGTGTTAGCTTGCTCGATGGCAAGCGGGCCCTGTGTGTACTTGATGAAGTGGAGCCTCTTATTATGTTTAAAATGTTCATGACCTTTTAGACCAAGCAACCAATATGTTTATACCCAGTCCGCCACTGCCTTCCATTATTTTTCTTTCTAAACCATTGTGATGTTTGTCTTCGCCAAAACATGTTGGTTCCCAAATCATGATACATCCACACCCTTTATTTTGTAACTAGTAAAAATACCAACAACAAAGGATAGGTTTAATTCGCTTTACAATAAAAGACAATTAATTGCCTGCTCTAAATTATGATTCCAGTGGTAATTAATTACATAGATTATTGAGAAACACATATTACGTGAAGTGTCATGAGTTCTGACAAATCTGAAATCGCTATCTATGTGTCATTGTGTTCAGACAGAAAATGTGGACCATACATATTTGTTTATATTTGTCTTGTTATCGTGCCTTTAAAAAATTTTTTTTTAAAGTGTGTTTCCTCTTCTTCTTTTTCTTACAACTTCAGACGCCAACATGAAATATCCAAAGAAAGCAGCCGTTAACATGAGGCTGTTGACATCTCCAAAGCATAGTGCATGTCTTTAAATGGAGAGGATGTTGGCCAAAATAGTTATCTCTGTTATACATACGTTGAGGGCTTCTATAACAAATGTTCGGCTGTCATTTTGCCATTCACACACTCACATCCATCAAACATTTCCTATGTTTAGTTTATTAAACATGCGGCTTTACAACCTGGTATATCATGTTCGGTGTCTGAAGATTGATATTTGTTCTCTTTTGAAGTTTGTGCTATCCATAATTTTATTTGTTCTATGCTTGCTTCCTATGAGTCTCTTTGCCTCATCATAAGTTTATATATATATATATATATATATATATATATATATATATATATATATATATATATATATATATATATATATATATATATATCAGGCTGAGGTAGTCTTTTGCCTTCCTTTGTCAGTTTGTTCATTTCCAAGTATGTTGCAATGTTTGTTTAATGTTTCATATTTATATAGATTTATTTATTTTTAATTCACCATCACCATTATCAAATTTCCTTGATGAGTAGCATTGGAGAGCATAACTCCATGGCTTTTATTGACCATTACTATTTAACACTGAGAAGGGTCCGTCTTACTACTAAAAGTGACACTGGATGGTTGAGTGACTTCGATATATAGAGGCTAGTTGTACAAACGTAATCAATGCCAAAACAAGTGCTTATCTTTAAGAGGAATCAGGTTTGTTATCTGAAGTAGATAACTACAGAATACATAAAAATTGTGTCATATGACCTTCAGGTGATAGGGATATGACACAAATTCTCCCGTACTGCCTTTCATGGTATGTCTTTTCAGACAAAGACTAATGGAGTTAAAACATACTCAGACATTGGAAGGTAATAGGAAATTATCATAGTACAATCTTCATAATCATACTTCACCACACAGTGAAGAACGTTAATTATTATTTTGATCAAATCATCAAATACGGTATGAAGCAACATATGTTACTGATGTAATCCCTTCATCATTAGGCCACACCATGCAGATTAAATGAATTGATAAACAGTTTCTGCTAAATTATCATAACGCATTTCCTTACATCTTGACAGAGTCACGAAATGTACAATCAGGACCTGATGTGATCACAAATAATCTACATGATCCAGATGCCGACGGTATGCCTGTCAAACCAACAAAAGCTCACTTTATTTCTTCTTCAAACATAGACTCGGATCCCTGGCCTAAAAAGAACTCCACCACCATGCTGGAGAGTTTAGAAGAGAGAACGGAGGAAGATTACGTTGATGGCACATCCCATGCTTAAAGCAGAGCCCAAGACTACCAGAAAAGCACTCTTTTCGTTTCTTTACGTGGAGATAATATAATTCATAATTTATAACCCTCAGCTTAATGGTATTTGTAGTGTTTCAGATGATACCAGTGTGACATACACATAAATATCAAATTTCTGTACAACAGAAATTGATTTCCTCATTTTAATTTAGCAGACCCTTTGAAGAACGTCACTATCATCGTGGCCCACTGCAAACTATATCTCAATGTTGCCAGTTTCCCGGCTTCATGTATTTTCATGCTCAAAGTATCTTCAGTGTCTTGATGCATCTTCTTGCTGGTCGATCCCTACCTCTACCCCGAGGAACCATGTTCTGCCTACACATTTCTGTCTACACCACACTATACCACACAGACGTTTAACATTGTCAGAGTAAGTACGTCAATGTCCAAGATATGGTGTTGTTTCTGAGCTAGTTTTCTTCGATGCTAACAATGATAAAAATATCAATATTTTTCTTATTCTTCATCCATGGGGTTCTAGGAGTGTTTCAGCAACATTTAAGTTCAAATCTCCCGATTTTCTTCTTTAGGTTTCTGAAATGGTCCTATATTTTATCACCGGAAAAATGCAAGTTCTCAACAGCTTTACTCGAATGTATTGACCGGTGTGTACCGTAGGCTGTTAATACTGTACAACCTCTGTATTGATGTGACCAGTGGTCTCCTTCTGGCCATTGCTGTTAATTAAGGATGCAAGATTTTGTGTCATTTGTCATTTTTTTTCATAGTTAATTTAATATATTTTGGTATGCACCCGCTGCCTTTGAAGGAACTGACGCGTTTGAAATGTAATTGTATAGGCAAATATGGGTGATTTTGAAATAAACAGTATTTAAAAAACTGGAATTTGTAGCAAAGATCAAGATCAGACAATCAAAGCACTTAAGACATGTAGTAGGACCCTTCATTGTTAAAGATGTTAAAGAATGTGCTAGAAGGAGACGTGGAGAGCAAGCATTCAATATGAAGAGACGTACTGAGAAAAACAATAACTTTACATGCACCATGAAGATACAGGGCTGAGGGTGCTGGTGATTCATTGCAGCTGATCGCCAATGCAGAGAGGGATCCGTTCTCTCGTTCCTCAGATCTTTGAAGAAAACTTTCCACCTGCTTCCTCGGTATAATTCCGGTTCTATCTTTTCTTGGTTCTTTATAATTTACTAGCTGACCCTGCCCGGCTTCGCCCAGACCCTGGTGGGGAGCATCTCATTTAATTCATATAAGTAGTCATATAAGTTCCCGTTCCCGTTACCGACTATCTGTCTGTCTGTCTGTCTGTCTGTCTGTCTGACCCGGCCTGACATCGCCCAGCTCCTGGAGTGAAGCATCTCATTTAATTTATATAAGTAGTCATATAAGTTCTCGTTCCCGATGTTATCGCGGACCTCAGAGAGAAGTGTCTATGTAGAAGACCATTTCCTGGACGTACGTATTTTGGGAGGGGGAGGAGGGAGGAGGGAGGAGGAGGAAGAAGAAAAAAAAACTACGACAGTTGGCATCTCTGGAATGAAAGGAAGGCGTGTAGAAAATTTCATCTCAATCGGATGGGCCGTTCGCGAGCGTATAAAGGACATACGGAGATACGCACATCCTTTTTTATATATAAGATACCAGCATTTTAGATTTTTATTTTCGCTGCCGTGTGCCTAGCAGGGTCCCTATTCGCCGTTGTCTTTCATTCCTTCATTTGCTGGCGACATTTGCGATGCTTACTTCTTCCCTATTGCCCAGTCTTATCATAAAGTTGTTACTACATTTATTAAGCTCATCCTTATTTGGTTTGTTGTTTTTATTATTATTTTCTTTATTGCCATTTCTTAGATATTGATATTACTATTTTGCCTACCATGTTTGGTATCAGCTGAGTTTTCATTTTTTCAATTCCTACCACTACTTCATAAATAAAAATGATTTTTAATTATACTCCTTGTTTTCATTAAAACCATATGTTTATTTTTGTTTTATGTCCTTATGCCTATAGCTATTGCTATTCCTATTGTTCATGCAGCTACCTTTAGTTATATCATTATTGATGACACCTGTTTGCTATTGTTGGCTGCCACTTAATACACGGTTATTATGATTGCTGTTTGATATTTCTTTTGGCCTCGCTCGCTTTGAACTCAAGCGTAGTCCAAACACGTGCTACTACTTCCTGTGCACTGGATTGATTTTACGTGTGGATTAGCTTTTCCTATTAATAATGTCCCTCGCTATCAAGTGAATACTCCGATTCTGAGACACTTGTAATTCGCGTCCCTAAGTTAAAGTCGAGAAATCAACATTTTAGTCCAGCTGACCGGTGGAAAGGTTGAATTCTCATAAGCATCAGCACACCGGAAGTTTAAGAGCGAGCGCTCTTATCCGTTCAGCCATACTGACCTCTAGTGTTTAATATTATGCCGTTTACAGATATTATCCTTGTGTATTTCACTGTCGTTGAATTTCTTTCATTATTTTTGTGATGGTGCTGTCTTTCCCTCTTTTCTTGTTCGTTCTGCTCTGCTTCTATTTTCCGTTTCCAGTTCGTTTAGTGTTATTGTGTTGGTCCTGAGAAGGTCCCGTTAGATTGGCTTTCATCTTCGCAGGTTTCTTGTTGTTTCTTTTTATGTTGCTTGTCCTTTATTTCTTGTTTTTGTTGGCTATATATATATATATATATATATATATATATATATATATATATATATATATATATATATATATATATATATGTAATGGTTGTATTTTTAACATGATAATAATACAACGTGACATGGTTATTAAATTAATTAAAAATGACTCAGACGTGTGATTTACTGCTCAATACTTTACATACAATTATATTTACTAACTGTAATACTTATATATGGTCTTTCCATATAAACATATTTTTTATTTGAACTGTTTCAGTGCAAAATTAAACATTTGATGTACATGTTTATCTCTCTTACCGGTTCAATGGCGTTGGTGTTACGGACGCAGTTCATAATCCCGCATACCGCGTCGAAACACAGTTGCTGGCATTTTGGCAGTAGACAACCTTGCTTTGGTTTTTATAAAATGGTATGAGTGCCGATCGTTCTGAAAGCAATGGCAAACTACTGAAAGTAAACTTGGCAAGAAATCATAAACAGCTCAAAATGCTGGGGTTGACTGTGATACCCTATAAAGGATATGCAACTAACTTCATCTCTCTTAATTTACAATTTAAGTGATGTAGAATTTCGGGCGCGTTAGCTCGGTTGATATGGAGCTAAGCTGGTGGACAAGGGTTTGATGCCTGCGTTCGTCATCTCGCTAAGTGAGCGAAAGACTGGTCCCCTATTCCCGCGTGCATTCACAGCATGTGATGGCCCTATTACATCATAGACCCATATGATAAGATCTGATGCAGATTGTGTGTTATGTCCTCAGATTTATCATCACACATTCAGCTAGTGTATAATGCTTAGCATACAACACTATTCATGTTTTATTTTTCCATTAGTCACATCTTTCATGAATTAGTAGAATCATACAATCGTCTTTATTTTAATCCTTTTACAGCCATTGAATCAGAACACAACAATTTGCAAACCATTTCTAATACCTTTCAATCCCACAGATTTCTTAATCACAATGTGTTTTTTTTTTTCTGGCATTTTATTAATTCATTATATATGCCATTATATTTTGAGTTTGGACTGATGTAACGTTTGATGATCAAAGCTACAACAATATAAACACGTGCTAGCAGATGTTGGGTGTGCCTTTGAGCAACATCACTTCCCTACAAAATATTTATAGCTCCGTATTTTGCTGGGGAAACCTCTGAGGCCAGCAAACATTTGACAAACAAATTGAGAGACGTTGACAGGAAACATGTCTCAATAAAAGTAATCTTTTCACTGAAGTAGAATAAAGAAAATTTAAAAAAAAAAATGTATTTACCATCATTTCTGCTCCGTGTAAAGAAAATATGACTACACATTGTTTAAGAAATGTTAAGTGCTGAGTTAGCTAAATAAAATATTTAGCCATCGATTAACTTATAATATATGCATTAAAACTTCACTTCTGTTGAGACTGTACTATAAACTATTTTGATGTGAATTATTTTATTTAATAAAAATCAACAGCTAGAAGACACGTTTTAAGCTTCATTTTCTTGGTGGAATGTTTTGAAATTCCCTATTCATATATATAGTCATTACAAAGAACGTCTGAAACAAACAGCAGCACTATTTCAATTTACTTCTCGGAAATGATGGGTTATGTATTTATCTTAACTTAACTGTCTGTCAACTGTCATCTACTGCATATTGCGGTGTAGGACAGGGGGGGGGGGTGGTGGTCTTGAGCCTGGCTAATGCAGTCGCCGCAAACTGTGCAGGTTAGGGTATTCTGTGTTGCACCTGACAGAAATAATCCACACCTTACCGAGGATTTGAATCCGGGTCTCCCGAAGAGAAACTGAGCGTTCTAGCCACTTGGCCGGACTCTCCTCATTTATCTTACCAATTGTGTTAGTATCAATTATTACATTTTCACTGCATGGTGCCACAAGTTAACAATTATAGTTGATATGCTACACTAAAATCTTAGTTTAGTTTAGTTTAGTCGTTGGTTCAACATCACGGCACACGGTTTAACCCATAAGTGTTCCGTTTTCCTCCTAACTCAAACCTGAGTCTGGAGAAACTCAGCTCAATGCACGAACTCCGTTGCATCGGCGAGGATCCTGAAATACTTTTGAAAGTAACACTAAAATCTTACAGTTATACAAGTAATAATAATGATTCAGTTGTTTCATTTACTATAATGTAAATACTGTCCCAGTTTGCTTTCACTTAAACAGTATTCTCTACTTCTCTGAGACTAATAAGACATAAAGCACTTACCTTCTGATCCATTACTGTTCTTTCAAACTCAATAATTTATGTATTGTATCTGACAATCACCTGAAAAGTGTGCTATATTTATTTTCCTCATGCAGTATGCTCTGAGCTGTAGTAAACAAGTAATGTATGCCTCCAACAGGTGCAATATGAATAAAACAAGGGTGCTGAAAACCTCAGCAACAAGGCAATATTGTCTACGTTTACCAATAATATTCAGAAGTAGGTTGCCAGATCAGGGTTAAAAAAATTAAAATGTTCTGATTAAGTAGCGAAATTCACTGTTAGAAGTCAGTGGCGTAACAGACATTTTAAAAACCAAAATATATAGGAAAAGGTGGCCAAGTTTCATTTGTTCGGTTTATCTGGTTCCTGTTCAAACTTTTTGAACAGCCATAGTTATGAACCAGTTGATAAAAAAGGGTTAATCTGTTTATTACTGATCGTCAGGTGCAAACAACAAAGCTACCAGAAATAGATCATTTCTTATTTGATCACCGCGGTTGGTAGCTAGATGGTGGGTCCGAAAACAGTGGATGGTGTCTCTGGAGAGGTCCCGGCTGGCAAAGATTAGTTTCATATTCGTGCCAGGGCATGCGGGTGTACCAAGGACATGAGCAGGCTGACAGGCTTGCAGGTAAGGTTACCATGGAGGGCGGACGAGCCATGGACCAGGCTGATATACTGAATGCTCTACGAGAAGTAAGTCGTTTGCGAGATACAAGTGACAACTGTGAATTTACAACCGTGGTCTTTCTACGAGAACTGCAAGTTAAAAGAGCTGTGGCCAAACAAGAACACTATGCAGGAAGCCAAAGAAGATTAATAAACCAACACAGAACTGGTGTCGTGAGCCGCTACACGCTGCTGGATTTACTGAGCAGAAGATCCGAGCACTTATGGACTGAATGGTTCGATGTGCAGTGAGGATGATCTGTGGACTAACTGGTAGCCAGGTGGACTTTTTAAAATTAAATATGTTCATAAGCAGGAAGATAAATGGTTTCTTTTTCAATTAAAATGTTTAGTAGTAGCAGTTGTCTTTTGGGCTGTTTAAAGATGAAAATGTTCAGACGAAACATTTAAACAACCTTTCGTAAATTTTCAAAACTGAAGTATATTGAGGTATGTGTTGCATACAGAAGTTTTACTTTGAAAATGTAAATGTTTTAAGAAATATTTATTGTTGGAGAGTATCATTTTAATAAAATCAGATTTATGTTCACCAAATAAGGGCGGTTCCTTTCTTCAATGTGTTTTAATGTCTATATTTGTAGTCTCCTACAAGATGCATGTTTATTGCTTTCGAACACACACGTGATTTACAATCATGTTAAAATATTTCTGAGTAGCAGCATTAATGAGCAGACAAACTTCTAGAATCCTTTGGTTTGAAGAACGAGGCAGAAACATTCGCACAGACCAGACACATCCACACAGACAGACACAATCACACAGACAAACATATCCACACAGACAGACACATCCATGTAGAATAGACACATCTACCCATCCACCCAGACCAGACACATCCACACAGACAGATGTATCAACACAGACCAGACACATCCACACAGACACATTCACACAGACATACAGATTCACAGACACATCCACACAGACCAAAGCATCCATACAGATCAGACACATCCACATGGACCAGACACATCCACACAGACCAGACACATCAACACAGTCAGACACATCCACACAGACACATCCACACGGACCAGACACATCCACACAGACCAACACACCCGCACACACATCCACACAGACACATCCACACAGACCAACACACCCGCACACACATCCACATAGACAGGCACATCCACACAGGCAGATGCATCCACACAGACAGGCACATCCATACAGACAGGCACATACACAGACAAGCACATCCACAGAGACCATCAGATCCACACAGAGCAAGACATCCACAGAGACAGACACATCCACACAGGCAGTCACATCCACAGAGATCAACAGATCCACACAGAGCAAGACATCCACACAGACAGTCACATCCACACAGACGAACACACCCTCACACAGACCAGACACATCCACACAGACCAGACATATCAACACAGACAGACCAGACACATCCACATTCACACAGACACATCCACACAGACATACACATTGACTCAGACAGACCAGACAAATCCACACAGACAGACCAGACACAGACACGTTCACACAGACAGACACATCCACATGGACCAGACACACCCACACAGACCAGACACATCCACACATCCAGACACATTCACACAGACAGACCCGACACATCCTACTTGATTAGACTGTGGATGTGGGGGAAGCCATGATGGCACAATGGCTAGCATACTTGCTTGCTGGTCTGGTGGTCATGTGGTTGGAACTCCTTCACTTGGAATTGTTTTGACTGACTTGTGCTTCCGAGCCAACCAAGGCTAAAATGGGTACCAGAACATTATCTGGGAAGTAAAGGCAGCCAGCAATGATAATGACCACATCACCCACAGAGTGATGGCTGGTTTATAACAATATGCGGCTAGCACCATATAGCCATTATGCCTCAAGGTATGGAAAAGTTCCTTTACTTCATTTTTTGTTAATCATAATTTCAGTTCACCTCAAGGTGTGGAAATAAGGTCTATTATTTTACTTACATGGTAAGTCAGATACGACTGAGCTACCGTATGAGAGTAGACAGTATTAACTGCTTTCTTTCAGGACCGAAGTTTGGCGGCGTTCACCAAATCGGATATCGCACATTGTGCCAATGACTTTGTGCAGAGGAGCGCAATTGGGAGGGTACAAGCCTTACCATAGTGAGAGAAAATGTCATGAAAGGGCAGAAAAGGCCCTAAGCTTTGGTCGGCAACTGGTCTATGATCGAAGCTCCAACAGTTGGACAGTTAAAGTATTGCTTTACTGATCCTGCAGCTTGTCTAGTTCCAGACATATTGGTATATGTTACCTTTCCTCTGAAATAAACTAGGCAGGCTGAGAGAGGGATCATGCTGCATGGGCAACACATAGTCTCTAAATTCAGCCCAAGCTTTTTGCTATGATTGATTGATTTAGGAACCGACATCGCAGCATTCGGGGCATTCCCATATGCATTCCGTCCCCATCCTCAGCAGCCAGCGAAGAGTTCCAACAACAATAGTTCCAGTAGCAATCTGATTATATGTCCGTCTCGCCTTTCCTCTGAGCGTCGAGCGTCTAACAGATCCCCTCGTCACTCCTCGCTGCCTCATTCTTGCCAGATGTCATGGTCTTATATGACATGTGTAAGGAAGAATGTAAGTGCCGGTATGTAAGCGAGAGTCAGTGTAAGCATAGCTGAGGTAAAGGGCAGTAAGAGACACCACGGCTTGGCTAGTGGACGGTCAGGCAAGAAGCCCGTGAACCGAGCCACGTGATGTGGGAAGGTCAACGAGGAGAGGGGCAGTGTGTGTGAGGCAGCGAATAGAGACGGACGTGTGGAGATCTAGAGAGCGATAGAACGATAGAACGATAGTGTTGTAACTGATAGATGGAGATGAACGTTGTGTATTGATAATCGAGGAATGTACGAACTGTGATATGTGCGGGATGATGTGAAGTTGTGATTGTGAATGATCATGCGGGCGACAGTGTAAAGATCGCCATTGTGAGCTAGCGCGTGATTGTTGGTGTTGAACGATTGTTTGAGCGCGAAGTGCGACCATGTTGTTAACCTGTAATATATTGTAATAAATGATTGTTCAGGAGATAGCTCCTGCCAGTTTCTAAGTGCATTCATGTGTTATTAGTGTATGTTACGTAGATGTTGTAATTTGCCTGTCTAAGTCCAGTGAACTAGACGGAGCCAATAGTTAGGACTCTGACAGGTATAATGGTGTCAGAAGTTCACATGAACTACATTCCCATGTGAAACGCACAAAAGAACGCTACTTTTGTAAAGAAGAAGACCTATTCCATAATATGTATAAGAAATTGTAAATTAAACATGTGTAAATAGAGTCAGAACGAAAATAACATCATTTCTTTCCACAGCAGGTTTCAGGTCTACAAAGCGACCGACGCAAGCAGAACCGGTCAACGGTAACCAGCACGAGAATTACGTTCCTGTACATCAAGCGTTCGAGTAGTCAGCAGATAAAGATAAGTTGATTAATTTTGATTGCTAAGTACCCAAATCTGCATTCTTTGATTTGCTTGAATAAATAACTTAATTTCTAGAGTTAAATATTAAATCACAGAAAATGTCATATAGTGAAGACATCTTTCAGCAAACATATTACTGGGGTACAAAACATTACAGAAATCTCCGCGATTATTTCGAGAGTACGGGCACAGGACAAAGCAAATTGTAATAGACAACCTGAGTTAATACGTGATTGGCTACAGGAATTTGAAAAGAAAATGCAAGAGTACAAAATCAAAAAAACTTTGTGGATTATATGGTACAACAACTACGTACCAATAAAAAAAAAACAACTACAAGAGATCATACCAGATATGTCAAGTACAGACTATGAATATTATAAAACAAACATATTAAAACACTATCCAACCTCTTTCGAGACTCTAAAAGTAGAAGTACAAAATTTGAAACCAGCCACAGACAAGTCATTCACTCAGTATATAAGTGAAATAGAAGAATATTACAAAAAACTAATGTGTGAAATTAGAAGTACATACAACAATCAGGAAATATTAGAGTTCTTAGTAGTGGAAAAACTTAGAGCAACACTCCCATCCGAATGCGGAAAATATTTGGAAGAACACAACACAGAGCCTATCAAAAACTTACTAGAAAAATGCCGCGAATATTACAACCAAAGTATAAACCTGGTTAAGAACACTCAACAGAAAAGTACTGTAAAAGCAACGGCATCTGCAGCCACAGATTGTCAAACCAAACCACAGAAAACAAAACCAGTACTGTGCAAACATTGTAGCACTCCACATACAGAAAATGGAATATGCGATAAGAATCCCACTTATCAAGAATACCTAAACTCTATTATAGCACAAAAACTGGGGAAGGTAAACCAAAGGAAATATAGAACAAAATGTCATTTTTGCCTGGCGTATGGCCACAGGCGTTTTGAATGTGAAGGTGTAAAAAGAATACAGAAAGCAAAAGCAAATGCAGCCATAAACATTACAACTGACATTTCAGCAAAGAACTTAGAAAAAGTAAACTTCACAGAGACGAAAACAAGACCAAACACTGCAAATGCAAAACAGACTGAGTTTTACCCATCAGACTTCATACCATATTCCAATAATGTTGTTAATATCACTCAGCCTCATGCCTTATTAAAAGAGAGTAATACTCAACAAGAAAGTCAGGAAATGAACAAAACCTCAAAACTGTCGTTAGGAAAACTAACATTCCATGGATACATCAATGATACAGTATGCACATGTGTACGCGACACAGGGTCCTGTCTTATCTGTCTTCGGAAGACCCTAGCTGATCCTAAAGACTACCTAGATGAGTACATCTATTGCAGAACTGTTTCAGGGACAGTAGAGAAATATCCTATGGCATGGGCCAATATAAAATCCCCTTTCCTATCAGGCAGAGTAACTTGTGCTTTATTAGACAATCCATGCTGTGATTTATTAATTGAAAATGTATTAAATGTGACAGACTACACAGAGTCCAAAACTCACACAGGGCAACAAGTTAACACCACAACAAGCACTGCCTTAACTACACCACTCATCATACAACAACATGATGAACAGACCAAAGTACCACACCACACCAACTTGATTACCATCGCACAACAAGAAAAAACAGAAACTGGTGTGTATCATCAAAGAAAAGAAAGTGCAGAAAACAAGCATTTCACAAGGGCGAAGAAAGATCATAAATCATCATGGTACATACTATACCTCCTGTACTCCCTGTTAACTACACACATGCCCAAGTGCACACAGTGGATGATTATACTCGCACTACTCATATTAAATACAAAACAACTGACTTCACTAACAGTGTTAGTCACACATCATCATGACGCAACACAGATGATCTTACTCATGACAAACCAGCTAATTCTGATACTTATATCATTACTATTCAACCAAAGTTTGTTGTTACCACTGATAAACTCTATGTCAAATCAACTCAGACACATACTTATGCTTAACAAAGTAAATCATCAGTCGGTTGAATTACTGACAAAAATCAGCAACAAATTACCCCACATATTTTGGAAAATATACACAAATTGCATAAACGCATACAAACATGCACGATTACATTTCAAAATTATACATGGTGTATTATTATTATGTGAACTATTGAATGTATACACACATGTACGAGTGCAGGTTTGGAGATAGCACTCAAAATGATCTCAACATGAAATTTGAAAATCCCCACCCTTCGGAAAATTTTAACCGTAACCCACTTTATATCCTTAGATCCAGTAACTCCAGAGTTGCCTTGTCTGCTGTACGACTCCAGCGCTATGATACTAGCACACTTCATTGTACAGACCAACATGAAAGGTCCTTCAACGTGAAAAGTGTCACCGGCAGAACAGTAAGACTCAACATGTGATTTCAGGTATCTAACAGTAAGATATACCCATATTGAATTTGTTTCAAACGAGTATCTACAGAATTCACCTTTTGAAATCGACTAACAACGACGACAGCTTCACAACTACAGATATTCATTTCCGGTGATCAGTTAATGAACCAGATACCAACTTACAAACTATGGCAAAGACAGTCACAGACAGACGCACCATGGCCACACTCAAAATTTAGGCCACTGAACTTAATTAATTCTTATCTTATACGTGTGAATTCCAATGATTTTACTTGGTGAAAAGTCTTAATCACTATACACAAGGAAAGACAATATCAGGATATACAGAAGACGTCAATAATCGTATGAGAAAGAAGAAATGCCAAACACTCCAGCACCACAGTGAACATTGAACACGAGTGATTTAATTACGTGTGCATAACTTTCACAGGACAAGAACGGTTTCCTATATGTGCATAAAAGCATCGATGATGTATATTTTATTGTAGATGTGTTAACTGTATGACGTCCAATGTCTAATTTTATTATTATAATACTTTGTATTGTTATAATGTGATATGTACATATGAGCGTAAGTATAGTGACGAATAGAATAAGTTGTAATGCTGAGAATCAACGCCTGGCAATCCCAATGCGCGAATGTTACCAAACTTGCCTTCACGTATGCTGGATAGCCCGACGAATGACGCTTAGCAATAGTGATACAGAATTAACATCAGAATAAGGTAACAATACGGAACATTCCAACAGGGTGATGCCAACCAAAGAGATTTATAACAACTCTCCATAACAGTAAACGAGGTGTGCTCAAAAAGGGGAAACAACTCATGGTCCGACATAAGATGAGGTAAGGGGGACTATGGCATACATGAAGTATATTCGGACCATGACCACAACATTGACATAGCGTGCTCATAAAGAATCGACTAGTGTGCATTAAATAGAGACGAGGGTAACCACGTCTGAATAGAGAGAAAATTTAAGAATGCTGTAAGAGGAAGTTGTAGCCTTATTTGAGGCGTAAACCAATGGAGAATCCTTAAACCAGCATAGCCACAATAACTATGAGATGAGAATGCACAGACAATCGATTGAGAAATATGAACAGGATGTAATGTCACGGAGTGATGGTTGAATAATATAACGAGGTATGACAAGTAGACCCAACCAGAACATTTGTTAGACCACGACAAAACCTTGAGAGAAACCTCAATACTGAAAAAGAGAGAACAATGTTTGAAGTTAATCTCGGAAAAGATCAAAGCAAAAAGGGACGCAAGCGCGTACTTATTACCATATAATCCCCTGACAAGGTTAGAAAGAGGAACCAACAGTAACAACTACAGAATGTGTCACATTTCCAAGAGTAAGTGCCACATTGGTTGTGCGGGGGGAGAATGTCATGGTCTTATATGACATGTGTAAGGAAGAATGTAAGTGCCGGTATGTAAGCGAGAGTCAGTGTAAGCATAGCTGAGGTAAAGGGCAGTAAGAGACACCACGGCTTGGCTAGTGGACGGTCAGGCAAGAAGCCCGTGAACCGAGCCACGTGATGTGGGAAGGTCAACGAGGAGAGGGGCAGTGTGTGTGAGGCAGCGAATAGAGACGGACGTGTGGAGATCTAGAGAGCGATAGAACGATAGAACGATAGTGTTGTAACTGATAGATGGAGATGAACGTTGTGTATTGATATTCGAGGAATGTACGAACTGTGATATGTGCGGGATGATGTGAAGTTGTGATTGTGAATGATCATGCGGGCGACAGTGTAAAGATCGCCATTGTGAGCTAGCGCGTGATTGTTGGTGTTGAACGATTGTTTGAGCGCGAAGTGCGACCATGTTGTTAACCTGTAATATATTGTAATAAATGATTGTTCAGGAGATAGCCCCTGCCAGTTTCTAAGTGCATTCATGTGTTATTAGTGTATGTTACGTAGATGTTGTAATTTGCCTGTCTAAGTCCAGTGAACTAGACGGAGCCAATAGTTAGGACTCTGACACCAGACTATGGTGATCCATTTGCTCCTCCGAGGTTTACACGTGCTCCCACAAGGCCACAACAACGAATGCATTGTCATGCATCAATACTACATCAAGTTTTGCAGAGCCAGCCAATCTGTCCGCCTGTTCATTCCCCAGCACACCAGCATGCCCCGGAGAAAAGATCCAGGTGATGCCTGCCACCCGTGACCTCCGAAGCGAAGCAAGCAACTCTGCACGAAGCCTGCCTGATCTCACCATCCTCAGCATGCTTTCTGAGTCAGTTATAATTACGATGTGCGTATGTATCGTGTTCTCCATCCAGCGGAAAGCTGCACTGACCGCCTCCACCTCCATTCTTAAGCTAGATGTTGTGGTATCATACGCCAGGCTCTCCTGCACCAAACGTCGACCATTAGCTTTTGCTAAGAATCCCCAGGCACTTCTCCTACATCTCAACACCGAACCATCTGTGTAGATAATTACATCACCCGGTCGAGCATTATCCTGAATTAGTTGCTTTGTGCTATGAAAAGGTATAACTCCATTTTAGAAACTATCATCTGCTATGAAAAGGTATAACTCCATTTTAGAAACTATCATCTGTCAAGATGCTATTAAAGTGAGAACTTACTGATCAACTACTGATAAGAGCATGCAACCAAAAAGATCTCGATATAGAGCCAGAGGAAGACCAAGATATGATGGATAGGTAACCTCACACATTTAGCTACACAGTTCACTACACACCTAGGCTTTATAGAGTAACCTCAAATTCATACAGTACACATCATCTTACTGTACCAAATACTGTCAGCAACTGTAATAGAATGCTAAACATTTGTGTCTTCTTTTTTGTTCTCTTTCTGCTTTCCCTGTTTCTGGCTAAGTAGCAAAGGAGTTACGGGCGCAGTTTGTAATCTCGCATACCTGCGTTCGAAACACAGCTGCAGGCGATTGGCAGCAGGCCGCCTTGCATTGTTTTTTTTTAACGAAATGGTATGTGTGCCGGTCGTTCAGAAAGCAATGACAAACTATTGAATGTAAACTTGTCAAGAAATCACAGCAGCAAAAAAATGCTGGTGTTGACTGCGACGTTCTGTAAAGGATGTGCAAGCAACTTCTTTCCCTGTTATGTCTTTTAGTCTCAGGTAAGGTAAACTTTCTGATCATTGCCTTTGTGTGGTTTGTGTACAGAATAGACTTGAGTTGAGTCAAGAACTGACATGACATCACTCAGGGCATTCCCACACATGCTCTATCCTCATTTCCAACATCCAGTGAAGAGTTCCAATACTAATGGTACCAGTAGCAGTCGGATATTATATCTATCTGGCCTTTCCTCGGAGATTTGAGTGTCACTCCCTACAGCACCATTCTCTCCAATCCATGATAATCTCAGAGTTTTGAGTATCACTCCCTGCAGCACCATTCTCTCCAATCCATGATAATCTACCCGTCCTTTTACACTGTACACACAATTCTAAAGGGTCATTACCACAACTGCCTCATCGTGCACCGATATCTCACCAAGAAGTGCAGACCTAGTTAGAGCCAACAAATATTCACCTGCTCATTTTCCAACACACCACCATGTCATAGGAAAGAAATTCCAACAGATGCTCTCTATTTTTGATTATTGAATGGAATCCTGCCATTCTGCCTGAAGCATGCCTGTCTTCACCTTTCTCATCATACTTTGTGAGTCCAATACAGTTAGGACATGTGTGTGTGCTGTTTGTCTTCCAGCCAGTAGAACTGCAGTGACTGCTTCCACTTTCATTCTCAGATTAGATGTGGTATCATATGCCAGCTCTCCAGCACCAAACACCATCCACAAAACTTCGCTATGAACCCCAGGTACTTCTTTTACCTCTTAGCTCAGAGGTATACATGTAGATGATTATATCGCCTAGTTGCGAAATGTCATGAATTAATTGTTGCACCACCCATTCAGTGCTGCCTGCCGGCCAATCCCTGCAGTCTCGATCCAATGTTATTATGATCCTGCACGGGTCTGACTTTTCCACTGGCATTCTGACCCACTACACCCCTCTTCTCTTCAAGTGTTCTCCAGCATACACACTTCTCTGACTGTGTCCTCTGCCTGAGCCATCCATGATTTTCCTCTGATCATCCTGTGGCCCTGAACTATGTCCAGGGCTTTATACAGAGAGCGTTCCATGTTTGCAGCCACTTGGAGATATGATTTAGCCAGCAGCACCCTGAGCTTGTCTGCAATTGTGGATAAGGCTAGGATGTATCGAATACACACCACTTGTGTGTCTCTTGTGCATCCAAGTATCACCCGCATAGAAGAATAGACTCCATTGCCTCTGACTGAGGGTGTTCTTTGTTGCACCTTTCTTTGACTCTCATTCTTTCTACATCAGTTGTATTGAAATAGAGATGGGAACAGAAATATCTTGTCACATAAAATATGTTTGTTGTGTCTTAGCCGTATCCCTACATGATATCAATGTAACCTTGTTTTTACTTTTTAATTATGTAACAAATGGTAAATGTTATATATACCAACAACTATCATTAATCATATTTATTATGTAGCAGGCTCACTGTAAAACCTCACTATCATCAATGAAGACCAACAATACTCATCCTTTTGCCAAATGTCCTGCCTCATGCATATTCATGCACAAAATCTCTTCAATGTCCTTCTTCCTCATTTCCATCAGCATGCTGGTAGACTCCTACCTCTTCTTCTAAGAGCCATGTCTCCCATTGCTTTTCTTTTTAATTCTAACACGGATGGCTCCGTTCTAAGAGGTAAAAGAAGTACCTGGGGGTTCATGATGAAGGTTCATGGATGGTTTGACAAACAATAAATGATTGCTCAATATAGTGAGGAGTTACCAATTAGGTTCTTCCAGTCGGTGTTGTGCAAACAGAAAGAGCTTGTGTTAAATTTAAAATCACCATTGGGATAACAGATGTTCCACATTCACACAATATCTGTTATTATGTTTTTCAATTGTGTCAATGTAAGTAGTATTCATGTATTCCCTTCATATGATATACAACTCTGCAGTATGCACCTAACGAGATATACCAGGCAAGAAATTGTGCAATATATTGTTTATGGCTTCTTTGTTTATGTTCTTTCTAAGTTGAGGACATAGTCCAGAACCATGTGGATGTGGAAAGCAAAGGGAAGCTTTCACATTATTTATCCCAAGACACTAATGATGACAGCTGTTAAATAAAATCACAATTAGATAACTTTAAATGGTTGGAACATAACAACAAATATCATGTGGCAGACACATTTATTGCATATTTTTAAGTACATTAAAGCATTCAACATTTATATATTACTAATAATAACAACTAATAACAAGAAAGCAATCCCGTAGTAATAGCATCAATAACAAGGACAATCCCACAGCACTTGGATTATAATATGTTTTTCTTTACCAGTTACATTCCCACTTGTAAAACTGTGAAGACAATACCATAGCAGACACTATATAGTAATATGAAGCTGTAGAACTTCATACATATAAAAATAAACAAGAGCATTATGAAATGGTTTCACCAATCCCGTGCTAAATCCCTTTTATTGTGATGAAACAATCTGGTATGCACGTTATAGACCTGTGTTGACTCCATAACCTTAGTTGTTGGAAATAAATCCTACCACTTATGGACAATTGTTTCCTTTTTAAGTCAGTGAACTAGCCACTATGTACCACAGCTGCCAATCTTCCATCAAACATAATTTATTAAGCAGATCTATCAAATTATACTCACATCCATTTTATCATACCAATAATTACATCAAATAACCATGTGACTGAAATACTAATTATCTTATCACATGTATGCATGCTGAAGTTCTACTTTGTTTCATTATTTTTACACCAGGTATGTTTTAATATGCCTTAAAACTTCAATTTATTTCACTTTTCAAATTTTTATTTTAATAATATATTTTATTAGCATCCATCAGAAAGTAATGCACCACATGTTTTGTTTCAGTGAATAATAAAGATTGACACATGAAATTTGCACACTTCAAATACAGGATATTTCTATCGTGTATATAAAATGAGTTCCCGAAAGTTGCACAAATGAGCACACATTTCAAAGGAAAGCAATTTGTTCTGAAATGTTGGAGAGCTTTGATGCTCTGGGAGAGAAGATTTTGTCAAATATCGTTACGTGTGGTGAAACCTGAATGCATTATTTTGAGGCTGACATGAAAATGCAGACAACTGAGAGGCATCATCTACGATCACCAAGCAGAAAGAAATTCAAGACAACTCCCTTATCACTAAATGATCTCTGTCTTTTGGGAAATTGATGATGTGATTCTTTAGGAAGTCAAGCCAAGAGGTGAGAAAATAAATTGTGAAGCTTACATCAAAACACTAATACAACTCAATAAGAGATTCCGTAGAGTTTGGCCTAACAAGAATACAGCAGAACTGTTGCTCCAACATGACAATGCATGCCCTAACAAAAGTCAGAAAACACGGGAGGTAATTACCAAATTGGGCTACACTGCAGTCCATCATCCAACCTGTAGCCCAAATATGGCTCCTGATTTTCATCATTTTAGTCCACTTAAAATGCACTCTGTTGGGCAAGGTTTGACGATGATGAGGGTGTGATTCATGCAGTCAGGAAATGGCTACCTGAGCAAGACAAAACTTGATACAGTCATGGCATGCATGCACTTGTTTCTCACTGGTGTAAGGCCTTACAAGCTGATGGGGGTCTATGTTGAAAAAGGTAAGTTTATAGGAAATGTTCATGTATATTGTTTGTAAACTGCATTCATTTTGAACAAATAGTTTCAGAAAAAAAATTATAGTGCATTTCTTTCGGATTATCCCTCAAAATATGTGATGCGCATTGGTCCCACAGATTTTGAGTTCTGTATTGAGACCCTTCCTTGTGATGTAAAGGTGATGATGGTGTAACAGGGAGGAATTAGAGATATTGTGGACATGAAGCAATACAGAAACAAATGGGATAGAAAGAATTGTCTCCCAATGTCCAAGACAATGCAAGTGAAATTATCATCTGCTTTTTGGTAAATCTAGATATTTGGGCACAATGTTCACATACTGGAATAAATAAATGTTTTACCAATATAATTCTAAAACAGAAGACCACAACTTCATTACTATTGCCATCTCTCTTTATCAGACATTCTTACCACCAGACCTTTGTACACTTACAGATTGGAGTGTAATGAATGATCTATGCAAAGTGACAATTGATTTTGAAACAAAGATAAACAAACAATTCATTAAAAATCATTCAATATATGAATGTATCACAAGCCCCATTGGAATATGTTACCTATAACATATTAAACCCTGTTTGTATTAGAATACATCTGTATCAAATATACACATCTGAATGTATATTAATGATATATCTGTAATACTGTCATGAACCATCAACTATAATCATACTCTACTTATACCAAGCAACATATCACACATTTATTCCTCACACCATACATAATATACATTTCTGAACCCCTCCAGCCCCACACAGTTATTATATTAATCCACTCTATCCTGATGGTGACTTTAATTCCTATTATCCCATTACATAAAGTGACCTACCAGACAGGTATCCTGGGGTTCTACATGCATCGGGGTGGATTCTAATTTTAAAATTGACTTGATTCCCAAGAAGACCCTCTTCTAAAATGGTTACCAGGAAATGTCTTTAGAAGTGAAGGTAGCAAGTGTGATACTGACTGCGTCACTGACCGCGTCACCCACCGAGTGCCGACTGGTCTACATAAACATGAGCCTAGCATCATTTGTCCAATGCACCCTAAGGTGTGTAACATGGACCGTTACTTTCTTGCTTTCATAATTATTGTAACCATTGCAGAGCCAATCCCCAAATTGTTTTATAGTACACATCTTGGAATGAAAGGAATTAAAATAACAACTGCTTAGGTCAGAAAGAGTTACACACAGATATTGAGACCACTGGTCTACTTCATTAACCAGACTTTTTTTGTAATAGAAAAATATGACAAGAAAATATAAAGGGAAAAAAATATGAAATGTAAGAAAAATAGGACTAGAAGTCTTTGGGAAATATGACAAAGTGATTATGGTTAATTTATAGTTATTGGCAACAACATTGAAGTATCATTTTACTGAAAAGACACTTTACATTTTCACAGCAGCTTCTGTTGCTGGACTGTCATCTCTGTTAATTAAAAATAAGAGAAAGTCCCATATAAGTGACCTTCTGCGGACATGTGAAGTGTTGAGACCATCACATTTCTGAAGGCCTGAACGTACAGATTAATAGGTGGCCTGCATTTCCCTCCCATAATGAATGGCTTAACTGGCAATGAACCCTGGTCTGACCACGCTAATGCGGTAGTCATCATAACATCCTAACCATTACACCAGTCCACCTACTATCTTTGTTAAGTGATTCAGTGGGGAAGGATAATATATCGCCAAATGTGACTTCCCATTTGGGCAAAGGATAATATTTCACCTTACTAGGGTCACTGTGTTATGTGTTTAATTTGGCCACATCTTCTGCAGTTTCTCTGCTCAGTGAATGGACATGTATAATTATAGTACTTGTTCATGTGATTGTGCACCATCTTTCCTCTAATCCTCATTTTTGTTTGGCAGTGAATCAGTTAGTACTTAAATTATACAAATACACAGGTTTGGCAACATTCGGATATGAATTCCTACCCACAAACACACATAAGATTGGAGGATCCCAATAATTAGCTCAAGATCAGATACTTTTTCCTACTATTTAGATTTTAAGGAAAGTTATATCTATCAGATATAAAACTTTGTAAACAATAAAAGTACACTGTATCATATGAAAAACAAACTACAATCCCTTTGAAATGTTCTTGACAGGTATGATTTCAAAATCATTTGGTTATTTTGTTTTCTTTTAGTGTTTTGGATTTGTAATATACTTTTACAAGAGCAAATAATTAAATATGTCAAACATAGATATTTAAAAACAAACTATAGTAAGTTTTTAAATAATGTATTATTCCACTTAAAATTTCTCCTTATTTCTCAGCATAATTACCACGCCCTTGATACATACAAATATGTTCTGTATCAGAAGGTAGTTCAACTTTTGCATAATCTACAAAATTTTGACTGCCAAAGAGAGCTTTTATTAGACCAAGCAAATGAAAATCACTTGTGGCTAATTAAGAACTGTAATGTAAATGCTTGAGACTTTTATTCGAATTGAACCATAAAGCATCCATAGAACCTTCACAGTACAAATCAGCAATCACATTGTCATCTTTCCTCTGGAAATGGAAGATTGTGAAGCACTATAAGCATAACCTTCACTAAGGACAGCACAACCTTGAATTTCTTGCTGAAAGCGAGATAGGATGTGTCCGTTTGACTGGAGTACACTTGAATTCAGGAATTTAGTGAGGCATATATGACCAATCACCTATAAAAATGTCATTTAGTGTGTTTTCTCTTTCATTTGCACATTGAGTAAGATGTTCCAATGACTTCATTTGATTCATTTTCTATTTCTCAACCAGTTGCCTAAGCACCTACTCTGAGTACTGTTGCTGTTGAATATTAATTATTTCTGAGCAGATCTAGCAACCTGCTCATAAGATCAACAAAAAGCTGGATACTGATGCCACTGAATGACAATTTTATAAACTATTAAATACTACACTCAATTTCCCCATGTCAGTTTGTAACTATTCACTGACTTTCCGTTACATTTTGACAATTATTAATGCAAAACATGTTACTGCTGACTTTAAATTCATGTCTGTGTCTATCTAATACATGTATGACATTTGAGAACCAGAGACTTATTTATTTCTTTAAAAAGATTTATAAAAATGAATCATGTCATTAGCTGCTCAAAATGACATATCACAGAAGAAACAATAAAAGCAATTGAAATTGACACTTAGGAATGGAGAAATACATGAGAAATAATAAAGGTTAACACTATACATACAAACAAACACACTGTACAAAGAATATATTTCCAATGAAGAAACATGCAAAGACATATGCAGTAATTTGAAATGGTAGAAACATCAATATAAAGAAATGCTTGAATAAAGTCACGCCAGTTTAACAGATGCCAGCTCTGTGATCATGTGATCAAATCTCTGTTGATACAGGGATTTTAATTTTAAAAAACTGGACTTTGGCTCCAAGGTTTACAAAGAGTGAAATGAACACCAGGAAACGTTCTGAGAAGTAAAGGTGGCCAGCTTGATACTGCCCACAGTACCCTTCAAGTGCCAATTTACATAAATCTCAACGTTGACATGAGCCCAACATGGTTCCTGACAATAACAATAACTTACTTAGCAAATCACCCCACATAGAAAAGATAGATAGATAACACTGGTTTAATTGTTTATTTTTAAATAGAAAAACCAACAGATTACAAACAATTACAAATAATTCAAACATAAATAAGAATTACAATGCAAAATCATCACCAGGAGCAACAGTTCCTTTGTTTCATTTTGTAATATAATCACAACATCCCATAAATAATTAATATTCAACAGTTTCTCATAGAAAACACATGCAAATCATTCCTGCCATTTCTATGCTGCCTCTTTATTCCAGTTTGACAACCCTGCTGTAGCGTTCGCTAGCTGCTGCCCTAAAGAGACAGTATAAAAGAAATGTATTTTAATTTAAATATGTATTCTTATATTATCTAATAATAATTCATACACCAAAAAACCATCCCAGGACAGCCATTAAGATGTATGATATTATTACAAGATACAGGTATGAGGTCATAGTTACTAGCAGCTATGATGTCGTGCCTCTGTTTCCAGAGGTATAGGATTTGATCTCTGCAATCTGAATACCCCATGTGGGTTATTGGGACCCTTTTTTTTTGCATATCCTTTACAGGACATTGCAGTCAGCACCAGCATTTTCAGCTGCTGTTGATGTCTTGGCAAGTTTTACGATCAGTAGTTTGCCTTTGTTTTCTGAACAACTGGCTCACATACCTCCGTAAGTAACCAACATAACGTGATCTGCTGCCAAATCTCACGCAGCTATGTTTCGTACGAGAGTATACAGGATTATGAACAATGTCCTTAACTCCTTTACCAGGGAGGCCAGCGTTGGAACCATAGAGGGAAGTAAAAAATTGTAACACTGTAACCTACCATGCATGTTGTAGACTAAGGAGGTTCCGCCCGTTTGTTCAGTGGAGGCAAAGAAAATTACCACTGTAAGTGTCATGCATGTTGTAAGTGAAGGCAAAGAAAATTACCACTGTATATTGTCATGCATGTTGTAAGTTTAGCCAAAGAAAATTACCACTGTAAGTGTCATGCATGTTGTAAATGAAGGCAAAGAAAATTACCACTGTAAGTGTCATGCATGTTGTAAGTGGAGGCAAAGAAAATTACCACTGTAAGTTGTCATGCATGTTGTAAGTGGAGGAAAAGAAAATTACTACTGTAAATTGTCATGCATGTTGTAAGTGGAGCCAAAGAAAATTACCACTGTAAGTTGTCATGCATGTTGTAAGTGGAGGAAAAGAAAATTATCACTGTAAATTGTCATGCATGTTGTAAGTGGAAGCAAAGAAAATTACCACTGTAAATTGTCATGCATGTTGTAAGTGGAGGCAAAGAAAATTACCACTGTATATTGTCATGCATGTTGTAAGTTTAGCCAAAGAAAATTACCACTGTAAGTTGTCATGCATGTTGTAAGTGGAGGAAAAGAAAATTACCACTGTAAATTGTCATGCATGTTGTAAGTGGAGGCAAAGATTATTACTACCGTACATTGTCATGCATGTTGTAAGTGGAGCCAAAGAAAATTACCACTGTAAGTTGTCATGCATGTTGTAAGTGGAGGAAAAGAAAATTACTACTGTAAATTGTCATGCATGTTGTAAGTGGAGGAAAAGAAAATTATCACTGTAAATTGTCATGCATGTTGTAAGTGGAAGCAAAGAAAATTACCACTGTAAATTGTCATGCATGTTGTAAGTAGAGGCAAAGAAAATTACCACTGTATATTGTCATGCATGTTGTAAGTTTAGCCAAAGAAAATTACCACTGTAAGTTGTCATGCATGTTGTAAGTGGAGGAAAAGAAAATTACCACTGTAAATTGTCATGCATGTTGTAAGTGGAGGCAAAGAAAATTACTACTGTAAGTTGTCATGCATGTTGTAAGTGGAGACAAAGAATATTACCACTATTTAAGATATGCATGTTTAAGTGGAGGCAAAGAAAATTATCACTGTAAATTGTCATGCATGTTGTAAGTGGAGGCAAAGAAAATTACCACTATTTAAGATATGCATGTTTAAGTGGAGGCAAAGAAAATTATCACTGTAAAATGTCCTGCATGTCATAAGAGGCAACAAAGGAGGTTTCCAACTGTGTATTACCAGGACCCTAAAGGAAAATAATGAAGTTATCCCATGCAGTTCCATCCATGTGCTAACAATATTATTCATTTCTTTCTCTGCTACTTTTCTTCATTTGTTTTTAGGTTTTCCTTTACTTCTTTAGCCCTGTAAATTCCAGACAAAGGCTTTTCTAGTTATACTTTTCTCAGGTTTGATCATGTCATAAGATGTGATGACAGAGGGTTGGGCATGGGCCTAGATTCCCCATCCTGGAGGAAACCTTTAGCTGCTAAATCCAACCAACAATAAACAAGTCTAAAGATAAAGAAGAGCTTATGAAGAGAACTAAACAAATACCAGTGAACCAAGAGGTGAAGAAAAGGTGCTGGATCTGGACAGGACAAACATTGAGAAAACCTGAGAAAAATATAACTAGAAAAGGCTTTGTCTGAAATCCATAGGCAAAGAAGTAAAGAAAAACATAAAAACAAATGAAGAAGAGAAGCAGAGACAGAAAATAATATCATTAGGACATGGATAGAACTGCATGGTATAGCTAAGAATAAGATGGCTTGGAGTGAGTTGGGTAAGGGCATATGTCCCAAATGGGGATATGGATTGAAAGAAGAAGACTGAAAATATGATTGGAAGAATATTTTAAGAAATAATAGATCCTTGCGTTCCTTTCCTTAATAGTTCTTTGTGGAGGCTAATGCAGCACAGATTAAATTAATATATTGTAGACTAATGTATTCCATTTGTGAATTTAAACAAAGAAGCCACAAACATTAGGCTGAACAATGTGTTGTCTGGCATATGTCACTGCATTAAGTCAGGTGCATACTGCAGAGATATAAGTCATATGAAGTGGCTGAAATACATAACACATAGTCACTGACACTATTCCAATGTGGAGTATTTATTCATTGATTCATTGAGACCAGGGATGGAGTTATTGCCTCTCCATAGCACAAAGCCTGGGCTAAAATAAAGAAACCATGTGTTGCCCATGCAGCATGATCTGTACCTCCAGAGGAAAGTTGACACCTATAATCTGGAACAAGACAAGCTGCAGAAGCTGCCGGATCAGCAAAGCAATGCTCTAACTGTCCGCCTGTCGGAGCTTTGATCCTAGACCAGCTGCCAACCAAGGCTTAGGGCTTAGAGTATTTATTATCTCCATGGTAACTGCAGATCCATTACTAAATCTTTCTGTCTGCACACTGGCACCTTGCTATCTTGACAGATGATAGTTATGCTACAATAAAGGCATAATAACTACAAACCATGGCAATAAGGCCAGGGATGGAGTTACACCTCTCCATAGTAAAACACCTGGGCTGAATTGTAGAGACCATGTGTTGCCCATCTGGCATGATCCTTCTCTTGGCCTGCCCAATTTACTCCAAAAGAAAGGTATCACCAATAGCTCTGGAACAAGACAAGCTGCAGAAGTTGTTGGATCAGCAAAGCAAAGCTCAAACTGTCAGATTGTCAGTTTGCACAATGGGAGTTTTAATTACCTTATGGAAGAAGCTTAGGTGAATTTGAATATTCACTTGTTGTTCATCGAATAAAATTCGCAATCATTGCTTTGTTTACCACATAACCACAGTTTAACAGGTGCTGAGTGATAGATTTTGGTGACCTGTAAATTGCATGGGATTTACAGAACATTGTTTAACTTTCATTCCACCCATACTAGTATTAATTCTGTTAATTTGCTATTTGTCTTTCATTCTACCTTTGTAAGTCTCTTGATCCTCAAACTGAAATTGATAAATACAATTTGTTTTGGTGTATGGTGTGGAATCTCAATGGTTTTATATCTGATGATTGGTTCAGCAGCAAGGAATGAATGGTTTACTACTCTTTTGAGTCATTCATGAATTTGTTTCATTATATCATGTTCTTGAAAGATTAATCTTTCTTCCAATTTACTTTTTGTGGTTTTGCGCTGACAGTCTAATGTTTACTAGACTATTGTTCTGCATATGATGTGTTTCTTTTTTCCTACTCATGTTGCTTCATTTTGATTAAGTGTCTAGGTCCATAATAAGCTATATTTGTGTATACAATCTTTCGTTCTAGTTTTGAAGGGAGATCATCTTGTGTAAGATGTGAATAAATCTGAAAAGAAAAGGAATTTAAAGATGAGATGATCGACTTCATTGCACTGGATGTTAATCCATCTGGCTCAGTCATTCTCCATAGAATGGTAAGCTGCCTGCCAAGATCATCGCACAAAACATGAACTGTGAAGCTCCAGCAATGACCACCAGACGTCTCTGGAGAAATTGCACTTTGGTCTGAATCATGAAGTCTGAAAATGAACCCACAACTTTCACAGCACAATGAAGATGACTTTACCACTTCACCATGGAATCTTCCTGTCAATGTGTGTGTGTCTTCAATGATTACTTATGAACCATAATCAGTGAGATGCCTTCATTTCAACCAGTCAGTTCTTTTGTTGTTTCATTGGGATGCTTTTCATGGTTGTTGATTTCATTTTTTGGCAACAGGATGTAAAAATAATTTGCCTTTTCTGATGTCATAAAGAACTCTCATTGTGCAAGAATGCTAATTTATAGTGAGGTTTGGACTGTTTGTGGATGTGCAGAAATATAAGTAGTGATGAAAAGCACTGTAATATGATAAAATTGCTGTCTTACAAAGTTTCTCAAGGATGCTGATTCTGTATCCATAGAAAGGTGTGTGTGCAGTGACATCCCCAATGATAACTGCTTTCTTGAACTTTGAGCAATGTAGTCCATTTCGATTTTTTTAAAATTTGGTAGGTAATAAATGTTGAATAGATTAAAACACAGTCGAAAGTTGAATAAAGTAAACCATAGTCCACAATCTGTACTTTTATCTTTTGAATATTGTTTTGTTTATTTGTTGTGCTTTGGAATTCTTCTCGAATACAATTTCTCAGGAGTTTTATAATGCCTCTTAGTTGGTCATATATGTCTATATACTGTGATGTAAGATCACTTGCATTTTTTTAACAAGCAGCATCTGTGAAAGCTGTTAATTTGTGTGTGTACACATGTGTCTGCATGTATGTATTTGTATGTGTGCACATATGCAGGGGTGTGCATCATGCGTGCATGGATATGTGTGTATAATGATAATTATCATGATGATGATGCTAGGAACTGCATGGAAATGTCACACAAATTTAGTTAATATCATGTGACTGAACAGGCCATCATTCTTCTAGCACACACAACTGAGCATTAAATGAGCTTTTGTGGTCAAGATAACAAATTGTTTGAGTTGAATACGTGGTTAATCATTTATCACTCACTTTGTTCGAAGAAGAACTTTTTGTCCAGTCGGTATGCTGATACCTTCAGGAGGTAATCGAGTCCACATATTTCCTTCGTCTGTGGAGACTTGGACTTCCAGACCGGGGAATTCTACAGATGCTTTCATTATATTATTCTGGACACTGGAAAGTGAAATATATTTTTAAAATTAAAACTTTTATTAAGAATAGCATGACTGTTTTACTATTGTATAAAGCTGTTAGATTTAAAAAAGAATGATTTTCAAATTTAAAACATCTTGTCTCTTTTCCCCCCAAAAATCTAAAATTGAGCACTTATTTTTATTGTCCCTATTACTTATTGGCATCAGAATTATGTTTGAGTCTTTCAATAACAAGATAACTTCAAAATTATCCATACTAGTTGGGAACACATGGTCAAAATAGTAACTCTGCAAGCTTTTTAATGTACTTAACCAACACTAATATTAAGACATGAGAAACTTTACAGTGGTGTGACGTACTGGCCTACAGTATCCTCTCCTGCACATGAATATTGAATTTTCATTTTTCTTTCTAGACATCAACATCAGGTAGGTCTAGATAGTTAATTTAGAGAATCAGTAGTAGTATGACCCCAACAACACACAGAAGAGTTCTGAAGGAAACAGTAAAGTTCAGTGAACGGGTTTCTGTTCTGTCTTTTTCATGCTGTCAGCTTGACTGCTATGAGCCAGGTATGTTTGAGTAGCCTATTCACGTCTGCAGCAACAAATGTCTAGCTACAGTGTCAATTTTCCACGCTAGAAGTGGGCAAATAATACATTAATTGGGGTAAGAATTGTCACTTGACCTCCTTAAGTTTTGTACTACTATTTTGTCTTACTGGCCATTTTCCTCCACTCAGGGTCCTTGTTCATAAACTTGATTTCGTAAAATAATTCTTCAATGAGAATTCTGTATTTTCCATAACAGCTTATTTATCTTCTTCTGAATTGATCTACTAATGCATTCAAGATACTGTATATCTATTAACATTTCTGTCGCCCATGTGTTGCCGGGGCCCATACGGGGGAGCAAAGAATAGTAACACTGTTGCCTACCATGCATGTCGTAAGAGGCGACTAAGGAGGATATGGTTCCGTCGCCCTGCTACTGAGTGAGTGCGTGGCGCAACACTGTGAGCTGTGAGTTTCACGTGGAATGCTTTTACATCTGTTCACGGTTGTTTGTAGCGTGAACTGCATGTTTGGAACGATGGCAGCTGGCTGTTGCTGGATTGACTGGTTTGCCTTTTCGGCTCACGAGTGCATTTTTCAGGAGACTCCTGGGAGTCGCCGCTGGAGCTACGGAGTTCGTGCTTTGTGTGGCGCTTTCGGCGGGTCGTACTGTGGAAAGAGACTGAGCCATATAGGATAAAACCTGGGTCAATGAAGTCTTTCTGGTGACTGCCGATTCCATCGACGATGAACTGTATTTTTCATGAAGGACTTTTGTGTTGGCATCCTGGTGGCGGCATTATGCACAGTGTACCTGTACGGGCTGTTGGCTTGCCGATACTCCTGTCTATTCCATTGTTCACTTTGGGCAATGAGGAGCATTTTGTGTGATATTCACTGGCACAGGAACGGAGCAATATGGGGACGACCCGTTGCCGTGAAGTTGAAACCATGACTAACTAACTAACTAATACATTTCTGTATGAATTTTATATATATTTAACATTGATGTCATGTTGATTTTGATACCTGATTTATGAATAGGAGAATTATATGGTTAGAATTTCACTGTCCCATAATTACAGTCGTTAGTTGTTAGTCGCGGTTCCAACATCACAGCAAAGGGCCGTCCCAATTATGTTCCGTTCCCGTGCCAGTGAATAAACCACAAAAGAATATTTATGGTAACTTGTGCAATTCTGGCATATATCCATATTTGGATCTTGACTTGCAGTATAGTGTTCATGCACTGTGCTGAGATTCTCATTGTGTGATTTATGGAAGGAGACTAAAATACTTACAGAGATATCCATGTGCAGTCATGATGATACTTGATAAACCAAACTTAATATACAAGTGATAGAGCTCACATGGAGAGCATTTGTTAACACTGAAATATTATTTGTGATCGATTTTTCAAGTATTATTTCAGCTGATGTCAAAGACAATGTCTGCCTATAACTATTCGTTTCTAATCCTTCCTTCTGCCCTTAATTTGTGTGGCTGATGTCTCCCTCTATCTTGTTTGCACTATGGGTTTCGGTGAGTAATTTCTAGTTATAATTTTATCCGGTTTTCTCACTGTGTGTGCTATCCAATGCCAGTGTCTTTCCCTCAACTCTTGATTCACTGAAGTCTGCCAAGTTCTCTCACATAAGCTCCACATTAATGATTCTGTCATACCATTTCAGTGCTTCTATTGTCTGCAGCCACCACTTAATAAATGTAAGTAGTTCATTAGTAATTGTATTAGCTGTTCTCCATGTTTCTGATTTATTTAGCATTACTGATTTAAAGCTAAAGTTAAATATTTCACATTTGGTATTGGCTTTAACTTCTTTCGACTTCAACAAATTTCCTTGTGCTATGAAAGCTTCTCTTGTATTTTAGTATTCTTATTTTAACACCTCTATTAATTTTCTACTGCTGTTTACTAATCACAGGGAAAATATTTTCCCACGCCATGATAAAAGACCGTACAATATAATTTCCTTTCCAACATTTATGATTTCATGTTAAAATGAGTTTTCACAGATATTCAATAAATTTAAAATTGTGTCTGTATGAAATGTCCAAGAAATGTTGACTGCATTTTATTAAGAAAATGTTGAGACATGGTCTCTAATAGAAAATTTGTACGGCTAATTTCTTTTGTCTATAGATATTGTCTATACATGTTAAAACTATAAAAGTGTGTTGCCAATTATTCATGACATTCTTTTATGTGAAGACGGGCTGGTTATTACTTGATAAAGATAACTTTTAATAAAACGTTTACACTTCCATCTTAATTTATTAAACACTTTGTTCACAATATTAAACTATAAAGATATGAAACAAACACATTTCACATCACATTAAACATACATTACCTAAAGGATAAGAGCACCTTGTCCTAATATAAACATGATACAAATAAAATGTATAACTTGTCATAGAAAAGAGAAATATATATATGTATATACTGACATTGCACCTGGGGGTGGTATTCTATATAAATATCCTCTGGTGTCCAGCCGTGCCAGTTCTCTGTAACCAAGCGTGTTTGCAAAATTCACCCAGTCTTCTTTCATATCAGCCTCTCTTTTAATTTTCGAAGGTTCATTTTCCCAAAGAGCTGAAAATAATTATATATGATAGAATAATAGATCATAATTGTTTAGAAAACACTGAAAAGTTACAAAATTACTTTAGTAAACCAATCATTATCATCAATTGTCTTGCCAATTGTCATGGATGATCTTGTCTCTTCAGAACTATTGTTCTTCTTTTATTACTTTATGTACTCATGTTTGCCTATGTCATGATGCCATATACTCTTTCTGTGCTATCCTTTGTCAATTTTGTTTTCATTCATATTTCCAGTTGTTACAAAGTGCAATAGTTTTCCCACACTCAAAGAATGTTAGCTGTTTTCTTCTAATGAGTATATTAAGCTTCTTCTAATTCTTGGACTTTTCATGAAGCTTTTCATTTGATAAAATATAGCATTACTTGTTTTATTCAGCTTTCATATTTTGTTTCAAACCAAAGATCCATGGATACAAAATCCATGTGCTCAAACAATACAATTTCTTGACCTGATGCAAATTAATGATACTGACCTCATTTTCATCTGTCTTTAGAGTTACCATTATTTATGATTTTTTATTTTTTATTCAGTACAGTTCTTTGAATTCTATCACCACTGTGCCAACCATCTTTTGTAGCTCTCTCTCTGACTCTTTATTAACATGGCTATGTCAACAGCATACTCTATGTTTATGTAGTGTCATCCAGTAGCTACTCCTGGCACACTTCTAGAAAAGGCTGGTGCAGAAATGATACTGGATAGGTAACCAGTAGCATGGAAATATATCAACTGAATCAATCAAGAACACCATGGACCAAGATCTGTGGAGATGTCTGAATGTATATACCAGTTAGTAGGGCATATGACGTGATGATTACTGTAAACAGACAGCTCAAAAATTATCCAATAAAATAAAAACCAAAAAATTGGATGAATGAAGAAGAAGAAGAAAGTATCTAAAATGGCAATTATGCAAATTATAGACGCATTGTAGGATTGTAGAAGTACTGAAAATAGCACATAGCTTACACATAACAAACAATAAGCCATTAAACATTAAAATAAGTTACTAAACCACTTTTGCTACACTTAAACATCATCTTCAGAAGCCTATTTCAACTCTATGAAGAAGTGAATCTCAGCCCAAATGATGATCATCAACAGTGAGTTTGAAGTTAATATTAAGAAACAGCAGCAATGATTTGACAGGTATAGTAGTCAGACATGGCAGATAATCATAACATTTGGAATGGGCAACGAAAGATTACCTACTAGAAGAAATACAACTTTAGTCTGTAACTTAATCATTTTGAAACACATTATTCACAAAAACAACTGACCTGAGTCTACAAGGGTGGACTGTGCCTGGCTTTGCAGTCAGCAGGGTTAGGATCGGCTAGCCTCTCCCAGGAGGGGTGAAAAGTGAAAATTAGTAGCCTGCCGATGACCCACAGACTACACAAGTCAACCCCCACCTCCACGTGGTGTAGACTGGGAAACCATGACTCACTGGGTCGCGAGTGCAGAGAATAGGCAGCGGGCCGCACTGAGTTTGAAGTGCAACAGCTGATCCAGAGCAACACACATCAAGGTGACATATTCATCTAGACCGATGGGTCAGTGGTAAGAAACAGACGTAGTGGCTGGGGCTTTATATGCAAAGGCTAATGGACGAGTCTTGAAAAAGGAGAGTCTGGCATATGAGACTACGACCTCCAGCATGAGAATGGAGGTGGAGGCAGTATCAGCAGCATTCCGGTGGCTAGAGGAGACTCCTGTAACATACGTTGTATTCATTACGAATTCAAAGCGTATGCTTAGTAAGGTGGAGAAAAGAATGTTTCGTGTGGAATTCTCGTCGCTTCAGAGGTCACAGATTGTGAGAATTGTATGGATATTTTGCCCTGGCCATGTGGGGGTACAGGGGAATGAACAGACTGATAGGCTAGCAGGAAATGCACCTCTTGGTGGTAGTTTGCCTATGGAATAGGGGGGAGGTGGTCTTGCGTTTGTGGGATCAGGTGGAGAAGGCGGAGGAACATGATGAGATGAGATGAACTGACATGTTTGTCAAAGTAATTTCATTAATGATAATCCTCAAGTATAATTATGTTCTTCACTGCTTCTTGCATATATATCTGAGCCTGACATCCTATGGTATGCATCCCATAATGCAAATCATGGTGAATCAAATAAAATGAGTACAAGTAACTACAGCAGATTGAAATTTAAAGAAAAACACCTATGCATTTATTTTTGTTGTATTTATGTCAGTTATATCCTGTTAATAACTTCTAGATTATAAATGGGATATATAGTGTATATTCTTATTTCAGATAATGAATGCTTAAGTAGTTATACGTTTGCTATTTAATATTATGTAGGTTATTTAATCATACATTTAACTAAGGAGGACTTCACAAAGGATAAATTAGTGAAGCTAACTTTCATCTGTGTTCAGGGGCATTCAGCTGTGAAAGGCAACGAGCAAGCTGTTGGCCAGTATTGCAGTGATCTTGGAGGGAAGGGCAATGAATGAGCCAGACATCAGCAATGCCATAAGAGATCTAGGAAAAACCGATGATTTTAGGGACACTTTGGAATCTGCTTCCTTGTCCAGAGTGAGGGAGATGGGAGTGAAGTGGAGCGCCACCAGACATGAACTTTGTTCTCAAGGGCATAAGATCTTTGGTTATTCAACACAGAACTGGTGCAATCAGTTGATATACGCTGGCAGAGACGTTAAGGAGGAGATCAGAGCACCTCTGGACCTGTCTGGAGTGAGATGATGATGATCATTAATCACATTTAATCAATGCATCTTAACTTACACCATTTAAATAAACAAAACTGTATAAGCTTGCCTACCCACCCAGTGATGACATGTTTGAATCTCTTATAGGAGGATGTTTTAATCCATTGACCTGGACTCACAGGTCAGTCCAGGATAAAATTTGTACCAAGAAATGTTCAGGGAAATAAAGGTGGCTAATATAATATTGCCCAGCAAGTGCTGATTGGTTTAATAAATTGGGGTTAGCACCAAATACCCAGTGTGCCTCATGGTGGGTACAAGAATTCTTTTCTTTTTACTTAAATGCACACACAATGTGAATGAGTATATTTATGTGTGCATGTGTATCATCATCATCATCATCATCATCATCATCAAGTGCCATGCCGACTGGCATAGGCATTCATGACTTACCACAGATCTCGGTCTTTGGTTTTCTGGATCAACTCTACCATTAGTTAGTTAGTTAGTCTTTCCTCTTGAGCCTAAGTCAGCGCATAGGGCAGAAGTCATGGCTCTCCATGTCTGGCGATTCGCTGCTACCTGTTGTAGATCCTGGATGTTCACTTGGCCGTTGAATGAGCCTTCTCTGATGATGGTTCTACACAGGGCCTCTCTTGATCTTCCCCGTTTTCTTTTCCCTACTGGTGACCATATGAGGGCTTGGTAGGGGAATCTCTACCATTGCTTTTTCATAATTTCTTATTTTAATAATATGATTGAAAATACAAATCTACAAACATAAACTACAATTTTACCTGCATGCCATGCCCTTTCTGCTAAAGCAAGCATTCGTGGAAAGACCATAAAATCCATGATCCATTCGGCTCGTATAAGCTCTCCAAACAGTGACCCTTGAATTCCTAAAAAAATATTAGATCAGATTTACATACAAGAAATGAGCATACTTCTTTGTCACAGGAATTCTGAAACTGAAATAAAAATAGTAATTTTTTTATAGAATATTGAGTTTTAAATAAAATAGTAAAGTTTTTTTTTAAAATGGAGCGGTAAAGTTATTCTCTGTACTGGCAACCAACATTAAAAAAATTATCCAGTTCAAATATTTCAGTTGTATTATGTCACAAATGCCAATCAGTGAAATGTTCAGTATAGCCATGAGAATGCAAAGTACTGTAGTGAGCTATCAAAGTTTCCAAACAAAAACGTTTATGAATAGGGCATACATTTTGAGTGAAATAGGGACATGCTCAGACAATCACAACAGGACTGAATAACCAGAAGTGATAGGATATTATAGTTTATTTTGAGTCATAGTCTGATTTCTTGGCCATCTCCATCCTCATTATCATATTTCCTGCTAGCTGGTCTAGGTGCATCCATGTCTCTCCACAGATTTTGGTCCTTGGTGTTCTGGATCAACTCTGCTGATATTCTTCCATGCCACCATTTCAGTCCACCCAGCAACATTTGTTTCTGTCTCTGCCTCACCTACTACTGATCTTTCCAGTCGTCACAATGTTTTCTAATGCCTCTCTTCTCATTATATGATCAAAGAATGTCATTCGTCTCTTTCCTATAGTTGTGTGTAATGTTCTACTTTCATTAGTATTCTGAGAGAATCATGTTTAGTTACTCTGGCAGTTTAAAGTACTTGCAACAATCGTACAAGGAACGAAATCGTTGCTGCTTCCAAGCTTTTCCTAAATTGTTCATTCATGTTACTTGATTCACTGTCATACAGCAAAATAAGTTCTATATTATACTTCAGTACTCTCTAACATTAAATTATAGTGACTTATTTTGTAAGATACCTTTTGTTTTCTAAAATGCAACTTTTGTTTGACCTTGTCATAGCGTTTCACGGGAATTGCCGAGCTCACTGACCTTAGTTAACTGTTTCGCTACTCTGTTGTCCTACTGACCACTGTGAACTATTTCTATACACTGGTATTTTATGCGCACTCGATAAGTATCTCTTTTTGTGCTATGAAGACTTTTTCTCCTCTTATTCTCTTCCATCGCACAGCTCATATGTATTTAAATGATCCTCTTAGTTAAGCACTTTCCCTTTTATTGTTATAGAACATATACAGTTGATGGTTGTAGTGTATGACTGGCTGTTAAAGTGTATGAGTAATATATAGTTAAAGAGTATGACTGATGGTTGTATGATTGGTGACTGAAGTGTACGACTGGTGGTTAAAGTGTATGACTGGTCGTTGAAGTGTATGACTGGTGGTTGAAGTGTGACTGATGGTTAAATTGAAGTGTATAATTGGTCGTTGTATGATTGGTGGCTGAAGTGTATGATTGGTGGTTGTATGATTGGTGGCTGAAGAGTATGATTGGTGGTTGTATGATTGTTGGCTGAAGTGTATGACTGGTGGTTGTTTGATTGGTTGTTGAAGTGTATGACTGATGGCTGTATGATTGGTGGCTGAAGTGTATGACTGGTGGTTATATGATTGGTGGCTGAAGTGTATGACTGGTGGTTTATGATTGGTGGCTGAAGTGTATGACTGGTGGATGAAGTGTATGACTGGTGGTTGTATGATTGGTGATTGTATGATTGGTGATTGTATGATTGGTGATTGTATGATTGGTTGTTATATGATTGGTAGTTGTATGATTGGTTGTTGAAGTGTATGACTGGTGGTTGTATGATTGGTGGCTGAAGTGTATGACTGGTGGTTGTATGATTGGTGGTTGTATGATTGGTGGCTGAAGTGTATGACTGGTGGTTGTATGATTGGTGGTTGTATGATTGGTGGCTGAAGTGTATGACTGGTGGTTGTATGATTGGTGGCTGAAGTGTATGACTGGTGGTTGTATGATTGGTGGTTGAAGTGTATGACTGGTGGTTGTGTGATTGGTGGTTGAAGTGTATGACTGGTGGTTGTATGATTGGTGGTTGTATGATTGGTGGTTGAAGTGTATGAGTGGTGGTTGTATGATTGGTGGTTGTATGATTGGTTGTTGAAGTGTATGACTGGTGGTTGTATGATTGGTGGCTGAAGTGTATGATTGGTGGTTGTATGATTGGTGGTTGTATGATTGGTGGTTGCATGACTGGTGATTGAAGTGTATGACTGGTGGTTGTATGACTGGTGATTTAAGTTTATAACTAGTGGTTGTATGACTGGTGAGTGAAGTGTATGACTGGTGGTTGTATGACTGGTGATTGAAGTGTATGACTGGTGGTTGTATGACTGGTGATTGAAGTGTATGACTGGTGGTTGTATGACTGGTGATTTAAGTTTATAACTAGTGGTTGTATGACTGGTGAGTGAAGTGTATGACTGGTGGTTGTATGACTGGTGATTGAAGTGTATGACTGGTGGTTGTATGACTGGTGAGTGAAGTGTATGACTGGTGGTTGTATGACTGGTGATTTAAGTTTATAACTAGTGGTTGTATGATTGGTGATTGAAGTGTATGACTGGTGGTTGTATGATTGGTGGTTGAAGTGTATAATTGGTGATTGAAGTGTATGACTGGTGGTTGAATTGAATTGTATGATTAGTGGCTGTACAAATGGTTATTGAAATGTGGTACTGATGGTCAACAGAGAATAATGTCATAATCACTAAAATTATTATTGAAATTTGTCTGTTACAAATATTTTTATTGTTAGAATTATGTCTTATACTAAATTACCATATAATGTATGTATTTCTGACCTTCAATATTATCTTTTTCCTGCAATTCTGGACATTGAGTATCTTTAGTGTTTGGTGAACATTCTGGAATAGGCCAGCCATTCATAAGTGTGCCTTCACTGGTATAGATTTTCTCTGGTGTTATCTGAAACACTTTTTGTGTGCTTATAAATCTTGTTGCCCATATCAAACCTCTCTCTGTTGGGTCTGGTTCATATGGATGGTCAAAATATGCATTTGTGGCTGGTGTTAAAACTACCTGCAGTTGTGAAGAGAAAAGAAACAAGTGGTTTCAGTAAAATTGATGATAAGTATCGAATTAAATTATATCCATGTACAGTTATGTCCATCTTAGTCTAACGTGACAAACATACTATTTCAAGTCATTGGGTTCAAGACTTCTAATTCTTGTTATAACAACACATACTTAATTATGTTGTCCACTCAAGGCATAGAATTTATCAATTACACACATATTTTTGCAATAGTTTTATTTACTGCTAATTAAGTTGATGCCATATATGTCAGTGGTCATAACAATTGAGAAACTGGTTACAGGTCACTGGACTACAATTTTCACAAAATGAAGAATCGTTAAAGAAAAAACAGGGCTTAAAGTTTAAAAGGCAAGAGGATTGACTACATTGCACCAAGTCTGACCCCATACAACCCAATCTCTTCCCACAGAGCAGCCTGCCAAAAGCATCACACTGAGCATGAACTCTGTAGCTCCAGCAGCGACCCCCACGAGTCTCTGAGAAAACTGGACTCGTGAACTAAATGAAAGTCCCCGGAAATGAACCCATGATCATTCACAAGGTAGACAGCTTAACCACTTTGCTTTGGAGACTCCACTTTTAAGTTAGATTTTAATAAGCTTGATATGACACTATTTAAAGTAATACATTTCATCATTGGAAGTCTAAAGTTGATATTGTTAAACATGACCCTCCAGTCCTCTCTGACATCTGATGTTTTAAATAAGTTGATTCTGATTATGTTATATTTGTTGCTCAGCTGTTGAAGCTGTCCATATACATCTTTCAATGTCTTCCTTTCCTTCCCTTGCCAAGTATTTTCCAACATTAAGCTATTATCTCTGTTTTATCTCTTTTGTTTATATTTATGTAAATGTGTATAATACTCACATAAATTCATTTGTCTTTTCTGTATGATTTATGATTAGTATCAATACCTCATTGTTTTGTGTCTTCTTTGCACTGATATTCTCACCATCCTTCCCAAAAGTCACATTTTCACTTCCTCCAGTTTGTGTATGTAACACAATAACGTTTCTACACAATGCCATGTGCCACAAAATAGCAGAAAAAATGAACAAAAGTTACACTAGCTGCATGTTTGTATTCTGTCAAATATTCTTTCACATTTGATGTTTCAAAATGATTGTACTGCAGCAACATTACCATTTATGATTTTCTTCTGTAGACAAACATAATTTGTGTACACATTGTCCCTTTTATGACTCCCCTCTAAACTAAGTTGTGAAAGGCCAGCATATTTGAGCATTGTTAGTCCAAAATTATCTGATTCTTACAACAACATGTGAATATGCTAATGGTGTTTTTGGATTTCTTTATGATTATCACAGACAGATGTTAATCTACTATCATTTACCTTTTGAATCTGTCTCACTTCATTATTCTTTTGGTTTCCCTAGCAATTAGTATTGACTTCTGCCTTCAGTGTCAGAAAGAATTTAACATGATGATCCCCATCCCATCTTGCGAACCAGATCCCAGTTTGTCTGAGAGCTCACAACATAAGTGCCCCAGTGTACACAATTTGGAACTGACATTGGCTAGGATGTTCCATGTTTTACTGGGGGATTATTAATGTCATTTTTTCACCCTTCCAAAGAACCCTGCTGACTTCAGTGTCCAGTGTAGGGTCTTCCCTTGAACAATACAATGTTCCCCAAGGTGCTTTAGCACTTAGACACAATGGAAATAGAGCAGGGAATTACCCATTAAAGTGATGAATTGATGGGTTAAGTGAGGCTGTTCATAATATCATATATAAAGCAAACACTAAATCTTTCTTCAGATGTCTCTTCTTGACCTTGCAATTAAAGAGAAAACAGGGATGAAGAGTAAGTAGTTTCTGGTCTGTCACTGAAAGCAATTAAAAGATAAGAAACTTCATATAAATACGACCATTAAAATTACTGACACATGAGATGTTGAAGAACAGCTGCATAAAGCATGATGAAGTGAAGAAAGCTAACATCTTGCTCGTTTGCACTGAACAATGAGATAAATATAAATAAAGGGATAAATAAAGAATAAAGGGATACAGCCATAAAACAGATCACTACATAATTCATTTTGACATTTGTGGGAGAATTGTTTTTTAAAATATTATTCCAATGAACAATACTTCTAAGCAGCTAAAATAAATATAAATATAACCTTGTATCCTGAATTTGCAAATGTGTATGCTCGTTTGGCTTGCTGTAGTGCCCACAAATTGTTCCAGGCATAAACATAAATGTTTCTGAAACCGAACCAAAGTGAACAGTTTTTACTGCTGTAAACTATAGGACAATAATATACAGAAAGGCAGTAGGTGATAATATCAACAAATGTCTCCAAAAGACAATAATCATAATTAAGCTTTGGGAAGGTGATAGCATGTGTTTAGCAACTCTGTTAACTGTTTCCTTGACATACATCACCTTGAATAGCAAGAAAACAGTAACAATGGTGATATCAAAGAAAACGTTGACACCAAAATATGAAATGGAAATAGAAGAGAAAATTCTTAATCAAGTGGATAATTTTAGATACCGTGGGGCATTTATAATATCAGATGAAAGATGCACAACAGAGATTAAGAACAGAATAGGGCAAGCAAAAGCTGCATTTCAGAAAATGAAAATGAACTTATGCAATAAGTCACTATCATTAAATGTAAGAAAGAGAGTGCTGAAGTGCTATATAGGACCTGTTTTGCTGTATGGCAGTGAATTTTGGAATAAAATGAGCAAATTAAGAAAAAACTTGGAAGCAAAAGAGATGTGGTTCTTGAGACAAATGTTGCAAATTCCTTGGACTGCCAAAGTAACTAACAACGATTGCCTGAAGGAGGCTAATGAAACTTGAACATTATATACAACAAAAAGAAAGAGACACACAGCTTTCTTTGGTCATGTGATAAGAACAGATGAATTGGAGAACATTGTAACACCTGGAAAGATCGAGGGGAAGAGAGGCAGACCAAGAGAAATGATGCTGGATGGAATAAGACAGTGGCATGGAGGAATATTATCAGCAGAGTTATGATATAAAACCAAGGACCCAGATCTGTGGAGAGTCATGAATGCCTAAGCCAGCTGGCATGGCACTTGATCTATATATATATATTTTATCGTTTCTTTACTTATTCAGTCTCTCGGTAGAGATTTGTTCGCAGCAGACGAGCATAATCTCCGGCAGGCCTATTCTCGCTGGTCGCGAGATCCGCACAGTGGAAGTATGGGAGATTTGCTTGCAAATAGACAGGCAAGATCTCCTGCGGTAGCTATGGCGGGCCTATTCCCGCTGGTCGCGGGGACCGCTATAAGTCAGGTGGGGAGTCTGACGATAGTGCACGCTTTACACAGGTCCGGACACTTGTGATTGACAGATGTGCGCGCCCTCATGGTCCGGGCTCGTACAAGGCCCTCACCTGTGGGACATGGCTGAACGCCTCTAAGCCGGGTCCCTTGGGTGTCAGGGTCTGGCCATAACTCGCCACCGGCTCGTGGTGGTGAGGTCTCGGTGGATTGACGCTGAGCCGCCAGCGTCTGCAGCCTACCTTGGGCCAGACGTATTGGTTACCCATTCCTCTGGAATACACAAGACTAGGCCGAGAGAGAAATCATGTCGTTTGGGCATCACATGATCTCTGAAGCTCTGCCCAGACATTGTGTTGGAATATTGGCCACATTCCACTCACATACTTTGGTCTGTCAAGACTGCAAGGTGTCTACTATATATATATATATATATATATATATATATATATATATATATATATATATATATATATATATATATATATATATATATATAATATATAATATACACACACACACAGAGATTACTCAGATAATAGCTGCACCACAGAATGCAGAACAGAAAATAAACATCACCAGTTGGCGTTCATGAAGATGGAATAGAATAAGCATGAAATCATTGTCATTGAAGTCAGAAAAAGAATTTTTGCCTATTACATAAACTCATTTTAACTTGACCATGATTCCTTGACTGTTAATAAACAAGGATGACATTTCTTTGAAGCCATACAAATATGGTTTAAATAATAATATTAAAAATATAAGGAACAGCTAAAATTTGTAATAAAAATATTTTGAACAATACCAAATTACAAAGGAAATGTGACATTGGCATCAGTTAGAAATAATCAAAGTTTTTTTGACTTTGTCATTAAAAAATGAAACAAAATTAAATTCCATCGCTTCTTGTGAACAACTTCCAAAAACAAATAGGAAATAATAACACATAATCCACAGAAGAGATACTGGGCAGTGTTGCAAAACAAAATGGAAATATGTTAGGACATGAATTCATACACAGTACTAAAGAACAGGCCGGTCTCTCTGGCTGTGGGGTTACAACACTTTCTCTCTGTAATCCCGTTTATCACGCAGAGTCTCGCAGCGGAGCGAGAACTGAGGTGGTTCGACCCCCGCTCGTGACTTGCGGATACTGAGCCGGCCGCTCAGAAAGCAATGGCAAACTACTGAGCGTAATCTTGCCAAGAGATCAACAGACAGCTGAAAGATGCTGCTGTTGACAGCTAAGTCCTGTAAAAGGATACGCAAAAAAAAACAAAACAAAAAAAAAAAAAAAAACAAAAAAAAAAAAAACTAAAGAACAGGAGTTACAGGCAGGCATCATAGCCACACAAATTCTCTTGACAATGATTATGATGATGATGATGCTATTAAAATGAGTTTAATATGATAGTATGTCATTAGATACAGTAAAATAGTGAGAGATTAGGAGATGTAGACTGACTGTATACACAGAGTCACAAAGAAAGACAATCCAAATGTGATAAGCAAGATACATAAAAGAGGAAGATTAAGATATTGTTAAACATGTGTACTTTGCAATGCAATAATCGAGGTAAAAATAATGAAACATAAAATGCAAATTAAAACATGTGTTACTTCTGAGAAAATTGTGTTCTGGGCATGGGATTCTCTCCATTCATGAGACCATCCTCCCAGGCAGCAAGATTTAAACTGTGACGAGCAGCAATTTTGCTGACACTCTCAGCAAACACCTGCTTTAAACTTTTGTTAAGTTTAGTTACATTCAATTCCTTACAAAGTGGAGAACCTAACCAGGCTGATTTAGGAACTTCATCTCCACCATAATGGAAAGTCTGCAATAAAAGTAAAAGATTACATGGTGAGCACTAAATATCCAAGTCTAATTTAAAGAAACTACCCAATATATTCTACATAAGAGAGTTTAATTATAGATGAAGAAGACAAAATTAACCTGTCATAAATTTAAAAGCAGCACTAAATGTGTATTAACAAGACACAACCATAAAACACAATTTATAATAGTGAGAAATACAAATAAACAGGCATGTTTCCAACATATTAGTACTTAGAATAAAAAGTATGACTTTGGTATACATAGACATAGACATGGACATAGAAAGAGAATAGCATATAGTCCATTTCTTCAGATATGAAGTGATGTAGTGAAAGATAAAAACAAATGTGTAAAATAAAATTTCTAGGGCATGCAAGGAAATAAATGTTGATATAAAAAAAGGTCAATGTCAAGAACCAGAACGAGTTGGATCAGTATTTCTGTATTAAATAATAATATATAAAAACAAGCACAATATTTAACTCATTCTTTTAGCACATCATACAGTCACTTGGCAGTACCAACATGGCTGAAACATGCTTCTTTCTTAGCTGTCTGCATTCCATCAAAGTGTTATATACATCCATTCATTCACTGCTATTACTTTAACCCCTTCTGCCTTAGTTACTTTCACCCGTCTTCTAGTTATTTAACCTCATGGGCTTGGGTTGGAATCTTTTGACAATGAAATACTTAAAACCTACAGAGGGATAATTACCAACCTAGGTTTAATCTCTGACGGTCCATATGTGCTGTGCTTAATCATGACCTGGCTACATTTATCCTAATATGCCTCTCTGCAGATGTGAAGTTCAAGTAATCGTTTTATCATTTTGTACACTCCACTAGTTTCTGAGCTTGAGGAGGAAGAGGAGGAGGGGTGGGGGGGGGGGGGAGAATGGGAAGGAGAGTTCTACAACACATTTCCCTGGAGGTGCTACTTGGGTACCAGCTTAGACTAAACCTCACTCCAATAGATGCAAAACCTTTTCAGGATCTAAATGACCAGAATCGGGAAATCTCAGTTGTTCATAGGATTTATGAACAACCAATCAACCATGTCCAGTTATTTAAACCTTTCTGAATCACAAACATACACATTAACATAATATTGCTTACTTGGAGTGGACTTATATCACGGTGGATATCTATTAAAGTCTTCATCACTTTCTCTATGAAAGTATATGTAGACTGAAGACAAGGGTTTACTGCTCCATCTTTAAAGTATTGTACTGAGGCATACTGTGATCCATCTTGCAAATCTGACAGAAGGTATCTGAAATGTTAGTATTATGAAATGTTGTTATTACTGCAGATACATGCTTGCAAAGACAAAGATAAAAATTAAAAGGCTAATGGTAGAACTATGTGTATCCTTACTCTTACAATAGATTACTATTATAATGAGCTATGGCTGCAATTTATTAATGTATAAAGACAATTAGTTTACAAACATGTATCAATATATCAATAAAACATTACATCTTTCAGTACCAATTAACATGTGAAATGTAATTTGCTCTTCCCTTGGAATCCCATCCTTTATCTTATATGTTCTATTAGTCTTAACATTTGGCATAGCAAACTAAAGAAATCTGGCTTTCTCAGTGGCTCTGTGTGTTTAACCTATTTGAAAATAATGCACTCATGATTTTTCATAGAGGTTATTTGTTCTTTTGGGAACATACTGCAAAAACATACCGGGATTGGTAGAGTGAATGAAAACATTACTGGTATGATTAGCTATCATCCGCCTATCAGAAACAAAAAAGTTAAATGTGTTAGTGCCTTCTCTTCCAGGATATATTCATACATTCTAAGCTCTGGCAAAGAGATGGTCTCAATGCAGTGTGATCTTCTAGCACAGTGGCAGGTACTCAGAACTGATGGAGATTATATCTAGAGATTATTTGCATGTTATATTCTGCATCTAGGTCCGACTCCCTATCAAAGTTCACCATATGCAATGTGTTTAGCAATATGGTTGTTATCTTTCTACAAAATATGTCCCAGCCAAATCTGTTTTCTAAAGGTCACATGTACTGGAACCCTCTCCCCACGACACTTAACAGCATACATGGAAGACAACAACCATTTTTCAAAAGCAGCATGGATGGAGTCTGATGAGAATTTTCTTTTGTCTCACGCAGACTGTCAATATTTCATATCCAAACAAAAGAATTATGAGAACATTCTGAGAATTATGTCTGGTAAATCAAAATGTGTGTCCTTAATGTTAGTTTAGTATTTTCTATGTTTTTTTGTTTTTTTTTTCCGCGTTTCCATCCTGTTTCAGGATATTGCGGTCAACACCAGCATCTTTCAGCTGTATGTTGATTCCTAGGCTAGATTACGCTCATCAGCACGCCACGACTTTCTGAGCGACCGGCTCCATACTCTCATAAGTCACTGGTGCGACTCGAACAGCTTCCAATTCTCGTGCACTCACGTCAACCATGAAAGTATTCGGGTTACGGAGCTGCTAACCTCTCGGCCAGGGAGAATTTTCTATGTCCTTTTTTAAATTGTCAGAATGTTGCATCTGTATAGAGAAAGTGACAGTGAAACTGTGGAACTAGGATAGGTAATATCTGAAGTTGTTCAGGCGGTTTAGCATTCAAGTTCATATACAAAGGTATAACATCCCCCATTTTGTAACATTAGTTTTTTTTATGTTTGTTATCAACTGTTATTTTATTTTATTTAGAGGAACGGCTGGCCAAGTGGCTGGAATGCCGGTACTCATTTGGGAAATCCGGATTCAAATCCTCGGTAAGGTGCAGATTTTTCTGTCAGGGGTAAAAAGAAAACCTTAACCTGCACAGTTCACATGGACTGCACTAGCCACCCATCCATCCATCATGTGCCCTGCCGATAAGCTTGGGCTGTCATGATTTGCCATTTCGCTAAATCACCAGAGTCAAGGATCAGCTCAGTATTCATGTCTCGACCATGCCACATGGTTAAGCCATCCATATATTTACTTCTCTGTCTCCCCCTTGTTCTCTTCCATTCGATCTTACCAGTTGTCACCAAGTTCTCAAATTTATTTCTTCTCATAACATGTCCAAAAAAATGTTGACTGTCTATGTTTAATTTCTCTAATAAGTTTACAATTTTCATTTGTTTCTTGTAGGACTCGGTCATTGGTTTTTCTGTCTGTCCATGGTATTCTTTGCATTCTCCTCAGAAACCACATTTCCAAACCCATAAGATGTTTTTCAGCTTGACTGCTCATTGTCCAAGCTTCACATGCATTCAAAAGTGCAGGCATGTTATATGTAGCACCTCAACACTCTTGTTTGTGTTTCGATTGACATATTTTTATTGGTCAGTATGCATTTAATCTTACTAAAGGCTACTTTTACCATGGGGATTCTTGTTCTAATCTCTTCAAGGCATCTCCCATCAGATATTATTATTGTTCTGAGGTAATTGTACCCATTCACTTGTTGAAGAATATTCCCAATTACTTGTATATAACATTGAGGTATTTTTTCTTCCCAGTGATGACCATAATCTGTGTCTTCTTACAATTTAATTCTAACCCTCGTTGTTCACTGTGTGCAACAACTTCATCCAAACATTCCATGTTGCTAATTTCAATGTCCCTGTCCTTTTCTTGTGATGATCTGTAAATGGCGAATCACGATAAACTAGGCAACTTAAAGGTAGTTTGCCATTGCTTTCCTTTCTGGCAGTGACCATACTGGCTGGGGACCATAGCCATTGTCTCGTGAAAGAGATCTTCTGCCTACCGTCTCAAAACTTGAGACCATAACCAACAACTATCTGTCAGCTGCCCTCAAAATTTAATCCACCTTCCGTGGTTTCTAGTAAACAACTTCCAAAAGCGAATACAAAATAACAACACATAATCCACAGGAAAACACTAAAAAAGCATCTCCTGAAGAATGAAGGTAAGAGAAGAAAGAGGTGATGATGTTACAAGTGGACAAGACCTTGGCGAGAGAATGTCACATCTACATAATATAGTACTCAGGTTGTTATATTAACTAAATAAAAATTACAAAAATAAACTCATTTGAAAATATGCCAAGAGTCGTGGTAAGGAAAAAAGCACAGGAGGATACAGCATGTATACAGAGAAGAACCAAAAATAATCCCCTAGAAACCAATTGGAAAGAGAAGAGACAAACATTTAATATTTTTAAAACTAGCAACAGATTAAAATAACAACAAACAACACAGTTAAAGGTAATGTATGTCATGGACAAGTTTGAGAAAAATATAGAATCAGTTATCAGTTGGGGCATCTTCATTGCACTCCAGACAGGTCCATAGGTGCTAAGATAATCCCCCCTGCATATGTATCAGCATTCAGTGGCTAATAGTGCCAGTTCTCTGTTGGTTAACGAGGCACCTCGTTTTCCCGATGTACTTCTGGTGTCTGACCTTGCCAATTCTTACTCCCAAGTCTTTCATCCTGGACAGCGATATGGATTCACTGACGTCAAAGTTTTCTGTTCTTGACATGTCTTTAAGGACGTTAATAACATCGGCACGATCCATGGGCTGGCCATCTGCAGGGGGTGCAGAGCCAGCCAGTTTATCAGCTCGTTCATTTCCCTCGACTTCCGCATGTCCCGGGACAATATATAGAATGCATATAACATGCAACAGCTCTGCTTTTCTAGTGAAAATCAAATGCATGCTTTGATGTGAACTGTACATCACCTTGTGGCTTCTGCTGCATCACTGGATGCATACTTGATAAATCTGGCTTGCATGGCTTTAATGGCAGCATGGCTATGTGCCGGCATATCAATCTCTGGTATGATTTCAACATGGTGTGCGACAGCATGAAGAAGAATGTCTCTAAAAATATAAAAATCAAGTGCATGTATGTAAATATGCATGCAGTTACATGTTTAATTTAATTTAAAAGTCTTGCTTCCAACTTTTGAATTTATAAACAAAAATAACAACCTAAATTGCATTGTAATATAACTTTATTTCTATTTTTCTATGCAAAATTTAAAATTCATTCATTAATTCGGTAGCATGTCCTTTGCAGAACAGTGCTCCCATAACAACCTTCCGGTAAACTTCTCGATCACAAGCAAGATGTCCTGCGTCTGATACACCCATCTGGAGATCATCCGCCACATCCTACCTCCCCCATCTTCTCTTTGGCCTTCCTCTTCCTCTCTTCCCAGGCATATACCCCTCCATTATTGTTCTCTCAAAACTCTCATGACGTTTCAAGTGACAAAAATATATAATTTTCTTTGTTTTATCGTCTTTAATAGCCAACCCTCTTCAATATTCAGCTCTTGAAGTATGGATGAAAATTAACATGTCATAATAAAATTAGCTTAGTAAAAGACAGGTAACATAAGAGTGAAGAATTCTTATAATGTTTCGGGGAATAATTTAATTCTGGAAACTACACAGACAAATAGACCAGCTTAACACAAAGGGAACAATGTATAGGGATAATGACATTCCTTTGACAATGGACAGGGAGAAAAGGAAGCCATCCTAAGGAGATTTATAACACAGTCAGACAAAAATAATGGATACATCAGGATACAGCTATGGATACCATGCAGGTTAGTTAGTTGCATATCCTTTACAGTACATGACAGTCAACCCCAGTGTTGGTTATTTTTTCTGTTTGTGATTTTTTGGCAAATTTACATTCAGGATTTCTTAGCAAGTTTACATTCAGTAGTTTGCCATTGCTTTCTGAATGACCGGCATTCATTCCTTTGTATGGGAACCAATGAAAGATGGTCTGCTTCCAAATCGCCCACAGCTATGCTTCAAATGTGGTATGCAGGATTACAAATTGCATTCGTAACAATTTCTCCACAGAGCCAATCATGCAAGTAGAAGGCATGAAATATATACAAGCAAAGGACTCTGCACCATGACCTGACTGGGTTAGGTAAGCCCATATGAAAGATTTGATTGATGGAGATTTAGAGGAGATGGCTAATTGATTTAACCTGAGCATCAGGACAGCATAAGTGCCCCAAGAGTGGTCCATAGCTTTAATTCCACTACCTAAGCCAGGCAAGGACCATTCAAAACTCAATAGCTATAGGATTATCACCCTGCAGAATACATTTGGTAAAGTGTTGGAAAAGATGGTTGCTGTTAATCTGCAGGAATACTTGGAAAGGGTAAAGCCTACTCTTAGAGGGTTGGGGAGTTCCCAGCCAAGGAAAGACACATGCTAAAATGTTGCAACAATTGCTTTTGATGTTTATTAGGTGTTCCAGATTAGACAGGAAACAATGGCAGCAGCACTGGATCTTTAGGACGCACATAACAGAGTCAGATATGATCTATACATGCACACTCTTATGGAGAAGGGTGTTAATCCCTAGGTGGTGAATTGGATAACAGCTACCCTGCACTCTCATAGGGTTGCTCAACCGCATAGTTTCAACAACCTTGGAGGTGTGCGTTATTACTCCTAGATTAAAACAGGGAGCTGTGCTATTTAATGTTGACACTAGCAAGATTGCAAACTTTGAAGTACCATAGATTGGAAGGATAATGATATTTACACAAAATTTCCTTGACATGGGAGAGATCAGATGCAAATAGCAATAGAGTTGCAGTAGACAGAAAACAAAGTGACTGACAAGTGTACAGAGGTCTGTAGTGTTGTTAACCTAGATAAAGCATCTTTGATATGGTACTTTATGGACAACTGGATTATTAAGGCTGACGTCCCAGGTCTTATAAAAAATGGTGGAAATAATAACAGACAGAGTAGACTGAGATATCAAGGAATCACTTTTAATAGAAGCCTCTCATTCAAGGATCATGTGGAAGGCATTGTTATGAGATCTAAAGGGACTTGGTGCGCTGAAGATCATGGCAGCAAAGGATATGGATGAAAGAATGTTTTTCCATACCCTATCAACATCTAATTGTATCAGTGCAAAGAGTCAGCTGGTGATTCTAGAACTCAAACAATAAAGCTATGTGGGTGATCCTGGGATGCCCAAGGGATACACTTGTAGTATATATGCAATACAACCTAGCTTTACCAACGACTGCAGACAGGCTCAAAGTTTTACTAGATAAATCATATCTACAAGTCCCCGGGAAGGTTAACCCGGTCAACAAATGCCCGCAGAAGTCGGATGTGTCGGCCTAACGGCGCAAGAACGCAGCTCTGCTGTAAACAGGCACAACGCAATCACATCCGAAAAAAAAACTCCGGATGAACGCAGAAGAAGAAGAAGAATATCTACAAGTGACTGCAGACAAGGAACACCCCCTGCATGAAGCCCTGGACACAGTTAAGGGCCAGAAGCTGGCAAAAGGAAAATCATGGATGGCTTAACCTGAGAATACATTCAGAGAAGTATGCATGTTTGAGAACATTGGGAAAGGAGAGGTGAGGGTCCAAATGTCCGAATGTCCGAGGAAAAGTCAGACCTATACAGGGTCATACACTGGACTGGGAGTGCAGGGAGTGGCCAGTAGGCTGTGCTGATTCATGACAATCTGTGCCCAGGCGATGTAATCATCTACACAGATGGCTGTGTGTTAAGAAGAAAAAGAAGTGCTGAGGATACATAGCAAAGGTTAGCTGATGGTGTTTAGTGCAGGAGAACCTGGCATATGATGTCACAATATCTAGCCTGAGACTGGAGGCAGGGAAAGTCACTGCAATAGTCAGCTGACTGGAGAAAAAACAACACACATTTTGTGATTGTAATGGTTTCACAGAGCATGCTGAGAATGGTTACAACAGGCATACTTTATGTAGAGTGGCTTGCTTCAATCCAAAAATCAAAGATAGGGAGCATCTTTTGGATGTTTTCCCCACGACATGCTGGTGTGGTGGGAAATGAGCAGGTGAATACATTCTCTAGGTCTGCACCGGTGGGTGGTGTATTAGTATATAAGGCAGATGTGGTTAGGGCCCTTGGGATCATGGGTATAGCAGGGATGAACAGATAAACCAGCATAGCCAAAATAGAATGCAGCGATAGGGAGTGATGAGGATGTGGACGACAAACAATACTCAAGTGGACACATTATCAGACTACAAATGATGCCATTAGTATTGTATCTCTTTGCTGGCTGTTGAAGATGAGGATGGAGTCCATATGGAAATATCCCGAGTGCAGTGATGTCAGTTCTTGACTCATAATTTTCTTGATGGTCCATATTTGAAAGTCACATTACTATTATTATAGTCTTTGTCAGTTGACTATTTATCATTATTTCATAAACTTTGCTAAAATAGTTACAATCGAGTCCACTTAAGTCGAACTCGGATAAGTAGAATTTCACTTAAGTCGACGTTACTGGCTTGGTCCCGGCCATTATCCTTCTTTGTCATTGTATAAAAAGTCCTGATAAGTCGAATTCGGTTAACTCAAATTTTTGGATTAGTCGAACATAAAAATGAATACCGACTATTTAAGCGTTTATGTTTAAGTTGAACTGCTCATTTCACACCCCAAAAAAATTTTTTTTCGCAAAAGAATTATTTTTAGTCAGCCCGGAGAACAATAGATACGGCATATACGATATCTCGCTACATGTCAACAATGGCTGTTAGTGGACGAAAGCTTGCTACTTTAACTTTAAAAAGAAAGATTAAGCTGTTGGAAGAGGTTGAACATAGTGGGAAGAAGAAAGTGAATATAGCTAGAGAATTTGTTATTTTAACATCGACATTTTCCGGCATTTTAAAACATAAAGACCGCTACAGAAAATTGTTTTTTGAATGTCAAATTGATGGTGACAGACAGCGAGCTAGAACTGCTGAGTGTGATTTTGTTGATGCTGCCCTTTTAAAATGGTTTACTGTGATTAGATCGGCAATTGTACCAGTAAATGGGCCTTTACTTATTGCGAAAGCAGAAGAATGTGCACGTCTTGGAGGTCAGGCAGACTGGAATTATAATGCTGGCTGGCTGGACCATTTCAAAAAACGACATTGCATCACGTACAAGAATGTTTGTGGAAACCATCAGTCAACGAAGCAACAACTCACTCATGGAAAGAAGACATGCTCAGACCTGCTTTAGCTAAATATAATTCTGCGGATGAGGATGCCTACAGGCTGCAAGCACAACCTGTATCGCAGGCAGATATTTTGGCATGGATTGACATTTACATGACTGGATGTTCAGATGATGCAGTCTCACCATTTTGTGCCTTTAAACAGGCCATGGGAAGACATTTTTCACAAGTCAAGAAGCAAAGCAAAATCACAGATGTTTTCTTTAATTTGGAAATTTTCAAAATTAAACATTTCAACATTTTTGATATTGCTATTTATTTGTTCACTAACTGTATTTCCTAAGTGGTACAATTATATTACTCAATGCTACTGCATGGTATTAGTGTAAATTAGTGTAAATGTGTGTAGTCTGGATAAGTAGAATTTCTGATAAGTAGAACAAATTCCTTCGGCCCCTGTGACTTCTACTTATCCAGACTCCATTGTATTTTAATGATCAGTTTATTAAATGCTTGTGCCAGCTTGGCAATAATATTCTCATCAGTGAACTTTCAACATGACTTTAAGAAGATTTATGTTTACTTACAGCTCTAATTTACTTCCTTTAATAGCTGTTTTTCAACATTCTTTAAAATATGCATTATAAAGATTTGGAAAAAGGACACATACTGGGAGGGGTGGAGGTGGTGGTGGGAGGAGGGGGGGGGGGCGCTCATCATTAAACAATTTGTACTTCGAGCAGACATAAAAGATGTGTTCTTACTTGTAGTCTTCAACTGTGTAGAATCCAGACCCTGGTGCTACAGGATGAGGTCCTGATCCCAGAAATGGCAGAAGACAAACTGTTTCTGAAGGGTTATGGCATCGCTTGCTTCCTATCTATGACACAAAGAACAACTGAAACAACTCTTGGAGATAGTGCAACAGAAAATGTGACTGACTTTGTTTAATCGTAATGGGGCAACCAACAGTATAGATAATTTAAGTAAATGAAACGTAAATAAATTTGTCTCAAAAATTGCTTCTTCTTCTCATCCTAAGTGTAACCCAGATATATGTTACTGTGAAATGTAAGCATATCTCGTGTACTCTACCCAATGGACTTGGTAAGATGGTCTTAATTTCTCTGAAGTTATTCTTGATGGTATCACTCCACTTTTCATGTGACCTTGTCCTTGTCTATATCAATAATATTTCTTCAATGTGGCTCTTTGTGGCAGATGGTACCTGGCCATTCTTGTGAGGTGGCTAAACCATTTCATCTGTTGGTCTTTAATGAATTGCTAACTAATGCAATTTCTGGTCTCCCTGGCGAAGGGGTTAACGACTTTCTCCGTAATCATGTATATCCATGTGAGGAATACAGCTGCACGAGATTCAGCAGCAGATCGCGCTGCGTTAGTTACTTAGGGGTATGTGAGTCGGTCACTCAGAAAGCAATGGCAAACTATTGAGCTTAATCTTGCCAAGAACATCAACAACAGCTGACAAATGCTGGTGTTGACTGCAACGTCCTGTAAGGGATATGGAACTTTTAAAAAAAAATGCAATTATGTTTTTATAGCTGCATCTATCAATTAATTCTGTAAGTTAGCTGGTTGGTTGAGAATCCTGTGGAAGATTGAGTTTTAAATCACAGTGCATTGACACTCAGGCTGCCTTAGCCCAGAACAGAGCTTGCATCTATTGAAATGAGATTGGTGTAAAGACTTTCTTCCCAATCAAGTACACAAGTGCCATCTTCATGAGTGTTGTATTGCAGAGATTTTCTTCCCAATCAAGTACACAGGTTCCATCTTCATGGGTGCTGTATTGCAGAGATTTTCTTCCCAATCAAGTACACAGGTTCCATCTTCATGAGTGTTGTATTGCAGAGATTTTCTTCCCAATCAAGTACACAGGTTCCATCTTCATGGGTGCTGTATTGCAGAGATTTTCTTCCCAATCAAGTACACAAGTACTATCTTCATGGGTGCTGTATTGCAGAGATTTTCTTCCCCTCCTTAAAGCAAGAACCAGCAAGATGTGCAAGACATGTACTAGAACTTTACATCAGTGGAGACACATTGCAGTCCTTGGAATATTAGCCATGGCAAGGAATCCAGTCTATCGTGTGCCTCATGGGCCTTATGGCGTATTAGAGGGGCCTTTACTTTTACATTACATAATGTTGCAACACCAGCAACTATCGTCACTAGCCTTACATCAAAGATCATCTGTGATGAGACCACGAAGACGTCCAAGAAGAAAATGGATTGATGACATCAAAGACATTGTACAAGCACACGGAATTACACTATCCAGTGCTGCCCACCGGGCGCTGGAACGCAAATTATTCCTCCCCATGACGCTTGATGGCAGAAGTGGAAGATGATGATGATTATGACATAATGATTAGGTGCAATATTATAGTCAATGTCAATTATGTGTGTGTAGATTGTTCAGATTTTGTTAAACAATTCAAGCCAAAGCATAAAATAATGATGTTTTATGTATGGAATCAGTTAGTGTGTCTGTGACAGGAGTTGAAATAATATATATTATTAGTTTTAGTTAGTTTAGTTTAGTCGACGGATCAACATCACGGCACATGGGTGTAACCCATAAGTCCTCCATTCTACTCCTAACTCAAACCTGAGTCAGGAGAATCCCAGCTCAGTGGCCCGAACTCCGTAACATTGGCGAGGATCCTGAAATACTTTGGGTAGATTTTTTACTCGAAATTGTGCCCGGGCAGCGCCGTTAGGCTACTCTTTTCTGATTTCCAACTGCCATGGGATTTTTTACGTGTGCAACAATACACACGGGAGTCCAATCTCACTACCCAGAGACCAGGGGAAATTTTGTTACTAGAAGTCCAACTGAAAAAATTCCGGCCCTCACCGGGGCTTGAGCCCGGGACTTCCAGCACTCGAGGCGAACACCATACCTCAAGACCACTAAGCCCCCTATTATATATCATCCCCCCGGGAAGGTTAACCCGGTCAACAAATGCCCGCAGAAGTTGGATGTGTCGGCCTAACGGCGCAAGAACGCAGCTCTGCTGTAAACAGGCACAACGCAATCACATCCGAAAAAAACTCCGGATGAACGCAGAAGAAGATGAAGATATATCATCCATATAATAATATATATTATTAAAAGGACAGTAATATATTTAGCATCATAATCATGTGACTTGCCAAATAGCACAAGCATTCATATCTCTACCCAGATCTTGGGCCATGGTAAATAAGTACAGTGGAACCTCGCTTAACGAGCATAATTCATTCCAGAATCTTACTTGTAATGCGAAACACTCGTTAAGCGAAACAGTTTTTCTCATACAAATTAATGTGAAATACGATAATGCGTTCCATGCAGAAAAAATACTCAAAATATTGTGTACTAGCTGTCTACGTACCTATCTATCTATCTGTCTGTCTGTCTGTCTGTCTGTTTGTCTGTCTGTCTGTCTGTCTGTCTGCCTGCCTGCCTGCCTATACGTCAGTCCGTCCGTCTCTCCCTCCGTCTATCCCTCCCTCCCTATCTGTCTGTCTGTCTGTCTTTACATCTTCCCCCAACAATTAACTTGGGTAAATGGAGTGGCGGCAGCAGTAGCGGCAGCAGCAGAAAAAAAAGGAGGGGGGAGGAGAGGGAGGAGGAGGGGGAGGGGGGAGAAGGTGAGGAGGGGAAGAGGAGGGGAAGAGGAGGGGAGAAGGGGAGGAGGAGGAGGAGGGAAGGAGGGGAGGGGGGATGAGGAGGAGGAGGATTATAACACATATGCCTGTAGATAACTGTAGCGAAAAGGTCCACCTATTTGAGAAATATGCAACAATTTTACATATATAGCAATGCCTAGCAAGCCGGCAGGGGATCTTCATACTGCTCGTAGAAAAACTAAGAAGTATAAACGGACACAGAAGAAGAACCATCTGCAAATCTAACCATTAGAGAACTCCTGTTTGCGGACGACCAAGCACTAATAGCAAAATCAGAAGCTGAATTACAAGACCACATGAATAGTCTAAACGAAATGTGTAGGGAACATAACATGAAAATTAGCACAAGCAAAACAGAGGTAATGACTATAACTAAAGAAGAACAAACAGCAACAATTCACCTAAACGAACATCCCTTGAAACAAGTAAAGAGCTTCAAGTACCTAGGAAGTATAATATCATCAAATGGCAGATCAGAAGACGAGATCGAAAATAGGTGCAATAAGGCAAATCAACTCATTGGACAAATGGCACCAATACTAAAGAACAAACATGTATCAATAACTACTAAGAAAGCACTTTACAACACAATCTTCCTACCAACTCTGTGCTACCAATGCCAAACCTGGACAATGACAGAAAAAGAGAAAAGAAAAATCACAACAACAGAAATGAGGTTCCTGAGAAGAATACTCAACGTATCAAGAAGAGATAAGATCAGAAATGAAGAAATCAGGACTAAAGTGGGGGTTAAAGCTGCTCTAGATTTTATTAGAAAGCAGCAAGTCAAATGGTTTGGCCATGCAAGTAGGCTACCAGTCAACAGCATGCCACAACAGGCAATGACGTACAGACCAGATGGAAACAGAGGAAGAGGCCGACCACGTAAACGCTGGACGGAGGGAATAACAGAATCCATGGGAATGTCGATATACGAAGCCCATAACCGGGCACTCTCACGAAGTTTATACTTCACCTCGACACCGCAAGGTACAAGAGGAACATGATGAGATGAGATGAGAGATGAGCAATGCTATTAGAAGTTATGTCCCCTCACTATATATACATTATAATGTAAATTAAAATATTAAATAATATTAAGTAAATAACTGTTTGTACACTAACAAAATATGACAGTTGGCAGCACCGGAATGAGAAGAAGACGTGTAGAAAATTTCATCTCAATCGGATGGACCGTTCGTGAATGCATAAATAACATACAGACATTGTCTTTTATATATATATATATATATATATATATATCTTCTTCTTCAGCTTTCCGAGCCATTGAGGTTCTTTGCTGCAAATACAATCCGTCTCCATTCGTCTCTCTGGTGGACCTTCTCTTGCCAAGTGCTTGTAGGTCTGTATATGTATTATCTCTCCACCGTCTTCTTGGTCTACCTCGGGGTCTACGGTCATTTATTTCCTGAGTGTAAGCGAGTTTTGTTTCCCTATTATCTTCCATTCTTTCTATATGACCCAGCCATTGTAGTCTAGTAGCCTTCATGATACCAGTGATTAGCGGGGACTTAAACAGATCATAAATATCTTTGTTACTTCTTCTTTTCCACTCTCCACTTTGTGTATCCCTAATGGGTCCAAAGATGCATCTTAAAATTTTGTTCTCAAAGGTTTGTAACAAGGCTTCGTCTCATTTCGTTGTACTCCAGGTTTCAGAGCCACACAGCACAACTGGTCTGATCATTGTTTTGTATATTGTGATTTTGGTGTTACGAGATAGTGCCTTTGATTTTAGTAGATGTTGTAGTGCATAGTATATCTTATTTCCAGAGTTGATTCTAGTTTGTATTTCTTCCCTTATGATGTTGGAGCAGTTGAAGATTGTACCCAGGTATTTGTATGTTTCCGTTCTTTTAATGGTCATATTATCTATTTGTATGTGGCCAGAGTTTTTAGCCATTCCGTCTCTTGAAATTACCATATATTCTGTCTTATCTTGGTTGATAACCAGCCCCATCTGTTGGGCTTTTTCCTTTAAGTGAGTCGATATTTCCAATATCTTTTGTTCACTTTGCCCTATAATATCTATATCATCTGCATAACCAAGCAGCTTGGATGTTCCTCCAATATCACATTCCTCCTTTATCTTCCTTACAACTTTCTCTAGAGCCAGATTGAATAATATATATATATTTTTTGTTTTTTGCATATCCTTTACAGGACATCGCTGTCAACACCAGCATCTTTCAGCTGTATGTTGATTTCTTGGCAAGATTACACTCCATAGTTTGCCATTGCTTTCTGAGCGGCCGGCTCACATACCCTGTAAGTTACCGATGTGATTCGAACCACTGCTGATTCTCACCGTCATCACGTTACCGACGAGAGTATACAAGATTATGGAGAAAAGTCATAACCTCTAAGCCATGACGCTGTCATCAGCATCATACTGGCCACCTTTACTTCCCAAGACATTCTTGGTACCCATTATTGGCTGGGTCAACTCAGGAGTCCAGGTCAGTACAACAAAATCTGAATCCACCCAGTTGTGAATCAAACCCATGACCACTGACAGGCAAGTGTTTAGCCACTACACTACAACAGCATTCATGTATCTCCACAGTTCTCTGCCTGTGGTGTTCATGTCTAGCCACAACACTATCACAGCATTCATGTCTCTCCGTAGATCTCTGTCTGTGGTGTTCATGTCAAGCCACTACACTATCACAGCATTCATGTCTCTCCATAGATCTCTATCTGTAGTGTTCATGTCAAGCCACTACACAATCACAGCATTCATGTCTCTCCATAAATCTCTGTCTGTAGTGTTCATGTCTACCCACTACACAATCACAGCATTCATGTCTCTCCATAGATCTCTGTCTGTAGTATTCATGTCTACCCACTACACAATCACAGCATTCATGTCTCTCCATAGATCTCTGTCTGTAGTATTCATGTCTAGCCACTACACAATCACAGCATTCATGTCTCTCCATAGATCTCTGTCTGTAGTATTCATGTCTAGCCACTACACAATCACAGCATTCATGTCTCTCCATTGATCTCTGTCTGTGGTGTTCATGTCTAGCCACTACAAAATCACAGCATTCATGTCTCTCCATAGATCTCTGTCTGTGGTGTTCATGTCTAGCCACTACACAATCACAGCATTCATGTCTCTCCATAGATCTCTGTCTGTAGTGTTCATGTCTAGCCACTACACAATCACAGCATTCATGTCTCTCCATAGATCTCTGTCTGTGGTGTTCATGTCTAGCCACAACAAAATCACAGCATTCATGTCTCTCCATAGATCTCTGTCTGTAGTGTTCATGTCTAGCCACTACACAATCACAGCATTCATGTCTCTCCATAGATCTCTGTCTGTGGTGTTCATGTCTAGCCACAACAAAATCACAGCATTCATGTCTCTCCATAGATCTCTGTCTGTAGTATTCATGTCTAGCCACAACACAATCACAGCATTCATGTCTCTCCATAGATCTCTGTCTGTGGTGTTCATGTCTAGCCACTACACAATCACAGCATTCATGTCTCTCCATAGATCTCTGTCTGTAGTGCTCATGTCAAGCCACAACACAATCACAGCATTCATGTCTCTCCATAGATCTCTGTCTGTAGTATTCATGTCTAGCCACTACATAATCACAGCATTCATGTCTCTCCATAGATCTCTGTCTGTAGTGTTCATGTCTAGCCACAATACAATCACAGCATTCATGTCTCTCCATAGATCTCTGTCTGCAGTGTTCATGTCTAGCCACTACACTATCATAGCATTAGTGTCTCTCAACAGATCTCGGTCTGTAGTGTTCAGGCCACTGTCATAGATCATCCAGCATAATTTCTCTTGGTCTGTGGTGTTCATGCCACTGTCATAGATCATCCAGAATTATTTCTCTTGGTCTCTGGTGTTCATAGCACTATCATAGACTATCCAGCATCATTTCTCTTGGTCTCTGGTGTTCATGCCACTGTCATAGACTATCCAGCATCATTTATCTTGGTCTGCCTCTGCTTCTCCACTTGTACTGTTGATCTTTCCAGTCATCACAATGTTCTCCAATATCTTCCTACCATTGTATGCCAAAGAAAAATATCTGTCTCTTTCTTGTTCATATTTTATGTATTAACAGAATGGGGGAGACTAATTAATAAATAAGCAACTATTCTAAGTATTTATAATTTTGTACAGTATTCTGATAGAATGGAAGTAGTGATATCTCCATGTATAGATCTTACTTCTGTTAGTTCTGGCAGGCCAGGTATTTCCAGTCTCCATCCCTCATCATCTGTTAAATGAAAGTGCAGTTTGTTCAGCTTGTACATTGCCATGGCTTCTATGTATCTGTGAATACATTAACAGTCACATTTCACACAACCATTTTAAACTTCACATTTGTTAACATTTCAAATGTCCATCACAAACAATTGTTAACAGATTCAGTGACAAACAAACACTAGGTTTGGACCACAATAAAAATGGATGGTGGAAAATGGGAAGTAGGGAGTTGTTACAGTTATGATTTAAAAGTTATTAATATAGTAGCAGACATTTTGTATTATATACCAAATTAAAAGGGTTTGCAAAGGGAACACTACTGCATATAAGTCCATGGCAGATACGGAAAGCTACTTAAGATTAATCTTTCCACAGCACTTAATCAGTTAAAACTCCAAATGTGCAACTATCTCACACAATTGTAAAAACTCCAGATTTGTAACTATAAATTCTCATAATGTGTAACTGTCTCAGACAACTTTAAAATTCCAAATGTGTAACTATCTCAGATTAATGCAAAAACTCAAAATATGCAACTCTTTCAAACATCTGCTAAAATACCACATCGTAACTATTTCAGACAATTGCTAGAACTACAAATATATAACTGTCTAAGGCAATTGCTAAAATTCTGAATGTGTAACTATATTAGACTATTCCTAAATCTCTAAATGAATGCCATTATAATAGGTAATAAAGAATGAGGCACTCTTCCGAATTCCGGTCCCAAATAGTTCTGCAGTGAATAATTTTATATAACTAACACTAACCCTAACCCTAATCACTTATTCACTGCAGAACTATTTGGGACCGGAATTTGGAAGAGTGCCAAGAATGATTTCTATATTGATCTTCTTTTGTTTTCTTATTTTAAAATATCTTGATCAGCCCTTCTGGATTATATTTGGGACATCTAGCATAATGCATTTGTATTTAGATAATGTATCTAAAAATACTTAAAATATTTTTTAAAATTATTGATGTTGAATTTATGTATGTGATATGGTTGTGAGTGGTTTAATTAAACTAATCATCTTCCATTAAATGAGTATAATTTCAGCCTTTGATTAAACACTTTTGAAATTTAACTTTCCTTAGATTCCTTATATGTGGGGATTTTAGTTATATCTATAGCTTGCTTGCTTGTGTTCGTTGGCTTGAGCTCCAACGCGAAGTCCTGTATGTCGGATGAAGGCATCCTGTTGTCCAACATCAGTGTGATGTCATGCAGGACCTGAGGTTTGCGTGAGTATCCGTTATCCCATGTCTGGCTTATTGGTGTGCAGACTGGTGGTTCCTCACCGTACAGGCAGACACTCTCCAACTTCAGAGGAATCGGCGATCCTACTGACTTTAGCCAGGACCCCGAAGGGACCTGTTGCCCAGGACGCTCGACGAGGATGCGTCAATAGGTCTTAGCCAGTATATAACCTGGCCCTGGTGCCTTGGAAACACCTCTGCATCCCAGTTATATCTATAATCTTTCCCTCATCTCTCTAAAGCCACAGCCATAATACATTTTCTACTGTCACAGGTAGACTGAAATGGGTCACATATTCTCTAAGTTATTTCTGCAGTCCAGTAAACAGTGAGATATATTATTGGGCTTCTGACATCATTAATAAGTTCCTTCATGGATAGTGAAAGAAAACCATCAAAGTTGTATCCTAAATTTTCTATTGCATGGAACTTTAATTTTGTCTTTATCTGACAGGTTCTTGTTGGAACATTAAATATTTTCTGAATATGTCTTGACTTCAAACTTTGATCCTACTTTAATGCTCATTCCTCTCTGTTATTTAACATCGGGGGAAATGATAAAATTAGAAGGAAGATGCACAACAAGGATGCATGATTAAGAACAGAATTAGGCAAGTGAAAGCTACGTTCCAGAAAATAAAAAGTATTTTAAGCAGTAAGTCTCTATTATTTAATGTAAGAAAAGAGAGTGCTGAAATGCAGAATCTCTTTTGCTGTATGGCAACGTTAATTAACAAATTAGTAAAAGTGTAGAAGCAATGAAGATGTGGCTCCTGAGAAGAATGTTAAAAATGCCTTGGACTGCCAGAGTAACTAACAATGACTGCCTGGAAAAGGCTAATGAAATATACAACCATAAGAAAGAGACAAACAGCATTCTGTGATAATGTGATGAGACGAGAGGCATTGGAGAATATCATAACAACTGGAAAGATCAGTGGGAAAAGCAGCAGAGGCAGACTAATAGAAATGATCCTGGAAGAACTGATACAGTGGCATGGAAGAATAAGAGTTGATCCAGAGGATCAAGGACTGAGATCTATGAATGCCTGCACCAGCTGGCATGGCACAACATGATGATGATTTAAAATAATCTCTATTGATATAACATTAGGTGTATAGACCATGTCTATTTTGGCTTCCCTGTCTGCTAATTCATAACAATATATTCCCACATGTGAGCATCCATACAATACAAACAGAGCATTCCATACTGATGTTGGTGTACTTGGAGTAGTGAAAACTGACTTTATACTGAATAGTTTAATACATTCAAATTCAAAAAGCTATCAATATTCTTATGAAATAGATCATGTTGATTAAATAAAATTACTTCATTATGGTTTCCTTTCTGTGAAAATTTCTAGCAACATCGATCATCAGCCCTCTGTATCTATAACGAGGTCCATCGTTAATTGTTGTTTCTGGAACCTGTAAAATATTAAAACTATTGCTAGTTTGCTTTAACAATCTAGCTGAATTTTAATATAATGTGTTTTGATACTGTAATTGTAATAAGCATGATTTACAAATATAAGAAACAAATCTGTATACTGCTTTTGAGAGCAACAATTAAAGAATAATCACTGAGATTGCACTTTTCTCTTTACCTAGTCTAATAGTCAAGTTTTTAAATGATCTTGCAGAATTTGACATTGTATCAAAATATTCAGCCGTTAATTAAACAAATAATTTTAAAATAAACTTACTAAACTAAGATAAAAGACAATTTTCAATATACAATTATATACTTGCAATTACATGTTATAAAACAGCATTCTACAGTAAATTTCATAATTAAAGCAATGAATTAAATAATCAACCGAACTGAATAAATAACACAACAATGATAATTACTATCATACATTAAATAGAGTTCCTAAGTACATTACATGCTACATACAATTTTAAAGTATTCTATAACCATAATTTTTACCATAAAGTATGTTTCAAATAGTTGGAGAGAACCAATAGCCATTTAAACTGTATCACTTCCATGCCACAAGTATTGTTTTCCCCCATATAAAACAACCAACCATCAGCTCATTGATTATCTAAAGACCAGGAACATCTTACTGTAACTGCTTGTGATAATGGTAAATTTAACTTTTTTCGTTCCCGGTCCAGCTACCACAAACTGATCTCTTCATTAGAATAAAACAGAGCTGCAAAGCAGGCTGCCTTGAATGGGTGGTGCAACTACTGATACAAAATTCATACTCATGCAATCTACATGGGTGGTTCTGTGCTCAGAGGCAAAAGATAAAATCAAAGATAAGGAAATCTGTTGGATCTTTTCCCAAAGGTATGCTGGTGTGTTGGGAATTGAGCAGACTAACAGACAACAGGCTGGCTGAGTCTGCACCACTGAGTGGGATATTGGTGCACAATAAGGTAGATGTGGTCGGGGCCCTTTGTGATCATGTGAATAATGTAGAAGATCAAATAAATCGTCACGACCTGGACAAAATGGTATGGCAAGGAGTGACCAGAAGATTTGGCTGACACTCAGAATTCTGAGGAAAGGCCAAACAGACACATAATTAGACTGCAGCTGGCACCATTAGTACTGAGAACCTTCGCTGATTATTGAAAATGGTGGCGGTGTGCAGATGGAAATGTCTCAAGTGCTGTGATGTCACTTCTTGAGTCAACTCTGACCTCAAATGGTCTGCCAGTAGTAGTCAACTCAGTAGTATGGAATAACAACAACAGTCACAACATTGGTGGATAATTTAATTAAAACTGTTTCTAAGTTGTTAACTATCTTTTATGAAGCAAGTAATGAACATAGCAATAGTACAAACACACATATATGATAGATTTTATTTGTTATTACATGCATTTCACGAACGCCACACTTACATTTCCTTCCTTGTCTGTTAAACTAAAGAGTGACTGTACGGCATAAAATGCACCAGCAGCATGAGAAGCCTTGACTGTAATTGATTCTTTTACTGGGCTTACTGACAGCTCATATGCTAATAAAAGAAATACAAAGGTCACATAAATTTGACATCCTGACATTTATCAATGCATCATTAAATGATTAAAATAATGTTTTAGCTGTTGATCTATGGTACTATCACAAGGTGCTAAGAATTAGTTGAAAAGGGGGCAAAAATTAAATGGGCAAGTCCTTAAAGACATAAGGGCAAATAGACAACTCTTGAAATGTATTTTAAAACATGTCATGGTTTTATCATTTTTTTTTTCATTCGCTCACTTTGACCTCAAGCTTAGTCCAAACACATCTACTAAGTCTAGTGCACTGGACTGATTTGTGCACGTGGATTAACTTTTCCTATTACCAGTGTCCCTCACCATCAGGTGAACCCACTCCAACTTCAGAGGTACTTGTATTTTATGTCCCCAAGTCAAGGACAAGAAGTCAACATTTTAGTCCAATTGACATGTCAGAGATTGACCCCATTACCTTGGAATCAGCAAACCGGGTGTTTAAGAGCAAGCACCCTTATCTCACCGCCGTGCTGACCACCTGCTTTGTCATAAATAGGAGACATTCTCTGTTATTGAAACCACTGGATTTTAAATTCACAGGTAAAGAAAATGAGGATGTCCAAAAATAACAATATCACACAGGCATGCAAGAAAATCAGACTTTCATTGTGTTACAGAGAATTGCTGAGAATGGGGGGGGGGGGGGGGGGGGCAGTGAAGTGACGTGATCAGATGATCTGAACGTCAGTCTTGAGGCTAGCTATCATGATTATGGTGATGATAAAAGTAATAATCAGTATTTGTTTAAATTACTTTAAAAAATTAGATATATTGGTAAAATTAAGCCAACAAGAATGTCATTTTAGAGATCTAGTTATCACCTCTCTAACTTAGAAATCTGTTTATGGTCGCCAAGCGTCTGTGTAAGAATAATATCCTATAAATAACTTTCATTTAATTTCAATGTTCTCAACTGTTGGTAAGTTGTTTTATTTTTCTAACAATTTGGCTAGATTACCTACATTACAGTTTCATCATTGCTATTTCCAACAAATGTAACATTTAGAAGTTCACAGCTTGCATTAGTCCTCCAGTTTTGTAAAACCCTTATCTTACTATCAAAAATATCAGTGCAGCATGAAATATCATCAGAAACTAATGCTTTTTTGCTAAAATGCCTAATCCTATGCTGGGAGAAAATGACGTAACTTTGAGTCCGAAGCAGATGCTGAAACCTCTCAAGCCATGGATCTCCTCAGAGAGCATTACAATACATGCAAACATTGACATAACCACATCAGTATCTGGTCAGTGATCAAATGGAAACATCTACCTAAGATATAAACAAAAGGTAGCAGGTGAAGTGGTAGAAATTGATTTATAGTTTATAGTGAAGAAATACCATTCCTTCACCCGAACAAGCCCATAAGAATTCAGTTTCTTCCAGCAGAAGTTGAAGAGCATGGATGCTGATTTTTCTAACTTTCAGTAAATTCATGTTCTTCTTATGATCACTCTCTTTGATTGTTTCTGACTTTCAGTAAATTCTTTTCCTTCTTATGATCACTTTCTGTGATTGTTTCTGACTTTCAGTAAATTGTTTTTTCTTTTTGTGATCACTATCTGTGATTGTTTCTGACTTTCAGTAAATTTGTTTTCTTCTTGTGATCACTGTGTGTGATTGTTTCTGACTTTCAGTAAATTATGTTCCTTCTTGTGATCACTGTCTGTGATTGTTTCTGATTTTCAATAAATTAGTTTTCTTCTTCTCGGCATCAGGAATAGCCCTGGGAAGTAACATGACCTGCATATTATTGATCACATCACCTATTGCATGCCAGTTGGTCAATAAAATATGGCAGTAAGCTCATAAGCCCAATAGGTCTCATAATGTGTAAAAAAAAAGTCCTTTATTTTTACTTTTTATTAATGAGCTCATGACATGAGTCATAGGATTTATGAGACTAGACGAAAAAAGCAAAATAATTTCATGTGTTCGTTTATACTGTCATTCATGACCTGATACAGGAATGAACTTTGGGAAAAGATTTAAAGGGTACTTCTTTGATTGGCTTCCTTTGCTTATCAGTGTAAACATACAAATATGAGCTCAGAGAAAACCCAACAGCAGCAGGATATGATAAAGTAAAATGAAACAGATAGGTATCTGTTGATCCTGCCTAAACAAGCATAGACATGTGTATATATCTTAGCAACAAGGTGCACAAATCTCAGTTGTAAAATTGATAGCACAAAAATAAAGAATAATAATAACAATAAACTAATATTTCTGAAATATGTACTGAATAATATAACCACAACACAAACTGAATTTGTGGTCTTTATGACCTACTTCGGAACAGCACAAGAAGGTATAATGGAAAAAAAAAAAAATATTATTGTCAAAAACTGTCATTTACTGCCAATATAGTACCTTGCAGTGTATGGCAGAAGGGTCTTTGAGCCTGAGGAATCAAGGCCGCCTGGCTAGAGCAGTCACCGTGAACTGTGCAGGTTAGGATTTTCTTTTTGTCCCCGACAGAAAAAAATCCCACACCTTACCAAGGGATCGAACCCGGGTCTCCCAAAGGAGAGTCCAGCATTCTAGCCACTAGGCCAGCTGCTTATTGTAGATACATAAATTACACCAATATAAATAAGGAATGGTAAAAGATGGATGTGCATCTTCCCTGTATAGGAAAGGTTATTGTGTCCACTTGCCCCACTGTGATTTCTGTTTCCTTGGCTTAAGTTCATAAGGTAAGAATGTGCATGTTGTGTTTCCACAGGATCACAAATACCTATTCGTCTCATTGTACATACACAAAACAAATGAGCTGCCTTCTTGAATCAAGTCATTAGTAGGAGGTCATTGCAGGAGCCATACTAACTTCTACTTTCTTTTCATGAGACCTAGTTTGAGTTCTTATGTCACTAAACAGAGGACATGTTTGTAGATATTTCAGAGTTTGTCTCTGTGGCTAAGGGCTTGCGAACGTGGTTTGTGAGCCCGTATACCCGGGTTCGAAACACAGCAGTGCTGGTTTTTTTCAAAAAAGGTATAGGTGCCGGTCGTTCAGAAAGCAATGGCAATCTACGGAACGTAAAACACGCCCAGGAATCACGAACAGCGAAAATGCTGGGGTTGACTGCTACGTCCTGTGAAGGACATGTAACTAAATTTTTTTAAAATCATTATAGGCAGCTTTCAATTTGTAGAGATAGCATTCATTCCACAGTGTTCTATGCAAAGTATGAGAACGGTCGGTAGTTTGCAGTATTTTGTTTAGTGTTGGAACTTGTGAGTTCTTACAGTTAATTCTCTGGCTTTAAGCATTTGGTACTTTGAGGAAAGTCTTTGCTTCCTTCATTGATACAATGCATGAAAATGTTTTCTCTGGGCACCTATATTTACTTTTTTTTTTTTTTAAAGCGACCTATATTTACTAGTCTGTAGGCTGGCTCATGTCCTGCAATTTCATTGTGTTCTTTACACAAATGAATGTCACATAAATTGTACTTACTTTCATTTATTGGTAAGGGCCCGCCATTTGACGCAGCTGAAATGTCCATGTATATTAACTCAATGTATTTATTCTGAGGCAAGGATTCACTTTGGTCAAGTTTCCACTTTTCTAAATGAAAATAATAAATATTATTAACACCACCACTTTTTTATACAGTAGAACAACAATAAAGATGATAATCCCTTTTAACAACTGTATAGCAGCTGTTTGGCCTGCTAAAAATACAATTGCTCACCAGGAGGTCTCAAACTCTAATCTTCTTCAAAGTAATACCTTGAGACTGTACACTTCTCCCAGCGGTGCTGCTATTGTTGGAAACATTTCAGGAAGAACTCTTCGGGATTGGAGTACAATGTGGCCGCCATCTTCTCATCACTCAAATTGGACCCATATCAGCAGCATTTTCAGCATGGGAACAGCTAAAAATCACAAAGCGCCATGTCAGGAGAGTAGGGAGACTGATTAACCAGGGGAATGTTGACTATGATCAAGAAACTCTCAATCAGATATGAAGAATGGGTGGGTGCATTGTTATGATGGCGCTGCAAGATCCCGTTACTCACAGGTCTGTTTGTCCTCATGTAGTGATAAAATGTTCTGTAGTGATACAATGTTCTGTAGTGATACAATGTAGTGTAGATATTCAATGCCATTTAATGACACAATGCCATATAGAGATACAATGCCATGTTGTGATACTAAATCATGTTATGATACAATGTATATTGTTATAAAATGCCATATCTTAATACAATATCATGTTATGATATAATACCATGTTATGATATAATGCCATGCTATGATATAATGCCATGTTATGATATAATGCCACATTATGCTTGCTTGCTTGCTTGTGTTCGTTGGCTTGAGCTCCAACGCGAAGTCCTGTATGTCGGATGAAGGCATCCTGTTGTCCAACATCAGTGTGATGTTGTACAGGACCTGAGGTTTGCGTGAGTATCCGTTGTCCCATGTCTGGCTTATTGGTGTGCAGACTTGTGGTTCCTCGCCGTACAGGCAGACACTCTCCGACTTCTGAGGAATCAGCGATCCTACTGACTTTAGCCAGGACCCCGAAGGGACCTGTTGCCCAGGACGCTCGACAAGGACGCGTCAATAGGTCTTGGCCAGTTATAACCCGGCCCTGGTGCCTCATGCCACATTATGATATAATCCATACATGCTATGATATAATGCCATGCTATGATATAATGCTATGAAATAATACAATAAGATTGTTAATACAATGTCATATTATGATATAATGCCATGTTATCAAATAATGTTATGTTAGGGTACACTGCCATGTAGTGATACAATGTCATATTATGATATAATGTCATGTTATGATATAATGCCATGTGATGATATAGTGTAATGTTCACATTCAGTGTTGAAGAAGGATTATAATGTCATGTGATGATATAATGTCATGTTACGATAAAATGACATGAAATTATACAATGCCATGTTATGATATAATGCCATGAAATGATACAATGCCATGTAATGATACAATGCTACGATATGATATAATGCCATGTGATGATATAGTGAATTGTTCACATTCAGTGTTGAAGAAGGATTATAATGTCATGTGACGATATAATGTCATGTTACGATAAAATGACATGAAATGATACAATGCCATGTTATGATATAATGCCATGAAATGATACAATGCCATGTAATGATACAATGCTACGATATGATATAATGCCATGTTATCATATAATGTTTTGTTAGGCCAGTTAGGATACAGTGCCATGTAGTGATACAATACCATTGGCATTACCATGCCATATACAGTGTCTTGATGATATAGTACCATGTAGTGTTACACTGCCATATAGTTATAGATTAAAACAAGGTAATGTCTAATTCATTCTTGCAACTGATCATCTCCATGGCAGGTAAACTAATTACTATCATGGCAAGTCTGCAAGCACACCTTGTTTACACAAGCACATTCATCAAGTCCCCAGTGTGTATTACAATATGATCTTACCCTTGAGAGCAGTCACAGCAGTATGAAAAAGTGAGTGAGACACAATGACCCAGCCACCACTGAATACATTCAGTGTTGAAGAAGGATTGTATACGACAACTTTCTTTGGCCTGAAATGTAAACATAATGAATGCAATGAAAAAAAGAATATTTGAAAACATCTGAGGTATTCAAACTAAGACATTAGCTCATTTTATGCTAAGCAGCTCCCTTTTGTTATTAGTTACTCAATAAATGACATACTCTCTGTGTCCCATACTTTAAGGCACATGTGTCAAACTCAAGGCCCCCGGGCCACATCAGGTCCAGCGTACAATCATATCAGGCCTGAGAGGTCTCAACCATACAAATATATTCGGCCGCAGAGAGAATTTTACGCGAAAATAGTTTTTAATGGCCATAATATAAAGTGCAGATCAAATTCCCTAATTATCAGCCTTACCGAATGATAGAATACCTGCGAGTGTTCTCGCTTCAATCAGAATAAGCAAAAATAAAAGTTGTGTAGTGAGTGGATGTTCGTCGTTATAATGATCTAGCAACGTTTGGTTGTTCGTTTTGGATTGGCGCATAAGAAATGAAAGTAGTGTAGTGCCCGGATATTTCATCACCTTTTCCCACTACGGCTAACCTGATATAAATCAAGCGTCTGTCGGTAGATGTACAATCTGTTTTAAATCACAGCTAGCCTTTAAAATGACCAAGAGAAAAGTTGATTCTGAAAACAGAGCCTTCAAAGCTGTTGGGAGGCTGAATATACGTTTACTGATATTGGCGGTAAACCTATGTGTCTAATTTGTGGAGATAATGTGGCCGCGATCAAAGAATATAATCTGAGACGGCACTACGAGACTAAACACCAAGACAAGTTAAACAGCCTGAATGCAGAGCAGAAGCTACAGAAGGTAAAAGAATTGAAGAGGCATCTAACATCACAGCAGATGTTTTTCACTAAAGCAAAATCCCAAACTGAAGCTGCTGTGAAAACAAGTTTTATTGTGGTGGAGGAGATCGCAAAAGCAGGCCAACCATTTACAGAAGGCCAATCTCCTTGGCATAGGAGTTAAGTCTTTCTCCGTAATCCCATATATTCTCATGAGTAACGCAGCTGCGCAAGAATCGGCAGTGGTTCATGCCGCGCTGGTAACTTACGGGGGTATGTGAGCCGTCGCTAAGAAAGCAGTGGCAAACTACTGAGCGTAATCTTGCCTAGTACATCAACAGCAGCTGAAAAATGCTGGTGTTGACTGCAACATCCTGTAAGGGCTATGCAACATAAAAAAAGAAATAATAATTACAGAAGGAGAGTTTTTGAAGAGTTGCATGATGAAAGTATGTGATGTCTTGTGTTCAGACAAAAAGTAGATGTTTGCAAATGTAAGCCTTAGCAGAAATACGGCTGTTGATCGGATTTATGAGATGGCCACTGATGTGAAAACACAGCTGATAGAAAAAGGCAAAGACTTTGTCGCATTCTCCCTTGCTGTCGATGAAAGTAATGACACGACTGACACTGCACAGCTTGCCATCTTCATCCATGGAGTGGACTCCAGTTTGAATGTTACAGAAGAAATATTGGACATGAAATCCATGCACGGGACAACGACAGGAAAACACATTTTTGACAACGTATGTCAAAGTTTAACCAACATGAACCTGCCTTGGGACAAACTCGTTGGACTGACAACAAATGGATAACCGGCGATGTGTGGTGAAAAAAGTGGACTAGTTGGAAGGATGCGGTTAAAGATGCAGGAGAACTGTACTGATGAATTGATAGCATATCACTGCATCATACACCAAGGATCGGTGTGTGGTAAAGTCTTCAACATGGAAGATGTAATGAGCACTGTAACCAAAACCGTCAACTTTATCAGAGCCAAAGGTTTAAATAACCACCAATTTCAGTCTTTCTTGCAGGAAATAGTCTGCGTTCGGCGGCATGCCTTATCATACAGAGGTGCAGTGGCTAAGTCGGGGAAAAGTTCTCAGTAGATTTTTCCAGCTGATCGAGGAAATCTGTCAATTCATGGACAGTTAAGGGAAAGATTCCAGTTTCTCAGGATAAAAAGTGGAAATGTGAGTTGGCATTTCTGTCTGATATAACCACTCATCTCAACGACTTGAACCTGCAGCTCGAGGGGCGGGATCACTTTATCACTGATATGCATGATGCATTGAAGGCATTTCAAGTGAAGCTGCGCTTATGGGAGACACAAATGCACCAATGTAACCTGTCTCACTTGTCTTGTTGCCAAGCAATATTAAACCAAGTAAACGTTATGGTGTTTCCCAACGCACACTTTGCTGAAAAACTTAGCTTACTTCTTGCAGAGTTTGCACGACGCTTTAGTGACTTTGAAGCACAGAAAAGTATTTTCGAGCTGTTTCTTAACCCATTTGCCATAGATGTGGAAACTGCACCTGTAAATTTGCAGATGGAGTTAATAGAGCTGCAGTGTAATGGGACACTATAGGCAAAGTATGACACTGTAAAGCCTGCACAGTTCACTCATTTCATTCCTGAAGAGATGCCCCAGCTTCGTCTACATGCAGCTCGAACCTTGAGCATGTTTTGTAGCACATATCTGTGTGAGCAGCTGTTTTCTGTGCTAAAGATTAACAAAACATCACGCAGGAGTCGTCTCACTGATGATTATTTGGAGTCCATCATGAGAATCTCAATGACACAGAACATTACTCCCAACATAAACTAACTTGTAGCCAAGAAATGATGCCAAACATCATGCTCTGACAAATTGACATAAGAGTGAAAATGTGTATACCAATGACTTTTTATTATTAAAACTATTTTTCTGTTTTAATTTATATTAATGTTTAATAAAGGTTTAATTTTCAGCTTATTGAATGTTTATCCTATTCGGCCCGCAACCTTACATGTGATTTGAGTTTTGGCCTGCTGAGTGAATGAGTTTGATACCCCTACTTTAGGGTATAAAATGTCTGAGTAAAGAGTTATTATAATATATGTTTGAAAATGGAGGAGGTTACATAATGGAATATATATCTGGCACGAGTAGTTAAATTATGAAATAGAACAGAGAAGGTTAATATAGTATACCTATGGAAGAACAAGTTAATAAATTAACAAAGGATAATTGGAGATATCAATGCAGTAAAAGTATGGATGTTATATGGCATATTCAACTGCACAAGCATATGACATTTATAGGACATTAAATTCAAAGAGTTCACTACATATGGAAAGGATACGACATAATGAGTAGGGGCATATTAAAACCTGACGTGCAAACATTTCCCAACATATTCTGTTCTCTAGCAAGGCTCCTGATTGTTATCTACTTCTGTTTCACTAACTTCCTTCCCACCTCATATTTGGCAATTAATTCCTATTAAATTATGAACAGCTAATTAGTATAACATAACATCTATAAAAACACTTATTTTGACAGACTGTGATAAAGTGACAATTTTAAATCGTGACAATGAATTACTTTGACCTCGTCGCAGTGGTGTAGTAGTTAGTGTACATCTTACCAGCACACATCCTAGATTAGATCCCCAGTGGGGGTAAGGCAGGGTTGCATGTTTACGGACCACTAAGACTCATGAGAGTCACAGTGGAGCATGCTTGCCTGCTGACTTGGTGGTCAGGTTTTCCAATGCCTATCAATGCCGATTTAAAAAAAGTTGACCTTGGCGCTTAGGTCAACTCAGCCTCAAATGAGCACCAGGAAATTATATTAATCTTCGAAATAAGTCTACATTATTCGATCATTAGTTCATAAAAATCATGATACAGCCATCATTACATTTCATTTCCTTCACTTTTTAACTTCAAATTATGTACATTTGTCCCTTCATCCTACTAAGCGAGGAACGACTGGTCACATATTCCTCTGTGCATTCAGGCCTACAACATGTTATGGCTCTTTCATAGATTCTTAGCAATAAACTGCTTTGGAAAAAAGTAAGTTAATATCTCTCTGCCAGATTGCATTAATTAACTGTTGCATAACTGTCTTGGTAAGTGATGTGACTGTTGTTGATTGACTACACTCATATATTCTTCTAAACCTTATGTTTTTCAAGTGTTATAATTGATAAATCGTCGGACACATTCACAGTTTACCCCCACACTTGAGAGGAAAAACATAAGTGGTGATAACACATCAGGGATGGTGTCAAGGCAAAAGAAATGACTTTAATGGACCAGGTGTTATCTCATAAGGCTCAATCTCTTTCCACATAGTTATTTGCTGAAAGCATCGCTCATATCGCAAACTCTGTAGATCCAGCGAGGCCTTCCATGAGTATCTGAGAAAATTGCACTCAAGAACCAAATGACGAACTCTAGAAGTGAGCTCACAACCCTCAGAGTACAAGGTAGATGGCCTTCCATTTTGTAATGGAGACCACCTCCCGTTCCTTCCCATCATGCGACATGCCAGGTAGTACTTACGATAATGTCCCTTCACAACAACCTGTCTTCTGTGGTCTTCATAACACTCCCCTATATCATTCATCATTTTCTCTGTCTCTTAAGCTCTGTCACTGAAAACCTGAAACTTCTCAGATCTCACAATGTTCTCCAGATCCTTTCTTCTTGTAATGAAACCAAGAAAAAATAATGCTTGTCACACTTAATATTTAAAAACGTAAGACAATTATGTTTTTATGGCAGTAAAATTAATTATAAAGTAATGGGCCAGGCAAACTACCCTGTCGTATAACTCATGAAAGTGAGTCTGTATTCGCTTCTTTAAGTGACAGTTGTTGTTGTTGTTGTTGTTTCTTCCACTTATGCCGTTAGGTGTCGTGGGGAGAGTTAATTGGAGTTCCAGCGCCGTGACTAGCACCTTGCCTCCAATTTTCTCCATAAATCTTGAGCAGAATTTTTAGGATCAACCTTTCTATTTATAACTAGCTGACCCGGCCCGGCTTCGCCCAGGCCCTGGCCGGGATCTGTCTGTCTGTCTGTCTGTCTGTCTGTTTGTCTGTCTGTCTGTCTCTGTCTGTCTGTCTGTCTGGCTGACCCGGCCCGGCTTCACCCAGTCCCTGGTGGGGAGCATCTCAATTAATTCATATAAGTAGTCATATAAGCTCCCGTCCCCGCTCCCGACTATCTATCTGTCTGTCTGTCTGTCTGTCTGTCTGTCTGTCTGTCTGACCCAGCCCGGCTTCGCCCAGCCCCTGATGGGAGCATCTCATTTAATTCATATAAGTAGTCATATAAGTTCCCGTTCCCGACTGTCTGTCTGTCTGTTTGTCTGTCTGTCTGACGACCCGGCCTGGCTGTCTGTCTGTCTGATGACCCGACCCAGCTGTCTGTCTGTCTGTCTGACGACCCGGCCTGTCTGTCTGTCTGTCTGACGACCCGGCCCGGCTGTCTGTCTGTCTGTCTGACGACCCGGCTGGCTGGCTGGCTGGCGGTCGGTCGGTCGGCCCGTCCGTCTCTCCCTCCGTCTATCTATCTATCTATCTATCTATCTATCTATCTATCTATCTATCTATCTATCTATCTCCCTCCCTCCCTACCTACCTACCTACCTACCTACCTACCTATCTATCTATCTATCTATCTATCTATAGCCAGGGGACTTAACCTAAGATATAGCAATGCTACTAAAAGTTATGTCCCTTTATATATTTTTTCTTATGTTTAGTCATGTAATTTAATTATTAAATTTTAGTAAGTAAATAGCTGATTCTACACTAAAAAACTATGACAGTTGGTTGCACGGGAATGAAAAGAAGACGTGTAGAAAATTTCATCTCCATCGGATGGACTGTTATCGAACGCATCCAATACATCCCCACCCACCCACCCACCCACACACATACATACATTCTGTTTTATAGATATAGATGTAAATTAATTGTAAACTAATTTAATTATTTACTTCTCCATCTTGCACCTCGTTATTATTTTAAAAAGTGTGCACCAGGCCACTATTTCCATATTGTTTAGAAAATAAGGCTACAGGGAATTGAACCCCAGATAAGTGCCTTCAAAGGCAATGCAATTACCCACTGTGTTGCCCTCATATGTGTAACAGCCATTACTTCCACTCATTGTCACGCAAAGATAACAGTGTTAACAAAATGTGTACTTTACCCAAATGTGTACAGCCTCACTTATCACATTATGGTTAGCCTATAGTTGTTAATAATATTATTACTAATTCTTGAAACGTTATTAGTGCCATTATTATTAAAGCTACTCTTTTTTGAGCTAACTTTTAATAGCCAAATTATGTTTTGAAATTGTTTTTAAAGTAGCTAAGACTTGAGTTAAAAAGAGTCAGTATTATTATTTTCGCCACATTATTGGAAGAAGAAAAGAAAACTGGAACATACTGTAAGAACTGAAAGATTGAAGGTACAAAAGAAAACAGGAAAACACATTTTTATAACTGGTCATGGGAAAATGTCTGCACATGACTTTATTCTGTTTCAAGAGATCAGATGCTGTGAAGAAACATGATCGCCCAGATCAACTGATGACATTTGTTATTTTGACTTTCACTGCCAAGTTACCCCCCACCCCCTCATAGTTTTGCATGTTTTAAAAATCAAACTCACGTTGGTATTACAGGAATAGGTGCATGACCCAGATCGTTGACTCCCTGTGTAGCAAATCGGTCACTTGCATTGGGAGGATTATACAGATCATAGTCGTCCTTTGATTTGTCAGGTATTCTTTTCCACACGTTTGCTGAGTTGAATGGCGCAACAAACTTATCGGGTTCTCCTTGTGTACTTTTGATAATTCGAGGTTCCAGGTCACTAAAAACTAAGTACCTGAAAGAATGGTAACAGAAAGTGAAGCAAAGGTGCATTAAAAATAAATGAGTGTTACCGAAACAAGTAATCACAAATGCACACATAGTCATTAACTGATTAAATGTCATGGGATGATTGATCGTCTTAAGCTACCTCCCGTATCTGCAATGGCATTACAATTACATATCGTGCCATATTGTATCAAATATTGATATCAGTACAGTAGTTTTACCTAGGCAACCTGCTTTAATTTGATATAAAATACAAATCTGCTACAATATTAACAACATTTAGGTCATAACTGTGACACACCACTACTTCCCATTTTCTGCCATCCATTTTTGTTCGCTCCAAACCTACGTTTTGTTAGGCACTGAATCTGTTAAATGTTTTGGCAGCCATAGTAGCGTACTAGCTAGATGCTCATCTGCTGGCCCGGTGGTCATGGGTTTAAATCCGCATGAGGGCTCCCAGGTCAGCCCAGCCTAAAATGTGCACCAGAAAATGTCGGAAGAAGTAAAGGCAGCCAGTGTGATACTGACCACATGACCCACAGAGTGCTCAGTGTCTATACAAATATGGGGCTAGCACCGTATGTCCATTGCGCCTTAACTGATTCAGTGCCATTGGATGATTAATCGTCTTCCCGTTTCTGCTGTGGGCTTATATACAGTAGTTTTCCTTATGCAACCCCCTTTAACACGATGTATAATACAACTTGTCTACTACAATATTAACTGTTATGTCATAACTGAGACACGCCACTACTTCCCATTTTCAGCCATCCATTTTTGTTAGGTTCAAACCTTCTTTTATTTTTGGCACGGAATCTGTGTAAGGGTCCTTTACTTTTTTATTTTACATTAATTTTGTTTTGTAGTCTTTCATTATTATTGTATGGGAAAGAGGCACATACCCTGAATAAACAAGATATATGTAGTTGTAGAGTGTTTACTTTTGTATTGATGTGATACGCGGATAATGAGCTGACAAGCTGAAAAACATCTAATGGCAGTGGAAATGTGGTTTCTGAGGAAATTAAAAGAATACCATGGGCAGACAAAAAAGAACTAATGAGCAAGTCCTACAAAAAGCATATGAAAATCGTAACCTGATTAGAAACATTAGTAGACAGTCACAATTGTTTGGGCGCGTTATGAAAAGAAATAAACTAGAAAACTTCTTTGACAGCCGACAAGATTGAGGGAAAAAGAACACGGGGAAGGCAGAGAAATAAATATCGGGATAGCTTAGCCACGTGGCATGGTCGAAACAAGAACACGGAGCTGATCCAAAACTCTGGTGATCACGTGAAACACGACCGCCATGTTTATCGGCATGACACATGGTGATGAGATTGACTACAGCTGACCTTTAATACACAGACTATGATAGCGATATAAGTGTTAGTAAATGTTGTGATAGCATTTACTGCAGTAGTTGCCCATGAACTCGAGCTGGTTGGTTGGTGTATCCCGCTTCAACCTACTTGTACAATGAATAACAACTGTAATATGAAAAAGTAAACGACACTGTTCTATGCTTTAAGGTGTAATGGATATATGGTGTTTGCTACTATTTTTAAATAGATCAATTGACACGCGATGGGTGATGTGGTCAATATCACCCCAGCTGCCTTTACATCCAAGGACATTTCCTGGTACTTGTTTTAGGCTAGGTCGACCTTGGAGGTCAGATCAATATTTTTTTTTAAAGAATCCACTTTGAATGGGATTCGAATATATGACCACTGAGCCAGAAGGCAAGCGTGCTAGTCACTACACTACCCCAGTTCCCTGAAACAGTGGCTATGGTTTAGGTAAATCTAATGATCAGGGTGAAATAGTGATAAACTGATAACCAGGACAGAGTATGATATGATATAATTTAACACCATCATTGATGATTATGGAATTGGGAAAATCCAGGACATAATGTTTGCAGTCAGGATCATTATTTATCAAATCCAAAGAGATTCCAACGCAGTTTTGTAGAAGCCAAAACAAGACCAGAAGCAGACTGTTACAATGATAATTCATATTCAAGTTGAGATTAAAACTGAAGCCTGTAAAAAGCACCACATTAAGCCTAACATTTTTCAGAAGCGACAAAGACATTAGGGAAAAGATATAATGTTATTTCACCAAATAGATGTAATGACATCGAGAAAATGATCAACATCAAGTAGCGGGTTCTTTGCAAAACGCCGCTCAGTGTAAAGATTCTCAGTCCTTTGTCAGTTCCCCTGCCTCATTCATTTTCATGCCCCAGATATTTTCTGTGTCGGGTGTCCGTCTGCCTGCTGGTGAGCCCCCGTTACTTCTTCCAGGAATTATGACTTCCAATCTGTTCTTCCCAAGCAACTGTGACCTTGAATATGGCCAAATCGTCTGTGACGAAGGGATTACGGACACAATTCGTAATACTGCGTTCGAAACACAGCTGTGGGCTATTTGGGAGCAGACCGCCTTGTGTTGGTTTCCTATTCAAAAGGTATGAGTGCCGGTCGTTCAGAAATCAATGGGAAACTACTGAAAGCAAACTTGACAAGAAATCTCAAACAGCCCCCCCCCCCCCCCCCCCCCCCCAAAAAAAAATAATTCTGAGGGTTGACTGCGACGTCCTGTAAAGGATATGAACTAACTAACATCTTCAATGTTCAGATCTTGTGAAAATGTAGATTGTAGTTTATTGATAAACGATACAACATAAAACAGTTAGACACGTTTAGCTAGTACCAAAAAGTGAGAGATCATAAACACAAACACGGTGTACACACCTTACAGTGAACTTCAATACCACACACATAAATCACAGGGAAAACATCATTTATAATAACCACATAAAACATAGCACCATACAAATAAGTTATACCACGACACACCGAATGACACACCGAATGTATTGATCATACAAGTAATAATCTTCAGGAATAACACAACAGATCTAAAGAAAACATGAAATTAGAAAATTGAATTAAAACCTAAAACACAAACGGAAAAAGTTTAGTTATAAAACATTGCCAGGCCATTGAGCATACTTCATTTCTAGGAAGGCTGCACAAATGTTCAGATGTGACAGTGCCATATGTGGAGCTGACAGTGTGTAAACAGTATGGATATATAAAGGGGAGTCCTCGGAGTTAAACAGTGCTATCTACAACCGTTTTAGTTAATTGCATATCCTTTACAGGACGTTTACATTCAACACCAGCCTTTTTCGCTGCTGTCGATGCCTTGGAAAGGTTACGTTCAGTAGTTTGCCATTACTTTCTGAACAACCGGTACCTATAATATTTACGTAAAGTTGAGTTGTTGAGTTGAGCTAAGAACCGACATCACTGCACTCAGGACATTCCCATATGCGCTCCGTCCCCTTGTTCAACAATCAGCGAAGAGTCATACTACTAATCGTTCCTACCATTATCTGGTTGAAAGTTCTCCTGGTCTTCCCTCTCAGTTCTGAGATTATATCAGAACTCCTGCCATTCTCCCGTAATTGTGCTTCAAATAATGCACTATGGCTTATGTTTGGGAGAAATCTTTTTTTTTTTTTTTCACTTGTACAAATCGACATTTATTCATATACAAAAATCTACATTTATTCAAATACAGTCACGTCATCTTGTTTCTGGAACATCGTCATAACTCTCCATCTCCCGAATTCCAACCTGAATTTCTTGCGACTCCATTTCCCGTAGAACCATTGGTCCCAGTCTCTCATGTCCAGTAATAAAAAGCTTTCCTTAAATGGGCATTTCTTGTCCATGCAGCCTGATCGTAATGCATTGGTAACACCGTTGTCAGTAATTTTATCCCATGAATTCTTCAACCAAGTCACGATCTCCTGTAAACTAGGCTTCACAAAGTTTCCACGCTGATTTCTCTCCATACAGTAAATGCTGTGTATATACTGAGAACCGTAATCGAACGTTCTATAGAAGTAAACAAAGATCTACACCTTTGCTTCATTGACTACACAAAGGCTTTTGATAAAGTGAGACATGTCAACATGATAAGGATGCTTGAAGATCTACAAATTGATGGGAAAGACCTTAGACTTGTAAAAAACATATATTGGAAACAACAAGCTGCCATAAGAGTTGATAATCAAGTAAGCCAATATCAGCCTATTAAGAGAGGTGTGAGACAGGGATGTGTAATGTCTCCAGATCTGTTTTCCCTGTACAGTGAAAATATTTTCAGAAATATTGAAAATATGGAAGGAATCAACATTGGGGGACGATGCATCAATAACATTAGATATGCAGATGATACAGTCTTGATTGCAGACAATGAACAGGACCTGCAAAATTTAGTAGATGCGGTTGTTACACACAGTGAACAACAAGGGTTAGAATTAAATTGTAAAAAGACACAGATTATGGTCGTCACTAAGAAGAACGAAATACCACAGTGTAATATACAAGTAAATGGGAATATTCTTCAACAAGTGAATAGGTACAATTACCTCGGAACAGTAATAACATCTGATGGGAGATGCCTTGAAGAGATTAGAACAAGAATCGCCATGGCAAAAGTAGCCTTTAGCAAGATGAAAAACATACTGACCAATAAAAAGATGTCAATTGAAACGAGAAAAAGAGTGTTGAGATGCTACATAGAACCTGTACTTTTATATGGATGTGAAGCTTGGACAATGAGCAGCCAGGCTGAAAAACATCTGATGGCTGTAGAAATGTGGTTTCTGAGGAAAATGCAAAGAATACCATGGACAGCCAGAAAGACCAATGAACAAGTCCTTCAAGAAACAAATGAAGATCGTAAACTGATCAGAGACATTAGACGTAGACAGTCACAATTTTTTGGGCATGTTATGAGAAGAAATGATTTGGAGAACTTGGTGACAACTGGTAAGATCGAGGGGAACAGACCAAGGGGAAGACCTAGAAACAAGTATCTGGATGGCTTGGCCTTGTGGCATGGTCGAGACAGAAACACGGAACTGATCCACGACTCTGTTGATCGAGTGAGATGGCAGAACATGACAGCCCACGCTTACCGGCATGGCACATGATGGATGGATATTTTCAATGTAGTCGTTGATTTATACGCCTGCAAATGGTCATTCAATGGCTTGTTTATTGCAATACCAAGAGTCTGAAGATAAGAAGTCATTCCTGCTTCTTTATTTCACACGAGTGACATATTGAATTGTGAACCACATCCGTTCATTATTAAGTACGCACCAGTGATGTCTGTACTCCCACTGGCCATTCGACAATTCTCTCATTCTAGCTGATTTTAACCAGGACTTATTTTTGGAGTAGGGCTTACATTAAAAGCATTCTGGAAAATCGAGCTAGGGCTTTTTTTGGGGTGGGTCTTAATTTCTGGGAAACACGGTTTGTTCACTGCATGTTACACTTATGCACACTACCAGCTCCCTGCTATTAATGTTCAACTTACCAGTTAGGAATCACATCTGTAAAGGTCACGCTACAGCAATGGCTGTAGTAGCGGATGACTTTAGCCTCACCAGGGTTCAAGTCTGAGAATGTCCTTGTAGGTTCCAGGCTGTACAGTTGTCCATTCCAGTGACGAAACTGGACTCCTTGCACAGGCTTTGGTGCAATTGACTTATGCGGAAAGAACACAGGTTCTAAACCTAATATCTGTTCAAGGAAAGAAAAACAGATACACAAATTTAAAATCATAGGAAATGTGTGTTTAATTTAGCAGTTGACATTGGACATGATCTTGAAGTTGAGGCAGGTGTATAATAATATGCAAATGTTGGAATAAATCCTTGTTGAGGACCAATTTGCTGACTCAAATTCATCTTGATAGCTGAGCATGAAGGCGTAAAACTGCTATAAAATTTGATAACACAAATAAGTCAATACTTGAGCGTGAAGTGAGCTGCCATAACATTTGATAATAAAAAAAGGTCAATACAATTAATGAAGAGAGGTGTGCAACAGGGATGTGTAATATCTCCGGACGGGTTTCCAATATATTCTGAAAGTATTATGAAATTGTTATAAGAAATTATAGGAAACGGCATCGGAGGACATAACATTAACAGTATGTGATATGCAGATGAAACATTAACAATAAATGATATGCAGATGATTCAGTACATATTGCAGATAATGAACAGACTCAGCAGCATTTAATGTATATAGTTATTGTACGTTGTGTGTAAATAGAATCAGAATTAAGCTATAAATAAATGGAGAGATTAAAGGAAAGGCGATGGACTTCATTGAACTCGGTTTATCCCATGTTGCTGGGTCTTTATGCACAGAGCAGCTAGCTGCTGACTGAAAGCACCACACAGAGCATGAATCGTGTAGCTATAGTGACGACCACCAAGGGTCTCCTAAAAGGTTCAACTAAAATTCAAATGAACGAATGGCAGACAACTATACCACCTCGTCACGGAAACCCCGCCCGCAATGAAATTGTACGAGCACTGAAATTATGATCATATTCAAGAAGTAAGACATACCTCAATGTAACATCTAAGTAAATGATAGAACTCTTAAACAGATACATACATCGTTACAAATATCTTGCAGTATGCACCAGACAAGATGCCATGAATTATGCCAGACAATAAATTGTGCAACCTTTTGCGTGTGGCTTCTGCTCTTAGATAAAAGGAGAGTTGATGAAAACAAATAAAAAAGAGGTAAAATAAATATTTTGACATGCTATTGACTTACTCAGTTACTGATCAACGTATTGTGAGTTTTCAGTACAAAATGAGTTAATGTTAAAAAATAAATATTAAGATGATGATGAATATGAATATGTTAATGTTGCAATGATAATAATAACCTGCTAGAACACATTTCACAGATTAACTACATATTTCAAAATAAAAGTACCTGGTTGAAAAATATACTCCATCCTAATTTTGGAAATACTTTATCTCCTCTATTGATTAAAGTAATTTCAGCTTCAAATAGTTCTCTGTCATCCTCTGTTGAGAAGAAATAGCCACGGCTCTGTAAACATAAAACAATAAAGCGTTATTCACACGGAGTGACTATTCGCAATTGAATTGTGAATAGAAAAAAATTATATTCGCAATCGAAGTAGGTCACGTGATTATTCCTGTGCGTGTGTCCATATTACAATATTTTGTTGGTCTGTTAACGTGCCCTCAGTAGCGTAGTGGTTAGTGTCTTCGCCTGTCACGCGGGAACCCGAGGTTCGATTCGCAACTTTTTTTTTTTTTCATTTTCCGGAATTAGGTGACACCAATGCTAGTCTGACGATTTCGCTTTATGCATATGTTTTCTACGTATTTTGTGTATTAGGTGTGGTTTATCTTGCTGCACAAGAACTTGCACACTTGTCTTTCTGTTCTTATCTGTCCTCTACTTTTGTTGTCTTGGGAAAGGAACTTAGCCACCCGAACGCTAATTCATCTCTCTCTCTCTCTCTCTCTCTCTCTCTCTCTCTCTCTCTCTCTCTCTCTCTCTCTCTCTCTCTCTCTCTCTCTCTCTCTCTCTCTCTCTCTCTCTCTCTCTCTCTCTCTCTCTCTCTCTTCTTGTCTTTACCACTCATGTCTTTCAACACATCTTTCTCGTATCTCTGTCTCTCACACAATCTTCGTTATCTATCTCTCTCCTCTCTCTTTTCCACCTGCTTCAGATATACCGGGTTTTCCTGCACTTTATATGCGCAGCAAATTAATGAGGCCAGTATTATTCACATGTGCGTACTGAATCAAGTTTGACAACTGTACCATAGCAATGTGCAACAGATGTCATTACTACATCGATTATGTTATTTTAAGACTCGCGAGTCACTTATTTGGACCATACGTAGTGTGAATTAGTACAGTTTAAATCTTAGAGGGACGAGAGGGCAACAATCGGCCCGTGCAGCCCTAGATCTCCCGTGTGTTACCAGGGCACCACAGGCGAAGTAAAGAATATTATCACTGTAATCTTCTGAAACAAATACAAATGGACCTTTTTGCGCACCTTGGGTGCATTACACTAACACATATTTTTATAGAACAATCTGCACTAGGTGAGTGATCTTATCAGTGTCACTACGGTCGCCTTTACTCCCAAGACATTTCCTGGCACCCATTTTATACAGGGTCGGCCTGGGAACCCGGATAAATTTTAAAAATCAGGCCAATGGGGTTTCAAACTCATGACCACCGAGCCAGCAGGCGTGCATCTAGCAGCTGCACTACCGTGACTCTGGTTACTTCCCTTGCAGGTTGAAAGAAAAAAAAGGCGACCAGAGAGGGTTGATGTGAAACTGGCTACTTCATATCATCATCATCATCATCATCATCATCATCATCATCATCATCATCATCATCATCATCATCATCATCATCATCATCATCAAGTGCCACGCCGAAAGATGTATGCAGTCATGGTTCGCTATCTCACACGGTCACAAATCTCTAATCAGGTCTGTGTTCTTGTCCGGACCATGCCATACTGTCAAACCATCAAGGTATTTACCCCTCTGTCTTCCTCTTGCTCTCTTCCCTTCAAGCTTGCAGTTGTCACCAAATTTGTCTCCTGAAGGACTGTCCCGTTTGATTTTCTGTCAGTCAAGTTTATTCTTTGCATTTCTCGCGAAAACCACATTTCCACCGAGATTAGATATTTCTCAGCTTGTCTGTTAATTGTCAATGTGTGACACGAATACAAGAATAAGGGTTCTATATATAACTTTAACACACTTTTTCTCACTCTATTTGACAACTTTTTGTTGGTAAGTATGTTTTCCATTTTGCAGAAGGCCACCTTTGCCATGGCAATTCTTGATCTAATCTCTGCAAGGCATCTTCCAAGAGATGTTACGGCTGTTCCGAGATAGTTATACCGATTCACATGTTTAAGAATGTTATAATGTGGTATTTCTTTCATCTTGGAGACGGTCATGATCTCTGTGTTATTACAATTCACTTCAAAACCTAGTTTCTCACTGTGTATATATACTGTAGAAAATGGCATTAACATACAATTTCATGAACTGGTGTACGAAGCGCTTGACATGCAGCGTTGTGAGCCTACATCCCATTAGGAGTCTTAAAAGCACAAGACGAGGAAGAGAAGGGTAATCACATGCAACCGCCAGTTTTGCTATACTGGTTGTATTATTTTAAGTCTCATCAACTCAGTGAATTCTCATGAAATGTAATATATATTTTGGTTTGGGACGCAGAGGTGTTTCCAAGGCACCAGGACCGGGTTATATACTGGCCAAGACCTATTGACGCGTCCTCGCCGAGCGTCCTGGGCAACAGGTCCCTTCGGGGTCCTGGCTGAAGTCAATAGGATCGCCGATTCCTCCGAAGTCGGAGAGTGTCTGCCTGTATGGCGAGGAACCACCAGTCTGCACACCAATAAGCCAGACATGGGACAACGGATACTCACGCAAACCTCAGGTCCTGTATGACATCACACTGATGATGGACAACAGGATGCCTTCATCCGACATACAGGACTTTGCGTTGGAGCTCAAGCCAATGAACACAAGCAAGCAAGCATATTCTGGTTTCAGGTTGTACAGTTTTACTTTCATTGTGAGAGCTGTAGTAGAGCAGTGGCTAGCATGCCTGCTTGACGGTCCGGCAGCGTTGGTTTGAATTCACAGCGAGGAGGATTTTTTTTTTTTACTTGACCTGGACTCCCATGTAGACACAGCCTAAAATGAGTACCAGAAATGTCTAAGAAAGTAAAGATGGCAGGCGTGATTGGACTAAATCACTCCTCGATGCCCGATTGGTCTATACATGTATGGAAGTGCAAATATATACATAACATGCATCAAGGCACGGAGAAAAGGTCCTTGTTGTCATTGCGCAAGAATACTTCCGTAAGCGCTTTAGTCACGCTTTGATGATATTAGGAGGTTGACAAAGCAGTGCACAAGCGCTGTAACTCTAGCGCGAATCAAATTAAAAGAGATTGTGACAAGAATGAATGGTATCATCCGATCTTTTCAACATTTACAGTAAGACTGAGGAGCTAGACAAGTTGGAGGAATTAGCTATTATAACCTGATGTTTTCAGCATGTAGAGTGAGACAAAACCTAGAAACAGCAAGCATTTTGAAGGAGCTAAAGCCAAATACAATTATTCTAAGATACGCAGATGCCACAGGTTTAATAGCAGTATTCAAGTACAGGGTGTATTTTTAATGGCTGTGCAGTGTTTGAAAATATTGCCGGTCCAAGTTTTGTATTTAACTATTAAGTTGCATGAACTTTACAGAGGGTGAATACAAAACTTGGACCCGCAATATTTTCAAACACTGCACAGTCATTAAAAATACACCATATAGTATGTAACTCAGGCTGTTTAACATGGTAAAGGAGAGCGAGAAGACGGATGGACATTCATTATTAGGAAAGCTGAATGCAAGGTGTTCTCCAAGAGAACTCAAATTTCAATATGCTCCCTATATAGGCAATGTGCAAACTTCAGAAAGATCAAGCGTGTGAAATATTTAGACTACACAATAACTTCCAGTAGAAGATGTGACACAGAGACAACGAAATTAATCTCCATATCAAAGACACTTTTACTAGACTAGGCTATCATCATCAACATCACCAAGTGCCATGCCAGCTGGCGTAGGAATTCATGTCTCCTCACAGAGATCTCGGTCCTTAGTGTTCTGAATCAACTCTAGTGATGATATTCTTCTATGCCACCGTCTCAATCCGTCCAGCATAATTTCTCTTGGTCTGCCTCTGCCTCACTTCCTCTCGATCTTTCCAGTAGTCATGATGTTTCCCAATGCCTCTCTTCTCATCGAATGAGCAAAGAAAGTTGTTTGTCTCTTTCTTATTGTTGTATATAATGTTCTAGTTTCATTAGCTTCTTACAGGCAATCGTTTTTAGTTACTCTGACAGTCCGCAACATTTGTCTCAAGAACTACATCTCTGTTGATTCCAAGTTCTTTCTAATTTGTTCATTTACATCCCAAAATTCACTGCCATACAGCAAAACAGGTTCTATATAGGATTTCGGAACTCTCTTTCTTACATTCAATGATAGGGACTTATTGCATAAGATACTGTTCATTTTCTGAAATGCAGCGTTAGCTTTCCCTATTCTGTTTTTAATCTCTACTGTACATCTTCCATCTGATGGTATAATTGCCCCTAGGTATTTAAAATTACCCACTTGGCAAAGAAATTCCCTTCTATTTCTATTTCACATTTTGGTATCACCTTTGTCTTTTATTTCACCATTGTGATTGTTTTCTTTGTATTCAAGGGGATTCCTTTCTTTGCAATCTTTTACTACAATGTCCCACAATTGTTGCAGATATTTTGCATTATTCGCCACCAATACTGTGTCACCTACAAAGCGTTGATTGTTTATCTTGTAACCTCAAATTAGTATACCTGGCTTCTGTTTTATCTCTCTCATTATTACTTCGCTGTAGAGGGAGAAGATATCCAGTGACAAAACACAGAGGAAGACAGAGTGAATGTGGAAAGTTTAAACATAAGGGCAACAAAAAAAATGTTTTGCGTATCCTTTTACAGGACTTAGCTGTCAACAGCAGCATCTTTCAGCTGTCTGTTGATCTCTTGGCAAGATTACGCTCAGTAGTTTGCCATTGCTTTCTGAGCGGCCAGCTCAGTATCCGCAAGTCACGAGCGGGGGTCGAACCACCTCAGTTCTCGCTCCGCTGCGAGACTCTGCGTGATAAACGGGATTACAGAGAGAAAGTGTTGTAACCCCACAGCCAGAGAGACCGGCATAAGGGCAACAAGTAATAATATAAGCACCAACGTTGGTAAAATACCAGACACATGACGAAAAAGCATATGTAATTATCATTCCAGCAACAGTGATGATGATGACGCACGCACATACCCAAGTTAAATGAATTTAACAATAACATATAAGCATGCATTCAACAGTTCACTGGAGGACGTTTATCAGTAAGACATCGAGTGGCGGGTCAACATTCATTCTATACAGACATAACGACATAAAACTATAATTCTGGACTGATCACACTACAAAATAAATAGAATACTCAAATGCCCCGCTTATACACATAACTGAAAAAGGGAAGCCATAAGAGTCCGTGATTACTAATACATTTATCAGAGTACTTGGTTAGCTGATTTGTTGATGATCCTATGTAAATTTTTACTTTTATTTTCGGTGTATTGACATTCAGGTCGCAGAGTTTTGAAAAGTATTTGAATATTTTTTTTCCGCATATCCTTTCCAGGACATAGCAGTCAACACCAGCATTTTTCAGCTCTATCGTATTGGTGTAGAGACTTTCAATTGGATCCGGCACCGAAGTACCATTTACATAACGATTGCTGCAGAGCTATGCTTTCTCTCTCAAAGTTCAGAAACCTGTGGGGAGAACAAGACCCTACTTGAATCATCACAGCTGCCGAGAGTTGAAGCTCCGGAGTTCCTGCTGTGTGCGATGACCTAAGCAGTTGAGATTCTGTTTTGCTGAGAGAGACTGGATCAAATGGGGTAAAACTCGGTGCAATTAAGTCGATCATCTCGCTTTAACTTTACCTGCGGAAGGCAAGGCGATTCTTGGAACGTTAATCAGACTGGGGGATGTGTAGATAACGCCCCGTTCAAGAGGTGCTCCTACATCTTAGCCAGTGTGAGGCTTTGTCCTGCCTGGTCTTGCAATCTCTGTGGCCGATCATGTCGTCGCTTTGACTTGTATATATTATCATAGAATAGAAGTTATATTAGGAGAGGCCTGTTTGACTCGAAGAATTGTCATAGAATTAAATAATATGAAGCCTATATGACTCGAAGAATTGTCATAGAATTAAATAATATGAAGCCTATATGACTCGAAGAATTGTCATAGAATTAAATAATATGAAGCCTATATGACTCGAAGAATTGTCATAGAATTAAATAATATGAAGCCTATATGACTCGAAGAATTGTCATAGAATTAAATAATATGAAGCCTATATGACTCGAAGAATTGTCATAGAATTAAATAATATGAAGCCTATATGACTCGAAGAATTGTCATAGAATTAAATAATATGAAGCCTATATGACTGGAAGAATTGTCATAGAATTAAGTAACAGCAGGTGAAGTCTATTTGATCTGTAGATGCCATCCTAGTGTAAATGACAGCAACAAAAGACCATACGTCCTGACATGTATTTGACTAATAGACGTTGTCACAGAACAGAAGACATGCCAGCAGAATACACCCGTCATGATATGCCTTTGAATAATAGATCTTGTCATAGAACAGATATCATGGCAACAGAAGGCTATCCAACAAGAGACATATTTGACTAGCAATAACTGTCATAAAATAGAAATCATTGGAGCAGCAGCTTTTATACTATTACATATTGATGTTGTCATAGAATATAAGAAATAGCAGCCGAAGACGACACATCATGAATGTTTCTGTCTCACTGCTGTTGTATAAAATATAAGTCATAGCAGCAGTTTCTTTGACTTATAGATGTCATAGAATATAAGTCATAGCAGCAGTTTCTTTGACTTATAGATGTCATAGAATAGAAGACATAGCAGCAGTTTCTTTGACTCATAGATGTTGTCATAGAATATAAGTCACAGCAGCAGCAGTTTCTGTGACTTATAGATGTTGTCATAGAATATAAGTCATAGCAGCAGTTTCTTTGACTTATAGATGTTGTCATAGAATAGAAGTCATAGCAGCAGCAGTTTCTTTCACTTATGGATGTTGTCATAGAATATAAGTCATACCAGCAGCAGTTTCTTTGACTTATAGATGTCATAGAATATAAGTCGTAGCAGCAGTTTCTTTGACTTATAGATGTTGTCATAGAATATAAGTCATAGCAGTAGTTTCTTTGACTTATAGATGTTGTCATAGAATATAAGTCATAGCAGCAGTTTCTTTGACTTATAGATGTTGTCATAGAATATAAGTCATAGCAGCAGTTTCTTTGACTTATAGATGTTGTCATAGAATATAAGTCATAGCAGTAGTTTCTTTGACTTATAGATGTTGTCATAGAATATAAGTCATATCAGCAGCAGTTTCTTTGACTTATAGATGTTGTCATAGAATATAAGTCATAGCAGCAGTTTCTTTGACTTATAGATGTTTTCATAGAATAGAAGTCATATCAGCAGCAGTTTCTTTGACTTATAGATGTTGTCATAGAATATAAGTCATAGCAGCTGCAGTTTCTTTGACTTATAGATGTTGTCATAGAATATAAGTCATAGCAGCAGTTTCTTTGACTTATAGATGTTGTCATAGAATAGAAGTCATATCAGCAGCAGTTTCTTTGACTTATAGATGTTGTCATAGAATATAAGTCATAGCAGCTGCAGTTTCTTTGACTTATAGATGTTGTCATAGAATATAAGTCATAGCAGCAGTTTCTTTGACTTATAGATGTTGTCATAGAATAGAAGTCATATCAGCAGCAGTTTCTTTGACTTATAGATGTTGTCATAGAATATAAGTCATAGCAGCAGTTTCTTTGACTTATAGATGTTGTCATAGAATAGAAGTCATATCAGCAGCAGTTTCTTTGACTTATAGATGTTGTCATAGAATATAAGTCATAGCAGCTGCAGTTTCTTTGACTTATAGATGTTGTCATAGAATGTATATCACAATAGTAGTTTATTAGGCTCATATAATTTGCCATAGAATATAAGTTACAGGATTAGTTTATTTGGCTCAGAGATGTTGTTAAAGAATAGAAGTCACAGCAACAGCAGACGTAGCAGCAGAAGACAACAAATAAGGAAGAGGTGGTAGAAGGAGTGAAAGAACTGAAGCAGTAGGAGTAGAAAAAAGAAATTAACCTCAAATAGAATACGATAAACAAAAGAAGGAAGCTGAAAACAAGAAGAACATAAGACAATTAAAAGTAACTGCTCAGACTGACTTGCCTGTGGATCATTCTGGACAACTCGAAACTTCACCTCTATGTTCTCAGCAAAGTAATCTACATCGGTTTGGGCGAATCCAGAAGCCTTACCTTGTAGAAAGATTGAATATAAATAAAATCAAGTAAATAATGAAGCCTGACACAAATTACACATTTATTATTCACCATTTACATAATATGTTTTATTTGCTTGCAATTTTAATAGGTGTTAACAACATATTTACACGAATGTGTAGACTCAATATGATGATGTTAATAAAATAGTTGTGGTCTTCAGTGCATATCCATCACGTCCAATTAACGTTCATAAAATTCCATAACCTGTCATAGCCGGTCTCCCTGGCCTAGACTTAACGTATTTCTCCGTAATCCCGTATATACTCGTGAGTAACGTAACCTGCGCGAGAATCGGTTGCGGTTCTCGCTGCGTTGGTAACTTACGGGGTATGTGAGCCGGTCGCTCAGAAAGCAATGGCAAACTACTGAGCGTAATCTTGCCTAGTACATCAACAGCAGCTGAAAAATGCTGATGTTGACTGCAACGTCCTGTAAGGGATATGGAAAAAAAATCTTGTCATATATCTATTTATGATATTATTATATTACCAATGCATGGCTGTGCCTGTCAAACTGAATGGTCTTAAACAACTCATTGATGTATTGATAACCTGGCTTCTAGATAGAATATGCACTTGAAACCCATATAACTGGTTGATATTGGGGATTCATGTTTTTTAGTAGTGTTGTATTAAACTTGCACGACAGAAGACGGTACTACCTGATTTATCAGTCATATTCACTACAGCCTTGGGTTGCAGTCATTATGCCTTTTTGAAGCACAATGTAACAAACTATCGTCTGTCAAGACGGCAAGGTGCCAATAAGATTTGGGGATTCGGATAGTGTACGGCGGTTAGCATCATTTTGCAGTATGCGTTTGTGATCAATCAGATAAGACAGTGGTTCTCAACCGGTGGGGAATTCCCCCCAGGGGGGAATTTTGGGGTTTCCATGGGGGGGGGGGGATGAAGATTATTTCAAGATCAATTTAATACAAGAACCGATTACTTGATCTTGATTTTGCTTTCATACTTTACGCTTCTGTACGATCACCCTTCTGAAATTCATTTTATAACGTAAGTAGATCTGCAAATCACGTTTTATGTAGATGTCTAGACTTGTTTTAGTATGTGCTATTAAATTTAGCTTCAATTATTACCTATACTATGGTGGGGCAGGGGGAAATTTTTAGGGAGGAAATACAAAAAAAAAAGGGGGGGGGGGGTATGACGTTCTAAAAATATGGTAAGGGGGGGGGGGGATGATGTCCTAAAAATATGTTGGGGGGGGGGGGGGGGAATGACGTCCTAAAAATATGGTGAATGGGGGAACGGACCAAAAAAGGTTGAGAACCACTGAGATAAGACATTCGAAGAAACCAAAGTAATCACAGCAATTGCAATTCTGTGGTTTTACACGCTATTATTCTAAACCACTCAGCTTAAGACACTTTAAGACACTCAATAGTTGTAAAGAATATTTTATGTGTTCACATTATACGTTGTCGTTCATTCCGTGTAATCTTTAGCATTATATTTTACAATTTGGGCAAATACAGTCTATTTCTCTTAAACTATTGCTTGAAAGTGAACGAAATTAAATTAATCAGCTGGAAGCTTCTTAAATGCCCGCATGTGTGCTCTACAATAATAGTTAATAGTCAACACCCAGGCTCTTCAAAACATACAGTGAAAGTCAGAGAGCCATTGCCATTGACCAGAGTGCAGTGAGGTCAATTCTTAGTAACAATAAGTCAAGAAATCTTGAAGATGTCAGAGAAAATGTTCACAACTTGTTCGTAACATGGGCACTCACATCACAAGGAAGCAGATCATCATGTGCAATCTACACGGTAGTAAAATAACTTCGTGACAGCCGAGGTAGAGCAGTGGTTTGCACGCCTGCCTGTCGGCCTGGTGTTTATGTATTTGTCTCCCCTTCATTAAGGAGATATTCTTTCATTCACCTGGCCTGCCATGTCGACCCAGCTTACAATAAATACACACACATTTCCTGGGAAGTCAAGGCGACCGGCTTGATATTGCCCACATCACATGGCCTATCGGATGACGACTGGCAACAAAATGGGGGCCAGTAGGCTACCTCGTGAATTGGACCCGCGCTAGTGTAGTGGCTGGACGCTTGCCTGTCGGCCCGGTGGTCGTAGGTTCGAAGTGGCACCGAGGCAGATTCTTAAAACTGACCTGGTCTCCCATGCTGACCCATTCTAAATACGTCCTAGGAAATGGCCTGTGAAGTGTAGGCGGCCGGCGTGATTGTGACCACATCAGCCCTCCAGTGCCGGTTGGTCTGTATAGATATGGATCTCACAGTACCATATGCCCAGTTCGCCTGAAGGCGAGTACAGGGGTCGTTTACTTACTGGCCTTGACCTCATAACATAGCTTGAAATATGTTTACACTTGACATTTGTTTCGGCGTGTCTTAGACTTCACGGGGAGAAAGCTTAGCGCTCTAAACCAGCCGTCAAACATGTTTGTCAAATATTTGCAATGTCCGACTTGTTTGAGGTAAATATTACCGATACAAGTGTCCTATGGAGTTAACACATTTCTGAGGTTCTTTTTTTCTGTTAGGCGTCTTTGTATTGAAACTGTGTTACTCAAAACTAAAAGCCATGTTATACAGGAGGGTTGTCGAATTAGTTTGAAATGTGCGTGCGCATGAACGCGCGCGCGCACACACACACACACGCGCGAGCGTGAGGGACAATCATTAAGTAACATGGGTTTTATTATACAATGTATGGAAGAGTATGAACAACGGCAAATATTATTTCAGGACACAAATTGGCCTTTAAGCAATACCTAATGTAGGGGCCGTGAGGATCGAACAGTTTGCGCACTTGTAATAGCGATTACAAAATGGCTGCTCCACTGTCAACTTGCATCGTTGAAGAACAGCGAGGAGTTATTCGTTTTTTGTTGTTGTTGTTTTTGTTGTTGTTGTGTGGTCCGGGGGTGTTAAACCTCGTGAAATCAACAGAAGAATGATGATTCAGTATGGGGACAGTTGTTGAGATTGTCAGGGAGGAGTGTATAAATGGGTAGAACGATTTCAAAATGAAAGACCAAACATCATTGATGAACCGCATAGTGGGAGACCTATGAGTGTGGGAAAGTCATAATAGCTATCGTTTGGGATATCAAGAGCTTTATATCGGTGCATTTCCTGGAAAGGGATGCGATTGTGACTAGTGCTAGACACTGTGACATGACAGTAAACAAACTGAAGCCCACGATACAATCGAAACATTGGGGACGTCTCTCAAAAAGAGTTTCTTGCTCCGCGTACGGTGGAAACACTATGCGCTCTAACATTTGAGGTCTTGAAACATACAGACTCGTGTTGGTAGCATCGGTCTTGTTTGGACCCTTGATAGAACATTTGCGGGGTCCGAGGTTTGGAGATGCCAACGTGGTAACGGACGCGGTGCAAAACTGGTTTAAGGCCACACCCTAAACACCTTTCCTGGAATGCATCAACAAGCTAGTGGACAGGTGAACCAAGTGTGTTACCAGACAGGGAACTGTGTTGCCACACAGGGGGACTGGTGAGAAATAACCCCCCACAAAATGTATAGTTTGCACTATTGTAAAAAAGTTATCCGTAAAATGCCTATCGCTTAAAGACTTCCCCTTGTGTGTGTGTGTGTGTGTGTGTGTGTGTGTGTGTGTGTGTGTGTGTATATATGTGTGTGTGTGCGCCGGCAAGCGTGTGTGTGATATAATTAAATTCAATTAATATAAGATACACATGTTATCAAATGAACGAATTAATCTAATTAAATATCAAATGTAGAAATGAAACTTTTTGGTCAAACTACGGATTCTTACTTCGCTAAACCAAAAAAATTAATGAATTGTTGCTCTAGAAATTAATACAATACTATATGCGAAATTCACACAGTCAGTATTCTGGGATGCACATAATTCTAACTCAGAAATGCACATTGTACTTCACACAAGCAATCATAACATTGACTTGAGATTCCATATCAACCCAGCCTAAAATGGTACCAGGAAATATCTTGACAAGTCAAGGAGACTGGCGTGATTTTCACCCAGGACCGATCGGTTTATAAAATTATGGGTCTAACACCATATGCTCTGTTTGCTTGTGTGTACAAAGGTGTACAGGACGTGTAAACTGGTGGTTTACAGTTAACCAGGAATGCAAACATAGCAAATAACTGGAGTTACACATGATAAACCTTTAAATACAATTTCAACCAACTTAAAACATCTTGCGGATTTATTATGTTAGAATATGCAACATCACCATTATTACAAGAAGTAGTACATTACTAACCAATAATCCATACACAGTGCAAAGCCAGGTGTTAATAAAGTGTGAAAATAGGAACATGATGGAGGAAAATACCTTCACTTATGCTCAGATGGCAGCCTTTACAATGTTCAGAGATTGAAGAACAAGACCAAAATTAGAAGGGTAATGTTCAGCGATTTGGTTACTGACGCAGTTCGTAATCTCACATACCAGCGTTCGAAACACAGCTGCGGGCGATTTGGCAGCAGACCGCATTGTGCATTTTTTACAAAACGGTATGGGTGCGGGTCGTTCAGAAAGCAATCGCAAACTACTGAACGTAAACTTGCCAAGAGGTCACAGCAGCAAAAAATTCCGGTGTTGACTGCATCGTCCTGTAAAGGATATCCATCCATCATGTGCCATGCCGGTAAGCGTGGGCGGTCATGTTCTGCCATCTAACTCGATCACCAGAGTCGTGGATCAGCTCTGTGTTTCTGTCTCGACCATGCCACAAGGCCAAGCCATCCAGGTACTAGCTTCTAGGTCTTCCCCTTGGTCTGTTCCCCACGATCTTACCAGTTGTAAAGGATATGCAACTAACTATTTTTATGGGTTATGTGTCTACCCAAGAACTTCTACAGGATGACCATGAATTAGAGGGATATATTATATCAAAGGGTGTTTTATGCAAACACGACTAAAAATAGCACAGGTATCACATTTAGCATAAGAACGAAAACATTTACAGAACACCACCCCCTGCTGCTTCCACCTTTGACGTTTAACAGCATATGTCGACCAAAAGCCGCCGTCCATGTAGGGAAATATAATGGATTTAAATAAAATCTTTAGACGTCAGCTATAGGGCAAGCAGAACCATTGTCCTAATACATTAATATCAACGTTGAATCATGTAACATACAGGGTGGATTCGCAAGTTCAGGGCTTTTAACCTAGGAGTTAACAACGCTATTGATCATAGTGTTTGCACAAGGAGGGTCCTGTTCAGTTTCAAAGTGGTCGGTATTTTCTCGTTATTGATGAAACTAACGTTTTATTACATTGGCGCGTTAACGTCTCATTCACGACGTCAAGTTTTTATATCCCGCACGGGGTTCAAATGTCTCACACAAGAAGGGACTTGACTTCCTTACTTGTTCAAAACATTGGTGATAGTGGCGCTTCATCGCAGAGTCCTAGCATGGATGCAAAAAAAAATTGTGTGTATTTGAAGAGAACATTAATTGAGCGTGCAATTGAAGTAAACAAAGATCTACATCTTTGCATCATTGACTACACAAAGGCTTTCGATAAAGTAGGGCATATCGACATGATAAAGATGCTTGCAGGTCTACAAATTGATAATTGATGAGTAATACTTTAGACTTGTAAAAGACATATATTGGAAACAACAAGATGGTATAAAGATCGATAATGAAGTAGGTCAATATCAGCCTATTAAGAGAGGTGTGCTGTAGGAATGTGCAAAGACTCCAGATTTCCCCCATTTCCCCTTTAGTGCAGTGAAAATATTCGAAATTTAGAAGATATGTAGAGGAATCCTCATTGGGGGACAAATCATCAACAATATAGATATGCAGATGTCTTTTCCTTGGAGTATTAAGCTTCGGCCAGATCCTCTGATCACGCCTTGCTTCACCATTCTCTCCGCGTCATGATGATTTATTTATGTATTCTTTAATACTATTATCATTATCCCATAGGGCGCTGACTACGTCTGCCTTATCGTGCACACAATCCAATGATGGCCACTGGTCGCGGACGTGGAACGTCTGGTGGTCGGGTGGAGTGGTGCCAGGTCTATGGACTCCTGAGGGACATCCGTTGCATTTTCCCTAGCAGGCAGGCTCTACTAGCGTGACGGATACTTCCTGCAAATAAATCAATCACCTATGGACTCTATACACAAGACCATCACCAGAGTTCGATGCTCTATACCAACTGCTACTTGCACCAAAATGTGTTTCAATTGATTGATTAATTAATTAATTATTACTTATTTCTTGTTACTATATGATAAAAGTCCTCTAAAAGTACTGGAGAGTTTTGGTCAGAGACCATAACTTTATGAAGGGAAAATCCCAACTGCACCTCCCTGCGGTAGAGGATGGAAACACACTACGGTGTGGCTAACACAGCTCTGGGGACCGAGTATCCACCGGAATAAGTGGACAACTCTGCAGCTGAGCAGAGCAGGGCACTCACTTGTCCTTACAGTCGGAAATGGCTGTCAAAGGCAGAGGTAAAAAGACCACCATGTGAATGTGGAAGGCAAGGGGAAACCACCATATTATCTTCCCAAGACTTCATGGCAAAACATATATCAAAGTTAGTGAAGGACGTTAATGGCTGTCTTAGGGCATCCTCGTCCGGTAGGGACAGTCATGAGCCACAGGTGACACCAGACCATCATCCAGCTACTGATGGAAAAATCTTAACTAAAATAAATAAATTTAGAGTAGGAACATGGAATGTTAGGACATTAAATGAGCTAGGAAAGTTGACCAATGTTCTAAGAGAGATGGATAGCATGAAAATGAATATATTAGGCGTTAGTGAGATGAGATGGAAGGGATCGGGCAAAATTATAGCTGACAATCACACAATAATTTATTCTGGAGGGGATACACATGAAAAAGGTGTAGGAATAATATTAGACGAAAAAACAGCCAAGTCAATTAATGGATACTGGTGTATTTCAGATAGAGTTATTATGGTAAAAATCAAAGGCAAACCAATAGACATAAATATTATACAAGTATATGCACCAACAGCAAGCAGTAGTGATGAAGAAATACAACACTTTTACGACGAAATAGAAATGGCGATGGCTCAAATTAGATCACAAGAAATAAAGATAATACTTGGTGATTTTAATGCAAAAGTAGGAAAGGGAAAAATGGAGGATGTAGTGGGGAATTATGGTTTAGGTACAAGAAATGAAAGAGGGGAAAAGCTAATAGAATGGGCAAATATCAATGATATGATAATTGGAAACACATGGTTTAAACACGATAAAAGACGACTGTACACATGGATAAGCCCAACCAAATTGACTACATACTAATTAATAAAAGATTTAGAAATGCTTTAATGAATGTAAAGACAACGCCTGGTGCTGACTGTAATAGTGATCATGTACCACTATGTGGACAAATAAAAGTAAGATTAAAGAGAGGGAAAAAAATGGTTAAGAACATGCGACTTAATAAAGAGGTTCTGAAAATAGATAAAGAAATGCAAGAACAATACAGAGTGACTGTGAAAAATAGGTACAATGCAATAACTAAAATACAGAGTATAGATGAACAATGGGAAATGTTAAGGGACTCCATTCATCAAACTAGCAAAGAAGTATTACCGGAGAGAGGCAAAATAGCTAAGAAAAAATGGATGAATGAAGATATCTTAAAACTGATGGACAAAAGAAAACAGAGTAAAAATGACAAACAAGAATACGCTAAGATAAATAAAGAAATAAAAGATAAATGTGGAAAGGCTAAAGAAAGTTGGTTAAACGAGCAATGCAAAATAATTGAATTAAATTCCATTAAAGATACAAAAAATATGCACAGACAAATCAGTGAGCTTACAGGAAGAAAATTAAGAATAAATACAGGGTGTTTGAAATCAAAAACAGGAAAGATAATATTAGAGGAAGATGCTATAATGAAGAGGTGGAATGAGTATATAAGAGAATTATATGAAGGAGAAAGGGAAGAATTAACAGAAGATAGTAACTTAGAAGGTCCACCTATTCTGAAAGAAGAAGTCGCTGACGCTATGAAACGTATGAAGAAAGGAAAAACAGCTGGGCCAGATGAAATCACAATAGAAGAATTAGAAGTATTGGGAGAATTTGGAGTAGATATATTAACCAAAATGTTGAATGATATTTACAGCAGTGGATATTTACCCAGTGATATGCTGAAATCTGTATTTATAGCTATACCAAAAAGACCAGGAGCAATTGATTGTGAAGATTTTCGTACAATTAACCGTATAAACCATATCACTAGGCTTCTACTCAGAATCATAATGAGAAGAACCAAAAATAAAATAAAAATGGAAATTAGTGAAGAACAGTATGGATTTGTGGAAGGAAAGGGCACAAACAATGCAATTTATACATTACGGACACTAATAGAAAGGTCAATAGAGAAACAGAGAGACATATATTTGTGCTTCATAGATTATACTAAAGCATTTGATAAAGTAAAACATGATGAACTGATTAAAATGCAGGAAGATATCAACACTGATGGAAAAGATTTAAGAATAATAAAGAATATTTACTGGAACCAAGTAGCAGCAATTAAAATGGGAAATAAAGAGGGTAGTTATGAACAGATAAAGCTAGGAGTACGACAAGGGTGTGTCTTGTCACCAGATCTTTTCTCCCTTTATAGCGAAGTAATAATGAGAGGGATCAAAGAGATGCCAGGAATACTAGTTGAAGGTTATAATATAAATAATATACGCTATGCAGATGACACAGTATTGGTGGCGGATAATTCAACAGACCTACAACAATTATTAGACGTTGTAGTAACAGAGAGTGCAAGGAAAGGACTCTCCTTGAATATCAAGAAAACAGTAACAATGGTAATATCAAAGAAAATGGTGACACCAAAATGTGACATAGAAATAGAAGGGAAAATCCTTAACCAAGTTGATAATTTTAGATACCTAGGGGCATTTATACCATCAGATGGAAGATGTACAACAGAGATTAGGAGCAGAATAGGGCAGGCAAAAGCCGCATTTCAGAAAATGAAGAGTATCTTATGCAATAAGTCACTATCACTGAATGTAAGAAAGAGAGTGATGAAATGCTATGTAGAACCAGTTTTGCTGTATGGCAGTGAATCTTGGAATGTAAATGAACAAATTAAGAAGAAATTAGAAGCAACAGAGATGTGGTTCCTGAGACGAATGTTGCGAATTCCTTGGACTGCCAGAGTAACTAACGACGACTGCCTGAAACAGGCTAACGAAACTAGAACATTATATACAACAATAAGACAAGAGACAAACAGCTTTCCTCGGTCATGTGATGAGAAGAGAGGCATTGGAGAACATCGTAACAACTGGAAAGATCGAGGGGAAGAGAGGCAGAGGTAGACCAAGAGAAGTGATGCTGGATGGATTGAGACGGTGGCATGGAGGAATATCAGCAGCAGAGTTGATCCATAAAACCAAAGACTGAGATCTATGGAGAGCCATGAACGCCTACGCCAGCCGGCACGGCACTTGATGATGATGATATGATAAAAATGAAGTGAAGGTGAGAAAGCATGTTACACAAACAAGGTAAAAGAGACACAGGCCAAGATATATTCGAACACCATCGTGTGTAATGCCAGTGTCTTAACCATACATATCTCAACTACATTATCTTCTCCTTCTTCAGCGTTCCGAGCCATTGAGGTTCTTTGCTGCAGATACAAGCCGTCTCCATTCGTCTCTCTGGTGGACCTTCTCTTGCCAGTTGTTGACTCAAGTACATGCCATTTTAAATTACCAATTCTATGGTTCAGAAAAAAGTAAAGAAAAAACTGGGACACACTGGGCAAAGTTAACTGAAGGGAAGTGTTGTGTAAGTGCGGCTGAATGTGTTAAAACAAATGGGTGCCCCCCTGGAGGAAAAAAAATTCAGAAGGAGAGGCAGAGGAACACGAAGGCAAAGAAGACGAAAGGGACGAGTACGACAAGGAGGATGAAGACGAAAACGAAGAGGAAGGTGAGGATGGAGCAGCAGCAGCAACAGCAGAAGAAGAAGAAGAAGAAGAAGAAGAAGAAGAAGAAGAAGAAGAAGAAGAAGAAGAAGAAGAAGAAGAAGAAGAAGAAGAAGAAGAACAACAACAACAACAACAACAACAACAACAACAACAACAACAACAACAACTGGCACATCACAATCAACATACGTGATCCTGAGAAAAACAACTGGTCAACATTTCGTTGACCTTCTCTCCGTGTAGTTTTTACCCTTAATACATTCATTGTTAAGCTTGCATTAATCAGCTGTCTTACATCCATCAGTACTTACAATACTTCATGTGGTTACATTCATTGAGTAGCTTACAATCAACGATTACCTTACATTCATCAATAACCATAATTCATATATACCAATAATCATCGATTAGCCTATAGTTTATAATACTTCATTAGCTTACATTCATCTATCACCCTTCCCTCATGATTACCTTATATTCATCAATTTCATTTCACCCATCGATTATCTTACATTCATCGAGTACCTTTCACTCATCGACCACCTTAAATTTATCCAACGCCTTACCCTGATCGATTCGCGTAACCCGTAAACCATGAACGCATCGGTTATAAATATTAATTGTGTGAAGTGTTTCTAATGTTGAAATTTAGCCTTGATAATAGCCGATCCAATTTTATGTTTTCGATTTCCAATTACCGTTGGATATTTTAGCGCGCGCAAAACCCACACGTCTCATCTACGTTTAAGGCGTTACCGAAGAAAGCTAGATGACCGATCAACTACCATAGAAATTAAGAGTAGTGAACCAAGCTCGGGTGCCTGTATCTTGTAAAATTAAAACTGCGCGCTGTACACGATCTTTACGAGTGGTAGACGGAAGCGTACTCGTACGGCATTTTACACACTAGATCCAAAAGAAAAGAATGATCAAATCAGTCAGAAGGCCACCAAACCTTACTCAAGACGACTACCACGTTATGGACAGACCAGAACAGGTCATTCTTCTGCGCCTCAGAACAGGACACAATAGATTACGCAACCACATGTATACAAGATTCAAGATTGGTGACTCAGCCATGTGCACATGTCGTTTGGCGTCGCAGACAGCAGAGCACATACTCCAGGATTGCCCAAACTACAACATATCCAGGCGAACCTTCTGGCCTAGAGAGACAACAGTGGAAGATAAACTCTATGGACCGCTGAATGAACTAAAAAAGACTGTTAGATTCATACAAGAGACAACATTGCAGTTATAAACATATTTTAGGCGAACGAAAGAAGAAGACACACTAGATCCCTCGCCAACCACATGTCTATTCGTGTTTCTTTTAGAAAACATGCACCGTGTGACTATTATCATGTGCAATGTCAGCAGGCGTAGGCGTTCATACATCTCTACAGAACAGACACTGCTGTTCTGTCTAGTTCTAGTGATTCTATTCCTTCAAGCCACCGTGCCAGTCCATCCAACATCATTTCTCTTATCTGCCCCTGCCTCGTCTATCACTGATCTTTCGGTAGTCACAGTATTTTCTTATTTATATTTTCTTATTACACGACCACAGAGCACTGTTTCCCTATTTCTCATCATCATCATCATCATCATCATCATCATCATCATCATCATCATCATCATCATCATCATCATCATCAACATCATCATCATCATGTGCCATGCCGATTAGCGTGGGCGGTCATCTTTCGCCATCTCACACGATCACCAGAGTCGTGAATCAACTTTGCGTTCTTGTCCAAAACATGGCTTTCATGGCATCTGTAACGAAGGTAGTTTGCCATTACTTTCCTTCTTAGTAGTGACAATACTGGTCGATGACCGTTGTTATTGTGTGTGTGTGTGTGTGTGTGTGTGTGTCACCCCCCCCCCCTACCCCCAATAAAGAGATCTTCTGCCTACCATCGCGAAATCGGAGACCATAACTTACAACTATCTGTCGGCTGTTCTTCAACTTATCCACTCCCTGCCCACATGGCTTCATGTAAACCTGATCGGTGAGCTAAACGAATAATCTACCTTGCCAAAGGGTGTCCCGTAGGCTAGAGGAAGGAACGAGGCACCTTATATATTTATTTTTCAGTCTCCTTTAAATACAAATTAATTTGTGTGTCTATCTAAACACAACCCAAAGTGGCATATGAATGTGACATCTATTAGTCAGTGGCATACGATAACTGTATGTAATAAGTAATATGTGATGATGATGATTGCCATGACCTGAGTTACGTCATGGCATAGTCAAGCCATAACCCAGTTTAGATTAGGTTAAAGGTTATGGCAGTGTTCAGGAAGTGGCACCTGGAACGTGAAAAGTGGATACTTTTCACAAAGCGTGAAAACGCGGGAACTCGCTTCGGGTGGACACGAGGCGAGTCCTAAAAGAGCAGTCTGCGTTCAGACATCGTACAGTACGGACATGGTCAGATGTGTACAAAGCAACGGCTAAATACCATGCCGATCGTTTTAATGAGTGTTAGAACTTGGTCGGTTTTGTCAGATGTTGAATATTTGCAGGTGTAATTGCATTGTATAATGTGCTTAGATGAATATAAACTGTGGAAAACGTCGTTGTCGTTGTTTCATGAATAATTACATTCTGTTCGCCATCATTGGAGTGAAGAGAGAATGTAAAGGTAACTAATGACAAGGGTTGGATCCAGAAGAAGTTGTGCCCAACCGGAATAACACACACACACACACACACACACACACACACACACACGCAAGCACGCACACACACACTCACACACACAAAACACACAGCACACGACGAAGGTGCTTTACACAGAAAGCTTGCGATGCAAGAAATTAGCCATGGGTGATGACATGACGAGGGTGATCGAAGTAAGAACTCCCAGGCATCGGAAACATCACTGTCAAGGTCTCACATAGAGTAGGTATGGACATAAAGTTAGAAGGGATTTCTAAAAGGGATATAACACCAATATAGGGGAAATAAACGTAACCACTCGAATGCTCGACACAATCTTGAGCCTTCGAGAAGAATGGGTCAGTTTGCCTACAGCTCCGTGGACACAGGTGGAACCCGCCTACAGCGTACCAGGACCTGTTCCACGAGAAGCTCGAAGAGAGTTACACCCCGTGTCCGCTGGACACACTTCGAAGGGCAGACGGCGTTGGGCACCGAGGACGAAGCAGGGTTTAGCTTAAGGGGGACTTGATAGATAGAAACCAAGTGTATTTAAGGATTGTTGATTATAAGATAGTTGATACTGTTTTGCTGTGATGATTATGTGTATGATTGCTTTATTATGAACTCCTGTGATATAGTAAAGATTGTAACTGGCTGCGAAACCCATTCTTCGCCAGATTACTGTGAATAAATTATATCAGAAAGTATCAGAATGGAGTTTGTTGCCTGTCTGAACCCGAGTTTCATTTCCCTAGGTCTTGAGGACGTTGACAGGCTATTTGGGGGCTCAAGCCGGTTTTGGCAAGCTCAAGACGATTAAATTATACTTCAATTTCTCGACAGCTCTTGGTTTTGCCAAGTAAAATATATTAACATTCATACATGACAAAGTCTCAAGTTTACAGCGACTATCTTCTCATCTTTTCATAAACTATCGTAGTCCCTCTAGAAATATTACTGATAAACCATATATATATATATATATATATATATATATATATATATATATATATATATATATATATATTCTTCTTCTTCTTCAGCGTTCCGAGCCATTGAGGTTATATATATATTAACATTGACATGACTGGACAATAACTGTGACAAAATACTAATCTTTTTCATTCCAACGACAGATTGTTCCGCAAAAAGTTGTGTGCATGTAAATTGTTCTCCAGCAGTAGCGAAAAGACCGGAGAACCAAACAACAACACTACAGCAAGAAACCAGCAAATCAGATAAGTCCCATAGGTTTCATGCTAATTGTAGCTCTAAACGATACTCATTTTTTTTCCTGTATGTAACATTTTTTCTATATATTGCAATTTATTATCTGTACATGCAAATTTCATATCTATTTGAATTTATTCTGTAGAAAGTGTATATGTAAACATTAAGGGACATAACCAATTGTTGTACACCCAAACTTTTTCCAAAGGGATTTAATTTCTAAAAATGTAAATTTAGCCAAATTTACAAAATGTCAACACTTGAACAGTGTATTGAGTTAGGACTTAAATTAGGCTATACTGCAGATAAACTGTCAGAATGGGCGCAAAAAACGCATTCAGAAAACATAGCGAGAGAAGACAGGGCAGCTGAAAGAGAACAAAAACGACTGCAGATGCAAATGGAAGCTGAAAATAAAAAGTTAGAAATCGAAGCTGCTAGCAAACAAGCTCAATTAAACGCAGAAACAAAGAAATTAGAGATAGAATCAGCTTTAAAACAAAAAGAAATCGAAACGCAAACACAATTAAAAGTCAAACAAATGGAGATTGACTCCAACATGGAAATTTCGGTAAATGAATTGAGGAGTAAAGAAGAGGAGCAAAAATACAACAAATACAAAGGCTTAGTCAAACCTTTCTGTTCAGGAGACTCCATAAGTGCATATTTAGAAAACTTTGAGTGTTTAATGTCATATCATAGCATTGCAAAAGTCGATTGGGCATTTATCCTTATGAGAAACTTAGCATTAGAGCTCTTAAAAGTGATTGAAACAATTCCACAAGACATGAGGAAAGATTACGACTATCTAAAACATAGAATATTGCAACATTTTTCACTAGACACAGCAGGTTATCAATTGCAGTTTTCAAAATTGTCACCATCACCCAACCAAACGTTCATAGACTACGTGTCTACAGTCCAAGATATTTGCACTATATGGTTTACCTCAGCGAAGACAAACAACAGCTATGATAAACTAAAAGATCTAATAATAATGGACAAGATTATGTATACAATACCCACTCCTTTCTCTAAATTTCTAAGACAAAGTGATTGTAAGACTATTCAAGAAGTCGAGCAGAAAGGAAGTGCTTATTTCACAGCAAATCGTGACAATTAAACACTAGTCAGAATGAAACAGCAGCTGTCACAAACACCAAATACTCTAAACCAAGTGATAACAAATTCAAACAACGCTCTAAATTCTCAAAGCCAGTCCTGTGTCAATATTGTCATTTAACTCATGAACAGTACGCTATATGTGACAAGGCACCAATCTACCCACACCACCTCCAAATGATCGTGGAAAAATAAAGAAACAAAAGAAACGCCTATAGAAGAGCGGTTAAGTGCTTCTTTTGTTCTGCGTACGGCCATTATAGCGGGCGTTGCGACGGCCGCAAGATGATGAAACAGGCCAATGCAGCATTAGTAGATACATCTACAGATGAAGAAATCGAAGAGCTTAATCAGTGTGACATCAAGAATGAAAGTGAGAATGAATCAGTGAATGCCCTAGAATTCATCAATACCATCAATAATAACACCTGTAACACATGTAAAAAGTTCCAGTTGGATACCACCCTTGAATGTGGCCATACAATTCGTGTATCCAACGAAATGGCCAACGCAGCCTTAGCGTCGAAAGGCAAGTTAAAATTTGTAAAAGGTTTTGTAAATAATCAACTTTGTACAATCATGCGTGACAGTGGGGCGACTCTGGTTGGCATTAAAAAGACTTTAATTAATGACAGAGACTACACACACAACTATGTGACATGTCGCACATTCGCAGGTAACATCGAAAGATACCCCCTGGCATTGGCAGAAATTCAAACACCTTTTGTGTCAGGACAAGTGCTGTGCACGGTATTAGAAAACCCGTGCGCGGACATTATTCTCGGGAATCTTCCCATAAAATCATGTTCTGAGAAAGATATCAAAGAATGGGAACAAAAAAACTGCATTCAAACATCAAGCAGTGATCCCAGAACAAAAGAACACAATTTTATGTCTCAAACTGCCAAAAGCATCAAGGAGACCACCAATGACGGAATTCCAAACGAATTCACAGAGGTGCATAACACAGGGGCAATGGAATCTTTAAATGACATCATCAGCATAAAACCTCAAACTGAGGACGCCATCAAAGAAGAAAACTATAAACCTGTAAATGTGCAACAAAAGACAGACAACGCTAACATAGTAACTCGACAAACAACTCAGATAACCCACATGAACAACCAGACAGATAGAACAAGGGACACTACTAGTGACAAAGAAGTATTATTAACAAACAAGAGTCATCATATGTGTTCATCGCAAATTTATCATCTATCAATGACACATAAAACAAAAACGGAAACAACACATAAACCTGCAGAAAGTTATGCAGATACAGAAAGAACATCATCAAACAGCAATCATGCAAGCAAACAGTATGCAAATAAACAAACACAAACAATTGACTTCACACAAAATAAAAGTCAGAAACGATTGCATACAAACAAATCGCTTTATTGCATGAAGAAAAATAGCAAACGATGCGTGTCAAAACCCATCAGTACAAAAACTAGCATCAAAATAAAATCACCATCTACCAGTTTAGCAGACAAATACAGCAATTTCTTTGAAACACACACCTCAACCAACAAGAGTAGACAATCACATTCACCAAACATTAGAACGAACAGAAACAAATTACTGACACTCTTGCTACTGTTGCTAGCAACACAACTTGCAACAACACGACCTATCTTTCAAAAACTATCTTTCACCACTATCTGGATAACAAACACATTTTCCAGCATAATTACCATCTCATTCATATATCAGTCAACATTGCGCCATATTGAAAGAGGGAAAACCATGATACAGTTCATTAACTCCTATTGGTGCAAAATTGTCCATATAACTCTGATATATGCCTATTCTAAATTCAGTTTCACTCGTACATTGTTTAGACTTATTATTACATCAATACCCATACAATTATGTATTATTTGGAATTGTAAGAGTATCAGTTTAGAGGATTCAATGTGCAAATTGAAATCTGTTTTTTCCAATCCATCCCTACTCAGATTACCAAACACCGATTTACCATTTATATTAACCACAGATTCAAGTGCTATCGCGATCGGAGGATGTCTAATGCAAGAATATGAAGGCGTGAAACACCCAATCCTGTACGTAAGCCGGAAGTTAAAAGCGGCGGAAACCATGTATTCCACAGCTGAGATGGAAGCCTTAAGTTTGGTTTTCTGTGTTCTCCGACTACGTAAGTTCTTTCTTGGCTCCCACTTCGTTGTCTTCACGGATAATTCTCCACTGCTGTCATTAGAGAGGGCCAGCCAAAAAAATCACAGATTGGCAAGATGGTGCCTTTTGTTACAAGATTTCGACTTCGAAATCCATCACATTAAAGGGAAAGATAACTTAATTCCTGATATTTTATCAAGATTACCCAATGCACCAGCAGATTGACACTATTTACGTTGATTAGTTGCCATATGATAAGCTGTGATATTTTATTCTGTTGCACAAAATTCAGTGTACCTCTACACTTACTGTAGAACTGCAAAAATATCGATAAGCTATTCAATACTTTAGGTAGATCTATCACAAACATTAAACGTTAAATGACTCAAAATTATAGAACCACTAAAGTTGTATCATGCCACATTGGCAATTAACAGTGCAGCATAAACAATCAGAACTGTGCAGATTAAGAGTTGTGAATTTATTTCACCAACCACAGAACATAACGATACTATGTGAACATTACGAACTTTGCATACTAGTGAATTTGATGTACTTCACCAACTGACGGAACAGAACATCGGACATAACCGCAACGATATATTATGACTATTACGACATGTGCGAAACAACTACACGAAAATGTAACACCAATGCGTTACCTATGAACTGTAACAGCATTTGAGAAACACACGGACAAAGAACGACAAAACACGGATCGTCGATGGATTTAATTAGTTTAATTTGATTAGTTAAATATGCATTAAATTGTTGTATTATTGTATGCATAAAATATGTGAACATGTCAATTTTTCATTTTCTATCATAATATGTCATAAACATTTTCATTCATGTTTAAAATTTTCTTTCTAAAACTATTCCAATTTAACTTATAAACCATTTTGTCAAATAGTACGTGGCGACTTCAATATAATGTATCGCGGAAGTTTTTTCTCAGGTCGACAACATTTACCTCAACTTAATTTGTATATTTTAACAAAATACTATGTTGAATGAAAGGTGTACAAATCAGAGAGTAAATGAACTAAATGAGAGAACGATATACTGAGCGGACAAATTGTACGCAAAAAGTATTCATTTTAATTTGTCTGCGTTTGGATGTAAAATGTAACACTTGTCTAAAGTTTGTATACATGTTTAGTATTAAATAGAATAGTATTATTCTGAGAATCACTGTTTGAATGCACGGTTCATGCGTTACACAGATGGCGTAATTCATGATAAAGGATATTCCAACTCGTGACGCTTAGAATTATACTACACACCACATACACACACGTAGCACACAGTTTACACATTAGGTAAAACATACACTCACAAAACTAAACACTAACAAGTAAATAACATACACTTTATTACAGCAAGTAAAGAGGGGGAGTAGACACACTAACAGGCAAACAAGAACATAAGTAGTTACTTGGGAGAAAACAAAAGTGATTATATATATTAGGCACTATAAAAGATACGGAAGTAAAAGTGTATCAAAATACACATTCAGGACAAGAATTGCAGGTATTCTTAAATAAGCCAAGACAATTTGTCTTGATGAAACTCTCTAATACATAGTTCATTATCCTGGTATCATATGGATACTTGAGAAGGGCGCGGTTGCAAATACAACTATAAGCGTCAGGGAACTTCAGTCGGGTAGCAGGTTTAGGAATATGGAAGAGATAGGAGCTCTTCAGCAATCAGCCTGAATTGTTGTACGGGGAAATACATGAGTTATTAGTCCAATTATATAGATTACTAAGTTCCCATCCACGAAACTACAACCACCAACTTCATGTGATCCCATGACAGAATTAGTTCAGACTAATTACCATATAGTAACCCACAAGAACGGTGGAGAGGGGAACCCTGTCAAGGTCTCACATAGAGTAGGTATGGACATAAAGTTAGAAGGGATTTCTAAAAGGGATATAACACCAATATAGGGGAAATAAACGTAACCACTCGAATGCTCGAACAATCTCGAGCCTTCGAGAAGAATGGGTCAGTTTGCCTACAGCTCCGTGGACACAGGTGGAACCCGCCTACAGCGTGCCAGGACCTGTTCCACGAGAAGCTCGAAGAGAGTTATACCCCGTGTCCGCTGCACACACTTCAAAGGGCAGACGGCGACTGGACACCGAGGACGAAGCAGGGTTTAGTTTAAGGGGGACTTGATAGATAGAAACCAAGTGTATTTAAGGATTGTTGATTATAAGATAGTTGATACTGTTTTGCTGTGATGATTATGTGTATGATTGCTTTATTATGAACTCCTGTGATATCGTAAAGATTGTAACTGGCTGCGAAACCCATTCTTCGCCAGATTACTGTGAATAAATTATATCAGAAAGTATCAGAATGGAGTTTGTTGCCTGTCTGAACCCGAGTTTCATTTCCCTAGGTCTTTAGGACGTTGACAATCACTGTAAATAAAGCCAGAGCCGCATCCGCTCATTGGCATACAAGAGAAAAGCATTCCAATGAATGCGGACAGCCATTGGGCCCTCTACGCCCATGTAGAGCCCAAGATAAACCGCCATGTCGCTCATTGGCAATGATGATGATAAACGTTATGTTATTATTTCATATCTTTGCGTGCCAGTTCAAAAAGATCCCTAGCACTATTTATTTTACTACCCGACAGTTCAAGGTATTCGCAAAATTATCAGAAATAACGCTTTATACACTTGATAGACGTGTTATACACTGAATCAAGTGCCTTACTTGTTATACACAGAGTCAAGAGAGTCAAGAAAGATACTTCTTGTACAGTGAATCAAGGCAGTTTTGTTTGTTATACACCGATTCAATAAAATTGTTTCCTTTACACCGAGCCAAGAAAGTTGCTTGTTGTATAACGTGTCAATAAAATTACATTTATATGCCGAGTCAAGACAGTTGTTTTCAATACACAGAGCCAAGTAAGTTACTTTCTTTACACAGAGCCAAGAAGAGTCCAGAAAATGACGTAGTTATTTTTTTATACGTTTAGCCTAGAAAGTTACCTTCTATACACCGAGTCAAGAAAGTTACTGGCTATACACCGAGTCAATAAAGTTCCTGGCAAGACACCGAGTAAAGAACTTTACTGGCTAAACACCGAATGAAGAAAGTTACTAGCTATACTAACTAAACTAAAAAGTTGTGTATCTCTTACGGGACGGTGCAGTCAACACCAGCATTTTTCGGCTGCTGTTGATGTACTAGGCACGTGTTACGTTCAGTAGTTTGCCATTGCTTTCTGAACGACGGGCTCCCATACCAGCACGTTATAACGCAACGCGACACTAGCTTTACACCGAGTTCAAAAACCACAAGTGTATGAATTGATTCGTTGCAAAGCTAGTGGTGAATTGCCTGGGGTTGAATGAAGACAGTGAAGCACACATATTTTTTTAACTATGGTAAACTGAACCTATACTTACGTGATCTAAACTGTGATGAAGAAATATTCCCCAGTGTTATTATTGTGACGATAATTAGTGCACACGCCAACAGAAGAACCACTAATCGTCCACACCGAACGTATCTCATTCTGAGGAAAGAGCACAGCATCATTTTTCTCTTTTTAATCTTTAAAGAGGCGTCGACTGCCGAGGTGGGTCGCAGTTTTCCAGTTCTGAGTTCGCCTGTAAAACAACTATTTTAGTCAGCTCTACTGCTAACTTCACGGCAAAGTCGGTAATTGATCGAGCTGTTCAAGCTGAAAACGTAGGCAATAGTGGCAGAAAATGCTGTTGAAATGTAAAGCATAGGCTGTGTATGTGAATGCGACCTATTCATTTCTGCATGACCCGTTAGAGCAAACTTGATCACATTTCCTTATCCAGCATGCGTACAATATGGATATTACCAGTTCCGTAAAATCAATGCTCGAACTCCTCTGACCTGCCAGTTTCAGGCTGCACATTTCTGAAAAGAAATTCAAAACGAGATGTTAATATCCTCATTTAAACTAGACAATCGATAAATGATCGAAGTAAAAGTGTGTGGCGCGTGTCACCACCCAAACAACTAAACACGAAAACTGCAATCTGTTGCTATCTAAACAGGTTTTCCGGGTGTTACATATTATATGTAAATCTGTTTAGGAAAAAGCATGTTATTTTACACACAGTGTATGTAATCTCAATCTTCCGTTAATTGATTCTAACTAAAGCTTGTACACGGGCAGAGTCAAATCATAACAGGATACGTCTTCAACCAAGAAGGTAGGCCTCGTCAAGGCTGGCTCATCAAGGTTACTATAAGTTATTTATTACCGACGCTACGAAACGTAGGTTACAGTCAAGTTGCACTAAATAAAATCATCATCAGTCGCGTGCCATGTCAGCTGGCGTAAGCGCTCATGCATCTCCACAGAACTCTGTCGGTATTGTTCTGGGTCAACTCCCAAACGTGCCTCTCTATGCCACCATCTCAGTTCACCCAACATCATTCCACTCGGTCTGCCTCTACCTCTTCATCCACTGATCTTCTCAGCTCTCACGATGTCTTTTAATGTCTCTCCTCTCATAACATCACAACAGAACGCTTTTTGTCTCTTTTTAATAGTTACATTACGTTAATTTGTCCCTTCCGTGATATCGTTGTTAGTTACTTGTGGCAGTCCAAGGTATCCGCAACATTCGTCCCAGGAACCACATCTTCTTTGCTGTCTAGCTCTTCCTAATTTGTCCATTCACTACTATACGGCAAACTAGATTCTATATAATATTTCAGTACTCGCTTTCTGACATTCAATAATAGTGACTTATTGCATTAGACAGTTTTAATTTTCTGACATGCTACTTTTGCTTGAGCTATCCTGTTATTAATGGCTGTGGTGTATCTATCACCCCCTCTTTATGATTGCCCCTATGCATTAATATTTATCAGATTGGTTAAGCATTTCCTTTCTGATGGTATATAGCATTGTGATGTCATCTTTTTCTTTAATATAACCATTATTTCATGACAGTTAAGGAAAGTCCTTCCTTTGTGCTCGACGACTACAATGTTCAAACGTTATGGGCTTTTTTTTTTTTTTTGCTTTCAGCTATCAGTACACTGTTCGAATATGCTTCTTGTTATTTCAGCGAGCAGAAATAAACTCCCCTGGGAAGAACCAACGGCGAATTACACCATTAAATAACTCCGTTTCCGGACGATCACGGAGTAATAGCAAAACTAGAAGCAGAATTACAAGTCCACATAAATAGCTTAAGCAAAGTGTGTAAGGAGCATAACATGAAAATTAGCTTCAGCAAAACAGAGGTAATGACTATAACCAAGGAAAGAAAAAAACAACAACAAAGATTTATCTAAAAGAACACAGCTCTGAAACAAGTAACGAGTCTCATTCAAGTATTTAGGAAGTATAATATCATCAAATGGTAAATCAGAAGACGAGAAAATAGATGCAATACAGCAAACCAACTCACTGGACAAATGGCACCATTACTGAAGGACAAACACGTATCAATAGATACTTTAAAAACAAAACAAAAAAAACACACCCTACAACACAATCTTCCTACCAACTCTATGTTACCAATGCCAAACCTGGACAATGACAGAAAAAGAGAAAATAAAAACTATAACAACGGAAGTGAGACTCCTGGGAAGTATACTCAATGTATCAAGAAGAGGGAAAATCAGAAATGAAGAAATCGGGAATCGGGACTAAAATGGGGGTTATAGCAGCGCTAGATTTCACCAGAAAACAGCAAGTTAAATGGTTTGACCATATAACTAGACTACCAACTAACTGTATACCACAACAAGCAATGATGTACAGATCAAACAGATCCAGAAGAAGAAGCCGATAATGTAAACGATGGACAGAAGCATTAACAGAATCCATGGGAATCACGACATATGAAGCCCATAAGCATAAACGGGAACTCTCCCGCTGTTTCTGTATCACCTCGACACCGCAAGGTACAAGAGGAATCAGATGAGATGAGGAGTACGGTGTTATCTGCACAGTGTAGATTGATTGATTGATTGATTGATTGATTGATTGATTGATTGATTGATTGATTGATTGAGGAACCGACATCACAGCATTCGGGGTATTCCCATCAGCGCTCCGTCCCCATCCTCAGAAGCCAGCGAAGAGTTCTAACCCCAATAGTACCAGTAGCAATCTGATTATATGTGCGTCTCGCCTTTCCTCTAAGCCTCGGGCATCGGCCAGACCCCCTTGTCACTCCACGCTGTCGCATTCTTGCCAGTGTAGATTGTTTATATTATAACGTTGCAGATTGTTTATATTATAACTTCCAACTCCTTTCTATTTCTTGCATTATTACTTCGCTATATATAGAGAGTCAGCTCCGTTGCGAAGGAGTTACGTGAGCAGGTTGTAATTCTGCATACCCGCGTTCGAACCACAACTGTGTATTTTTTTTCCTTCATGAAATGGTATGGGTGTCGGTCGTTCAGAAAGCAATGGAAAACTACTGACCGTAAACTTACCTAGGAATCACGAACAGCCAAAAACTTCTGGGGTTGACTGCTACGTCATGTAAAGGATATGCAACTAACTTGTGTTTATATAGAGAGAACCGGCTGTGTGGCGAAGGGATTACCGACGCAATTCGTTACCCCGCATACCGCGTTCTAAACACACCTGAGGGCGAACTAAACTACTACTGAGAATTGTAAAGATAATAAAAAACAATACCATAAAATAAAGACCGAGATTGGATATGAACACTGTAGATTTGTGGAAGGTAAAGACACAAACAATGTCATATACATCTTGAGAATAAAAACAAGAAGAATGATTGAACTGAGCAGAGATCTATACTTGTGCCTTATTGATTACATTATGACATTTAATAAGGTGAAACACGAAGAAATGATTGCATTACTGGAAATGTTAAACATACATGGCAAAGATCTAAGAATAATAAAGAACATGCATCGGTCAAAATGAAAACAAAAATAGCCATAGAATTGACAGCCAATTAGGAACTTTCAATACATTGAATAAGGCCTTAGACTGGGTTGTGCACTATCACCCGATCTATTCAGTGCGGCGAAATAGTAATGACATCCATACCAGACATGCCAGGGGTATCGGTGGGTAGACATAAAGTAAACAACCTGCGTTATGCTGGTGACATGGTTTTGGTCACTGAAAATGAAATGCAGGTACAAGATATGATAGATATAACTGCAACGGAAATTCGCAACAACAGACATAGTCTGAATTGTTACAGTACCAGACACTTTCTGGTCTGCTGAATAAAGTCTGGCAACCATTGTCACTTGCCATCAGCTGTTGTGTTGAAGGAAACAACTGTGTTGTCCAAAATATCCTAGAATTAATTTCTCTGGAGGATAAACCGGTTTCAATAGAAATTCTGTTTCATTTGTAAGGTACGAATCTAATCTATCACAGTAGTCGGTCGTACAGACCGTAATTCTGTTCCCGTTGAACAAATAAAGAAATGAAAGAGTTGTCATGGTATTTCTTCCTTGATAGATCAACCGTTAGTTAGGCCGGATAGGAAAGTGGCTAGAGATAATTCAGTTTTCTGTTCAATTAGTTTCCCTGGGCTCTTTCGGATCCAGTAGCTTGTAGGTGGTAGAATATCTTAGTAATTCCTCTGAAATCTAACTCCCTGGTCGAATAGAAATCGATTGACTCTCTATGGGAGTTTAGTGAAATTAATCTACTCATCATCATGTATCGTGCCATGACCCGGAGCTTTCCATATACTTTGTCTCAGTGGGCTGCAATGGTTTCTTCTGTCCTTATTTCTGGTATATTATACTAGGAGGACTGGTTCTGAGAAGAAGATGAACTCTTATAACTATTTCCAATCTATTTTGGGAATCCTAGGAAGGCGATGTTCTTAGTTTCAGATCTTTATAAGCAGGCGGTCTCTTATCTAACAGAATGAAGCCTTCTTGTGACAGATCACCTTTTGATCTGATCGCATTGATCTGAGGGAATAATCAGTTTCTAGATAGTGGATAATTTTGGTGGGGAGGAAAGTCTGGGTACGGCTGGTGATATTCACCCATGTTCCTTTTTGTTTTCATTGCCTGATAAATGTGGGGTAATTAATTGCCACTCTTTAACAACGTGGACGTTAACGGTGTCTTCTGAATGTTTCTACGAGTATGAAAGAAGACCATCCAGCGTAGGTAGACATAAGGTAGACACCCTTCGGTGTGATTACTGAATTCCCAGTTTCTACGCGAGAGAGTGATTTTGAGACGATGGAAAAGTCCGCTATATCTGTCCTCGAGGATTCAAAATACCAAGAAAGAAACTATTACCAGGTGATCCAGTATCCAGTTGTGTTTAGTGTACAAGACACTTACAGACGCCTACTGCTAACATTCACTTTGAAATATTTTCAGTGATGTTATTAACATCGAGACTGAATTGTCAGGAGTAGGGCAGATTATCTTCAGTGGCATTCGGAGTGCTCTTCTCATAGACTCTCACATCTCTTTTTAAATCTTTAGGTTGACAGTATTAATTAAAGCTTCTTGGTTAAAGTTTGAATAAGGTCTTGTCACTGCACTGAGTCAGTGAGGAGCTTGATACGTGATGTGTCTGTTATAAATCCTGCCTTTGCCTAGTCTGGATGCCTGTCTCACTATTATACTATTTACACTTTGTCTGAACAATGTATACTGTTACACTCCGTCTTTACACTGTGAAGTGGTGTGTCTCATTGTGGT
>OY992882.1:76988812-76991312 GCA_963921405.1 Cepaea hortensis | reverse complement strand
TGTTCCAGTCTATTATAGGGACAGTTTGTTCATTTATATGTACTCCCTGGCTAAACCAGTCTAATACATGTACCGGCGGATTTCATGGGAAGTAAGTTGGCCGACACGATATCGACCACGTCATCGAACTGGTGGCGATTGGCCTACATCTATGTAGCTAGCGACCTCTACCCAAACGCTTCATAGCGTGAACAGGGCTTCATTACTTTGTTTACTTTTATAATAGAGAATTCTGGAGTATTTTCTAGGTGACATCTAACATATCTGCCTACCAAGATGAGGGGTCCGGATTCAATTCACAACAGAGGCAGAATATTTTACCTACTGGCTCAACTCTGGGGTCGAACCAACCTTTTAAAATGGGTACCAGACACGTTTCAGAATGTTCTGGAAACTGGCAGACAAATTAAGGCAACGAGGAAGAGAACAGCCACACGTCTGTACTTTTACCGACTAACATGCAGACACCAGATGTTGCATTAACATGAAATAGATGTTCTAATTTAAAATATAGTGGTACCTCGGGTTACGAACGCTTGAGGTCACGAATAATTCAGGTTACGAACAACAACTTCGAAAATTTTATGTCTCGGGTTACGAACGAAGGCGAGAGAGAGAGAGAGAGAGAGAGAGAGAGAGAGAGAGAGAGAGAGAGAGAGAGAGAGAGAGAGAGAGAGAGAGAGAGAGAGCGCGCAGGGTGTAACGTTGGAGACAAACGATCGCGTACAGTACAAACAGTACTACAGATGGGCTTGGGGATCTTCAGAATGAACAGCTAAAGACATTAAAGTGGTCCGATGATGAGGAGTCAGTGAACATTTCAACTGCCAGGATTAAAGAAATTTGCAGCAAGTGAGCAGACGTCGAAGACTTCATTGTGAACCATCATCCAAAATAATGTGTTGCTAACAGAGCAGTAAACCTGATGAATGATAACACGATGGCCCACTTCAGAAAAAATATCCAGCAAAGGAAGAGACAAATTTCCCTTGATAGTTTCTTGGTGCAGAAAGATTCCCAGTCGGCTGCTAAGAAACAGCAACAAGATACTCCTGAAATTAATGATTCAGAATAACGAAGAAAGTAACAGATTTCTCATGATCGTTTTCTTGGTAATAAATATAGACTAAATCTTTTTTTTTTTTATATTTTACATTTAATTCATTTGTTTGTTTTCTTTCTCTTTATTTAAAACGTGAAGTACACGTATTATTTGCGTTTTGTCAGGTAAACGACCGGATGTTAATAAAAAAGAACGATTCTTTCATCTTGAAACGGGTTGTCTTTATTTCATTGATTTCAATATTTCGGGTTACGAACTTTTCGGGTTACGAACCGAGTTCTGGAACGAATTGAGTTGAGTTGAGTTGAGTTAAGAACCGACATCACTGCACTCAGGACATTCCCATACATGCTCCGTCCCCTCGTTCAACAGCCAGTGAAGAGTCACACTATTAATCGTTCCCACCGCTATCTGATTAAAAGTTCTCCTGGTCTTCCCTCTCAGTTTTGGGATTCTTCCAGAACCCCTGCCGATCCCCCGTAATCTCATTCTTTCCACATATAGGTTCTCAATCTGTTCCTCCACCTTCTCCATCTAGTCCCACAAGCGCACGACCACCTCCACATTGTCCATAGGCAAACTAGCACTAAGAGGTGTATTCCCTGCTAGCCTATCAGCGTCTTCATTCCCCCGTACCCCCGCATGACCAGGGCAAAATATCCATACAATTCTCACAATCTGTGACCTCTGAAGCGACGAGAGCCATTCCACACGAAACATTCCTTTCTCCACCTTACTAAGTATACTCTTTTAATCCGTAATGAACACAACGTGTGTTGCATTGGTCTCCTCTAGCCACCGGAATGCCGCTGTTACTGTCTCAACCTCCATTCTCAAATTCTTTTTCTTTCCTTTTTCAAGTTCGTAACCCGAGGAACCACTATATATTAGAATCGCAACTGGCAGTCTCCCCTCCGAATTGATAGACACCATTCGGAAGTTGCTCTTCTCATCAATCACCTGGATGTATTCACCCAACCATGCTGAAGTAAAAGGTAATGAATATCCAGGCCAGCAGGCAAATAATACAACTATACAAACAGAAAGAGACATGGGCAGGGTGGATATAATGAATGCATTAGCGACTCGGCCGGTGGATACCGTGGAGATTCTGACGTTAGCCCGACAACACGAATTGTGTGAAAAGTGAGCTTTACTACTCACGGATGGCTGGTATATATGAGGACTGTGCACGTAAAGTATGCTCTTTGTGCAGTGACGACTTTCGACATAACATAACTTACCTTAACATAGGAACGTGTAGTGTTAGACCTCCACAACTAAGCAGTCTCCTGTGACAATACATCTAATCCTCTTTGTCCGCGTCATTACAAGCTACATATTTAGACTAAGCCAATGCGTGATAATGAACTGGAACAATTCCAAATAAGAGTACAAAACACCATATGTTCCTGATACAATAACTGCATACCATAC
>OY992882.1:76608812-76983812 GCA_963921405.1 Cepaea hortensis | reverse complement strand
CATATCATGGAATTAAGTGCCAGAAACTAGACTACTACAAGCAGATAAATGAGCAAAACTCCAATCTGTCCACTTATAAATGTCACTAGTCCAGGATTTACTCTGCTTTCCTCTTCTGTGTTCCCAACTGGTCTTAGGAGGATTACCTTTACGAGAGTGTCAAAACGTGACACATGCCCAAGCCGGAGTTTTACCACCGACAATATTGGTTATTGATATACTTGCATGTTATTTACTTTGTCTCTACTACGGGCATTTTCTGGGCTCATTATATCATATGGGCAGCATTTTTTAAAGCAATGTTATTCAAAAGCCTGTATTGTACATACATACATAATGGCGTAAGCGTTCATGTCTCTCCACATATATTGCCTTAGATGGTCTGGACATTCCACATAAAGCACAATTTATCTTGGTCTTTTTCTGCCTCTTTTAGCGCTGATCAGCCCAGTAGTCACGACGTTTTCCCAAGATTATCCTTCTATTGTATGATCCAATAACACTATCTTCTATAGCTGTGGATAATGTTCAACTGTTATTAGCCTCTTCCAGGCAATAGATCTTTGACTGTGACAATCCAAAGCATGCGCAACAACATTCGTCTCAGACACCACATCTCCTCTGCCTTCAAGTTCTGCTTAGTTTATTATTTCATATTCCAAGATTCATTGCCGAACAACAGGACAGTTTCGAGATTACATGCCCGCTCTCTCTTTTTGAAATCCACTGAAAGTGACATATTACGTAAGATACTTTTCATCGTCTCAAATGGCTATGCGGGTGTATGGGGGAATGAACAGGCTGATAGGTTAGCAGGGAATGCACCTCTTGGTGGTATCTTGCCTATGGACAAGGAGGAGGTGGTCGTGCGCTTGTGGGACCAGGTGGAGAAGGCGGAAGAACAGATTGAGAACCCATATGTGGAAAGAATGAGATTGCGGGGGATAGGCAGGGGTTCTGGAAGAATCTCAAAACTGAGAGGGAAGACCAGGAGAACTTTTAATCAGATAGCGGTGGGAACGATTAGTAGTATGACTCTTCGCTGGCTGTGGAACGAGGGGATTGAGCACGTATGGGAATGTCCTGAGTGCAGTGATGTTGATTCTTAACTCAACTCACCTCAACTCAACTCAAATGCTGCCTTTGCTTGACCAATTCAGCTATGTCTCCCATCTTACATCTGACGTCTTACATCTGACGTTTTAATTGCGTCAGAAATATTTTACTTTATTGAATTGGTTAAGCGCTTTTCCCTCTTTGGCGTTATCGTTTTATTTGATATAACGATTCTTCCTGTTTTCGTAATATGTAATGCAAGTCCTTGTTTGCATTGCCTATTACAACTATATCGAAAAATTGCTGGCAACATTTCTATTTTCAGCCACCAGTACTGTACTATATGTGTCACGTTGGTTTTGTATATTATAACCTCCAACTTGTATTCCTGGTCTATTTGTATCTCTCTTATTGTTATTTGGCTATAGAAAGAGAAGAGATCCGGTAACACAGCACACTCGTATCCTCCCTATCTGACTCATTGCTTTATTTTTTCATTTATAAAAACGATTATAGCGCGCGCTATCTCTAATACTTCCGGTGCGCTGATGAATAGAAATCAGCACTAAAGTGAGGGTGATAACAGCGCTAGATTTCTTTAGAAAACAGGAAATGAAATGGTTCGGCCATAAACCTAGGCTACTAGCTAAGAGTATACCACAACAAGCAATGATGGACAGACCAAATGGAACCAGAAGAAGAAGCGACCATGTAAACGATGGAGAAAGGGAATAACAAAGTCCATGGTCATCTCGATATATACAGTTAAAAACGGACACTGCCGATGTTTAGGCTTTACATCGACACCGCAAATTACAACCGGAACGAGATGAGATGTGATGATGAGGGGGTTCGGTTTCTATCTGTGAGTCAATAAGACCGGGAGAGAATAATGATGTGAACATTTACAAAAAAAACCTTTGTTCGGACTCATTGAATCCCGGAATAGTGGATCGGGCTTCTAGTCTTCTAAGGTGATGACGAAAGAACACCAAGAGGTAGTGTGCACGTTACACACGTCAACAATATTCCGGCAGTTGGAGTTTGAAAAAACTTCGCCCACAATACATTTCAGTTTCTCCAGTTGCCATCTACACTAATAGTTCCAACGCTCCAATGACAATGCAATAGCCCTATTTGCACTCAATCGCTTGCTGACCGCATTTTAAATACATTAAACGTATTCATAATGCAAGAACCCCATTAATAATGTAATAACAACATTAATAATGCAATAACTGCATTCATAATACAATAATAACTTTCATAATGCAATTACCCTTGTTAAATCTTTTGCAATAATTCCGTTGACAATGCAATAACCCAAGCATAATGCAGTAAGCCCATTCATATGTAATAGCCTCATTCATAATGCAGTATTGGAGGTCAGCCTGCCCGAATACATAAGAACGCTTGTTCTTAAACATCCGGTGTGCTGATGCCAAGATAGCAGGTTCAACCCCTACACCGGTCAGTTGGACTAAACTGTTGACTTACGTCTTTGACTTGGCGTCGTAAATTACAAGTATCTCTGAGGTCGGAGTGGGTTGGCCTGATAGCGAGGGAAACTGGTAATAGGGAAAACTCATCCACACGCAAAAATCAGTCACGTACACTAGACGTGTATGGACTAAGCTTGAGTTAAAAGCAAGCGAGCGAAAATAAAAGTATGCATTAAGCCCCTTCATAGTGCAATACTCCCATTTATTATGGGATAAGGACATTGGCAATGCAATAGCCCCATTCATAATTCAAACATTCCTCGCATTATGCCATTAATCAATCAGTCATATACCATATCCCATTTATAATGCAATAAGCCATTCATAATGCAATTAGCCCATTTATAGTGCCATAACCCTCCTTTTCAATGTATTGGAGTGTTATGTTTGTGTCTATGGTATGTTTGTCTTGATGTATGTGTAGTTGTATGATTAGATAAGCAGGACCTGATCGACAGCTGGAAGTCACCTGAGATCACGCACATGTGTGTTTATTATGTCGAAACGAACACCATCATAAGATAACATCTAGAAATTACCAGTAACAATATATAGATGTATACCTGCTGTAACGTTGAATATAACACTGTCTTATATAGTTTTACTTTCTTGAGAAATGAGAGGCTACGCCAAAATGTCTCTTAGTCCAACGGTAACTAACTCAGGGACTTATTCTCTTCTTGATACAACCACGTCTTCCTCAACTGCTTATTCATCACTTCTCAACAATGGGCCAAGACTTCTCTGACTTGCTCAAGTAGTCTCATCTACAGCCTCTCCCCATGATCTCCGACACATTCGATATATACCTACATTCAGTTACCTACCACTCCCAAAATCTGCGTTTACCCAGGTTAAATTACATTATAGGTGTCCACGGCTGTATTGGAGATTCACTAGTCACCAACCGGTTTTCTAACCCTAATAAATGTTTAATAAGCACTTTCCCAAGTGTGTACACGATTCACCAAGACAATGTTTGGATAAGTAAACCTGAAATTCGATATACGCTATCAAGTACTGTCACTCTCACAATGGGTTTAATTAGTTATACATTCTTTCCATTAGTTGCCACAAACGAACACATCACGTAACTTTGATAATTTATCACGCTCAGACCACTTATAATGCAATGACCACACCCATAATATAATAACCACAACCAACATGAAATAATCACACCGATAATGCAATAACCACACTCATAATGCAATAACCACACTCATAATGCAACACCACACCATTAGTGCAATAACCACATCCATGATCAATAATCACATCCATAATGCAATAACCACACCTATAATGCAATAACCACAACCACGATGCAATTACCACACCCATAATGCAATAACCACACCCATAATGAAATAACCACACCGATAACACAATAACCACACTCATAATGCAATAGCCCTTTTCATAATGCAATAATTGCATTAGCACTGCAATTGAATATCGTTTAAACACTGCCTTATAAACACACGCAACATAGGTTCTGGCAACATGCATCGGTCGACTGAAGGTTCCGATTGAAAGGAACTCTTAGTTTCATGAATACTGGTCGTAGACAGATCTTCAAAGCAAGACAACTTTTACACTGCTGTAAAGATTCATCTTATCATCTTACGTGTACCCCGTGGTTTCCCCCTACAGCAATCACACAGTCTTGTCAACATGATTTCAGTTAGTTCTGTTGTTCGCAAATATCAGTATTATTTATAAACTACTAGCTGACCCGGCCCGGCTTCCCCCAGTCCCTGGTGGGGAGCATCTCATTTAATTCATATAAGTAGTCATATAAGTTCTCGTTCCCGTTACCGACTATCTGTCTGTCTGTCTGTCTGTCTGACCCAGCCCGGCATCGCCCAGCTCCTGGTGTGGAGCATCTCATTTAATTCATATAAGTAGTCATAAGGTTCCCGTTCCCGACTGTCTATCTGTCTGTCTGTCTGTCTATCTGTCTGTCTGTCTGCCTGACCCTGCCCGGCTTCGCGCAGCCCCTGCTGGGGAGCATCTCATTTAATTCATATAAGTAGTCATATAAGTTCCCGTTCCCGTCTGTCTGTCTGTCTGTCTGTCTGTCTGTCTCTCCCTCCCTCTCTGTCTGTCTGTCTGTCTGTCTGCCTGTCTGTCTAATCATTTATTGGTTGCAGTTAGAACAACCTAGATAAACGAAGATCAACTTACAAAAAGCATTAGAAAGAGCACTTGAAAGGTCTTTACATCTTCCCCAACAATTAACTTGGGTAAATGGAGCGGCGGCAGCAGCAGCAGCAGAAGAAGAAAAAGGAGGAGTAGGAGCTGGGAGGAGGAAGAGGGAGGAGGAGGGAGGAAGAGATAGGCGGAAAGAGGAGGAGGAGGAGGGAAGAGGAGGGAGGAGTAGGAGTAGGGAGGAATAGGGGGAGGAGGAGGGATTAAGAGGAGGAGAGAGGAGGAGGAGGGAGGAGGAGGGAGGAGGAGGAAGGAGGAGGGAGGAGGAGGGAGGAGGTAGAGGGAGGAGGAGGAGGAGAGAGGAGGAGGAGAGAAGAAGAGGAGGGAGGAGAAGGAGGGAGGAGGAGGAGAGAGGAGGAGGGAGGAGGAGGAAGGAGGAAGAGGGAGGAGGAGATGGGAAGGATGGAGGAGGAGGAGGAGGAGGAGGGAGGAAGGAGGAGGGAGGAGGGGAGGAGGAATAGGGAGGTGGAGGAAGAGGGAGGAGGAGGGAGGAGGAAGAGGGAGGAGGAAGGAGAAGGAGGAGGGAGCATGAGGGAGGAGAAGAACGCAGGATGAGGGGGAGGAGGAGGAGGGAGGAGGAGAGGGAGAAGGAGGGAGATAGAGGAGGAGGGAGGAGGAGGGAGGAGGAGGAAAGAGGAGGAGGGAGGAGGCGGAGGTAGGAGGAGGAGGGAGGAGGAGGGAGGAGGTAGAGGGAGGAGGAGGGAGGAGGAGGGAGAGGGAGGAGAAGGAGGGGGAGGAGGAGGGAGGATGAGGAAGGAGGAGGAGGAAGAGGGAGGAGGAGGGATGTGGAGGGAGGAGGAGGGAGGAGGTAGAGGGAGGAGGAGGAGGGAGGAGGAGAGAGGATGAGGAGAGAGGAGGAGAAGGGTGGAGGAGGGATGAGGAGGGAGGAGAAGAGGGATGAGGAGGGAGGAGGAGAGGGAGGAGGGAGGAGTAAGAGGAGGAGGAGGTAGGTGGAGGAGGGAGACAAAGGGAGGAGAAGGAGGATGAGGGATGAGAGGGAGGACGTAGGAGGAGGAGGAGGGAGGAGGAGGAGAAGGGAGGAGGAAGGAAGCGGAGTGATTAGGAGGAGGGAGGAGGGCGAGGAGGTAGGAGGAGGAAGAGGGAGGAGGAGGAGGAAGGAGGAGGAAGGAGAAGGAGGAGAAGGAGGGAGGAGAAGATCGCTGGAGGAGGAGGGGGAGGAGGAGGAGGGAGGAGGAGGAGGGAGGAGAAGGAGGAAGGAGGAGGAGGGATGTGGAGGGAGGAGGAGGGAGGAGGTAGAGGGAGGAGGTGGGAGGAAGAGAGAGGATGAGGAGGGAGGAGGAGAAGGGAGGAGGAGGGATGAGGAGGAGGGAGGAGGAGAGGGAGGAGGAGAGGGAGGAGGAGGGGGAGGAGGGAGGAGGAGGGAGGAGGAGGGAGGAAGGGGGGAGGGATGAGGGGGAGGACGTAGAATTAGAAGGAGGGAGGAGGAGGGAGTGGGAGGAGAGAGGAGGAGAAGGGAGGAGGAAGGAAGAGGAGTGATTAGGAGGAGGGCGAGGAGGTAGGAGGAGGGAGGAGGAGGAAGGAGGAGGAGGAGAAAGAGAGAGGAGGTGGAGGGAGAGGGAGGAGGGGGAGGGGAAGAGGAAGAGGGTAGAAGGAGGAGGAGAGGAGAGGAGGAGGATGAGGATTTTAACGCATATGCCTGTACATAACTGCAGCGAAAAGGTGGGTCTGTCTATCTATCTGACCCGGCGTGGCTTCGCCCAGCTCCAGGCGGGTAGCGTCTCATTAAATTCATACAACAAAAAAAGTAACTTAAAAGAATGTCCTTGCACACACCATCCATTATTTTTAATGAAAACTCTTTCTAATCACCTGCATGACTACAGTAACTTCTTAAGCATAAAAAGATGAGTTACAATGTTATGCATTGTGCATTATTTTTATGAAAACTTTGAAAATGCCTTAAAGATTGTATCATTATTTATTATTACTCATATGCCGGTACATAACTATGGACAAAGAGTTTATAAATCTTTGAAAACGATGCAACAATATGACTATAAGTTATACAGAAAAGTTATTAAAAGTTATGCCCCTTGAAATAACTTTTACAGAGTTAGGTCCCCTCGCTGTATATACATTATAATGAAAAATGGAAAATTAAATAATATTCAGTAAGCAGCTGATTTCACACTAAAAAAATATGACAGTTGGCTGCGCTGGAATGAAAGGAAGACGTGTAGAAAATTTCATCTCAATCGGATGGGCCGTTCGCGAGCGCATAAAGGACATACGGACATACAGACAGACGGAGATCGCCTTTTATGTATAAGAAGATTTGGTCGAGGGCAGGTGTTGGCAGGGAATAAGTACAAGAGCCAACAGAGTTATGTACGTCCTTTTCAGATTGCATTCAACTAGACAGAAAATGCAGACAAACAAATCCATGGATTCATTTACCGGCCATCCCACAGAACTGTGTGATTTACTTATTGACTAGCCATCATACCTTTTTCTACCCAGCTATGCACCGCTTTACGGGACAAACAGTTGTCAGCATAAACACTGACAACGCACCTTGGCGGGAGACATTTCGCGAATGACGCCGAAGGTGAATGTGAAGTGAAAACGTGGTTTAGAAAACAGAGCACGCAGTTCTATGCAGCCGGTCTGGGAGGACTGATAAAACGATGGGATAACTGCATCAATGTTGGTGGAAATTATATTGAGAAATAAAGAGACCATTTATGTATAAAAATAAACTGGTTTCAAGTTGTTATCATATTTAGTTATTTTTCTACAGCCATTTGTGGCTTTCTTATTAACTTACCCTCGTAATAACACCTTCGAGTGTAACTTCTAGTCTGTCAGCTGCATTCAGAATATGAGTGTAAAAGTGACATGTTTGTGGTTTATACTGTTGCATGCATGGGAGATCGGGGAGATAGCCTACAGGCAGAGAAAATAGCTTATTGTTTGCAAATATAGTTTCTGAGTAGATTGCACGTAATACCATGGAAAGTGAGAATAAACATTAGACGTCCTTCAAGAAACACACTTCAATAGCTTTGCACCCATCCTATGTATGCATGGGTTGGTGCGGAACATATTCATTCGGCTAGGAAGGTTTGCTCCGATGACACACTAAAGGAGAACTAGACGCCTTTTACAAGACTGACATTTAATGAATATACAACTGGTTTCATCAAGTGTCACGCCAGCGACCCAAACTTGCCTCCACCGAATCAACTGTTCCCAAACTTCAAGTGTTCCTTCATCTTATATTTGAGAAACGATGAAATAAAATCGCATATTCTCTGCTGCTGAACCAATTATCAGATATAAAATCACCTCGATACCTACTCCATCTGTGAAAGAAACTTTGCTTCCATACACAAAATCAAACTGCATTTATAATTTCAAGTGTGAGTCCCAAGCGACTTACATAAGTAGAACGGAAAGAAAATTAGCACAGGACACAGGGAAATCTCCAGCACAGGACACACACATCTCCAGCACAGGACACATGGAAATATCCAGCACAGGACATACTTATCCAACACAGGACACACAGAAATCTCCAGCACAGAACATACACATATACAACACAGAACACAAACAACTCCAGCACGAGACACACACACACACACACACACACACACACACACACACACACACACATCTCCAGCACAGGACACACACATCTCCAACACAGGACACATGGAAATCTCCAGCACATGACATACACATATCCAACACAGGACACAAACAACTCCAGCACGGGAAACACACATCTCTATCACAGGGCACACACATCTCCAACACAGGACACAGACACACACACATCTACAGCACGGGATACACACATCTCCAACACAGGTAACACACATCTCCAGCACAGGACATTCACACACACACACACGCACACACACACAAACAAACACACATCTCCAGCACAGAATATGCATCTCCAAAAAGGACGCACACACATCTCCAGCACAGAACACACACATTTCCAACACAGGACACATGGAAATATCCAGCACAGGACATGCACATATCCAATACAGGACACACGGAAATCTCCAGCACAGGACATACACATATCCAATACAGGACACACACACACATCTCCAGCACGGGACACACACATCTCCAACACAGGACACACACATCTCCAGCACGGGACACACACATCTCCAGCGCAGGACACACACATCTCCAGCACTGGACACACACATCTCCAACACAGGACACACACATCTCTAACTCATCTCCAACACAGGAGACACACACATCTCCAACACAGGACACACACACACATCTCCAACACAGGACACACACATATTTCCAGCACAGGACACACACATCTCCAGCACAAGACACACACATCTCCAGCACAGGACACACCCACATCTCCAGCACAGGACACACACACATCTCCAACACAGGACACACACACATCTCCAACACAGGACACACACATCTCCAGCACAGGACACACCCACATCTCCAACACAGGACACACCCACATCTCCAACACAGGACACACACACATCTCCAATACAGGACACACACACATCTCCAACACAGGACACACACACACACACACATCTCCAACACAGGACACACACATATTTCCAGCACAGGACACACACATCTCCAGCACAGGACACACACATCTCCAGCACAGGACACACACATCTCCAGCACAGGACAGACACACTTCTCCAACACAGGACACACACATCTCCAACAAAGGACACACACACACACACATCTCCAGCACAGGACACACACAACCTCCAAAACAGGACACACACTTCTCCAACAAAAGACACACAGACACATCTCCAACACAGGACACACACACACATCTCCAAAACAGGACACACACTTCTCCAACACATCACACACACACACACACACACACACACACACACACACACACACATACACACACACACACACATCTCCAACACAGAATTCTCTGAAAATTGTCTGAGACTCATTTCATTAGGCTTTGTTCACGCCAAGTCTGCATTTCTTGAAATAAAGAATCTTGGCGATTGAATACACCTACAGTACTGTACAGTACATTATAATACAGTACAGTAAGGTACAGTTTAGTAAACATCTCCAGAACTCATGACGTTTACACTAAACACACACACACACACACATACACACACACACACACACACACACACACACACATATCCTCAACACGCACGATATATGTAGTTAGTCGCGCGTGTGCATGAATAGATGTGCACAGCATGAACACATACACGCTTCAACTATCCATCTACCTGCATGTATACTGTACGCTTGTCCTGTGGTAGTGTTCTGCTAGGGGTCTGTGAAGTGATAGGGCCATCGCATCTTAGGCCTGAAAGCACTTAGATGACTTAGTGAGATTGCCGAACTCTGGGGTGGAACCCTCGTCCAACCGTGCTCTTGATGTTATCGCCGAATCTCTACACATGTTATAGAGTGTTTACTTTATGCTGTATAATTCACCCAAAGCATACAACACAGGCATGTTTACACAATTATTGTACAGCACATAACAGAACAGCGAGTTTAGGCAGTTAGCATTTGACTTACGTGAGGTTATATGTCAACGGTAATCCGTACACTGAAATAGAGTAGCTTGAACACAGCACACTCAACCCTTACACTAACACATCACTATATTTTGACATAATTAGGACACCAGGCTTATCGACATGTGTGAAAGCCAGGCGGCTAAACAGCATGTGTGTAGACCAGGCATAACTACGTGAGCTGAAGTTAGCAGTAGTCTTGTAATGCGGGGCAAAGAACTAGTTGTACTTTTAAACTGCTCCTGGAGTCTGCGCGAGTTTAACTTAAACACCTGGTGATTACCACACCACGACTCCTCAACTTATTTACAACTTCAAAGAGCAGAGGTTCCCAAAACCACGGCCCGCGGGCCACTTGTGGCCCGCCAGCTGTCAGCAAGTGGCACGCGAGGCCTCGTTATTTAATGTAATACCTTCTTCTTCAGCATTCCAAGCCATTGAGGTTCTTTGCTGCAGATACAAGCCGTCTCCTTTCGTCTCTCTGGTTGACCTTCTTTTGCCAATCACTGATTCCAAGTGCTTGTAGGTCTGTATGTATATTATCTCTCCACCGTCTTCTTGGTCTACCTCGGGGTCTACGGTCAATTATTTGAGTGTAAGCGAGTTTTGTTTCCCTATTATCTTCCATTCTTTCTATATGCCCCAGCCATTGTAGTCTATTAGCCTTCTTGATACCAGTGATTAGCGGGGACTTAAACAGATCATAAATCTCTTTGTTGCTTCTTCTTTTCCACTCTCCACTTTGTGTATCCCTAATAGACCCAAAGATGCGTCTTAAAACTTTGTTCTCACAGGTTTGTAACAAGGCTGCGTCTCCTTTAGTTGTACTCCAGGTTTTAGAGCCATACAGCACAATTGGTCTAATCAGTGTTTTGTATATTGTGATCTTGGTGTTACGAGATAGCGCACTTGATTTTAGCAGATGTAATATATTTTAATAATTTCAAAAATGCACCCGGAGTGCCCCATCAGCGCACGATAATTTACTCTGCTCTTGGTTGTTATGCTTTAGTTCCCAACGAAACGTTATGAAGTTCCCATATCCCAGCCTTGTCGACCAATCAGAGTGCACAAGGCGCCATGTTGTCGAATGTTACGACTGTTTAGTTAGTTAGTTAGTTAGTCGCGGTTCCAACTTAACTGTAACGGGTCGTCCCCATTATGCTCCGTTCCTGTGCCAGTGAATATCACACAAAATGTTCCTCACTGCCCTATGTGAAAAATGGAATAGACAGGAGTATCAGCAAGCCAACAGCCCACACAGGTGCACTGTGCATAATGCCGCTGCCAGAATGCCAACACAAAAGTCCTCCACGAGAAATACAGTTCATTGTCGATGGAAACGGCAGTCACCAGAAAGACTTCATTTACCCGGGCCTTATCCCATATGGCTCGGTCTCTTTCCGCAGGGCGACCCGTCGAAAGGGCCGCACAAAGCACAAACTCCGTAGCTCCAGCGACGACCAAGGAGTCTAAAAAAAATGCACTCGTGAACCGAAAAGGCAAACCAGTCAATCTAGCAACAGCTGGCCGCCATCGTTCCGAACATGCAGTTCACACTACAAACTGTGAACAGAGGTAAAAGCATTCCACGCGAAATTCGCAGCTCACAGTGTCGCGCCACGCACTCACTCAGTAGCAGGGCGACGGAACCATAGCCTCCTTAGTCGCCTCTTACGACGTGTATGGTAGGCAACAGTGTTAATATTCTTTGCTCCCCCGTATGGGCCCTGGCAACACACGGGGCGACTGTTTAACAGAGTCGGTAGTATTGTGTTTAATTTAGATTTATTTTTTTTCAAATAAAGATTTACCTTTAAAATCTATAAACATGAGTGTGGGAAATCTAAAATCAAACAATGGTAAAGAGCGAAAATGTGGAGACGTTGCTTGTCATGAATTCAATGAAGATTGGATGGAGAAATTTATGTTTATACCTAGCCGCAGTGGTAAACAAGTTTGATTAATCTGCGGAATTTGTGTTTCTGTTACAAAAATATTTAATTTGGAACGCCACTTCACGACCACACATTCAGACATAAATGCTCAATATCCGATCAATTCGGAGTTAAGAAAAGATTTCATAGCTAAACAAGAAAGTATATATAATAATATATTTTATATTGTATTTATATATACTATATATAGTATATGCAGTATTTTATAATGTTATAGCGTTGTGGCCAGCTTAACTACCGAAAATATTAGATGGCCCTCTGCTTGAAAAGCTTGGGAACTACTGCGCTAGAGATAGGGGTTTCTTTTTCTTTTTATTTGAAAGCTGGCTAGATCGGGAAATCATGTTGGCGAATGAAAAGACACCCTGTGTTCTGGTTGATATTCAAAACAATGTTTTCCCGTGATGAATTTGAATAACGAAGACACAAACAATAGATTGCCTGGCATATTTCGCTGCATCTCGTCAGGTACATACTGCAGAAATCACACAACTTACGTGAATTAATTAGATAAATCATTGAAACTGAAATATACACATGTTCGCACAGTAATGTCAATTGTCTACCACGGTAATTTTAAACTGACTAACATGTCTTTCTGCTTACACAAGGACGGCTTACGAAGGTTGATTATTATAGCTTCAGCAAACTTTAACAATCGACTACTTTGTGTGTTGAACAACACACGGAAGGCACTGTCTCTTTCAACCACATGACCGCTCTCGAGCACGTGTCTCCCGACCGATGAAGCCGGACTGTTCCGGTGTGTCGGCCTGCCTAGGCTACCATATTCTGTGTGTAGTATCTTGTAGTATCTAGACAATCGACATTACTGTGCGAACATGTGTATATTTCAGTTTCAAGGATTTATCTAATTAATTAATGTAAGTTGTGTGATTTCTGCAGTATGTACCTGACGAGGTGCAGCGAAATATGCCAGGCAATAAATCGTGCAATCTATTGTTTGTGTCTTCGTTATTCAAATTCTGGTTGATACTTCAAACGGAGAACAAAGTAAAACGGACGAGAGAAAATAAGACCTGGATGACAACAACATTAATGTAAGTAAATAAAGGTTTCTTGTACACGCTGTAAGGCGCATTAGGCATACAGGCGTAGACCCATAAAGAGCTCGATATGATCGGTTCTCCGGCCGCCTTTACTTCCTAGGGAATTTAACGGTACCCATTTTAAGCTGGATCGACTCGGGAATCCAGGACATTGTTTTTAAAATTCTAGAACGCCCAGATGCGGACCGAACCCAGGACCACCGGACCACAGCCAGCGTCTATAGACACACAGTTTATGGACACGGTCACATAGTGAAACGTCCCTGAATACTGCAGCTTCAGCTTTCACCCAAATTCGCTCTACAAGCTCGTGTGATTAAACAATAGAACTCGTTGCCACTGCTTATGGCGTCTGGTGTATATGGTGCTCGCGCCATGTTGTTATAAAACAACCGACACTCGATTGGTGATGCGGTCAATCTCCACCTTTGCTTTCTAGAACCTTTCCAGATTCACACCTAGAGTACCGGCTAATCTATACAAAAATGGAACTACCACCACTGTCCGGTACGCCTTTACGCACGTAAAAGGCGCCATGTACCGTACTCCTGTGTTCTAACCCGAGTCCAGCTGGAAGACCAGCTCATTTTGTAAAAAGTCACCACCTCAATGGGAATTATAAAAGATGACTACTGGTCCGGTAGACTGGTTCGGTAGATTGCTCCGATAGACTGGTTCGGTTAAAGTTAGTTGCATATCCTTAACAGGACGTCGCAGTCAACCCCAGCATATTTTGACTGTGATTTCTTGGCAAATTTATGTTCTGTAGTTTGCCATTGCTGTCTGAACGACCGCCACTCATACCACTGTATGAGAATCAACGCAAGAAGGCCTGCTGCTAAATCGTCCGCAGCTGTGTTTCGAACGCGGTATACGGGATTACAAATTGCGTCCCTAATCCCTTCACACCAGAGCCGTGACTGGTCCTGTGGACATTGTCCATTACCTTACATTAGCAAACTGACAGAATGGCGGAAAACATTACCTATATCGACTTCATGTTAAAGCACTAATGTACTACCGCCTATTTGGTAGACTTTATTGCACCGGGTGTTACCCCTTACGGCTCTGACGCTCTGCAGAACAGCAAGCTGCTTGCGAGAGCATTGCATAATGCACAAAATCCCTAGCCCCAGCGATGCCCGCGGGGGTTTCTGGGAAAATAGCACTCGAACTCTGAACGACGCAGTCTGGGAACACATTGATGACCTTCAGAACGGGAGGCATAACCACTTGGCCGCGGAGACTCCCATGTATGTTGTCCCGAAAAGGCCATCATATTTCGTAGGCCTGAATCCAGAGGGGAATAGGTAGTCAATTTACCACTCAATTTAGCAGGCGACGAACCCGCTTTAGATCGTGCTCATGACATTATTAGCTCATTTTCCAATCAACATCACTAACCAGCTTCACGTATGACACTAGATACATCCATCACATCCTTGCCTGAAATAACCTACCACTTTGTACTAATGGCTTGCATGAACACGTGTCTCCCAATAGTTAATTCAGTTCAGCGAACGGTGACTACAATGCATGAGCGATCCTCAGTTACATATTCGTGCATGAAATACCATTACCGTCCATTAAAGATAAAGGTAATCATGTAGCAGATACTGCCATTGAGGTATGAAGTGTTCGCATATTCTAGGTCACGGTCTCCCGTGTGTTGCCGGGGCCCATAAAGGAAGCACAGAATAGCAACACTGTAGCCTACCATGCATGTCGTAAGAGGCGACTAAGGAGGCTTGATGGTTCCGTCGCCCTGCTACTGAGTGAGTGCGTGGCGCGACACTGTGAGCTGTGGGTTTCGTGTGAAATGCTTTTGAATCTGCCCGAGGTTTTTTGGAACGTGACTGCATGTTCAGAGCGATGGCAGCTGGCTATGTCCCAGAGTTGACCGGTTTTTGCCTTATGCAGAAATGCGTGGCTGCTGGGCTTCTGGTTGGCTGCCACTACCATCGACGATGAACTATATTTTCGTGGACTGTGTGGGTGAACATCTAGGAAACATCCAGATGGGAAAATGACTGCCGATTCCATCAGAGATGAACTGGATGTTTCATGGGGGACTATTGTGTTGACATTCTAGCGGCGGCATTATGCACAGTGTATCTGTGCAAGCTGTTGTTTGTCGAGACTCCTGTCTTTTCCACTTTTCACATTGGGCAGTGGGGAGCGTTTTGTGTGATATTCACTGGCACAGGAATAGAGCATAATGGGGATGAACCGTTGCTGTGAAGTTGGAACCGCGACTAACTAACTAACTAACTAACTATCTAGGTCACGGTGTGGTGAGGTCCAGCGTCCTATCTCGTCGCGTTTCCATCCCAGAAAATAAATTCAGAACATTGTCTGGTACTTATTTTGATGAGATTTTGATTAATTTCCAGATTAGTTAAAAGTTATTTGCACGTTCTTTACAGGACGCCACAATCAACATCATCATCCTTTGGCTGATTTTCTATAGCGATTGTTACGTTCAGTATTTTGTTGGAAATGACTGAGCTGCCGTATAATAGTAGACTGTACTACCTGCTTTCTGTTAGCGTCGAGTATTGGACGGCTCTCACAAAACCCGACACCCCACATTGTGCCAACGGCTTCTGGCGGAGGAGTGCAGTTGGAAGGGTACAAGCTTTACCCTAGTGCGAAGAAATGCAACCTAAAGACTAAATGTCATGGCAGGGCAGACCAGGCCCTAAACCGTGGCCGGCAACTGGTCTAGGATGGAAACTCCGACAGATGGACATTTAGAACATTGCTTTGCTTATTCGGCAGCTTCTGCAATTAGTCTTGTTCCAAACGTATTGGTGTCACCTTTCCTCTGGAGTAAACTAGGCAGGCCGAGAGAGGGATCATGCTACATTGGCAACACTGTCAACTGTTAAAGAAAAAAAAACAACAACAACACATGGTCTCTAAATTCAGCCCAGATTTTGTGCTAAGGAGAGATATAGCTCAATTTTACAAACTATCGTCTATCAAGATGGCAAGGTGCCAGTCACCCAGTTTGTCATTGCTTTCTGAACTAGAAACGCCTCATACCATCAAAATCAACGCACAGCAGATTGCTTCAGAATCTCCCGCAGCTGATTTCGAACCTTTGATTCGGTAAGACGGGGAATTATGACACTGCGTGTCTCACTATCCTCTGAGCCACAGCGCCGGTTCCCCAGAGAAGTTAAAAAGTTAGCTGCATGTCATTTGCAGGATGTCGCAGTCAACCCCAGTAGTTTTTGGCTGTTGGTGATTTCTTGGCACCGTTACGTTCGGTGGTTTGTCTTTGATTTCTGAAAGACCGACATTCATACCATTTTCATTTTAAAAAACCAACGCAAGGTGGCCTGCTGCCAAATCATCTGCAGCTGTGTTTCGAACGCGGTATGCGGTTACGAATTTCGTCTGTATCAGCTTCGCCACGGAGCCGGCTCCCAGAGTAGTACTGACCGGAAAAAAACCCGAACCTTGCATGTGTTTGGGATTAAACCCCGCCTCTGTCTATTAATATCATTAATTGTCAAGCATGTTCTAGTGGGGGGGGGAGTGGGGGGGGGGGGGTGGAGACACGTGGTAGAGTAGTGGCTAGACACACGGTTCGGTCCGTATCTGGCCGGATTTAAATGTCTAAAACTGATCTGGGCTCCCAGAGCCAGTCAGCCTATCATGAATACCAGGAACTGTCTTGGGAAATAAAGGAGGCTGACCTGACACTGACCTCATCGCCCACGGAATACCGACTGGTATATAACGATTGTAGTTTACCACTGTATGCACAACGCACATGAAGCCGTGTGAATAGGTAGTTTACTTACCTCGATCACTTTTTTTACTGTAAAACCGCTTTAGTGCAGTGGCTAGCACGATTACTTGCAGGCCCGATGATTGTTTGTTCGAATCCTTATGGAGGCCGATGTGATACAATTTGTCCTGACAAAATGGGTACCAGGAAATGACAGGTGAAGTAAATGCGACCAGAGTATATTGATGAAATCATTCGTCGCTGTCCGATCGGTCTATACAAACGTAGGGCTAACACCTTATACCCAATAACCCATAAAAGTACTCTGCTGATTCCATTTCAAGTATATTCTCTGATCTCTACATCTTTACTTTACATCTACGTGTCAATCAAAGCCTTTTAATTTCTCATATACCTCAAGGCATCACCAAGAATGTTACTTTAAAAAAAAAAATAGAATACATAGGATGTGAACGCATTTCATAACAGGAATGTCAAAGCAATGTCAAAAGAATTACATTATCACAGATTCTATTATGTATTTGTGCTTGAGGGGAAAAACAACATTGCGATAAAGACTCAAACAGAACGGTATACAACACAAACACACATTCCGCGCACTCTTAGTGACATATCCGGCCCAAACCAGAATTCTCCTTCCCCCCCCCCCCCCGCCTCCCCCCGCCTCCCCCTTATCTTTCTCTTTCCGCACCATCCCTAATCATTTAATGGCAAATGTGGACCACAGGCCAGAGTGAATATTCGCATAGAAAGACACATGGACAGAAAGGCAGATAGACAGACAGAACGAACGAATTAACTTTATTGTCAGTCAGAAATGAAGTTATTGACAATAAATGCTCAATCTCAATTAAATTTTATTGTGATACATTGGGAAATATCCTAACAGATTATAGAAACATCATAGAAAGATGGAAGAAATGCTGCAGTGGAATATATGATATGAATTACTGTGGCGATATGAATGAGACATATGAACCAATGACAGCAGAGACAGATTCTGAACACTCATTAGATGAAATCATATGGACAATAAAGAACCCGAAGAATGGTAAATCACCAGGATGTGATGAGATATCAGCCGAACTAATTAAAACAGGAGGAGAAGAAAGCATACAAATATATCACCCATTATATGAAATTATATGGAAATATTGTAAATGGCCAAAAGATTGGAAGAGAACTATTTTCATTCCAATACCAAAAAAAAAGGGGTGGGGGGGGGGGTGGGGGGGGGGCAACCTGAAATTACGCACCAACTATAGAGCTGTTGCTCTGCAATTACAATTCTACTAAACATCATAATGGTAAGACTTCGCAAGAAAATGGAAGAAGAAATTAACGTGGTTCATGCTGGATTTAGGCAAGGAAGAGGAACGAGAGTTCACATACACAACATGCGTTTAATAATAGAGAAGTTTACAAACCTATTCTCATGTTTTGTGAATTAATTAAGGACATTTGACTGTGTACAGATTCAGATACTTTGAGAAAACATGAGGTTAATGGGCATTCCATAACATGTAGTACAACTAATAAAAATGCTCTATCTAGCTAGACCAACAAGCAGCGGTTAGAACAGATTGGTTTGACATCAAGCAAGGAATCTGTCAGGGATATGTGCTGTTCCCCTATTTGTTTAACATGAACGCCGAAAATATAGTGAGAAATGTCAGAGATGATTTAACCAAGGAGCAATATGGTGCCCTAAATATCGGTAGTCATGAAATACCAGAGATTCCATATGTTGGTGGTACTGTATTACTATCCACATCACAGAACGATATAGAAAACTAGTAACCACAACCCAAAAGAATAGTGAAAATCACAACTTATATCTTAACATAGCAAAAACAAAGATAACAGGCATAATTTCTCTAATCAGTTTACGGTTTTCATTCGTTTCTTCAAGGACGTGGCCATTGGTTTTTCTGTCTTTCCATGGCATTCTTTGCATTTTCCTCAGAAACCACACGTCCACAGACAATCATATATTTTTCAGCTTGTCTGTTTATTGTCCAAGCATCAAATCAATACTAAAGTCAAGGTTCTACGTAGAACTTAAACGTTCTTTTTCTCGCTGCAAATGACATCTTTTTATTGGTTAGTATGTTTTCCATCTTGCAAAAGGTTACTTTCGCCATAGCGATTCTTGTTTCAATATCTTCAAGGCATCTCCTATCAAATGTTATAATTGTTCCGAGATAATTGCATTGATTCACTTGTAGAAGACCATTCCCATTTACTTGTATATTACATTGTGGTATTTCGTACTTCCTAGTGACGACCAAAATCTGCTGTGTCTTCTTACAATTTAATTGTAACCCTAGTTGTTCACTTTGTGCAAAAACTGCATCTACTATATGTTGCAGATGGTTCCACTGTTTGCAATCAATAATGTGTTTTGATGACGTAATTATTATTGAAAAATAAGGATCTCAGGTAGAAGTTTTGAGCAGCTGCGGTCTAATTCGCTAAGCCCAAACTCTAGCTTACTTAACAAAGGAGCGTCACATTATTTGGAGAAAAAAAAAGCAAATCCATGAAGAGGGTTCTCACTGGAATTTACTTAGAAAACGATACATTTTAAGACAGTAGAAACCCCTTAAACACAACATTGCTGTGGACTTATCACATTCCTTTTGTCACGCTGCACTGGCTAATAGCCAGTGCAGCGTGACAAAAGGAATGTGATAATGACTGCCGCTTTCGCATATTTGTTAACACAGTTTACTGTTGCATACCTCCATTCTAATTTAAGGAGGAGCAGTATTAATCCACCGACTCCATGGCGAAGAAGTTACGGACGCAGTTCGTAATCGCGCATACCCGCTGTTAGAAACACAACGTTGTGTGTTTTTTATGAAATGGTATGGATGCCGGTCGTTCAGAAAGCAGAGGGAAATTACTGAACGTAAACTTATCCAGGGATCACGTACAGCCGAAAAATGCTGGGGTTGACTGCTACGTCCTGTAAAGGATATGCAACGAACTTTTAAATAGAGTATTATTGAGACAAACGCAGAAATAATTAGAGAAATTGAATATATGAAAACCGTGTCCATTCAAATTGCCAGTCTTTATCTAAAGTCACTTATACATTTCCGCTAGTTGGAAGTTAGAATGAAGAAAGAGCTGTCACAATATTCATAGCCGAGTGTTGTTTAACAGTAATGGAAATGTTAATTTCTTGTTGAAACAAGCTTCGGCTGCTTAGTTTAGCTAAACTTCTGTTCAATATCTGTCACATCTACATCTACATAACACTGACTGTGACAATATTTAGAAACATCTTTTTTCTTTATGACTGTTTCCGTTTTCTATCTTCACAAAGACTACCATTTTTGTCCACGAGGTGAGAATGAATGTTTATTTACAAACAGAGGTTTAATTTAGCCAAAACATAATTGAATTCGCAACGAAGACAAAGTTTAAATTAAACAGGCTGGATTGTTCCAATAAAGCTGAGCCAGAGCAACCCCTTTCCGTATTCTGAGGTTTATTTTGACTTAAGTTGATACACATCTTTGTTGAGAATAATTTATTCCCCGATTTGAAGCTGAATGATTATCAAAGAAGATAACAAAACTATACCTAAAATACGAAGCTTTTATTTCCTCGCAAGCTGTGAAGTATTTTAGGGAACCACATTTAAAGTATATATTAAAATAGTTCTATACTGCTCACATTCACTACTTTCTCACGTGTGAACCAGCGAAATATAGGTAAAGGAACCCTCAGGAAAGTTTAATAAATCATAAATTCTCACAATATCTAGATTAAACAAGAGTGGCAAACAATGCGCAACATTCGCAATCGCTAACATAACTGCATGAGGAGCTGCTGGAGCGTAGTTGCTTGCCGCTAGCCTGCCGGCCCGATGATCCCGGGTTCCTTACACATCTGGGCGGATTCAGATATTTAAAATGAACCTAGACTTCCAGGCCGACCCAGCCTAAAACTGGTACCTGGAAATGTCTTGGGGAGTAAACGCCACAGCCAACGAGACACATATATATACATCACTAACCGAGTGCCGACGTGACACTGACTACATCACTCACCGAGTGTCGACGTGACACTGGCTGCATCACTCACCGAGTGTCGACGTGACACTGGCTGCATCACTCACCGAGTGCCGACGTGACACTGGCTACATCACCCACCGAGTGCCGACGTGACAATGGCTACATCACTCACAGAGTGCCGACGTGGCACTGGCTACATCACTCAAAGAGTGCCGACGTGACACAGGCTACATCATTCACCGAGTGTCGACGTGACACTGGCTACATCATTCACCGGGTGCCGACATGACACAGGCTACATCATTCACCGAGTGCCGACGTGACACTGGCTGCATCATTCACCGAGTGCCGACGTGACACTGGCTACATCACTCACCGAGTGTTGACGTGACACTGGCTACATCACTCACCAAGTGTCGACATGACACTGGCTACATCACTCATAGAGTGACGACGTGACACTGGCTACATAACTCACCGAGTGCCGATGTGACACTGGCTACATCACTCATAGAGTGCCGACATGACACTGGCTACATCACTCACCGAGTGCCGACATGACACAGGCTACATCACTCACCGAGTGCCGACGTGACACTGGCTACAACACCCACAGAGTGTCGACGTGACACTGGCTACATCACTCACCGAGTGCCGACGTGACACTAACTACATCACTCACAAAGTGCCGACGTGACACTGGCTACATTATTCACCGAGTGCCGACGTGACACTGGCTACACCACTGTGAGATATTTCCAGACACCTCACGGCCTGCGACTTGAGATTACTGACCAAAACCGCACGCCATACTCCCGCGTCGCACAGAGGCGATCAAGACAATGAGAACGATTGCCTAAAACCGGATGAGAATTAGCGAGACCCCTCTAAGCGACAATTGGGGGGGGGGGGGGATGATTGTCTAGCTAACATTCTTAGTTGTTTGCCGGCTGGTGTGTTGAAGCGAAGCAGGTGTTCTGGTCCTTGGGCAGGCTCAGCTTTCATTGTGTGGAGAATCAATTATGGAAGTTAAGATGGGCAGTGTAACTGAAAACCTACTGTTGTGAATGTCGTAAGTTATCCCTTCTTACTTTAGTGTCGTCCTTGGAGTGACGGGAATCAACACCCACATTTTTATTAACCCAATATTATTGTCCTAGAGAAACTACCAGACTCCACCCACAAAACTCCGTCAGTCTGCAGACACCTCTTTCTCACTCTCACTCACCCCTAGATCATGCCCCCTCTCACTCTTCCCCAACACAACATACTCAACAACTCTAGCTTTAACAAATAAATACAAAATAATTTATTAAAGCAAAGAGTATGGGTGTGAGAGGTGTGCGTGTGTGAACTGTGTAGAATGTGTGTCGAATATTCTAGTGTGTATGTAGATTCAGAGCAGCAGATCAGGAGCCCAAGTCAGATGGTCATCATAGCAAGGGTACACCACAGCATGATAGCTTAGTACGTGAACACCTAACCGATTGATGCGCCTCTTCTTCCAGACGTTGACTTTCTCCGGGATCCACTGGGTCGACTAGATGCATGATCCACCAAAAATAGTTATTGTATAACCTTAATCATGGATCTGTCAATCACTGTAAAGACGACAGTCCCTATAAATCAAATAAGTACGGATCACTGTACCGTGAAAACTAGGTTTCAATGTCACAGGTCTCACATTTGTTCTAATCCATGTTCATAGATTGTCACACACAAACTGTTCTAAAGTACTTCTTCACTGTACTAAATTATTCCACGAGAACTTCATGTTCAATGTTCTTCTCTAGACTAACTTATTCCACGAGAACTTCATGTCAAAATGTCTTTCTCTAGACTCTATTGTTCAGTGGTATGTCGTGAAGAAACGAGTATCACCCACTCTGGGTTATTTCCTATTGTAAAAGAATCGTTTATAATGTTTCTCTAACTTGAGCCCGGTTCGTATGAACCCTCTGGATTCTAGGCCTAGCATAAACAGTGCTGATTGTACTTTCTTCTGGGTATTTATTCATCATATAAACATAAAATGAATGTTCATTGGATGTTCTTCTTAATGAGCGTTGACCTCCATCAAACCCAGTGTAGAGCCTCGTCATAGACGTAGGGGAACCTGTTAGAGAAAGAGACCACATCTGGTGAAGGCCGCCTGATACTAATCACTACTAGCTGAATGTAGGCCTACTGCCCTGCTCAGAGATTTTTATCAGTGAACCAACTCTGCCATAGAGCAGAGTTGCTCATCCCTTCCATCTGAATCAGGTTATGACAAGGAAAGACCAATAAACAGCGTGCAGAACCCCAGTGGGCACCCCACTGAAAGATCACACCATTGGACACTTCTCCCATCTCCCAACCCATTCTTAAATCTCTCCAAATATCACCCCACTACACGATTCTCACTAGCAGAGCCATCTCTCCCTTCCCTACTCTATTCTCAACTAACAGAGCTAATCATCACTTCACTACTCTAGCTAGTTTTACTAAAGCTACTGCTTATATAATTAGGCTTAATTATACTATCTATTATACCTTAGGCAACACAGCAGTTCTTCTAAATCACATCTACATTTTGCCATAACAGGCACGTGTAAAATTAAATCTAATTAATCCCGCACACGGTAGATGTTATTAAAATCCACAACTGCCGTGACAAAGCACGTCTGCTCTAGTCAACGTTTTCTTCAACACTAACGTACACAAGTCTTGTTTATGTCACAAAAAGCCGGAAATTCTAGTGAAGTCTTTGATGTCAACACATCAGATGATTCCAAGGGCAGACTATCCAATTCCAAATAAGTTCTCTCCCCTTTGCGCAACCAATGCAAATGGTGTCTCGCTTGTTTCAACAACCAAAACAAAACACACCAGATGGTCCCAGAGGCAGATTATCTATTTCAGAACAAGTTCTTATCTCCCTTGTTTTTAATCAATGTCCCCAGTTGTCTCTTCCTGTCCGGACAACCAAAATAAGCCCGCGTGTTACAACCACATGGTTACAATTTCCTGACTGGTGGGGAACTTTCAAAGGACGGTGTATTGATTGATCTCACCGACCCCCCTAGTAAACAACTGCAGCTGTTACTCTGACTGTCCTTGGTATTTTTAACATCTGATTGTAAACTTGGAGTGATTTCACGACAGTGAAGTTGCGGACTTGGCTGCTGAGGGCGGTAAACTTGTATGTCATATCCATCTTTTGCCAGCCCAAATATTAGTACAGCCCATTTCCTTGCATCATCCACCACCCCCATCCTTCAAGGTAGAACCCATGTAACCCATGAACCCACTGAGAATTCCTGATGATCTTAACTGAAGACCCTTACCTTCCCTCACTCACATAAGAGATGACCCTCTGCTAGAGAACTGACTCCATGGAAGAGACTTTTATCCAGTAGAATTCCAGATACTCCAAAGTACCTACCGGCTGATATCAGCGGCACAAGACATAATATCCTTATTTATGTTTTAGTTACTTAGGATACATATATCCCTTTGTATACTGAAGAATTCACTTGGGTTTTGTTTTGTTTCCACCATTATGCATTCACCCCAGTAAGCATTTCAGGTGTACATATTTGTCCATTTTTCTTCAGTGATGTACTCTATGTGAAAATAATATATTTGTTATCATATTTCTTTGATTTATTACACTTATGTTACCAGACCATTTGTTTATTGATTCTTACAGAATGTGTGTAAACATAAATATTATGTGATGTCACTGTATGTCCTGTTTATACTGTGAATGTTCTGTTATGATATTGATGTTCTGGTCCATCACATACTTGTGTACGTTAATAAATCATAGAGGATAATACTAATTAAGACCGCATGAGGGCGGACACTTGCACACTAGCACCTTTTCCCCTGTGATAGAAAAGGGCATCCATGTTTGTGATAGTGGCAACAGTCCGTGGTCTCCACACTTTCCTAAGAAGCCTAAACTTACATATTTATATATTTTACATTAATTCGTGTAGATACGAAGACTCCTTAGTATCTTCACGTGGGGGCTTACCCTGATAATATTCCTCAGACAATTAAATTCCTCTTAAGTGGTTGTTACATTCTAACAGATGCAACCCCTATAAATAAACCTCACAACCACTCACCGAGTGCCGACGTGACACTGGCTACATCACTCACCGAGTGCCGACGTGACACTGGCTACATCACTCACCGAGTGCCGACGTGACACTGGCTACATCACTCACCGAGTGCCAGTGGTAATTTGCGTTTTATTTACTTTGAAAAAAAAAAAAATTTCTTTGATGACTGCGTGAAATACACGCACATCATGCACCTTCTGATCATAAAATAGACTGCCGGTTATTTAAATCGTTGAACCTGTTTACTTGTCCGACACTCAGCTACATCTCGATCATGACACCCAGGTGCCATCCTCTTACTGAGTATATTTTGGTGTGGCAATCAGCATCACCACTTATTTTACCATGCTAGTGTATCATTAGAAAATGAAAATCCTAACCTGCACAGTTCGCGGCGACTGTACTAGCCAGGCGGCCTTAATTCCTCAGACCCAAGATCCTCCTGCCCTACACCGCATGATACTATGGGCAGAGATTACAGTTGATGGACAGTTTTATCAACACGTTAACGTGGCCTGACAATCTATAGTTTCAGTCAGAACAAACTGAACCTGGCATTTAGTCACCTGATCTTAAACTACACACCACACTCAAGTTACAGAGATTGCAAATAGAAAAATGATCTAGAACTAATCATAACAGTACGGCTTGGATTCTCCCTTGAACGTAATAAAGAAGTCACTAGTACACAGAAAGCATGCTTGCCGCTAGCTTACTTACCTATGCTCTACTGATCCACTCGCACCCAGTTACTTATTTACTTGTCAACCTACCTACTGCCAACCGGCTCTGTGGCGAAGGGGATACAAATGCAATCCGTAATCCCACATACCGCATTCGAAACACAGCTGCGGGCGATTTAGCAGCAGACCGCCTTGCGTTGTTTTCATATACAAAGGTATGAGTGCCGGTCGTTCAGAAAGCTATGGCAAATTAATGAACGTAAACATGACATGAAATCACGAACAACCAAAACATGCTCGGGTTGACTGCGACTTTCCGCAAAATGATATGCAACTAACTTTAACCTACCTACTTACTTACTTACCTACTACCTACCCATTTACCTGCCCACCTACAGCCGACGTACTCACAGACTTCTCTTCCTATCTGCAATGTCTGTCTGTCTTCCTGTCTGTCTGGAAACATCCTCACATGCATAGCAGCTACAGTGTATCTGATCATCAGAAGTTTGCACCCTTGTGTTTTAAATATTTCTGCCCCTCTCCTGAGCTGAGTTTAATTGAATCGAGTCAAAAACCGACATCACAGCACTCGGAACATTCCCATACGTGCTGCGTCATCATCTGCAACAGCCAGCGTAGAGTCCCAATACTAATGTGTCCGTCTGGCCTTTTCTCAGAGTTTCAGTGTTCGCCAGATTCTACGGTCACTCCCCGCGGCACCTTCCTCTCCAAGCCGTGATAACCTATCTGAACTTCTGCACTATATGCACGGTTCCAAAGGGTCGCGACCACATGTGTCTTTTCATACTTCAGTATCCCACCAAGTGGTAAAGACCCAACCAGTCTGTCTGCTGATCGTTTCCCATCACTCCAGCTTGTCCTGAAGAAAACATCCAACAAATGCTTTCTATTTTTATTGTTGAAATGGAGGCCCACCACTCTGCCCGAAGCCTGCCTGTCTTCACCTCCTTTCCTTGGATTTTGGAATTCATGACAGTTAGCTTTCAGATGAAATTATTGTTATTTTATTAAAGTTATTTGTTGCCTCGGTTGTTCCGCTAATCATTTTCATACTAAGCCTGCATCAAGTTCTGTTTCTCAATATCTAAATATAAATGGTATATTCTTTTTACATTTTATTTTGCGAGTATTCTTGTTGTCACACGTTTTCTTGATGATAATATCACGAAGTTCTTACGATGATATGCTCATGATATTATTGTGTGATGGTCGTTGTCTAGGTAACGATACTCATGGTGTGTCAATGGAGATATCTGTCTTGCAATGTAACTCACCCCCGCAGTGCATATTCACCAGTCATGAAACAAGATTCAGTTGGCGCACATAATCCTTTATTACAGAAAATAACACAGACTCACGGAACATATGTATATATCCAGAAACAATGTAATCCATAGATTATAAATATCCTCCTCACAATTTAACCAGCACACATCAATGCCTTCTCACGGCCTGCTTCTTATCAACTCCACAAGACAGGTAATCCAGCTACTATCCACGGCTGGATCTCCCACAATACAACCCACACATTGGGTTGGAGCCACTGCTCAACTATGCAACCCACTCTGGGTTTAGGCCTACACTCGCTACAGAACCCACTCTGGGTTCAGGCCTGTCTTCACAACTAGCAGAACACCATAACACGGAGATCTCTCTTAAACGACCTGACCCGCAGTCGGTCTCTTCTCTCACTCCGCCTACCGATCAGTTCGGCATCTACACATCAACTGCCTGAAGTCCCTTGACTTCACACACAAATACACTGTCTCTCCCCCATCCCTCCTAGGGGTTTTTCCCTCTATCCTCACTATTTTATTTCTCAGGACTGGCTGTTTTCTCATAGCCAGGTCAGTCACTTTACTGTCTCCCACTCTCATCTCCATTCTTCCTCATGCCCGGTCACTCACCTCAATGTCCATGACCCAGGCTTATGTCATCACCCCCCTCTTAAAAGAAAACTGCGTTTTCAAATATTGGGAGACAACTTACTAAACATGTGACCCAGACATATTGCCTGGGTAGCCCTAAGTATGGCTGCACCTTACTCTAGCTACCACCCTAAATAATACATCAAATGCTCATAGTACACTCCCATATTCCCCATACATAAATACAAACAACCATCTTTCTATCTTGTGTACCAATGCATGAACTAATACATCACATAATAATAATACATGATAGGAAAGCATTATACTTATGTACCCATAGGTCTCTTACTACTTCACGACCACACAATACTATTTGTGTACCGACCCTATATCGGGTGGTTCTGTTCTTGCATTAACCCTCCTCTGTTTGCTATCCCTAGCCCTGGGTCAGTAATGTCGCGAACACTCTTTTGACCTGACTCAACTTTCCTATCTGCATATTGCACCGTTACACTTGAGTCTCTGTTTAGTCTGAACTCTTTATTCAATCTTGACCCATATACTTGGCACCTTGCTTTCTGCTGCATACGCCTTATGCCTATGTGCCCTGCACCTGCACTATCCTGAGCTGTTCTAGTATATCGGTCTCTATGTGCTAAAGGTACTACTCCTTGGCCACATGCAGTTCCGCTATCTGAAAACCTGCGAGTGAGAACATTGTTCTTCCTCTCGAAGCACCATCTACCTTTCTTAGACTGCCTATGTTCTACTCTCCTACACCCTTGGGAACATTTGTTCAGAGTAGTATCTTGTCTCTGGGAATCACTAGCACTATATTTGGGATCCCTTCTCATCTGCTCAGCTGTCCTCTCCTTGTCCTGAGTTCCTGTGTCTACTTCAAGTGCCTCTTCTACCTCAGCTATACTCTCTAATTTAGGTTCTCTTGTGGTAACTACCTCATTACTGCTTACACTATATTTTCGGTCCCAATAAACTACTTCCTCTTCTGTACAATCTTTAACTCCTATAACATTTCCTATGATCAAATCAGCCACTGGTGAGTCAAAAACACACGCTGTCACTCTTCCAGTGATATATGGTGTTTTTACTGTTATTATGGCTACTGGGTAGAACTCTACTGTGCCGTTGAATGTTATGCATCTAATCTTTCTCCCTGTATAATCCGAGGGATCTATTAAACTTCTCCTCACTCCGATAGATGTACATCCGGAATCCCTAATTGTTAACGCTGACCTATCATTAACAAACCCATGATGCATCTTCAGACTTCCTCCTTCATGTACTGCTGATCCTGCTTTCACTGTATGACCACATATTAGGACTGGCTGACTGTCTTTTTCAAAAAGAGGTTTGCACCCACTACAATCTTCATTGTTCAGCGTCTCAATTACTTGCGCTGCATTTGAGTGCTCTGTTTCTCTCCTCCTACATTGATGACTGACATGCCCATTCTTTCCACATTTGAAACAAGTAATCTCCCTTTTAGTGTTGTTCGTTGGTCCATCTGATGGTTGTGCATCACACTGTGCTGCCTTGTGTCTCCAGCTCCCACAATTCCAACATCCGGCATAATTTGGACGTCTCTGAAAGTTCCCTCTTCTATACGGGTACCGTCCTACTCTACCAACATTGTTTCCTCGGAAACCATTATCTTGAAGTTCTTGCTGCTCACCTTTCTGTGCTGAATCCACACTTTTCGCCCTTGGTCTGATGACTGGATTCTGGTCCTGTTTAGTGTACGCTGCACAGACTATTTCCTCACTCATTAGTTTCCCAATAGATACGTTAGGATGTGCAGTCATGTAGTTTTGCCCTAACTGAGACATTGTGTCTATGTCCTTTGGCTTACGTTCCTCAAAGAAAGCTACTAAGTTAGAATTGCATGCAGATACTACCTTGTCTCTTAACATTAGATCTACTAATTTATTAAAATCTTTCCCTACTTCTGCAAGCTCCATCCATTTGTTAAATGTATTCTTTACAGTGTTAACAAAATCTGTGAAATCTTGATTTGTCTCTGGCCCTAACTGTCTAAACTTTGTCCTATATCCATGCTCAGTGAGTTGGAACTTTGTCAGCAACCGTTGACGTAAGATAGTGTAGTTGTTCCTTTCTTCTACAGGTAAATTGAACATGGTGTCTAGTGCCTTACCCGTAAGAAGCTCCCCTAGTCTAATAGCATACTGTTCTTCGGGGATGCCTAACACTTTCGCTGATGCCTGATAGCTGTCAAGATAAGCTTCAAGGTTGTCTCGGTCCGTAAAGTATGGCAGTTTTAGTCTCTGTGACGACTGCGACGGTTTTCTACTTTCCTCACTTTGACCCTTCGATGCAAATTCTAACTTTATAATAGCAATTTCCGCTTCCATCTTAATCTTCTCTTTCTCAATTTCCATTCTCATGTGTGTCTCTCTCTCTTCCTGTAGACGCTTTGCCTCGAGTTCTGCCTGTCTCTGTTCTCTTTCGGCTTGTCTCTGGTCTCTTTCAATCTGTTGTTGTTCTTTTGCTTCGGCATACTCTTGTAACTCTTTACCCTTCAGGCCTATTCGTTCACCTGCTTCAATATATTCCATTAAAGTAGGCATCTTGTACTTGTGGACACGTTGCTGTCTGTCAGCCAACTATAAATGTGAAGACTCTGCTGTTAGTCTTTGTGTCACTTCCCTACGCACACCACAACTCCCTGTGTACGTAAATTCGTAGTGCTAAAATATCACTCTGTACTCACCCAGTCACTCTATAAGCACTAGGTAGTGAGGGGGGAAGTATCACCTATACTCCCTTATATCTATATATCTATGACCAATAGTTGTATAACATTTCTGGAAATATTGTTACACATACATATACATACATATACAAAACGAATGAATGATAACACTAAATGTTGTCTATAAAAACGTTAGACTCACAAGCCAAGTACACGGAGACGGTGATCACACAGAAATAAACCACAGTAACAACCACAAGCTTGTGTAAGGAAACCCACAGTGCGCGTAAAATATAAACTGACTCAGATACCACTAGATAGTAGACACGACAAAAGTTCACAATAATAACATATATCCGAACACAGCAAATATCATATGCAAATATTATGAAAAGGAAGAGAAACAAAAACAATTAATAGCATCAACATATACACAAATCTGACGTCAGACAACTCGGCTCTAGATATTGGTTAAGACTATTTCAATGCCACTGCACGAAACGTTAACTCATTAACGTTTTCCTTACACAAATATCGTAAGCACCAGAAAGAAAAATACATTTTTGTGCTGTATCCCGACTCTCGAGAAACACCCCAAAAAATCCCCTACACCTGACAAACACCGGACCACAAATAAGTAATACCTTAACAACCGAAAACAATATTTATAAGACAATGAGCAGCAAACAGAACGTACAATTCGTTGGCCGACAAATATGTGCCTATTAATGATAATCCGTCGCCACAAGTTCGGTTTTTTAAAGAATTTTTCACAATATGTTGGGAATGTATATTGGTAAATGTTCCGAAATGTCTACGATATTCAACATTTGTTGCGTGGTGACTTAAATTTACGTGGTGATAACAAGTTCAAACCGTCGAAAAAAATTGAAGATGATGATTGCTTATCCACAATGTTCTGTCTCGACCCAGTCCGTCACGTTATTGTACTTTCCTTGGACGTGGTCTAATAATCCAAAAGTCTTTTCTACCTTCGTTGCGAAGATGGCGCTTTGCTGTATCATAAATGTTATAGATTTCCCTAACAGAAAAGACCAAAATAATGGCAGTAAATGATCAACGCTTTCACTCTGTACCGTCAGTTCTTTTTGGCAACTGTATGCAACTATGTTCGCGGAGCCGACACGTCATCATTCGTTGTCAAAATGTTTGCTGATTATAAAGTAATGAACACAAAGGGCTTTTAACAAAGACGAACAATCAAGTCTGGTTTCAAACAAAACGCCTTGTTTTGTTCATTCACAATGAGTCAGCTTGACCACCATAGGTCGTGGAAATTCCCGAGTATCTTTCCACTGTCCCTAACCTTGACCTTGCCGGACACCTCAATTTCTCTTTATCACTCTCAGTGAAAAATTCCTCCGTAAAATAGTTTTCACACAACTTGACAGCCCCACCTGGCTGCTATTTTAACTCCGTGGAAAGTCACACTTAATCTGTCTGTAAAATGCCCGGAACTTTTCCGCCATACACAAACACTTTCCACTTCTGCACCCGCACCTGTGGTAGGGTTAACGTTAATACCACTTTCCAGCTGTCCTCGTAAACAGCGCTGACCCTCTCTCAAACCGGCCTATTAACTGCGTCGACAAATCTTGACCAGTCAACCTGCGACACCACAGTGCGCTTGCCTTCGGACACACACAAAAAATTCTCCCCACACACAGGATGTTGCGACGAAATTGCTCGCTGTCTTCAATCTTTGGTTCAATCCTGTCAAACACACACACTCTAGGACTGACCTCCCTTGTTGCAAACACCGTTTTGTCTCCGCGACATTTACCTGTGCTGTCCGTGACCAAACACCCCTGCTACTGCAATCGACTTTCCCGGTCGATTTGTGCTGCGTTAATTCTTCTGGCGTCCCGCCTCGTCTGTTTCCGTGTGCTGACCCTCGTTAATTTACCTGTAGTGTGACCTGTCTGCTAGCTTGATCATTAACTCTCGTCTGTCTGTGTGAAATATCTGGCGCACACACTGAAGAGTTCACATTAATTTCTTGGAGCAGTACTGTCTAAATTGATGGAACTAAGTCACCGATAATAACTCCTCTCTTTCAGCGAAGAGCCCACAGATATCTCAGAATGACAACAATGTCTATAATGCTCTTGACCGTACGTAGCCCTCAGCTACTCCTTACTAAGCGACGAGCTCCCAGTTATCCTCAATCTTGCACGGACGTAGCCTCCCAGATTGTCACACGTTTTCTTGATGATAATATCACGAAGTTCTTACGATGATATGCTCATGATATTATTGTGTGATGGTCGTTGTCTAGGTAACGATACTCATGGTGTGTCAATGGAGATATCTGTCTTGCAATGTAACTCACCCCCGCAGTGCATATTCACCAGTCATGAAACAAGATTCAGTTGGCGCACATAATCCTTTATTACAGAAAATAACACAGACTCACGGAACATATGTATATATCCAGAAACAATGTAATCCATAGATTATAAATATCCTCCTCACAATTTAACCAGCACACATCAATGCCTTCTCACGGCCTGCTTCTTATCAACTCCACAAGACAGGTAATCCAGCTACTATCCACGGCTGGGTCTCCCACAATACAACCCACACATTGGGTTGGATCCACTGCTCAACTATGCAACCCACTCTGGGTTTAGGCCTACACTCGCTACAGAACCCACTCTGGGTTCAGGCCTGTCTTCACAACTAGCAGAACACCACAACACGGAGATCTCTCTTAAACGACCTGACCCGCAGTCGGTCTCTTCTCTCACTCCGCCTACCGATCAGTTCGGCATCTACACATCAACTGCCTGAAGTCCCTTGACTTCACACACAAATACACTGTCTCTCCCCCATCCCTCCTAGGGGTTTTTCCCTCTATCCTCACTATTTTATTTCTCAGGACTGGCTGTTTTCTCATAGCCAGGTCAGTCACTTTACTGTCTCCCACTCTCATCTCCATTCTTCCTCATGCCCGGTCACTCACCTCAATGTCCATGACCCAGGCTTATGTCATCACCCCCCTCTTAAAAGAAAACTTCGTTTTCAAATATTGGGAGACAACTTACTAAACATGTGACACAGACATATTGCCTGGGTAGCCCTAAGTATGGCTGCACCTTACTCTAGCTACCACCCGAAATAATACATCAAATGCTCATAGTACACTCCCATATTCCCCATACATAAATACAAACAACCATCTTTCTATCTTGTGTACCAATGCATGAACTAATACATCACATAATAATAATACATAATAGGAAAGCATTATACTTATGTACCCATAGGTCTCTTACTACTTCACGACCACACAATACTATTTGTGTACCGACCCTATATCGGGTGGTTCTGTTCTTGCATTAACCCTCCTCTGTTTGCTATCCCTAGCCCTGGGTCAGTAATGTCGCGAACACTCTTTTGACCTGACTCAACTTTCCTATCTGCATATTGCACCGTTACACTTGAGTCTCTGTTTAGTCTGAACTCTTTATTCAATCTTGACCCATATACTTGGCACCTTGCTTTCTGCTGCATACGCCTTATGCCTATGTGCCCTGCACCTGCACTATCCTGAGCTGTTCTAGTATATCGGTCTCTATGTGCTAAAGGTACTACTCCTTGGCCACATGCAGTTCCGCCATCTGAAAACCTGCGAGTGAGAACATTGTTCTTCCTCTCGAAGCACCATCTACCTTTCTTAGACTGCCTATGTTCTACTCTCCTACACCCTTGGGAACATTTGTTCAGAGTAGTATCTTGTCTCTGGGAATCACTAGCACTATATTTGGGATCCCTTCTCATCTGCTCAGCTGTCCTCTCCTTGTCCTGAGTTCCTGTGTCTACTTCAAGTGCCTCTTCTACCTCAGCTATACTCTCTAATTTAGGTTCTCTTGTGGTAACTACCTCATTACTGCTTACACTATATTTTCGGTCCCAATAAACTACTTCCTCTTCTGTACAATCTTTAACTCCTATAACATTTCCTATGATCAAATCAGCCACTGGTGAGTCAAAAACACACGCTGTCACTCTTCCAGTGATATATGGTGTTTTTACTGTTATTATGGCTACTGGGTAGAACTCTACTGTGCCGTTGAATGTTATGCATCTAATCTTTCTCCCTGTATAATCCGAGGGATCTATTAAACTTCTCCTCACTCCGATAGATGTACATCCGGAATCCCTAATTGTTAACGCTGACCTATCATTAACAAACCCATGATGCATCTTCAGACTTCCTCCTTCATGTACTGCTGATCCTGCTTTCACTGTATGACCACATATTAGGACTGGCTGACTGTCTTTTTCAAAAAGAGGTTTGCACCCACTACAATCTTCATTGTTCAGCGTCTCAATTACTTGCGCTGCATTTGAGTGCTCTGTTTCTCTCCTCCTACATTGATGACTGACATGCCCATTCTTTCCACATTTGAAACAAGTAATCTCCCTTTTAGTGTTGTTCGTTGGTCCATCTGATGGTTGTGCATCACACTGTGCTGCCTTGTGTCTCCAGCTCCCACAATTCCAACATCCGGCATAATTTGGACGTCTCTGAAAGTTCCCTCTTCTATACGGGTACCGTCCTACTCTACCAACATTGTTTCCTCGGAAACCATTATCTTGAAGTTCTTGCTGCTCACCTTTCTGTGCTGAATCCACACTTTTCGCCCTTGGTCTGATGACTGGATTCTGGTCCTGTTTAGTGTACGCTGCACAGACTATTTCCTCACTCATTAGTTTCCCAATAGATACGTTAGGATGTGCAGTCATGTAGTTTTGCCCTAACTGAGACATTGTGTCTATGTCCTTTGGCTTACGTTCCTCAAAGAAAGCTACTAAGTTAGAATTGCATGCAGATACTACCTTGTCTCTTAACATTAGATCTACTAATTTATTAAAATCTTTCCCTACTTCTGCAAGCTCCATCCATTTGTTAAATGTATTCTTTACAGTGTTAACAAAATCTGTGAAATCTTGATTTGTCTCTGGCCCTAACTGTCTAAACTTTGTCCTATATCCATGCTCAGTGAGTTGGAACTTTGTCAGCAACCGTTGACGTAAGATAGTGTAGTTGTTCCTTTCTTCTACAGGTAAATTGAACATGGTGTCTAGTGCCTTACCCGTAAGAAGCTCCCCTAGTCTAATAGCATACTGTTCTTCGGGGATGCCTAACACTTTCGCTGATGCCTGATAGCTGTCAAGATAAGCTTCAAGGTTGTCTCGGTCCGTAAAGTATGGCAGTTTTAGTCTCTGTGACGACTGCGACGGTTTTCTACTTTCCTCACTTTGACCCTTCGATGCAAATTCTAACTTTATAATAGCAATTTCCGCTTCCATCTTAATCTTCTCTTTCTCAATTTCCATTCTCATGTGTGTCTCTCTCTCTTCCTGTAGACGCTTTGCCTCGAGTTCTGCCTGTCTCTGTTCTCTTTCGGCTTGTCTCTGGTCTCTTTCAATCTGTTGTTGTTCTTTTGCTTCGGCATACTCTTGTAACTCTTTACCCTTCAGGCCTATTCGTTCACCTGCTTCAATATATTCCATTAAAGTAGGCATCTTGTACTTGTGGACACGTTGCTGTCTGTCAGCCAACTATAAATGTGAAGACTCTGCTGTTAGTCTTTGTGTCACTTCCCTACGCACACCACAACTCCCTGTGTACGTAAATTCGTAGTGCTAAAATATCACTCTGTACTCACCCAGTCACTCTATAAGCACTAGGTAGTGAGGGGGGAAGTATCACCTATACTCCCTTATATCTATATATCTATGACCAATAGTTGTATAACATTTCTGGAAATATTGTTACACATACATATACATACATATACAAAACGAATGAATGATAACACTAAATGTTGTCTATAAAAACGTTAGACTCACAAGCCAAGTACACGGAGACGGTGATCACACAGAAATAAACCACAGTAACAACCACAAGCTTGTGTAAGGAAACCCACAGTGCGCGTAAAATATAAACTGACTCAGATACCACTAGATAGTAGACACGACAAAAGTTCACAATAATAACATATATCCGAACACAGCAAATATCATATGCAAATATTATGAAAAGGAAGAGAAACAAAAACAATTAATAGCATCAACATATACACAAATCTGACGTCAGACAACTCGGCTCTAGATATTGGTTAAGACTATTTCAATGCCACTGCACGAAACGTTAACTCATTAACGTTTTCCTTACACAAATATCGTAAGCACCAGAAAGAAAAATACATTTTTGTGCTGTATCCCGACTCTCGAGAAACACCCCAAAAAATCCCCTACACCTGACAAACACCGGACCACAAATAAGTAATAGCTTAACAACCGAAAACAATATTTATAAGACAATGAGCAGCAAACAGAACGTACAATTCGTTGGCCGACAAATATGTGCCTATTAATGATAATCCGTCGCCACAAGTTCGGTTTTTTAAAGAATTTTTCACAATATGTTGGGAATGTATATTGGTAAATGTTCCGAAATGTCTACGATATTCAACATTTGTTGCGTGGTGACTTAAATTTACGTGGTGATAACAAGTTCAAACCGTCGAAAAAAATTGAAGATGATGATTGCTTATCCACAATGTTCTGTCTCGACCCAGTCCGTCACGTTATTGTACTTTCCTTGGACGTGGTCTAATAATCCAAAAGTCTTTTCTACCTTCGTTGCGAAGATGGCGCTTTGCTGTATCATAAATGTTATAGATTTCCCTAACAGAAAAGACCAAAATAATGGCAGTAAATGATCAACGCTTTCACTCTGTACCGTCAGTTCTTTTTGGCAACTGTATGCAACTATGTTCGCGGAGCCGACACGTCATCATTCGTTGTCAAAATGTTTGCTGATTATAAAGTAATGAACACAAAGGGCTTTTAACAAAGACGAACAATCAAGTCTGGTTTCAAACAAAACGCCTTGTTTTGTTCATTCACAATGAGTCAGCTTGACCACCATAGGTCGTGGAAATTCCCGAGTATCTTTCCACTGTCCCTAACCTTGACCTTGCCGGACACCTCAATTTCTCTTTATCACTCTCAGTGAAAAATTCCTCCGTAAAATAGTTTTCACACAACTTGACAGCCCCACCTGGCTGCTATTTTAACTCCGTGGAAAGTCACACTTAATCTGTCTGTAAAATGCCCGGAACTTTTCCGCCATACACAAACACTTTCCACTTCTGCACCCGCACCTGTGGTAGGGTTAACGTTAATACCACTTTCCAGCTGTCCTCGTAAACAGCGCTGACCCTCTCTCAAACCGGCCTATTAACTGCGTCGACAAATCTTGACCAGTCAACCTGCGACACCACAGTGCGCTTGCCTTCGGACACACACAAAAAATTCTCCCCACACACAGGATGTTGCGACGAAATTGCTCGCTGTCTTCAATCTTTGGTTCAATCCTGTCAAACACACACACTCTAGGACTGACCTCCCTTGTTGCAAACACCGTTTTGTCTCCGCGACATTTACCTGTGCTGTCCGTGACCAAACACCCCTGCTACTGCAATCGACTTTCCCGGTCGATTTGTGCTGCGTTAATTCTTCTGGCGTCCCGCCTCGTCTGTTTCCGTGTGCTGACCCTCGTTAATTTACCTGTAGTGTGACCTGTCTGCTAGCTTGATCATTAACTCTCGTCTGTCTGTGTGAAATATCTGGCGCACACACTGAAGAGTTCACATTAATTTCTTGGAGCAGTACTGTCTAAATTGATGGAACTAAGTCACCGATAATAACTCCTCTCTTTCAGCGAAGAGCCCACAGATATCTCAGAATGACAACAATGTCTATAATGCTCTTGACCGTACGTAGCCCTCAGCTACTCCTTACTAAGCGACGAGCTCCCAGTTATCCTCAATCTTGCACGGACGTAGCCTCCCAGATTGTCACACGTTTTCTTGATGATAATATCACGAAGTTCTTACGATGATATGCTCATGATATTATTGTGTGATGGTCGTTGTCTAGGTAACGATACTCATGGTGTGTCAATGGAGATATCTGTCTTGCAATGTAACTCACCCCCGCAGTGCATATTCACCAGTCATGAAACAAGATTCAGTTGGCGCACATAATCCTTTATTACAGAAAATAACACAGACTCACGGAACATATGTATATATCCAGAAACAATGTAATCCATAGATTATAAATATCCTCCTCACAATTTAACCAGCACACATCAATGCCTTCTCACGGCCTGCTTCTTATCAACTCCACAAGACAGGTAATCCAGCTACTATCCACGGCTGGGTCTCCCACAATACAACCCACACATTGGGTTGGATCCACTGCTCAACTATGCAACCCACTCTGGGTTTAGGCCTACACTCGCTACAGAACCCACTCTGGGTTCAGGCCTGTCTTCACAACTAGCAGAACACCACAACACGGAGATCTCTCTTAAACGACCTGACCCGCAGTCGGTCTCTTCTCTCACTCCGCCTACCGATCAGTTCGGCATCTACACATCAACTGCCTGAAGTCCCTTGACTTCACACACAAATACACTGTCTCTCCCCCATCCCTCCTAGGGGTTTTTCCCTCTATCCTCACTATTTTATTTCTCAGGACTGGCTGTTTTCTCATAGCCAGGTCAGTCACTTTACTGTCTCCCACTCTCATCTCCATTCTTCCTCATGCCCGGTCACTCACCTCAATGTCCATGACCCAGGCTTATGTCATCACCCCCCTCTTAAAAGAAAACTTCGTTTTCAAATATTGGGAGACAACTTACTAAACATGTGACACAGACATATTGCCTGGGTAGCCCTAAGTATGGCTGCACCTTACTCTAGCTACCACCCGAAATAATACATCAAATGCTCATAGTACACTCCCATATTCCCCATACATAAATACAAACAACCATCTTTCTATCTTGTGTACCAATGCATGAACTAATACATCACATAATAATAATACATAATAGGAAAGCATTATACTTATGTACCCATAGGTCTCTTACTACTTCACGACCACACAATACTATTTGTGTACCGACCCTATATCGGGTGGTTCTGTTCTTGCATTAACCCTCCTCTGTTTGCTATCCCTAGCCCTGGGTCAGTAATGTCGCGAACACTCTTTTGACCTGACTCAACTTTCCTTTCTGCATATTGCACCGTTACACTTGAGTCTCTGTTTAGTCTGAACTCTTTATTCAATCTTGACCCATATACTTGGCACCTTGCTTTCTGCTGCATACGCCTTATGCCTATGTGCCCTGCACCTGCACTATCCTGAGCTGTTCTAGTATATCGGTCTCTATGTGCTAAAGGTACTACTCCTTGCCCACATGCAGTTCCGCCATCTGAAAACCTGCGAGTGAGAACATTGTTCTTCCTCTCGAAGCACCATCTACCTTTCTTAGACTGCCTATGTTCTACTCTCCTACACCCTTGGGAACATTTGTTCAGAGTAGTATCTTGTCTCTGGGAATCACTAGCACTATATTTGGGATCCCTTCTCATCTGCTCAGCTGTCCTCTCCTTGTCCTGAGTTCCTGTGTCTACTTCAAGTGCCTCTTCTACCTCAGCTATACTCTCTAATTTAGGTTCTCTTGTGGTAACTACCTCATTACTGCTTACACTATATTTTCGGTCCCAATAAACTACTTCCTCTTCTGTACAATCTTTAACTCCTATAACATTTCCTATGATCAAATCAGCCACTGGTGAGTCAAAAACACACGCTGTCACTCTTCCAGTGATATATGGTGTTTTTACTGTTATTATGGCTACTGGGTAGAACTCTACTGTGCCGTTGAATGTTATGCATCTAATCTTTCTCCCTGTATAATCCGAGGGATCTATTAAACTTCTCCTCACTCCGATAGATGTACATCCGGAATCCCTAATTGTTAACGCTGACCTATCATTAACAAACCCATGATGCATCTTCAGACTTCCTCCTTCATGTACTGCTGATCCTGCTTTCACTGTATGACCACATATTAGGACTGGCTGACTGTCTTTTTCAAAAAGAGGTTTGCACCCACTACAATCTTCATTGTTCAGCGTCTCAATTACTTGCGCTGCATTTGAGTGCTCTGTTTCTCTCCTCCTACATTGATGACTGACATGCCCATTCTTTCCACATTTGAAACAAGTAATCTCCCTTTTAGTGTTGTTCGTTGGTCCATCTGATGGTTGTGCATCACACTGTGCTGCCTTGTGTCTCCAGCTCCCACAATTCCAACATCCGGCATAATTTGGACGTCTCTGAAAGTTCCCTCTTCTATACGGGTACCGTCCTACTCTACCAACATTGTTTCCTCGGAAACCATTATCTTGAAGTTCTTGCTGCTCACCTTTCTGTGCTGAATCCACACTTTTCGCCCTTGGTCTGATGACTGGATTCTGGTCCTGTTTAGTGTACGCTGCACAGACTATTTCCTCACTCATTAGTTTCCCAATAGATACGTTAGGATGTGCAGTCATGTAGTTTTGCCCTAACTGAGACATTGTGTCTATGTCCTTTGGCTTACGTTCCTCAAAGAAAGCTACTAAGTTAGAATTGCATGCAGATACTACCTTGTCTCTTAACATTAGATCTACTAATTTATTAAAATCTTTCCCTACTTCTGCAAGCTCCATCCATTTGTTAAATGTATTCTTTACAGTGTTAACAAAATCTGTGAAATCTTGATTTGTCTCTGGCCCTAACTGTCTAAACTTTGTCCTATATCCATGCTCAGTGAGTTGGAACTTTGTCAGCAACCGTTGACGTAAGATAGTGTAGTTGTTCCTTTCTTCTACAGGTAAATTGAACATGGTGTCTAGTGCCTTACCCGTAAGAAGCTCCCCTAGTCTAATAGCATACTGTTCTTCGGGGATGCCTAACACTTTCGCTGATGCCTGATAGCTGTCAAGATAAGCTTCAAGGTTGTCTCGGTCCGTAAAGTATGGCAGTTTTAGTCTCTGTGACGACTGCGACGGTTTTCTACTTTCCTCACTTTGACCCTTCGATGCAAATTCTAACTTTATAATAGCAATTTCCGCTTCCATCTTAATCTTCTCTTTCTCAATTTCCATTCTCATGTGTGTCTCTCTCTCTTCCTGTAGACGCTTTGCCTCGAGTTCTGCCTGTCTCTGTTCTCTTTCGGCTTGTCTCTGGTCTCTTTCAATCTGTTGTTGTTCTTTTGCTTCGGCATACTCTTGTAACTCTTTACCCTTCAGGCCTATTCGTTCACCTGCTTCAATATATTCCATTAAAGTAGGCATCTTGTACTTGTGGACACGTTGCTGTCTGTCAGCCAACTATAAATGTGAAGACTCTGCTGTTAGTCTTTGTGTCACTTCCCTACGCACACCACAACTCCCTGTGTACGTAAATTCGTAGTGCTAAAATATCACTCTGTACTCACCCAGTCACTCTATAAGCACTAGGTAGTGAGGGGGGAAGTATCACCTATACTCCCTTATATCTATATATCTATGACCAATAGTTGTATAACATTTCTGGAAATATTGTTACACATACATATGCATACATATACAAAACGAATGAATGATAACACTAAATGTTGTCTATAAAAACGTTAGACTCACAAGCCAAGTACACGGAGACGGTGATCACACAGAAATAAACCACAGTAACAACCACAAGCTTGTGTAAGGAAACCCACAGTGCGCGTAAAATATAAACTGACTCAGATACCACTAGATAGTAGACACGACAAAAGTTCACAATAATAACATATATCCGAACACAGCAAATATCATATGCAAATATTATGAAAAGGAAGAGAAACAAAAACAATTAATAGCATCAACATATACACAAATCTGACGTCAGACAACTCGGCTCTAGATATTGGTTAAGACTATTTCAATGCCACAGCACGAAACGTTAACTCATTAACGTTTTCCTTACACAAATATCGTAAGCACCAGAAAGAAAAATACATTTTTGTGCTGTATCCCGACTCTCGAGAAACACCCCAAAAAATCCCCTACACCTGACAAACACCGGACCACAAATAAGTAATAGCTTAACAACCGAAAACAATATTTATAAGACAATGAGCAGCAAACAGAACGTACAATTCGTTGGCCGACAAATATGTGCCTATTAATGATAATCCGTCGCCACAAGTTCGGTTTTTTAAAGAATTTTTCACAATATGTTGGGAATGTATATTGGTAAATGTTCCGAAATGTCTACGATATTCAACATTTGTTGCGTGGTGACTTAAATTTACGTGGTGATAACAAGTTCAAACCGTCGAAAAAAATTGAAGATGATGATTGCTTATCCACAATGTTCTGTCTCGACCCAGTCCGTCACGTTATTGTACTTTCCTTGGACGTGGTCTAATAATCCAAAAGTCTTTTCTACCTTCGTTGCGAAGATGGCGCTTTGCTGTATCATAAATGTTATAGATTTCCCTAACAGAAAAGACCAAAATAATGGCAGTAAATGATCAACGCTTTCACTCTGTACCGTCAGTTCTTTTTGGCAACTGTATGCAACTATGTTCGCGGAGCCGACACGTCATCATTCGTTGTCAAAATGTTTGCTGATTATAAAGTAATGAACACAAAGGGCTTTTAACAAAGACGAACAATCAAGTCTGGTTTCAAACAAAACGCCTTGTTTTGTTCATTCACAATGAGTCAGCTTGACCACCATAGGTCGTGGAAATTCCCGAGTATCTTTCCACTGTCCCTAACCTTGACCTTGCCGGACACCTCAATTTCTCTTTATCACTCTCAGTGAAAAATTCCTCCGTAAAATAGTTTTCACACAACTTGACAGCCCCACCTGGCTGCTATTTTAACTCCGTGGAAAGTCACACTTAATCTGTCTGTAAAATGCCCGGAACTTTTCCGCCATACACAAACACTTTCCACTTCTGCACCCGCACCTGTGGTAGGGTTAACGTTAATACCACTTTCCAGCTGTCCTCGTAAACAGCGCTGACCCTCTCTCAAACCGGCCTATTAACTGCGTCGACAAATCTTGACCAGTCAACCTGCGACACCACAGTGCGCTTGCCTTCGGACACACACAAAAAATTCTCCCCACACACAGGATGTTGCGACGAAATTGCTCGCTGTCTTCAATCTTTAGTTCAATCCTGTCAAACACACACACTCTAGGACTGACCTCCCTTATTGCAAACACCGTTTTGTCTCCGCGACATTTACCTGTGCTGTCCGTGACCAAACACCCCTGCTACTGCAATCGACTTTCCCGGTCGATTTGTGCTGCGTTAATTCTTCTGGCGTCCCGCCTCGTCTGTTTCCGTGTGCTGACCCTCGTTAATTTACCTGTAGTGTGACCTGTCTGCTAGCTTGATCATTAACTCTCGTCTGTCTGTGTGAAATATCTGGCGCACACACTGAAGAGTTCACATTAATTTCTTGGAGCAGTACTGTCTAAATTGATGGAACTAAGTCACCGATAATAACTCCTCTCTTTCAGCGAAGAGCCCACAGATATCTCAGAATGACAACAATGTCTATAATGCTCTTGACCGTACGTAGCCCTCAGCTACTCCTTACTAAGCGACGAGCTCCCAGTTATCCTCAATCTTGCACGGACGTAGCCTCCCAGATTGTCACACGTTTTCTTGATGATAATATCACGAAGTTCTTACGATGATATGCTCATGATATTATTGTGTGATGGTCGTTGTCTAGGTAACGATACTCATGGTGTGTCAATGGAGATATCTGTCTTGCAATGTAACTCACCCCCGCAGTGCATATTCACCAGTCATGAAACAAGATTCAGTTGGCGCACATAATCCTTTATTACAGAAAATAACACAGACTCACGGAACATATGTATATATCCAGAAACAATGTAATCCATAGATTATAAATATCCTCCTCACAATTTAACCAGCACACATCAATGCCTTCTCACGGCCTGCTTCTTATCAACTCCACAAGACAGGTAATCCAGCTACTATCCACGGCTGGGTCTCCCACAATACAACCCACACATTGGGTTGGATCCACTGCTCAACTATGCAACCCACTCTGGGTTTAGGCCTACACTCGCTACAGAACCCACTCTGGGTTCAGGCCTGTCTTCACAACTAGCAGAACACCACAACACGGAGATCTCTCTTAAACGACCTGACCCGCAGTCGGTCTCTTCTCTCACTCCGCCTACCGATCAGTTCGGCATCTACACATCAACTGCCTGAAGTCCCTTGACTTCACACACAAATACACTGTCTCTCCCCCATCCCTCCTAGGGGTTTTTCCCTCTATCCTCACTATTTTATTTCTCAGGACTGGCTGTTTTCTCATAGCCAGGTCAGTCACTTTACTGTCTCCCACTCTCATCTCCATTCTTCCTCATGCCCGGTCACTCACCTCAATGTCCATGACCCAGGCTTATGTCACTTGTAATATGCTAAAAGCAACTGATTTGCTGTCATTCGATTAATGATACATTCTATTGCTGACAATACGTCCACTTAGTGTCACCATTAGTGATCTGGTCTCTTGTTGCCACATTAATTACTATTCATAAGATTGTAATTTTCTCTGTTCGCTGTGGACATTGGCTTGTAGAGTGTTGGCATTACAATACTGGTGACGAAATAACATTATTAACTTATACACAATCACAGCCAGTCTTCATGTAGTATGCTGAAGCACAGATGTGAAATTCCTGAATAGGTCATGCTCACCCTGCTGGTTGCATACCTCGGAGAGGTAAGTGGAGGTCTGCTTCGTGGCGAAAGTACTTTCGATTTTACCGTAGGTAACGGTTAGTAAGACAAGTTTCCATCTCAACCACATTCGGATATGTGTAGATCTTTCCCATCACCCACCCTGACTCATACGACATGAACTCTAATGCAAGGGCGTTTAATATGATAAACTCCACTTTCAGCAGATTAATAAGCAACCCAGCGACCAACCTGCCAACTAACCAACCAACGATTCAAGCAACCAAGCGACAAAACAACTAGTTAACCATGCAACCAGCCACCGAATCCAGCAACCAAGCCACCAACCAACCAGCTAACCTATCACCGATTTATGCGACCAACGAACCAGCTTGCCAACCAACCACCGATTCAAGCAACCATGAGATCAATCAACCAGCTAACCAACCGATTCAAGCTCCCAAGCGACCAACCTGCTAACCAACCAACCACCGGATCAAGCAACCAAGCCACCAACCAGGTAACTAACCAATCAAAGATTCCATCAACCAAATGACAAACCAGCTAACCAACGAACCAAATAGCCAATAAAACCAATTAACCAACGAAACAAGCTACAAAGCAAACAAACTATCACAAAACCAACGTGCGGCGAAGTACACTTGTTCCAGCAACAATGCCCTGCCGTCATTTGGAGGTGACATGTTCGAAACCCGACAGTAGTATATAGGATGGAAACGACTAGTATTGTGCCATATTTTGTGGTATGAAATGTGTCATGAAAGGTGGTATAGCGCGGGGCTGACGATGCCGCGTGGTATGAATATTATTCGTGTTTTTCCTAGATCGATATTTTTTTTTTGGTCTGTTTGTTAAAAAAGAATTTAAATGGCCGGTAAATTATGCAAGGTAGTTGGTGATATTAATTGGAGTATGTCTAACAAAAGAAAAGATCAATTGAACTAGGTGGGTAGGCTCAGTAAAGATGAGGGCGATAAAGGTGGCGGCAGGTTTGCTAATTGTTTCACAAGCTGTGACCAGCTGTAGAACCCTACCTTGTCTTCACATTTGTATGGTAACACCGTCGCATTGGAGATGCGCGTGATAAAGCTGTCAGCCATGGTAAAGAAGAAAAAAATAATAATTATCTTCCCGTTTGTATAGACGTACACAAGCTAGTTGGTACCATAGGCCCCCTCATATGGAGGTGATAGGTTCGAAGCTCTATTCTTTATCGTTGGTAAGTGTATGAGGTGCGTAGTTGGGCATAGGGGATGTGGTAGGATATCACCAGTGTGTAACTGAGGTGTCGCTTGGGTGAACTACCATGCACCAGGTTCGGATCTCACTGTGTGATTGGGGTAGTATGGTGGTGGGCGAGTGTGTAACGGGGCTAGATTGTGTCGTAGACGGGTCGAAGCACGCGCCTGGTTGATAAGGGTGTCAACCCTAAGCGGCTCTTTTTAAGTGTATACTAAGCCGTAAATGTATAACAGCGGTGTCTAGTTGCCGCCATAACGCTTGACAGGTTCGAAACCTACTGTGTGGTGGGGTAGTGTGGCAGTGGGCGAGTATGTAACGTAGCTAAATGGTATCATTGGCGGTTCGAATCACGCCCCTGGTCGCTAACTATACCCAACATAGGCCCCGGAGGTTCGAAGCCAGCGGTATCGCTTTGCATTCTCCTCAGAAACCTAAGTTCCACAGCCAGCAGATTCAGCGTGACTGCTCATTATCTTCACATTCATACAAAACTACAGGTTCTATGTAACAGCACAACACTCGTTTCCTCGTAGCAATTGTCATCTTTTTACTGGTCAATATGTTTTTCATCTTCGCCACGGCGATTCTTGTTCTAATCTCTTCAAGGCATCTCCCATCAGCTGTTATGACTGTTCCGAGATACTTGTTTCAGAATGTTCCAATTTGCATGTATATTACATTGTGGTATTTCGTTCTTCCTAGCGACGATCATAACCCGTGTCGTTTTATAATTTAATTATAACCCTAGTTGTGCACTGTGTACAACAACCACCTCTACTAAATATTGCAGATCCTACGCAGTGTCTGTTGATTACATAAATTATATGAAGGCAGTTCACAAGTTAAATTAGATGAAGATATTTTATTACAGAAATTAAATGAAGACATTTGATTATAAATATTTAATAAAGCTACGAAAAAAAAGAGATCTGCCTGTGTGAGAAAAGCATATAAGTATGTTAATGTCAGTTCCTGTGAATATATTTAGCATAATTATTCTGAACAGTATATGAATATTTAGCTTTAAGGTGAAATCAATACTGCTGTACCGAGCGGAAACACGAGGAACGACTCAAACAACTACTAATAAACAACAAACATTCATTAACTGGTGCCCATGTAGTTCATCCTTGGCGTTCATGTTTCATTCGACAATTAGTATAAGGCCTGAAGTCACATTTGCGGCTTCAAAATATGTTTTCATATCACATGTAAATAAAAAAGTAATTTTCGACAATAAAATTTATAAAGTAAATTTCTCTTTATTGTTTCTAATTTGAATGTTTCTGATAGCAATTTAATTGTTAACTTTTATTGTCGAAAATTAATTTTTAATTTTTGCAATTTTATTGTTGAAAGTTTATTTATTTGTTCCTTCAATGATAGTGCCTTATCACCTAAGATACGTTTCATTTTCTGAAATACCTCTTTTTTTGGCCGTATTCTGCTCTTAAGCTCTATTGTGTACCTACCATCTGAGGTTATAAATGACCTCAAGTATATAGAATTATCCACTTGATTAAGCCTTTTCTCTTCTATTTTGATCTATCTATTAGTGTTATTAATATATATCTTGCCTATTGTGTCTCTTTTCCTTCCATACTACCTTACTACTCGGCACCTCTTTTCAACCTGTATTGTCTTCCTTACTCTTCTCATTGTAACACTGAATAGCATCATAATTTTATAGCCATCTGTAAAGAAGATCGTTTGTTATTGGTATCCTTCTTAGCAATGACCATCCTGGTTGATGCTCATAGTCATTGTCTAATAAAGGGTCTTGTCGGATAGGGGACAGTCAATTTATCTCCAGTAGGTTGGGGAATTTACCCAGTCAGCAGAAAACCGGTTGTGTTGTAAGCAAAGAGAATGTTAGTGTTATGTGGTATGAAATGTTGAAAATTGGTTAGAAGATGTATTCGCTGGTATTCAAGGGATCAATAGGGCAGATGTTGTATTAAGAAAGACCGACCCCGTAACAGACACTGTTGGTTGGTTGTGGAATGACACAGTGAAATAGAGGTGGAAAAAGTGAGAAATGATATTTTCACTAGACTTCTTGAAAACACCTGCAGTGTTGAGAGCTGGAAAAATCGAAGATTAGTATAGCAGACATTGTGGTATGGAAAGTTGAAGATATCAGTTATGGGAAATGGATCTTTGCTGCCGAATACTCAGATGATATCGAAACTATCCCAGGTGGAGCCATAGACTGCATTGCCATAAATGTTGTTATTACTATGTCATTGAAGCTCATGTACAACGAAGGTTTGGAGCTCTTGGTGCTGTGACATGGAAAAGTTGTGAAGCTATCTATGAAAGACAGAGACACTTTGTATTATAATGAAAAAAATCAAGAGTATGGAGTGATGAGTGATTAGTCTGTATAAGTGGTTCTTAAACAGAAACGCTGGAATGATAAGTTGAAGCTTTCAGTAATGTAAAAGAGGGAAAGTGCTGACGTTGCTGATTATGTATTGTGAAATGTCTTTTCAAATAAAAGATCAACACACGTTTGACATAACTATAGAAGCAACATTTTTCCTAATGTTTTTAAGTTTAGTTGAAATATTTATCTGTTTGGCCGATCTTTTTTCACCTTTGGTTAACAAATTTGTCCTACTTTTTACAATTTTGGACGAGACATTTCTTTACTTGGTCAATATTTTGCCCCTTTTGGTTAACATTATTTCCTACTTTTTATGAATTCGGACGAGTCATTTATAAGTTTGACCGATATAGTTTCAACTTTGGTTAACAAAGTTTCCTACCTTTCGTAAGTTTGGCGGAGATTTTTATAAGTTTGGTCGATATTTTTTCACATTTGTTTAACAAAGTTTCCTAGTGGTTATAAGTTTAGCAGCGATATTTATAAGTTTGGTCAACATATTTCTGTATTTACCCAACATTTTTATTACTTTGGTTCACTTATTTTCCTAGTTCGGTCGACATGTTTCTTAGTTTGATCAATATTTTCCCCTTTTGGCTAACACATTTTCCTACCTTTTATAAATCTGGGTAAGCTATTTTTTACTTGGCCCCTATTATTTCCTACTTTTTATAATTTGTTGAGATATTTATGTATTTGACCGACCTTTTCCCATTTCGGCTGACAAATTTTCCTACTTTTTATAAGATTAGATGAAATATTGCTCTCTATGTCGATATTTTTTTCTCATTAGGTTAACAAATTTTCCTAAGTTTTATAAGTTTGTTGTAAATGTTTCTTTACAGGGTCAGTATTTTTTCTCCTTAGGTTAACAAAATTTTCCTATTTTTTCATAAGTTTGGATGAGACATTTATAAGTTTGACCGATATTTTTCATATTTGGCTAACATTATTTCCTTCTTTTTATGAATTCGGACGAGACATTTATAAGTTTGACCGATATTTTTCACCTTGGTTGTAGAAATGAATATTTTCTGCAATCTATCGTAGGTGTGGGTAATACACAAAGTGAGCAAGCAGAATTAACTGGTTGCGTTACTATGGTCGTCAGCGTATTTAAAATGATATTTTTAACTTTCTCGGTACTGTGGTAAAGAGGTAATTGCATAATTACGTTTATATCTGTTGTTCTCAATCAGAGGCCGAAACAAGCATTGTCTTGTCTTGTGGTATTGACTCTAGACAGAAATGCTGTTGGTAACTCAGTGCCAATCTTAGCAATTTGTACGTGTTGTGTCGTTCATAGAACCTATACTTGTGTATGGATGTAAAGCGCGGCATACGGAAATTTGTTGTTAGAAAACACATGTATATATCTTCATATATACATATACTACGAAAACCTATTTTGAAGCCTCAAATTTGACTTCTTCAGACATTACGCTAGTTTTCATGGGAGACATGAGTGCATAGGGTGATTTAAATATAACCAGATTTACGTTTCCACGGAGATAACACACAGACTATGTTTTCGTTGAAAATTCGCTGTTTTCTCTAAGCAGACTGTCACTTTTGTCACCTCCAGTGTAGCTGGTCATGTGTTTGTTATGGTTATTATTAATGTAAATGTTTATTCTGTTTGTAGTATAAGGGTCATTTTCTTCCATCGATAAGTTTTTATAAAACCAATGACCAATCCCTATAAGACACATATGACAACCGTATCTATCCTACTTCACTCATGTAGGTTTGGTCCACAGTTGTCCACCTCGGTAAGATTTTACAACAATAGACTGGAGCAGGAAACAGGAGACGTTAACTGAATAACGATACACCGAGAGTCAATACGCTTGGAGTTTTATTCTCACTACACTTTTACTATGTCTCTATGGTTGTTTCCTGGCAGGATTCATCATCAAACACACATCAAATGATGGCGGCATGCACATAATTGTTGGCAACAATATAGAACAGATAGCGGGCGCTTGGTTTAAGTGTTAGTCTGTTACGCTGCCGTGAGGGGCGATCGGTGTAATTTGGTCGCAATATAGAACAGATAGCGGTCATGTGATTTAACACCTAGGCCGTTACGCTGGCATGAGGGCATGTTGTATGTACCATTTGTATGTAACTAATACACCAATGTATTCATACCGTTGTGTTTTTCACTTATTTGCTAATGTAACACTGGTGTTTTTTACTTTTTTGTTTTTTATAATGTTATACACATCACTGTATTTATTTTATTATGTAATTTAACTTGTAATAATATACTTGAATTCTTTAAACTACTGCCTATTTAGGCCTCTCAAAACCTGTTGATCGGAGATGTAAACTCCATCACAGCTAATTAACACAACCAATATTTCCGCCACACAACCCCGTCGGAATCGAAGCTGTTACCTCCATATGATCTATGGTACCCTCTAGACCCGTATTGTTCTTTTGGGCCAGCTGTCTGTCGTTGGTACCCAGTGTATAAGACACCTCTTTCTGGTAGGATTAGCCTGTCTATTGTTACCCTCTCAGATCGATTGTAATCTTTGGTTTCTAAAATAATGCTTCGCGGAGACGCAACATTTCATTTCACCGTTATTTCATTGTATGTTTTGTTGAGGGCCACGCGACCTATCCCGCATCAGTTATCTGTCATCTTCACTGGGTACCAAGTATCTGATTAATATCTCCAGATGGTGCCACCACAGTTAAGCTACACATAGTCACTATTCCACCTCTGTTTGCGTGGGAGGCACGGTAAACAACTCTAGATCAGAATGAAGACACTCACTAGATTTGGATTAACCCGCACCTTGAGGTTAATATTTGGGCTTCTAATACGGCACTTCGCAACTGTAAAAATGTCATTACCCTTCTTCGGTGTCTGATTTTGGTGAGGAGTAGGCGAAATCTGTAACACCAATTCTGTGTGGATATTATTATGGTAGCACGTCTATTTCGTTTTCTAAAACTAGCTACCTTTGTTATCATTATATACCAGCCAGCCCTGTGTATATTTATTTACAAATACTTACATATTAACCGACCTCTCACTTGTCATTTTGGTCAACAATAACCGCAAAGTGTCTCTGTCTTTCATAGAACCTGTACTTTTGTATGACTGTGAAGCGGGCGCAATGAGCAGACAAGATGAAAAACATCAGTGAAGATATGGTGAAAATATACATACCATGCCCAGATAGAACAACACATTACCAAGTCCCACTAGAAACAAATGAAAAACCGTATCTACAACATACTTTTTTCCACTCTTTATGTTTAAGTTTGAGCGACATATGTCTTTTGTAATGTGTGACATGCCGAATTTTGTCCTTATAAATCACGTTGAATATATCTTCATATTTACATATGATATGAAATCATATTTTGAAGCCGCAAATGTGACTTCAGGCCTTATACTAATTGTCGAATGAAACATGAACGCCAAGGATGAACTACATGGGCACCAGTTAATGAATGTTTGTTGTTTATTAGTAGTTGTTTGAGTCGTTCTTCGTGTTTCAGCTAGGTACAGCAGTATTGATTTCACTTTAAAGCTAAATATTCATATACTGTTCAGAATAATTACGTTAAATATATTCACAGGAACTGACATTAACATACTTATATGCTTTTCTCACACAGGCAGATCTCTTTTTTTTCGTAGCTTTATTAAATATTTATAATCAAATGTCTTCATTTAATTTCTGTAATAAAATATCTTCATCTAATTTAACTTGTGAACTGCCTTCATATAATTTATGTAATCAACAGACACTGCGTAGGATCTGCAATATTTAGTAGAGGTGGTTGTTGTACACAGTGCACAACTAGGGTTATAATTAAATTATAAAACGACACGGGTTATGATCGTCGCTAGGAAGAACGAAATACCACAATGTAATATACATGCAAATTGGAACATTCTGAAACAAGTATCTCGGAACAGTCATAACAGCTGATGGGAGATGCCTTGAAGAGATTAGAACAAGAATCGCCGTGGTGAAGATGAAAAACATATTGACCAGTAAAAAGATGGCAATTGCTACGAGAAAAAGAGTGTTGTGCTGTTACATAGAACCTGTAGTTTTGTATGAATGTGAAGACAATGAGCAGTCACGCTGAATCTGCTGGCTGTGGAACTTAGGTTTCTGAGGAGAATGCAAAGCGATACCGCTGGCTTCGAACCTCCGGGGCCTATGTTGGGTATAGTTAGCGACCAGGGGCGTGATTCGAACCGCCAATGATACCATTTAGCTCCATTACATACTCGCCCACTGCCACACTACCCCACCACACAGTAGGTTTCGAACCTGTCAAGCGTTATGGCGGCAACTAGACACCGCTGTTATACATTTACGGCTTAGTATACACTTAAAAAGAGCCGCCTAGGGTTGACACCCTTATCAACCAGGCGCGTGCTTCGACCCGTCTACGACACAATCTAGCCCCGTTACACACTCGCCCACCACCATACTACCCCAATCACACAGTGAGATCCGAACCTGGTGCATGGTAGTTCACCCAAGAGACACCCCACTTACACACTGATGGTATCCCACCACATCCCCTATACCCAACTACGCACCTCATACACTTAACAACGATAAAGAATCGAGCTTCGAACCTATCACCTCCATATGAGGGGGCCTATGGTACCAACTAGCTTGTGTACGTCTATACAAACGGGAAGATAATTATTATTTTTTTCTTCTTTACCATGGCTGACAGCTTTATCACGCGCATCTCCAATGCGACGGTGTTACCATACAAATGTGAAGACAAGAAGACTGTTAACTATAGATTTGAAGTTTTATGTTGTCTAGTGTCCTCTTGTCTCTACTCATGTTTTCTACTTCTATCTGCGCCACACAATACATGCCTGTTTATTTATGAACAACCAACCAACCAACCGACCAACCAACCAACCAACCGACCAACCGACCGACCAACCAACCAACCAACCAACCAATCACCCAACCAACCAACCAACCAACCAATCACCCAACCAACCAACCAACCAATCACCCAACCAACCAAACAACCAATCACCCAACCAAGCAACCAACAAACCAACCAACAAACCAATCATCCAACCAACCAACCAACTAACCAATCACCCAACCAACCAACCAACCAATCACCCAACCAACCAACCAACCAACAAACCAATCACCCAACCAACCAACCAACCAATCAACCAACCAACCAATCACCCAACCAACCAATCAACCAACCAACCAACCAACCAACCAACTTTCTTTCATCAACAGTGCATAGGAAAAAAACATTGTCACATGAATTTTGTAAACATAAACAATGCATATTACTATGTTATGAGACACATCAACCACCCACCCACACATCTCCCATTCACTCCAACTCCACCACCCAACCACACACATAACCCACACACACATACATGCCCCTACCCATCCACCACATCCCTACACCTACACATCTCCACACCCACACACACCTCTCACCCACCACACACCCCATCCCCCACCCACCCACACAATCCCACCCCGCCAACCCACACATCCTGAGCCAACCCACACACACATCCCCCATCCCCCAATCTACTATTATGATCAAACTCCCACACTTTACACACACATACAGTGACGATTGTCGTGCAACTTATATGCTAGTATTGTGCAGGTAGGAAGATTCTGTGAAGCTATGTTCTTTACATTTATTTTGATTCGCGCTTAATCTGTTGAGTAGTTCACATTTAGCCAATGATCTTAGTTGCCGTCTTGCACTTGTGTTCGATCTCGGAATTGATTTTTTCCCCAATCTAATGAAACGGAACTAACCAAGCTGGTGAACGCCTTGACTGGCTGTCACCGTTGTTTATCGGTATTGATCTTCATTTCTATACCTGCAATGTCATGACCTTGATATTTTCAACACGGATTTCATTGCTGTAGTTTTCACATGTTTCTTTAAAACTCGCTCATCCTTTAGAATAATTGCCAACGATACAATATAATCTCAGTATGTATGGAGAACTTAGTGACAGCTGGCAAGATCGAAGGGAACAGACCAAGAGGAAGACCGAGAGGAAAATACCTGGATGGCTTGGCCACATGGCATGGACGAGACAGGAACACTGAGCTGATCCACGACACTGGTGATCGAGTGAAATGGCGAATCATGACCGCCCACGCTTTCCGGCATGGCACATGATTGATTGATTGATGTATTTCTGACTCTGACAACGTCACAACAAATTAGATTGATAAAATATCGTTTACTTAGTAAGTAGTTACACTCCCTCCCCTTTTCTCATACAGAAAATTAGTGAACATTGCAACAAAATTATCGAGTTGGTGACAGAAAAATTCTACTCAGTAATACACAAAACAGCAACAGTGGAGATTTAATGAAGGAAAAAAAAAATACAACAGTTGTAATAAATAAACGCTGGCAATGCAGAATAACTCACACATGGATCAACCATTTTATAGTGCACAAGTGAGGTTAACAATACTAACAGCACACACATTCGTTCACGCTCCGTGATTCACTACCAGACAATATAAAAGTGTCTAAATACATTCCTTTATAAATAAATGTTTTGCATATCCTTTACAGGACATCGCTGTCAACATCAGCATCTTTCAGCTGTATGTTGATTACTTGGCAAGATTACGCTCAATAGTTTGCCATTGCTTTCTGAGCGTCCGGCTCAGTTATCCCGCAAGTCACCAGCGGGGGTCGAACCGCTCCAAGCTCTCGCCCTGCTACGAGACTCTGCGTGATAAACGGGATTACTGAGAAAGTGTTGTAACCCCTCGGCCAGAGAGACCGGCACATTCCTTTATATCGAAAGTAATATAATATTTTATTATACGAGGGCCGGTCTATCTGGCCGAGAGGTTACAACACTTTCTCCGTAATCCCGTTTATCACGCAGAGTCTCGTAGCAGGGCGAGAGCTGGGAGCGGTTCGACCCCCGCTGGTGACTTGCGGGATAACTGAGCCGGCCGCTCAGAAAGCAATGGCAAACTACTGAGCATAATCTTGCCAAGAAATCAACATACAGCTGAAAGATGCTGATGTTGACAGCGATGTCCTGTAAAGGATATGCAAAACATTTATTATACGAGGACCAGAAATCGAGGGTAGAATAGGCCAAGTATTAGTTGACTATTGGAAATGAAAAACTATCATCCACAATAAGTCTCCATTATTGATGATGAGAAAGAAAGTGCTTACATCTCATAAACAAATCGATTTAGCGTATCCGGTAGTCAAACAGTGATCACTTGATGGAACAACGGAAGAAGCTGTAGAGGTACACGGAAAGAAATGATGCTGGATGGAGTGGGATAGAGGCATGAAGGAATATCATCTGTGGAACTCATCGTAGAAGAACAGACCTCATAGGTGGAGATGCATGGAAGTTAACGCCAAATAATAGGGCTCCTGGAAATAATGTCAATGGTGATACCAGAACAGCTTCAGATCTAGCGTTAGCTGTAGATTAAATAAGTCAATCTGTCTGTCTGCCTGTCTGTTTGTAAGTAAGTAAGTAAGTAAATAAGTAAGTAAATAAGTAAGTAAGTGTGTGTGTGCGTGCGTGCGTGCGTGCGTGCGCGTGTGTGTGTGCGTGTGCGTGTGTGTGTGTGTGTGTGTGTGTGAACCTACATGAACCTCCCTATGTACGTATCCATGTATGCGGGCATGTATACATGCGTGCATGCCTGCCTGCCGGTCTGTATGTGCCCACATTGCGATCCACCCTATGTTGACTTTCAAGGCAATTTTACGTTCGAGAGTCAGATATGACTGAGCTACACATGATAGTAGACGGTACTACCTGCTTTCTGTTAGCACCGAATGTTGGGCGACGCTTACCAAACAAGACACGTCACATTGTGCCAACGGCTTCGGATGGAGGAGCGCAACTAGGAGGGTACAAGCATTACCCTAGGGCGAGGAATTGCAGCCTAAAGACTAAATGTCATGGCAGGGTACATCAGGCCCTAAACCTTGGTCGGCAACTGGTCTAGGATCGAAGCTCCAACAGGCGGACACTTAGAGTATTGCTTTGCTAATCTTGCAGCTTCTGCAGCTTATCTTGTTCTAGACCAGGGATCACCACACCTATTTTCACGGCGGGCCGGATAACTGACAAAATGACGTGCGCGGGCCGCATACTCATTCTGTACAATACTTGCGCTGTCTCCGTGGCGAAGGTATTACGGACGCGGTTCGTAATTTCCTATACCACGTTCGAAACACAGCTGCGCCAGATTTGGCAGAAAACCGCGTTGTCCTGGGTTTTTACGCTATGGCATAGGCGCCGGTCTTTTAGAAAGCAATGGCAAACTACTGAACGTAAACTTGCCAAGACATCAACAACAGCAAAACATGCTGGTGTTGACTGCAAACGTCCTGTAAAGGATATGCAAGTAAATTTAACAATACTTGTAAGCCAGAGCGAAAGCTCTGGGAAAATAAAGACGAACAACTAAGTTAATTATGGGTAAGTGTCGTGCAATGCACATAAGACAACCAACATATTTAATTACTTAAAATAAGTTATCAAAGAAGGTGACGTTAGCAAAAATATAGTTACATCAGACCTAGTTTGCACATATACGAATGTCGCAAACTAAGCAGCGAAACAGGTTAGTGAGATTTGTAAAACCGATATTTGACTTTCAAGATATCATCAATGTTTGGTTTGGAATTGCTGCATCCAATCAAGAGAATTGCTTTCAAATGTACATCAGTCAGTCTCGTTCGATGTGTTGACTTCACGTACTTCATTTGTGAAAATGTTTGTACACACACACATAAGTTGTTCCAAACACTGATGTCATACCAGAGGCAAATTACTTCACTTTCGTTAACTCATCATCAGGTAAGCAGCGGTAAAATTCAACAAGTTTGCCTTCTCTGTGCTTATCTTTCAACAAGTCATTTGTTTGTAAATCAATGAGCTCCAATAGTAATTCAACTGGCACGTCATCAAGGTTACAATCAAACGGATTCTGGAACATAAGAATGTCACTCTCAATTCTGTAAAGATCTGAAAATCTCTCCGAAAAATGCTTCTTCAAGTCACGAATAATTTTTATTTATTTATTTATTTTTTCTTTTTTCTTTTCGGAAAATCGAGGTTGACATCGTCGGCGATTGTAGCGCAAAATTCTTTGAAACAGTGAAAATGAGAACATTTTTCCCCTTCTAGTTGTGCTTCAAACAATGACAGCTTTCTCCGAAATCCTTTGATGATTCTGTAGAGGTCGCGGAACGAGGTTATACTTTCCCCGATGTTTCAAATTCAGTTCATTCATGTGGGATGTGATGTCAATACAAAAAATGACAACCTCGACAGCCAGGTAGGATCTGACAGCTATGAATCAGCTCTATCTTTTCTCAGTGAGGAAAACATATATTTCGTTTCGGATCTTGTAAAAACGAAACAGGAGTTTACCACAGCTGAGCCACCTTAATGATGTGTGATAAGGCATGTCACACAATTGAGAATCAATTTCTTCAAGAACAACATGGAACTGACGGTGATTGAGTGCATGTCCCTGAATGAAGCTCACAGCCCAAACGACTGGTTTCAGTACACAACAAATATTTAAGGCTTTCCCACAGAGTGCTTGCTGATGTATGATGCAGTGGATGAACAGAGTGCCGAGAATTTGCAAATCTTCCAACTGAGTCCTGATCTGCCCGATCAGACCCCTCCTCACTCCAGCAATGTTTTTCCTTCCATCAATCGTAACACCTCGAAGCTGATGCCACTGAAGGTTATAGTCTTGCAAAACTTTTTACACTTCCATGAAAATGTCTTCTCCAATTGTTGTTCCATGCATGCTGCAAACGGATGCCAACTCTTCCGTTATCTGAAAGTCAAATTGACTCCACGAATGAACACAAGACGTTGTGACGTACTCGAGAGATCAGTAGACTCATCCAGCGGCATAGAATACCACAACAAGTTCCTAGTTTTCACGCGTATCTGTAACACTATGTTCTCTCCAAGTTCTTCTGCTCTTTGCATAACTGAACTTGACGAAAGGCTGATAGTTCAAAATAAATCGGCTTTCTCGTGACATTTACTGCTTCCATCACACACTCTTTAATGAAGTGCCATCAGTAAACGGTTTTCCTAGTTCTGCAACCTCATGCACTATTTTGTAATTTGTACGAGTGGCAGATTCTTTTTCAGAAATCTTTCCCGTGTAGAGATTTCTGTGTGTTTCTTAACTACCTTTCATGGACTCATATTTCTCAGAGCGTAACTTTCCAGAAAACTTTAAATATGTCGATAAATGTTTTGTTTCGTGGTGACGCCGAAGATTGTACTCTTTCAAAACAGCATCACTTTCGCTGCATATTAAGCAACTGGTTTTCTGGTCCTTTGTTTCCACAAAGAAGTAGTTTACTCCCCATTATTCATTGAAAACGCGACACTCGGCGTCCACTTTTCTTATCTTATTAGCCATAATGAAGGGGTACACGGGATCTGAAAATGAAAAAGACAATGAATTAGATGCATAATTAAAATCGTATCGAAGCACAAGAAAAGCAGAGGATTAGGGGTCACTGGTGAAGCTACGGCTCACCAAAGGTACATATAAAGTTTATAGGTACCTTTGGTAATAGAATATATCTCATAATAAGGTTAGAAAAATATATAAATAGGGCAGGCCTAAATAAACAGCCTAGAGCAGAGTCTTTCAACCAGGGTTCCACGAGTGGCAGCCAGGAGTTCCTCCGAAACAGACCGAAATCACCTAAATGTAACATTTCTGCCCATCTGGTTTATTACATATAGTAGGACAAACACTTGGATCATCGCACAGAGTTCATTGTGCAACGTAAATATTTGCGTAAGGATCTGCTCCAGCATAAAGGTTGAAAAACACTGGCCTAGAGACCAGTTCAATTAACACCTTGATCGGGGAATTCTTCTGAGCTGGGGATAATATTTTAATAATAACACGAGGCTTTTATTGTATTTTCATGCTATGTTTGCTACTTTATTGCCTCTATTCATACTTGTAGTCACTTACATTTCACTGTCAAACAAAGAAATTCTTGTTACATACCTATAAAATGGATGTCTGGCAAAAAGAAGTAAATATTTCTTGAGCATCGGACCTGTGTTGACAGTCTGACGCATCTAGGGGAGGGAAAGATGCATGTTGTGTGTGTTGCCATAGAAACCATGGTAACGTCAGAGCGTAGGCGGCGCTACCACGAGCAGGGGAAGGACTTGGGATGGCGCGAAATAAGCAAACATTACAATAAACAAGAAAATCTAAATACAATAATTTATAATTGAAAATAGTAGATTTAAGACACATAGAAGCCGGGAGGTCTCCACACGTGTGAAGATCTCCAATTATTCTAAACATAATATTTACATTTAAATTGTATCACAACGTCTCGTGTTACATACGTTATATCAAGCAAGTTCGAGTACCGACGGCGGGCCGGATTAAATGACGTCGCGGGTCGGATCCGGCCCGCGGGCCGTAGTTTGGTGACCCCTGTTATAGACGTAATGGTGTTATCTTTCCCCCGGAGTAAACTAGGCAGTCCAAGAGAAGGATTATACTGCATGGGCAACACATGGTCTCTGAAATTCTGTGTACCAGTGAGGGATTGAATTCCTACCCCACCGTCAGCGCATTGGTAGTTTAAGAGCGGATGATCTTATCCTTCCCACCACGTCGACTTTATTAGAATATTAGACTCCACAGTACAGGATCAATCATGGCTAGTAAACCATCTCAGATAATTGCCATTGTTGTTGTGAAGTTTTTAGTAATGTTTTTTTTTTTTCCATACATCATCATTTTACTGCTTTTGTTTATGTCTTGGCAAGTTTACGTTCGGTAGTTTGCCATTGCTTTCTGAACGACTGACCCATGCCAACATGTTAAAACCCAGCGCAACGTCGTAGTCGTATTGATTTATTTTGTGTTGCTATGATTTGTGATTATCTTAGCCAAAGGGACGGGAAGCGACTGTAGATACGTGTGTTACCTCTTTTCCGACGAGATGTCTTACGCGTCAGAGATTCACATGAAGTGACAGAGCATGATATTAAACCAGGTGAAGAAAAACTTTGGCTCATTTTATAATGTTCGACGATTAAATAATGCAGTAAATAGCTGTCATAAAGCGACTTCAAATTAATCCAGCCCTGTATACCTTTTTGAAACTCTTTATGTGTCTCAGTTTTTATGTGCTATCTTTGTTCTCTGTAATATAGCCTTGATGTCGTTAACTATACGGTTTGAAAATTATGAATGCGAAGACATGAGTAAGGACGTGCAAAATATCTGAATCGAGTTGTTGTTGTTGTTGTTGTTGTTGTTGTTGTTGTTTTTAAACGGAAGCAAGCATTGGACCATGCCCCTTGTTGTAGGTATAATATCATATTTAAATTCACACAGATACCATATATTTCTAGTTGTTTAAACACCAGTCATCCAGAACGTATGGCCTACAGGCTGCTGTGATAGGATCCACAGAGCATAAACATAAACATACTCCCTGCTCGACGGCACGGCACGGCATCCTGAATTGTCGTCAACGTCAGATATTCTTCAGAGATATGTGCATTCTCCCTTGCACATTGCATCTTTGTATGTTAGCAATACATGACCTGTCGCTTTCGTTTCGTCAATGTATTAGAGAAGAAAAGAAACAAGGAAGAATAAAAATTCATCTGCAGTTTATCACGGGGTGTTATAAACGTAGCCCACTTATATTCTCGCTCGACTGGTTGATGTTTGCAGAGATTAAATATAGTTCTTCCTCTTTGGAGAACCTAACATTTTAGTGTGACTGTTATAGATTAAATACGAAAATCATTATTAATTTATTGATCTTTGTTTTCCTTGCAGCAAGCAGCCATTTATTGGCATGAATGCTTTCTGTCTTGAAATTTTCGTTAGTGACTTTATAGATACATACAGGTCCCCCAGCTTTGGCAGCTCTAGGCTGGCATTCATATCTTACTCTGTAGATGAGTACTGTCAATCAAAGACAGGCTTTGCTGTGGTTCTCTATAGCTGCTGGCATGCAGAAGTGGCAAAACCTCGGCTAAATATATATGCATACAACCGAGGATAGCCAGAGTTTCTGAATGGCTTCCGTTATTTAGGCCATGCGAAGCCTGATTCGACAGACTACGCGGAGAAACATCTGAATGGTCAACAGATGGAAAGACGTCGTCTAGCAAAGTTTTGTGGAGGATACAGAGCCAGGCGAGACAGAAGATCCTTTTAGTCATCCACCCCATCCTGGATTCTGTTCCAATCGTCTAACCATATTAACCATATAACTGGATCAAATGTATTCAGAGCCACAGCGCGCGGCCAATAGTACACATCTCTGGTTTCATCTTATTCAGTTGGCGGGTGAGTCATCTAGTTATTTATCTTAGGGACTGGCGTGCTATAATCAATCCCCACATTGCTGCACACACATAAATCCAGATGATCCTGTCATGTTGTTCGCGTACCAGATATGCAACTTTTATAGTAATCAATCTTTGCCCAGCTTGACTCGATCAAGCGAGCTCGTGGTGGACCAAACAACAATAATAAGACAACCTCAAGGTCGGCTTGAAGAACAGAAGCATGGGCCTAGACAACGGACATAGCATGTGAGTTTGAACTTTGAACGTTCTAGTTAGCTGGCTTGTCTAAAACCTGCCGGGGTGGTGATTGTGGGCACGTTTGGGATCGAGGCAGCGTGCCACACGAACATGAACAATCTAGTTACCTCTGCGCATGCGTGTGAGTGTGTATATATGAAAGAATACACACACAGAGAGAGAGAGAGAGAGAGAGAGAGAGAGAGAGAGAGAGAGAGAGAGAGAGGGAGCTGAGCAGATGCATGTCATGTAACACGCATGTTATGTAACGCGCGAATCCATATGTTTGTGTATTCTCATCTGTCATATTCTCAGTTAAATACCATTTGATGTTATCATGCATAATATAAACTCATGTTCATTACTGTGGTTTGAGTGAGAGAGTCAGTGAGTGTGAATGAGAGACAGAATGAGTGAGCGTGAGAGTGAATGTGTGTGTGTGTGTGTGTGTGTGTGTGTGTGTGTGTGTGTGTGTGTGTGTGTGTGCCTGCCTTCTCTGTGTGTGGGATCATCACTGTTTTTTCGTCACATACTTTTTATGTACACATTTTTCTCCATGTTTAACATTTTTATGAGACTGCTCATGACAATTGTCAGTGTATGTGTGTGAGTAAAGTGTGGGAGTTTGTTCATACTAGTTTCAATGCTAACGTGAGACATTTTGTATGTGTCTAGATGTGAAGAGGTGTGAGTGTGTGTGGAGGATGTGTCTGAGTGTGGGGATATGTGTGGGTGGGGGATGTGTGTGGGGGTATGCGTTTGGATGGGTTGGGGTGTGTGGGTTTTGGTGGGTAGTGATATTTGTGGGTGTTGGTGGGATGTGTGGATGGATGTGTGGGGGTGAAAGGAGGAGTGTGGGAATGGGTATGGGTGGAGGATATGTGTATGGGACGAGTGCGGGGGATGTGTGTCTATGTGGGTGGAGATGTGTGGATGGATTGAGGAAGTATGTGTGGGTGGCGGGGTTGTGTGGGTAGGGGATTGTGTTGGGTGGATTGGGGATGCAAGGGCGGGTGGGGAGAAGTGAATGGTGTGTGGGTTTGAGATATGTGTGCGGTGTGTTGGTGGGGGATGTGTGCATGGTGTGTGGGTGGGGGTATGTTTGTGGTGGTATGGGTGAGGATATGTGTGTGGGTGGGGGGTAGTGTGTGGTGTGGGGGATGTGCGTGATGGGTGCGGGGAATGTATGTATGGGTGTCGTATATGTGTGGGTGAGTAGGGGATGTGTGGTGGTTGGGGGAAGTATGTGTGGGTGGTGGGGGTATGTGGGTGGTGGGGGTGTGTGGGTGGGAGATGTGTGCGTGTATGGGGAATGTGTGGGTGGGGTGTGTGAGTGGCTTAGGGATATGTAGGTGGGTGAGGGATGTGTATGTGTCGGGGTGGGATGCGTGAGTGGGTGGACGATGTGTGTGGGTAGGGGTATTGCGATCGAGAGATGTTTGGCTGGGGGTGGGTGGGTGGGAGTGTGTGGATGCGTAGTGAAGGATGTGTGCGTGAGTGAGTGTGTGTTGGTGGACGGGTAGGGAATGCGTGTGTGGGTGGGGAGAGATGTGTCGTGTGTTGGTTGGGGATATTGTGTGGGTGAGGTATGTGTGTGTGGGTGGGAATATATGTGGTGTGTGGGTGGGGATATGTGGGGTGGATGGGTAAGGGTGTCTGTGTGGGTGTGAATATTGTGTGGTATGTGGGTGGGGGATATATGTGTGGTGTGTAGATGGAGATGTGTGGTGGTATGTGGGTGTGGGATGTGTTGGTGAGGGATATGTTTGGGTGCGGTGCGTGGGTTGGGAATATTGCGTGGTAGTGGATGTATGTGATGTGCAGGTGGGGGATTGTGTGGTGGGGGATTGGGTTAAGGCATGTGTGGGTGGTGGGGGATTGAGTTAAGGCATGTGTGGGTGGGTGGAGGATGTATGTGTGGGTGGTGGGGTGTGTGTGAGTGGATTGGGGATGTATGGGTGGTTAGTTAGATGTTTGGGGGGGGGGGGTAGGGAGATGTCAGTTGGTGGGGATGTGTGTGTATGGTTTGGGAATGTGTGAGTGGATGTGCAATGTGTTGGTTGGTGGGGGATTGTGTGCGTTGGTGGGGAATATGTGGTCGATGGAGATGAGGCTGGGGGATGGGTAGTTTGAGGTGTGGGTGGGGAGAGGATGTGTGGGTTAGGATGTGTATGTGGGTGAGCGTGGGATGTGTGGGTTGGTGGGGGAATGTTTGTGGGTGGCGAGTGTGTTTTGGTTGGGGGAACAGGTGAGGGCAGTGTGTGAGGGTGGGAGATGTGCGGGAGGGGGATGGGTCGGTTGATGGGGTATGTATGTGTCCCTTGGTGTGCGTGTGTGTGGGTAGGTGGGGGTGTGTGTGTGGGTGGGGTGATGTATGGGTAGGTCGGAGATGGGCCTCATAACATGGTAATTTGCCTTGTTTATGTTTACAACATTCATTTCACAATGTTTATTTTTCTTCCTATGTAAATGTATAATGCTCTTGATGAACGAAAGACGAGTGATTGGAAGGGCCGAATGTAAGACGGGCCTGCGCGCCCAATTTGTGACCCTAATAAAGTTGATTTGATTTGATTTGATTTGTCCTATTTGTAGTTAACATCCTTCCTCTTTCATTGTATCTTACGAATACTTTGCCTGGCTCAAATTGGTGTAATGACTCAGAACCGAAGAAACTCTAGGACTGACAGACGACTGTGTGGCTTCCTTTGGCAATGGCAAACACACAGCATAGTGGGATTTATGTTTTTGTTTTTTTTAAATTATTATTGGCATGTAGAATCCTGGTAGTCCAGGCGATAGTGCACGGTTACCACATCTTAAGGCTTACGATTGACCTCCTGCTGTAAGATGCGCATTAGAGATTTCAATGGGAGGTTGAATCTGTTGCATAGAAAAGTGGGTCAATATACCTAATTCATCACATAATTTCTTAATATTTCTCCAAACAAATATTTTATGACAATAAATAAGGTCAAATGACATATTTTAGAAAAAAGCCACAATTTATGTTGCTAGCGTGACATTAAACCGTGTCTTTCCCAGTCTAGCAGATGCTAAGTCGATCCGAGAATATTACTTGGCTTATAAACTGGTATGGCACCGTGCGGTAAAGCATTCTCAATCTGTCAACTTGAATATTACGTACAGTTCTGTGTCATATTGTTCAGGTTTGTTTATTAGGTGAACATGAAGATAAAGGCTCTTTCCCACGCCATGTTACAGCTGGTTTTCTTATCTCTCCCACGCCATGTTACAGCTGGTATTCTTATCTCTCCCACGCCATGTTACAGCTGGTATTCTTATCTCTCCCACTTCATGTTACAGCTGGTATTCTTATCTCTCCCACGCCATGTTACAGCTGGTATTCTTATCTCTCCCACGCCATGTTACAGATGGTATTCTTATCTCTCCCACGCCATGTTACAGCTGGTATTCTTATCTCTCCCACACCATGTTACAGCTGGTATTCTTATCTCTCCCACGCCATGTTACAGATGGTATTCTTATCTCTCCCACGCCATGTTACAGCTGGTATTCTTATATCTCCCACGCCATGTTACAGCTGGTATTCTTATCTCTCCCACGCCATGTTACAGCTGGTATTCTTATCTTATGCACCTTAGAAGTGAGTGTGTCCAACTTCGGCTTGCTTTTGTGCAAGGTTTATTTGCTCTAGACACATTCCGTGTAAGGTAAAGGGCTCTATTTTAGCGTTTGTCGGTTTTCTTCCCATAGCAAATGTTATCATTGCAGCGGCCTGGCGACCTCCTCTTGGCCTTTCCAAACAGCTGTGGGATTTTAATATTACACAACTTGCCCTCGGGACCTCCTGTTTTTCGCCCTTATCCGACAAGGCTAGACATCTGATCTCACCACGCAATACACAATGGGAGCATGTGATAACATTAGATACTAATGGTTCTGGATACAATGACCAGCATCGTGCAGCCTTCGAACCCTGTATCTTCCCAGTCTGGGACAGACACCGTAACCTCTCCGCCACGGCTGCCTCTTCTTATGTGTGGTATGAGGAATATACTTCTCAATCTGTCAGTTTAAGTATCACATAGCGCACTGTGTTATATTGTTCATATTGTTTTATTAGGTACATGTGAAGTTTATGAACCCGAGTCCATGCCATGTGACATACCGGGTATATATGTGATGTGGTCATATTGTAGACCAACCGGCGCTTAACGGGTCTGTGGTTTGTGTCACGTCGTCCACTTTTAACTTCACGGACACGTTTTCTGGCACTCGATTAATGAAGCCGAGACTCGATTGCCCGAGACACCAACAAATATTATCGCTTCCAGTATTGATTTGAATCTCGGAACACCGATGAGTGAGCCAGCCAGTGCACTTGCCTAGCCTCCAGATGTCTATGCATACTGATATAATTTAATTTGTTTAATTGTTTCTATTTTTATATGGTATATGACCTGGTCGTCATGGGTTCACATTCTTATCGAGGCACTTGATTAGTTTACACGTGTATGTGTGTGTGTGTGTGTGTGTGTGTGTGTGTGTGTGTGTGTCAATGTGTGTGTGTCAATGTGTGTGTGTAAGTGCGCGTGTGTGTGTGTGCTAGAACAAAAATAGCCATGGCAAGGGTAGCCTTTTGCAAAGTTAGAGATCATTGTCAAGAATAGCCAATAAAAGACTATCAATTGCAGTGAGAAACAGCGTTAAAGTACTCTCTACAGCCTAGACTATTGTTGACATGTGACAGGTGGACAAAAATCCAAAACAAAAAAAAAAAAATACTGAGAAACATATGACGACAGGGGAAATGTGGTTTCAGAGTAAACTATAAGAATAGTATGGACCTATCGATAACAAATGAGGCAGACCTCCAAGGAGCCGAAGAAAACAGTAATCTGATTAATGAAATTATACATAGAAAGAGACTTTTCCTTGGGCATTCTCGCGTGGCTTTCTTTTGCAACGATGGACAAACAGCATATTAGGATTTAGGCTTTGTTTATTGGTATGGAGAATTCTGGTAGTCCAGACGATAATGCACTATTACTACATCTTTAGGCTCACGATTTTTCTCCTGTCTTAAGATGCGAGTAAAATATCGAGAATAACATGAACGGATTGATAATAAATGAGCCAGACATGGAGGACACAGAATATAAGCCGATGAAAATAGTAAACTGATTAAAGAAATCATACGTAGACAGAGATTATTCTTTGGACATGTTATGAAAACGCAGTGATAACAATCAAATTTGGTAAAGAAGGAGCAAGGAGAAGAAACAGAAATACATACCTAGATGGGTTTTTTTTTTAAATGGCAAAGTCGAAGCAAGCAAATAAACCCGACCCGAGACACGACCAATCGCGGAAGATGACGAACCGTGGACAGTGCACGTGAATATAGATGTCTGCTTCTTCTTCTTTCAGTCCATGCCGTGGAGCGGTTGTGATCGTATCTGTTCACATCCTTCTGTCTCTCGTACTGTCAATCATTTCTGATACTGATGTTCTTCCATACATGATGCCAAACTGTCTAGCATATTCTCTCTTCATGTCCCCCTTCCTCACCTTCCCTCAAACTGTCCCGTTGTCACGGCATACTTCAGCTTTCCCCTTCTCCTGACTGCCGTCTTCTGATGCGCGTAACCAGCACTTTTCGTGAGTTACTTGCTTTAATATGATTTCATTGCTCTTTCTATCCTCATCGGCGTTGTCATAAAATTATATATTCGCAGCTTCCACAAAATTTCTCACTTATCTGCTAATTGTCCACGATTCGCTTCTGTACATCAGGATTGGCTTAATTTAGATCTTAAGATCTGTTTCTCTCACCTGTATTGACAACGAAAAATTGCAGAAATTATTCTTTATTTGGTCAAACGCTGCTTTTTATTGGGCTACTTTCCAGTTAACTTTCTTAATACATCGTCCATCTACTGTTATTAAACTACAGACACACTTAAATACATTGACTTGTTTCAAATTGGTTCTATTCACTTTGATGTGGCATTTGGGAAGACATTTGTTCCCTTCTTAACATTTCCATTAATTCTGTTTTTCTGTTATTCAAACAAAGTGTATTATTGATCTCTCATATATACACACAAACACACACACACACATACACTTACAGACACACGCATTCATACACACACATTCATACACACACACACACATACATACACACACATTCACACGCTCTTCATTATGATATTGCACAGAGACACGGACAGTGACAGAGAAGCTGCAGGGAACACGCCACTGTTTCTCAATGTGGTTATAGAAACAATAATAACTCTCGTGTTATGTATGCACCTTGGCTTGGTTGTGGTGCTTGCCTGTTCCAAAGAGGCACACACAAACTTGGCGTAGTCGGATGTACTGAGCCACAAACTTGACGTAGTCAGATGTACTGAGCCACAAGCTTGGCGCAGTCAGATGTACTGAGCCACAAACTTAATGTAGTCGGATATACTGAGCCACACGCTTGACGTAGTCAGATGTACTGAGCCACAAACGTGACGTAGTCAGATGTACTGAGCCACAAACTTAGCGTAGTCGGATGTACTGAGCCACAAGCTTGGCGTAGTCGAATGTACTGAGCCACAAGCTTGGCGTAGTCGGATGTACTGAGCCACAAGCTTGGCGTAGTCGAATGTACTGAGCCACAAGCTTGGCGTAGTCGAACGTACTGAGCCACAAGCTTGACTAAATCGACCACCGCAACTCACGTGGCGATGACGTTGATGGAACATAAAAATATAAACAAATTAGCTCAAAGTCACTTAGAGAACTATTGGGCACCTTGTGATGTATGCCAGGAAGCTGTAGTTGAATGATCAGGGCGTTACGGTCACATGCACATGGCTTACGCTTAGGAATTGTCATGACCCCTCCTTTAGAATATTTTACTTACCAAGATCTAGAACCTGGCCCCTCTGAGGTGTGAAGCTAATGTTCTATGCCCTATGCCACTCTGTCCCTCAGCATTTTTATAACTGCACATGACCAAATATGAGCACACAAGAAATGAATCAACAAGTGAATGAATACAACTCAAACACAATGGCGAATATTTGGACTGTTTTTTATAATAAAACTATAAAAATAGACACAAGACGCCGATGACAAATGCTGCTGACTATTTGAAACCAAACACAGGAAAATAATTCAAATATTAAATAAGAACATATAGACAGTGGGGTTCATTACATGATTTGTAAATGTTGTAAATATAAGACTCATTCTTATTTTTTTTTTATGAATTTGTAACAAACACATTTACACTAATACATATCCATTTAGTTATTTCATATAGAAGCAATGGATCCCTTTTCAAGACATAAGACATACTGAGTATTTGTAGACCAGCCGACACTCGATGGGTCTAATGGTCAACATCAGGCAAGTAATTTGACTTCCCAGGTAATTGTATTCTACCAATTCAGGCTGGGTCCACCCGGAAGCCCGGTTCAATGCTAATCCTCCCACCCCTCCTCCCCACACTCTAATCAAAAGGATTCAAACACACGAGCCCCGGGTCGGCAGCTACTGTGGCTCCCACTTATTTCATGTGGACACTGGCAAATGCACGTGCAGCCAGGGATGTAGTGTCGTTCTTGCATGTGAGTATGAGAAGGACACTCATATAAGATCTATACCCAACCTTCGTTGAATCACAGACATACACACATACATGCACACACACTCAATGATATATATATATATATATAACATCTTAACCAATACATAAATGATTAAAGAGGTCAAAGATCGGACTTTATATAGAAGCTATCATCTCAACCATTTTCATGGATTATCTCCTTCTGTGCGACCGACAATGGCGACCATGACTCTGCAGTCCACTCTGTCATATTATAGTTTGATGACTTTGGTATAGCATATTATTACCCTCTGCCCAGCTGTTTCAGTTCTCCACTTCAATCTCTGCTGTTCCACTAATTATTCCCTTTCCCGGCATCTCTGTTGACACGCACCATTAACTCCATTAATCCTTTCACTGTGGCTTTGATTAGTGCCCTTGAAAGCCTGAAGAAAACAATATCTCCGTCCCTGACCTCCCTTCGATCGCTCCGAGTTGGTTACTTACGGGAGTATGTGAGCCGGTCGCTCAGAAAGCAATGGCAAACTACTGAGCGTAATTTTGCATAGTACATCAACAGCAGCTGAAAAATGCTGGTGTTGACTGCTACGAACTGCAAGGGATATGCAACATAAAAAAGACCTCCTCTCTGTGGCCGACCTTCGCAAAGTCGATTGATAACTCAAAAAATGAGAATAGTCAGATGCTATTCAAACTCATCTCTTTTTATGGGGTAGATTAATAGATTCTAATTATAAAATAAAAACAAATACTGTGAGCGTACATGATCGCATGCTCTGGAAACACATGCGAATCGCATACCCTGGAAACAAATGCGAACATAATATAGACTCTAGAGTAGTCAGACCTGAGCAGAGAACTATTGAAAGAAGCTAACGACCATCAGTCGGCCGGCGTACCACGGAAGCCAGACTGAATGCGTTGAAACTACACTGCAGCCAACTTCTCTTGTGAAGACGGCCTTAGATTGGCTGGTTAATCTGATTTCGCTGATGTCTAATACTTATTAGCAAACGTGGCACGTGTACACATTGTCGAGACACCGTCAAGGATATGCTTCTATCAAACATCATATGTCCCCCACCCCATTTCTCCCGCTCTTCTTCACTCGGTGTTAGGTAGAGATTCGCACGGTGTGTTTCTACTAAATAACATAAACCCATGAGTTACGTAGAGAGCATTAGCAATTGTTTTTAACCAGATAACACGGTCCCTTGCGATAGGTGGATAGTCTAAAGACATTTCTATCAGAAAACATGGCCACCATGTGCTAGGCAGCGCACGATTTTACAAGAAAGCATGGCCCATTAATTTAGGTAGAGAGTCTCATCAATTTTCTCCAGCCAGATAAAATGGTATATGCCCTATGCCGATAGATAGAGTCTCGGCAGATGTTTCTAACAGAAAACATGGCCCTCTGAGATAGAATGTCCCATCTCACATTTCTACCAGATAAGCTTACCTGCAGAAACAGATAGAAAGTCCGACAGAAAATGTGGGCAGGCAGGGCCCACAAGCCAGAGAGAACAATTTGCTTATGGAAGGAGGAATTCAGAAAATAAACCTTAACCATTGAAGTGGAAATATGTTGGCTCAAGTGACCTCCTGAGAAAGGTGGAGTCTCAGTTCATGTTTCTACCAGATGAAATGACCTCCTGAGATAGGTAGAGTCTCAACACATGTTTCTACCAGATAACCTGGACCTCTGAGTTATTTGGAGAGTTTCAATGTCAGTGTCAATGCTAGCAAATAGACAAACGAAGCCATCATCCTATAATAGAGTCACTATCAGAGTGACTGAAACTAGTTGTTCCAATCGGTGCGGTACTAATGCATTTTGGGAGCTTTGATTCTTTCTGCAGCAAACTACTCACCAAACGACTATCTATGTTTTTATTATACTAAAAGATATAGATGTGTTTCTTTATTATGTCAGTTCGAAATATTGTAGCCATTCTATCATAACTGCTACTTTTTTGCGCTCGCTCGCTTTGAACTCAAGCGTAGTCCATACACACTATTTATATTAGTGATGGACTGAATTTTGTGTGTGGATTAGTTTTTCTTATTAACAGTGTTCCTCGCCATCAGGTGAACCCATTCCGACTTCAGAGGTAATAACTGCTACTTCTTTGGTCCCTGACAGGTAATACTTTCACCAGTCTGGTCCAGTGTGTTATTATTTTAATATAGTTATTGTCTGAGAAACACAGTAATGGTAGCAGGTGTAACAGGAAGAAATAAAGTAAATAAACAACAAAAATTAACAAACATTCAATACAGGATATGCGAAATATAAAATACCAAATACATTTAGTTTATTGTCGCTATTTTCACATATGAAAAGTTGTGTACTTTCTAGCAAATGTCCTGAACATACTGCAAAGTAGTTATCTGATTTATTTTGAATAGTGCACTGCGAGCAGTTGACTGTTTCTTATTTGTTAATGTGTTTCTTAGAAAAAAAGACAACGTCGCTTAGCACAAGCACATTTTCATGTTATTGTATATCCAGAGGGAAAAGTTTGGGCAGTAAAGCTGATGACTGTAATCACTGGTTAAAATTGGTTACTTGCATATTCTTTACAAGGCTGTTTGTAATTTCTTGACAAGATTACATTCAGTAGTTTACCATTGCTTTCTGAACGACCGACACACATACCAAGGCGGTCTACTGTTAAATCGCCCGTAGCTGTGTTTCGAACGCGGTGTACGGGATTACGAATAGCGTCATGGCGGAGCGGAGTCGTAAAAAAAAAGAAAATTAAAATCATGAAAACAGGCATCTTGAAAGAAGCACATATAACCTTGACACAGCGATTAAATATAAAGACGGTTATTAAATACTCAAATCCCACAAAGTTATCACTTTGACCTATAATGTCCAGTTGTTGGTCCAACCAAATCTCTCACAAACAGTTGTCAACTGAATCGACTTTATCGTGACGGCTACTTTAACCCCCCCCCCCCCCCCCACCCCCTCATCCCAGACAGTTGTTACTTTAGACCGATACATCCAAGTTTCTGCTTTAACCACTTCTGTCACATACGGTTGTTGCTTTTATCTGCAGTAAGCTGATTGCCACTGTAGCCTCACTTTCCCAGACAGTTGTTATTTTAGACCAGGACAGGGAGCATCCTACGCCCCTTTTCTCCCGGCCCTGCCTTGGCAACCTCAGATGGGATAAGAAATTCAACAAATCATGGAATTTTTTTTCCATCGCAATCTCATCTCATCTCATCTGATCATGTTCCTCTTGTACTTTGCGGTTTCGAGGTGAAGTATAAACAGCGGGAGAGTGCCCGCTTATGGGCTTCATGTATCGATATTCCCATGGACTCTGTTATTCCCTGCGTCCATCGTTTACGTGGTCGGCCTCTTCCTCTGCTTCCCTCTGGTCTGTACATCATTGCTTGTTGTGGTATTCTGTTAGTTGGCCATATCATTTGACTTGCTTCCTTCTAATAAAATTTAGCGCAGCTATAACCCCCACTTTAGTCCTGACTTCTTAATTTCTGATCTTATCTCTTCTTGATACGTTGAATATTCTTCTCAGGAATCTCATTTCTGTTGTTGTGATTTTTCTTTTCTCTTTTTCTGTCATTGTCCAGGTTTGGCATTGGTAACATAGAGTTGGTAGGAAGATTGTGTTGTGAAGTGCTTTCTTAGTAGTTATTGATACATGTTTTTTCTTTAGTATTGGTGCCATTTTGTCCAATGAGTTGGTTTGCCTTATTGCATCTATTTTCGATCTTGTCTTCTGATTTGCCATTTTATGATATTATACTTCCTAGGTACTTGAAAGCCGGTCTCTCTGGCTGTGGGGTTACAACACTTTCTCTCTGTAATCCCGTTTATCACGCAGAGTCTCGCAGCGGAGCGAGAACTGAGGTGGTTCGACCCCCGCTCGTGACTTGCGGATACTGAGCCGGCCGCTCAGAAAGCAATGGCAAACTACTGAGCGTAATCTTGCCAAGAGATCAACAGACAGCTGAAAGATGCTGCTGTTGACAGCTAAGTCCTGTAAAAGGATACGCAAAAAAAAAAAAAAAAAAAAAAAAAGGTACTTGAAACTCTTTATTTGTTTCAAGGGATGTTCGTTTAGGTGAATCGTTGTTGCTTTCTCTTCTTTAGTTATAGTCAATACCTCTGTTTTACTTGATCTAATTTTCATGTTATGTTCCCTACATATTTCGTTTAGACTATTATGTGGTCTTATAATTCAGCTTCTTATTTTGCTATTAGTGCTTGGTGGTCCGCAAACAGTAGTTCTCTAATGATTAGATTTGCAGATGGTTCTTCTTCTGTGTTCTCGTCATGCGATGTTCTTGCGGTCTCTGTTTGGCTGGTTTCTTTACATATGTTGTCTATATATGTTATAAACAAGAGAGGGGACAGGATACAACCTTGTCGTACTCCGGACCTTATTGTGAAGGGTTCTGAGTGTCCTCCAGTTGCTCTCACTCTGCATTCACTATTGTTGTATAAGCTTCTACATAGGTTTGTTAGATCTGTACTCACGTCATAGTGAGTTTAAGGATTTCCCACAGCTTGTTTCTATCTACTCTACCACATGCCTTTTCTTGGTCGACAAAGGCTAAGTAGGGTGTTTCATTGAATTCTATTGATTTTTCTATAAGTTGTCTAAGAGCAAAAATGGCATCTGTGCATCCTTCCTTCTTCCTAAATCCAAGTTGTGTTTCGCTTAGCAGGGGTTCTATAATAGTTCGTAATCTTTTCTCATGAATTTTGCAAAATATTTTCCCAGTATGACTCAACAGTGAAATGCCTCTATATTTTGTGCAGTCCCTTTTTCTGCCCTTATTTTTTTTTTCCAAATTGGGATAATTATGGCATTTCCCCAGTCTCATGGTGTCTGTTTTTCTACCTAAACATGGTTGAATAGTCTATGTAGCCATGCTGTTCCTACTTCTCTTGCTGCTTTAATAAGTTCATTTGGTATTTCATCTTGTCCTGGTGATTTGTTCAATGGGGCTAATCTGATGGCTTCTATAATTTCTTCTTTCAGTATATCTGGTTCTAGTTCTTCGGTGGCATGTGTGTCGGTTTCTTGAATTCCTGTAACATCTAATGGGATGTTGAGAAGTTGTTCAAAGTACTGTTTCCATCTTATTAGGATTTGTTTTTGTTCACTTATTGGTTCTCCATTTTCGTTGGTTCTCCATTTTCGTTGTTAACTATATCAGTTGGGTCAAAGGGTTCTCCTCTGGTTCTAATTGCATTCATCTTTTTATAGAAGTTTCTAGTTGCCTCCTTGTAGTTTTTATTTAGAGTTTCTCCATACTCCTCCCAGTCTTTTTGTTTTTCTCTCTTTACTATTATATTCACACGTCTTCTCGCTATTCTATATTCTATGTAATCGCATTCCTATTTGCTTTCGACCACTTTTATATTTGTCCTTTTTGTCTTTTACAGCTTTCTTTACTTCTGCGTTCCACCAACTTGCTATTTTCTTTATCCGTGTTTTGCGTTTTTTCGTGGTTCCACATGTTATCTTTGCAGTATTTAAAATGCCTGATTTGAACATCTCCCATTCTCCTTCCACTGTCTTTCTTTCTATAAGTAATTTTACAAAGATTTCAGATAGCTCTTTTTAATAATTTTCCCTCACTGCCTCGTCTTTAAGATTGTTTAAGTTTACTGATTCGCATGGCATGCATTTTCCTGGTCTTTGCTTTCTGCTTCTGATGGTTATTATTGTGGCAACGACTTCTTTGTGGTCTGTGTTTATACCTAAGTTGGCAATATCAATTTATATTAAATGATAGATTTCCCACGCAATGACATATTCATCTGTATTTGAAACAACTTACTGTTGCGAGCAGTTCTTTTCAAAACGTACCATCGCCTAAGCGTCGACTGCGCTCCAAACTGATCGTCGCAAACCTAGAAAAGAAGTTGCTAGTAGCCACATCATCAATACACGCATCACCATAGAAAAGTAGTTCCAGATATCATATTACGGGTGAGTTAATTAAATGATTGACCAAATATAGCAGGCGTATGGTCAAGTTGATAATTTGAGCTGCGATTGATGCCATAAATATCCAAATGGCCGTTGTTTTGCTTCAGACAATTAAAGCCAAGTCGTTACTTTAACCTCTTCAGTCCCATACGTTGTTAGTGTTACCCAGTGCATCCGTATTGCTACTTACACGTTGCCTGTCCCACTCGCGTGTTAAAATCTAAGTTTCCTAGTTGCTATGTCTGGCAGAGAGGGTTGTTACTGTTTTTATACTGTATTCCGATTGTTACTGTTAATCACGACTGTCTCAGACAGTTGCTACTTTAATTTGTTTTCTTAGATGTTATATAAACCCAGTCTGCAGAGATGCTTGTTACTTTAACTTGATGTATCACAAATAAACAATATAAAACACCGAGTGTAGTGCAGATTTGCAAAATACTCTTACTGAAAATAGAAGACAATGCGACAGTAAGCCTTCATCAGCAAGCAACAACAAGAAAACAACAATGTGTAAAGAGGTTTTATATATTGTTGTGTTTTCTTTTGATAAAAGCTTGCAGCCGCAACGTCCTCTGTTTTTCGTAACTGTAAAACTGCCCTACATCTTCGGTCGCGTGACACTGAGCACATCACCCTTGGAGTGCAGATTGGTCTATAAAAATATGCTTCCGGTAACGAATGTCCAATGCGACTAAGGCGTGTACACAGGACCCCAAGCCCTACATTATGTGTGTTATATTGTTGACATATTCAAATCTTGTCTGCAGTTTAACCCATTTCATATATGAGTCACAGATACCTGTGTAGCTTCCGCTGTCATGGACAGCTGTTTCTGTAACTTCTGAGCCGACAGCCGTTATTTACAAGTAACATACGGAGGTCAGCATGGTTGAGTGATACGCGCGCCCACTCTTAAATTTCCGGTGTGTTGATACGACGAGACCACGAGGACGTCCAAGAAGAAAATGGATTGACGACATCAAAGACATTGTACAATCACACGGAATGACACTATCCAGTGCCGCCTACCGAGCGCTGGAACACAAATTATTCCTCCCCACGTCGCTTGACGGCAGAAGTGGAAGATGATGATGATGATGATGATGCCAAGGTAGCGGGTTCAACCCCTACACCGGTCAGTTGGACTAAAATGTTGACTTTTTGTCCTTGAGTTAGGGACTTAATTTAAAAGTACCCTCAGAAATCTGAGTAGGTTCGGCTGATGGCGAGGGACACTGGTAACAGGGAAAGTAAATCATCACGCAAAATTCAGTCCATTGAACAAGAAGTAGTAGCACGCATATCGACTATGCTTGAGTTCAAAGCGAGAGAACGCAAAAAAAAAAAAAAAGGAAAAAAATAGCACATTGATAAGTAACATGATCTATTTCATTGTTAATGAATGATAGACAGTTGCTTTTGTATCTTCTTCTACCCCAGACAACTACTATTATAACAGACAGATATTATATCCGGACAGTTATTATTTAGAAGTAACATCTCCACTGGACAGAACGGGTAAAGCTACAACGTAGTGATAAACATAGCCTGGTGACTTTACGTGCTACATCTTGGTGACCGTGTAAGAACGCGAATCATATCCGTACACGCTTATCGGCTTGTTACATCATCATGATAATATGTTGCTTTTTTTTTTGGTGTATCTGTTAAGCAAAGCGATGGTTTGATCATACACGAGTTATTCAAAAAGGCGAATATATTTGCAAGTGAATAACCTTGCAAGGCTTTGGAATTCGATGGTTTCCATGATAATGGTGTATCGTGTAAACTTGCATTATATGTTTTTATTTTTTTTTTTGGTCAAGGAATTGTCCCTTCGTATTTATGCTACTTCCAAAATAATATATTTGTCGGAACATGTTTGTTGCGGCGAGGATCTGGAATGCGACAAAACAACACAACTACAATGAATGCAGCAGCGTGACCAAACATAGTGATATTGTTAGCCCTGTGACCATGACAAAAGATGACGTGAACGGAAGCGTTGCGATGTTGATATCTTCGAATAGTGACACTTGTCTGCTGTATCTTGTGCCAAATGCAGATCTGAGGGTGGAAATCAGATACAAAATTAATGCAGATTCTAGGATGGAAATCAGATACACAATTAATGCAGCTTCCAGAAAGGAAATAGATACAGAAGCCAAATACAATTGCGTTGCATTGTAATTTTCAGTTTACAATCTCTAGCGAAATTTATCACTTGAAACACTGTCAGACTGTACAAAGGTTCAGTCCCGCCGCACTCTACAATCTTTAGAGAAACATCACGCAAAAAGGCTTTCAGTTTGTATCAAGTTCCTATTCTACCACTTTGTATATGCTCCACATTTAGTTTATTTACACTGATTTATCATGCGAAAGACCTTCAGTTTGTATTGTATCAGTTATTATTCTATCACAGTATACATAATCTAAGTTTACAATCTTTAGAGAAATTTGTCATGTGAAAGGACCTCGTTTTGTACCAAATTTCTATTCCACCACGTTACAGCAGTTCAAAATGTACACCACTTTAGACATATTTATCTTGTGAAAGGTTTCCATTCTGTGCCAAGGTTAAATTTCGCTGCCTTCTATATATGTCCTAAGTGTACAATCTTTAGACTTTCTTAGACTTTAGTACACTTTCAGTCTTTATCAACTTTCTATGAGACCGCGCTCTTCAGATGACCTAAACAAGGCACATTGTGATTTTGAAGTGCTGTCCACCAGGGCCCGTCACTATACTAACCCCGATCTCTCTTCATCTCTCCAAGGCCATTCTGATAGAAAAATAATAGTTTGGCTAACAAAACAAGGTCGATTAAGGTTTCTGTGTGATGAAGACTGATGACGACTACAAACTTTGCCCGCGGTGTGATTGCCAGAGAGCCACAGCAATTTCCCATGATGTTGGTAGACATCAGCACCCAAGTCTTGCAATCCCGCTCTGAGAGCTCACAAACACGCTTGCAATGAATGTATTGCTTGCCTTCCAGATTGGAAGGACATCATCACCAATTCACAATTATTCAAGTTGCATATGCGTGAATTGTGAGTAACTCGAACCAACAACCACACTGCACGGACTATCATCGCGTGTTTTCTGTCGTTTTTCGATACTGCTCCACAACAGGTATCCTCATTTGTCCACACCACTATGCACAACCACACTGCATGGACAATCATCGCTTGTGTTCAGTTGTTTTTCGATGCTGTTCCACAGCAGTCATCGCCGTGTGTCCACACCACTGTGTAACACAGTGTGTGCCGTTTTGCCTTGTAGTGCATGGCCATGTGTCATGTAATGCAATGCGTTTTTTCATGGAGTCATGTTGTGACTGATATTTATCTGGTAGCGCATGTTGTCGCTGTCATGTCGTCCTACACAAGCATGTTTCCCTTGTTTTGTTAAGTTCAACTACTGTTGAGTGTTTTCCGACTGCATATAGCCATGACGTTTGGTGTAAGTCTTTACGCTTGTTCTTTCTCAAGCGGTGGTAATCTTAATATTTGTTCACATGCACATCTGATGTTAATCCTCATGTTCATTATGTGGTGTTTATCTGTATGTTTGTTCACATGCACATCTGATGTTAATCCTCATTTTCATTATGTGGTGTTTATCTGTATGTTTGTTCACATCTCTTCTAGTGTTCATCATCAATTTTATTCAGAATCTCGTCTGTTATTATAGTCTGTTTACTTTTGTCTGACCAATATAAAATTCCATATCTCCGTAACCAACTCAGGGAACTTGCGATTTAGCATATAACCTTATCATTATGGCCACCCAACACAAAAATTTTTGTTCTGGAGATTGTACAGCAGATTTCAAAGTTTGTTTATATGCGGTATGTAATTTACTGGTCAGAGATGAAGTGCACATTATTAAATGTATTATGTCTTCACACGGAAACATTAGCGTTGAATAGTTAATTTCCTCGTGGGACATGGGATTGGCCTTATGACAAGAGCCTCGCGTAGTGGAACGGGGCATTACTGTAAAACAAGTTTGTTAGCGAGAAATCACTAGTTTTGTCACCAAAACATCAAAGAAATGTCGCCGCTTTCCATGACTTAAGTTATTTTTGGACCTATCAAAGACATATTCCTTGGGTGGGGGTAAATATAAGATGGCAGGAAAAATGTCATAACGATGCAAGAGACAGTGTTCAATATAATTGATCTTGAATGAGGGGTGGCATTTCGAAGACTTGCATTATTATGGGGCGGCATTTAGAAGACTTGCATAATACTGAGAAAATCTACCGCACGGCCTTGGATATAAATGTCCTTTGAGCAGCAGTAGCACAGTGGCTAGCACGCTTTCCTACCCGCCCAGTGTCCATGTGTTCAAATCCCTTCCGAGGTAAGGAATACTTCAGTTCAGAGACCTGAGCTCCCAGGTAGACTCAGCCTTTAATGGGTATTAGGAAATTGCTTGGGTTGTAAAGACTGCCGACCACATTAGTCATGGAATTCCCAGTGAGCTATAACAATACCATGCTAGCAACGTATACTCAATGTGTTTCAAGACATGGAATTCCCAGTGAGCTATAACAATACCATGCTAGTACCGTATACCCAATGTGTTTCAAGACAAAATGGCTGTTGGTGAAGCTGATATATTTAACGTCTGTGGTGATGGCACAACTTGACTGTGTGTAACAGCAAGATTTATTGGAATCACAAAGTGTAATGGGTTCAGCTTTGTCCTAGTAAGTTCTGGGGCTATATAGTTCAGCCAAGTATATAAGGACGGATGCTGGCTTTGGAGTGCCAGGGGAATTCCAAGGAGTGTGCTTGAGGAGATCAAAATTGTTGTTTCTCAGCCAGACAATGTCTCTATTGTTTTCCTAACTGTCTTGTGGAACTTTTGATGGAAAGACTAACGACTCTTCTCTCACTACAGTTGTAGACACTATAGGAAGTCTAGGCCAGTTCGTTTACCTGGGAGAGTAGGACACGTTGAGTGTAAGGGCCTGGTATAGTTGGCTGCTATAACCTCGGTGGCAGATGGACATAATTTAGCAAAACAGGTTAACGTGTGTTATGTAACAACGGTCATGGAGCCGCCCCCCCCCCCACCCCCCCCCCCTTCCGGGGGATATAAAACTGGGACTGGGTTAATCAGACAACTAGAAAACAATGGAAAACAGCAAGAAAAGAGTGGGTCAATAAAAAACTAGAACAAAGTCTGCTAATATAAGAGTTAGAACAGGATAGAGTCATCTTATATAGATATTGTCAAATATGGTTGGAACAATATATCGATTAGGACACATTTGGATATATTATTGTGCACTTGCTTTATTCAAGCTTGTCCCAGGTAGATTTCTCTGGGTATTGGGTTAAGGGATTGTGTCAATGAAATACCTAATAGATTTGAGGAAACATTTCCAGTCTAGACTTAATTCTAGCCAGTCTGTGTGTCCTGTTCTGAAATATGACCTGGATACATCCTATTATATCTCTCTGCAGACGTGAAATTCCAGTACTTGTCTAGCACACCCCGCTGATTGGTTCCGAGCTTGGAGAATGTCGCGAAGCTACGCAACACAGTCCATGTAGGGATGTTACTTTGGTATCGAGTCACGAGAACAGTCTTTACATTAAAACCTCACCCCGGTATATGTAAGCCCTTGTCAGGACTTAGACCATCTGAAAGCCAGTGCACTTGATTAAGAGTTAAAACCCACAGTCCAGACGCGTCGCAGCCAAGCAGTTTGTCCATGTAAATACTATTAAACAGGTAAATTCTGGCTAATAAAGATGATAATTTTTTTTTTTTTTTTAGCATATCCTTTTTACAGGACTTAGCTGTCAACACCAGCATCTTTCAGCTGTATGTTGATTTCTTGGCAAGATTACGCTCAGTAGTTTGCCATTGCTTTCTGAGCGGCCGGCTCACATACCCCGTAAGTTACCGATGCGATTCGAACCACTGCTGATTTGAACCGTCATCACGTTACCTGACGAGAGTATACGAGATTACGGAGAAAAGTCATAACCTCTAAGCCACGAAGCCGGCTAAAGATGATAATAGAACATTTAAATATTTTGGTCACTTGAAACGTCACGAAAGTTTGGAGAGAACAGTAATGGAGGGGCATATGCCTGGGAAGAGAGGAAGAGGAAGGCCAAAGAGAAGATGGGTACAGGATGTGGCGGATGATCTCCAGATGGGATTATCGGACGCGGGGCATCTTGCTTATGATCGAGAAGTTTTCCGGAAGGTTGTTATGGGAGTGAGGTTCTGCAAGGAACATACTACTGAATGAATGAAATAATTCCAACAAGACTTACCGTGTCCTGAGCAGGTAATCTTTCTCCAGATCCACTTGTGTGTTGGGTTCAACGACTGTCCAGCTGGACCCAGCGTTGTCTGATATTTCTACTTGCAGCCCAGGGAACGTGACTGACGTCCTTAGGACGCTGTTCTCTACACTGTAGAAAGAGCTGACTAAGTACAATGTAATAACGCTGATAGAAAGAGCTGACTAAGTACAATGTAATAACGCTGATAGAAAGAGCTGACTAAGTACAATGTAATAACGCTATAGAAACATTGGATGGACGTATAGATGGGGGGCGGGGGGGGGGGGGGTAGGGCTGAGTGGTCTCGAGGTATAGGTATGGTGTCCGCCTCAAGTGCTGGAGGTCCCGGGTTCAAGCCCCGGTGAGGGCCGGGATGTTTTCAAGTGGACTTCTAGTAACAAAATTTCCCCTGGTCTCTGGGTAGTGAGATCGGACGCCCGTGTGTATTGTTGCGCACGTAAAAAATCCCTTGGCAGTTAGAAATCGAAAAAGAGTAGCCGAACGGCACTGCCCGGGCAAAATTTCATGTTAAACATCTACCCAAAGTATTTCAGGATCCTCGCTGGTGCTACGGAGTTCGTGCACCGAGCTGAGATTTTCCGGACTCAGGCTTGCGTTAAGAGTAGAACGGAGCACTTATGGGTTACAACCGTGTGCCGTGATGTTGATCCGTCGACTAAACTAAACTAAACTAATCGCTATAGAAAGAGCTGATTGAGTAGTGTTATAACGTTGTAGACAGAGTTGGTTGAGTCATCATCATCATCATCATCATCATCATCATCATCATTATCATCATCATCATCATCATCATCATCATCTTCCTCTTCTGCCGTCAAGCGTCGTGGGGATGAATAATTTCCGCTCCAGAGCCTGATGGGCGGCACTGGATAGTGTCATTCCGTGTGATTGTACGATAACTTTGATGTCGTCAATCCATTTTCTTCTGGACGTCCTCTTGGTCTTGTCGCAGATGATCTTTGATGTAAGACCAGTGTTGGTAGTTGTTGGTGTTGCATTCTAACGACATGGCCAAACCACTTGATCTTCTGCCTTTCAATAAATGTGGAACAAGGTGTTGATCCCACAGTCTGTCTGATAAAAGCATTTCTTACTCGGTCTCGGATTGTTAGATTGGCAGCTCTCCTCAGGCATCTCATCTCGCAGGTGTTGATTTTGCGAAGGTGTGATTTGGATAAAGTCCAGGTTTGAGATTGGTAGCATAGGGTTGGTGTGAATATGCTGTTTATTATCTGCCGTTTTGCGGACATGGGTATATTTGGAAGTTTTAGTAAGGGTGATAGTTGATATGTAAGTGCACTAGCTTTTTGACATCTGATTTCGATTTCTCTGTCCGTTCTGCCATCTTTTGTGATCATACTTCCGAGATATTTGAATTCTTTAACTTGTTTCAGAGTTGTGCTATTTATCTGTTTACTTAACGGGCCCGGCGATCTGCTAACTTGCATTACTTCTGTTTTGGCTGTGTTTATACACATATTGTATCTGCTGTAGGTTGAACTCAGATTATTAATATGATGTTGTAGTCTGCCCTCATCGCTGTAAAACAGGCACTGATCGTTGGTTGAGTGCAGTGTTATAATGCTGAAGAAAGAGTTGGTTGAGTGCAGTGATATAAACTTGTAGAAAGAGTTGATTGAGTAAAGTGTTATAATAGTTTAGAAAGAGTTGGTTGAATACGGTGTTATAACCTTGTAGAAAGAGTTGGTTGAGTGCAGTGTTATGATACTGTAGAAAGAATTGGTTGGTGACTGCCGATTCCATCGACGATGAACTGTAATTTTCGTGGATGACTGTTGTGTTGGCTTTCTGGCGGCGGCATTATGCACAGTGTACCTGTGCGGACTGTTGGATTGCTGAGACTCCTGTCTGTTCCACTTTTCACATTGGACAGTGAGGAGCATTTTGTGTGATATTCACTGGCACAGGAACGGAGAATAATGGGGACGACCCGTTGCCGTGAAGTTGGAACCTCGACTAACTAACTAACTAACTAACTAACTAACTAACTAACTAACTAACTAACTAACTAACTAACTAACTAACTAACTAACTAACTAACTAACTAACTAACTGACTGACTGACTGACTGACTGACTGACTGGTTGACTGACTGACTGACTGACTAACTAACTAACTAACTAACTAACTAACTAACTAACTGAATACAGTGTTATAATACTGTAGAAAGAGTTGGTTGAGTACAATGTTACAAAGCTGTAGAAAGGGTTGGTTGACAGAAACACAAATGAGACAGTCCTGTAGGAAACAGATGAGTAACTCGAATCGATCAGAGTTATTTGATTTAGTCAAGATTTGGTGGGTCACTTGGAGAAGCTGACTTCAGGGCTCAGTAACAGGTGATGGACTCGATGAGAAAAGAGCGAAGGAAGTACGGGTGAGATGGATGCATGGATAGCTTGACCACGCGGAATGGTCGGGGTAGAAACACAGACCTAATGCAAGACTATGTTCATCGTGTGAAATGGCGAATCATGACTGTCCACACACATCCTCATGGCACATGATGATGCTGATACCAGATAACAAGTAGCAATCGTTAAAATATGCTATCTAATGAGCAGGTACAGCAGATCTAAAGCATAAAATATTACTCACCAACATAACTATCTTGAATGTCATAAGGTAAATAAACATATGATAACCTATGGACGGTCTCCGTGGCCAAAAGGCTTGCGAACGCGGTTCGTGAGCCGCTTACCAGGCGCTCGAATCTCAGCTGCGACCGATTTGTGTAACAGACCGTGTCGCGTTGTGTTATGACGTGTTGGTATGGGAGCCGGTCGTTCAGAAAGCAATGGCAAACTACTGAGAGTAAAACTTGCCTAGTACATCAACAGCAGCTGTAAAATGCCGGTGTTGACTGCAACGTCCTGTAAGGGATATGCAACATTTAAAAAAAAATCTATGGCGGTAAAATGGACTTACACAGCACCGGGCGGCGGGATCCGGTACTTGTACCCAAGCCTGTCAAGTCTGGCTAATTCTTTGTGGCCCAGAGTGTTGGCAAATCGCATCCAGTCCTTCTCCATCGCTCGGTATATCCTTTCTTTGCTAGTCTCAAACTCCCATGCGGCTTTATGAGGACGAAACAAACCTTCAATAGACTTGTTGAATTACAGGGAATAACATACTACATACTATTTGTTACTGATTTAACCCGTAGTCTAGTGGCAGCTATCATTCATATTTTTAAAACATGTGTATCTCAGGGCTGCGACAAATCCTGTTTGATTCAGAAATAATTACAAACTAGTGGTTAACATTTATCGGACGATATGTCCATGTGTATGGGAGATCAGTAAAAGTAATCATGGGAATGGTCGGTGTTTGTGTTCGTTAACTTTAATTGTACTGCCCCCCCCCCCCCCTTCCCCCAACCTTGATTATACTTCCCAAGTAAATAACCGTCAAATCACAGCCTGAGGTCTGTTGGGTATATGGTGCTACTCTGGTAATTGTATACCAATCGGCGCTCGATGAGTGATGTGCTCGGTGTCATTCCAGCTGCCTTTAATTCACAGAGAAGTCCCTGGCACCTATTTTAGGCTGGGCCGAATAGAAGTCCAGGCCAGTGGAAAGGAATCCCCGCCTTGAAGGAGATATATGTACCTTACTAAAATGAGATCTTTTCCATCTCTACTGAGTGAATACCAAATTTCGAGAAAAAATAAAAAAATTCGCGATACTTCAATGTGAATAGTTTATAAATAATAATTGTGCATCTGTATAGATCTTTCTATGAGCATCGGGGTCATTTAAACATTGCAATCAATTTGTCTAAATATGTAATAAACGTAATCTAATTTCCTTAAATTTATGGTTGTATTTTATTTTTTATCTTTGCCATTTTAATACTAAATAGTAGTTTGACACCATGACTCATTAAATTGACTGTTCTACATGGTTCACATTCCTTCGTTACTTGATATTTTAAAGGTATTGTGGTGAAACGTAATGTGCAGATGTTTTAAGGAATCTCCTAGGTGTTATATACATCTTCGTTGTTACCTCTAAGCCAGGTTATACATCTTTTTAGTTTCCTCTAAGCCAGTGGTTCTCAACCGGTGGGGAATTCCCCCCTCCCCTCAGGGGGAAATTTTAGGGTTTCCGGGGGGGGGGGGGGGGTGAATTAAGATCATTTCAAGATCGCGTTTTACAAGAACCGATTACTTTATATTGGTTTTTCCTTCATACGTTACGGTTCTGTACGTCTCACCCTTCTAAAATTCATTTTATAGCTAAGTAGACTCGCAAATCACGTTTTATGTAGACGTCTAGACTTGTTTTAATATGTGCTGTTAAATTTAGCTTCAATTATTACGTATACTGTGTAGAGGTGGGGGGGGGGATTTATAGGGAGGAAATATTAAAGGGGGGTGGGGATGACGTCCTGAAAATATGGTGAAGGGGGGCACGGGCCAAAAAAGGTTGAGAACCACTGCTCTAAGCCAAGTTCTCCTAGTACATATATTTTTACTGGACAAGTTTTCAGTCCTGGAGCTGTATCATGTTTAATTTTCTTGATAGCATGTTCTACCTCATCTTTCATATGGGAGGGCCTTGCATGTTCTAAGTATTTTTTTTACCACCTCCGTTATCGTTAAATAACCCTTTCGTATGTACTGACTATCAGCCTAAGCTGTCCATTTTGTCTATTAGAATAGTTCCGTCAATATACATTTTTACAATGTTATTTTACTTGCCAGCATACTATACTTTCCAGATATGTTCCTTATTTTCTTGTGCGAGGTTTTGTTATCGTTGATCTTTTCAATTTCAGATTCTTTGCATTGCTCATTTGGCTATGGTCTCATCGTAATTCTTGTTGACTTCTCTGTTTACCTATGATATTTCTTATCATCATTCTTTGTCATAATTATTTATGTTTTAAACATTTCTGTGTGATCTGTTTTTTTTTTAATGTTACCATTTATTTCCAGTGTGGGGATATGCTATTCCATTGATATCGCCAATCATTTATTTGATTCTTGCCACATCTCTTCTTTTGAGCTGTGTCATTCAAGTGCTGGAAATTTGTCTCAAACATATGTGGTGAACTTTTCTATAATGTGTTCCTCAGTTTTGAACATATTATTTATTTTTAAAGTTTGGGTGTTAATATTTTAGTTAATGCATTTGTTTTGATGAACTTACATTATTCTGAAAACGCTGTTGTATCAATACATAATCCATCAGATTTCTGTTTCTCTCGCCTGGACTTTTCATCCAGTCACCACAGATAAGTCAGGAATCATGTGTTTCAGATTACAACAGTTATGCTCTGTGTTCCATTATGTAGCTTCCCACCCATAATTATTTAGTTCTCCTAAACTATGTGAGGAAATTAACGTGGTTCAAGCTGGATTTAGACAAGGAAGAGGAACAAGCGATCACATTCTCAACATGCGTTTAATAATATAGAAGTGCAGAGAATTTAATGTAAACCTATTCTCATGTTTTGTGGATTATTCAAAGGCATTTGACTGTGTACAACATCAGAAACTTTGGGAAATCATGAGGATTATGGGCTTTCCATCAAATGTAATACAACTCATAAGAATGTGCTATCTAGACCAACTAGCAGCGGTTAGAATAGATGGCGAGACATCCGATTGGTTTGACATCAAGCAAGGAGTCCGTCAAGGATGTGTGCTGTCCCCCTATTTGTTTAACCTGTACGCCGAAAATATAATGAGAAATGTAAGAGATGATATAAACAGGGAGCTATATGATGCCCTAAATATCGGTGGTCATGACATACCAGAGATTCGGTATGCTGATGATACAGTATTGTTATCCACAACACAGAATGGTATAGAAAACCTAATAGCCTCAACCCAATTGAATAGTGAAAATCACAACTATATCATAACATAACAAAAGCAAAGATAATGCATATAGATAAAACTACTATGGAGAAAGAAATATATGTTAATGAGGAAAAATTGGAGGTGGTGGAAAATTTTGAATATCTTGGGTCATTGATTACCAACAATGGTGACACCATGAAAGAAATTAAACGACACTATCAATTGCTCTTCAAAGACTAAAACAACTGAATAAATTATGGAGTGGGACAGACAGAACTACAAAAATCAGATTTTTAAGAGCATGCATCTTCATCTTTCCCATTACAACATACGTATGTGAGACCTGGACACTTACTAAACAAGCTAAACAGTACATTAGTTCTTCTTCTTCTTCTTCAGCATTCCGAGCCATTGAGGTTCTTTGCTGCAGATACAAGCCGTCTCCATTCGTCTCTCTGGTTGACCTTCTCTTGCCAGTCGCTGATTCCAAGTGCTTGTAGGTCTGTATGTATATTATCTCTCCACCGTCTTCTTGGTCTACCTCGGAGTCTACGGTCATTTATGTCCTGAGTGTAAGCGAAGTTTGTTTCCCTATTATCTTCCATTCTTTCTATATGTCCCAGCTATTGCAGTGTATTAGCCTTCATGATACCAGTGATTAGCGAGGACTTAAACAGATCATACATGTCTTTGTTGCTTCTTCTTTTCCACTCTCCACTTTGTGTATCCCTAATGGGCCCAAAGATGCGTCTTAAGACTTTGTTCTCAAAGGTTTGTAACAAAGCTTCGTCTCTTTTAGTTGTACTCCAGGTTTCAGAGCCATACAGCACAACTGGTCTGGTCAGTGTTTTATATATTGTGATCTTGGTGTTACGAGATAGCGCATTTGATTTTAGCAGATGTTGTAGTGCATAGTATATCTTATTTCCAGAGTTGATTCTAGCTTGTATTGCTTCCCTTATTATGTTGGAGCAGTTGAATATTGTACCCAGGTATTTGTATGTTTCCGTTCTTTTAATGGTCATATTATCGATTTGTATGTCGCCAGAGATTTTAGCCGTTCTCTTGAAATTACTATATATTCTGTCTTGTCTTGGTTGATGACTAGCCCCATTTGTTGAGCTTTTCCTTTAAGTGCCCTTGAATGTAAATGTTATAAACGAGTTCTAAGAATATCTTGGGTAAAGAAAAGAACAAATGCATCCATATTTCAAGAGCTGAATATTGAAGAAAGTTGGATATTAAAAATGATAACACAAAGAAAATTGAAATAATTTGGTCACTTAAAACGTCACGAAAGTTTGACAATAATTGAGGGGTATAAGCCTGGGAAGAGAGGAAGAGGAATGCCAAAGAGAAGATGAGTGCAGGATGTGGCGAATGATCTCCAGATGGGTGTATCGGACGCGGGACATCTTGCTTATGACCGTGAAGTTTTCGACCGTGAAGTTTTTGGGAGCGAGGTTCTGCAAAGAACATGCTGCTGAATGAATTTATATGAACTGACATGTTCAATTCTTCGTGGCCAAATTTGCATTGAAATCTCATATTAATCTCAATTTAATGTGGTTGTGCTTATATCATAGCTTTCTCTCATCATCGCCATCATCATGATCATGATGATGATGATGATGATGATGATGATGATCATCATCATCATCATCATCATAATCATCATAATCATCATCAACATCATCATCACCATTATCATCATCAGCATGTGCCATGCCGATGAGCGTGGGCGGTCATGTTATGCCATCTCACACAATCACCAGAGTTGTGGATCAACCCTTTGTTCTTGTCTTCACCATGCCATGTGGCCAAACGATTCAGATATTTATTTCTCTGCCTTCCCCTTGTTCTTTTGCTCTAAATCTTGTCAGTTGTCTCCCATTTCAATAATTTATTTCTTCTCATAGCGTGTCCAAAAATGTTGACTGCTTATGTCTAATTTTTCTAATCAGTTTACGGTTTTCATTTGCTTCTTAGAGGACTTGCTCATTATTTTTTGTATCTGCCCATGGTATAACTTTGTCTAGATCTTCGTATTCTGCAGTTTGGGCGTGAATTTGTATTATACATATGCACTGTATGCTTCTGTTTCGACATTGATGATGTTATTTCATTGTATTAATTTGTTCTCATGGTATCACTGAAGCTGGGGTAAAATTCATGACATTTGCAACTTCCTATATTAACTTACTCTCATGCCAGGCTCTTTCAGCAAGAGCCAATAGCCTTGGCAATAGCATATAATCTGTGACAGATTGAGTTCGCAACAATTCCCCGAAAAGGCTTCCTTGAATACCTGCAGGAATGTGAGAATTGTGCAGTATGTGAGACGTGTGCAAGATGTGAGAAGTGTGCAAGATGTGAGAAATGTGTAAACTGCTTTAGGCTTTTAGTAGCATTGTGTACTTGGTAAAATGCATGTGAATGTAGTAACAGACATTGACAGACTGTGTAAAATTATACAGAAATTCTAATGTACAATATTTAATGCAATTCTTGAAAATTGATAGGCACATCGTGTGACGAGTGGTCTGTAAAACATGGAGCTTGGAGACAGACAAACAGACAGACAGATGTATGTGTGTGTGTGCCTCTGTGTATGGTGTGCATGTGTTAATTTACACAATACAGGAAATGAGATCGAGACAGAGAGAAATAGAATGAGAAAGATAGAGAAACATAGGCTGGGAGTGAGTGAGACAGGTCGACGGTATAATAGCGATCATTTTTTTTTTATTAAAGCGAAATCTACAACACAACTGACAACAAATATGCAACAACAAAAAAAAAAAAAAACACTCTGTACATCAATCTTTTATGAGTTCAGTTCGTATCAGTTGCTGTCTTAACCACAAAAACCGGCTGCCATATTTTAACGTAACTGGCCATGGTGGTGCTGTGTCACGCCCCCTGCCTACAACCTACAGTTCATCATGTGATGTTATTTTGCCATTTACAGCAGTGCTGCCTTTGTCCTTACCTGCCTTCAGTCTCTCTCGCATGTTTATAATTAATTACAACGCCACGTCTTCTTATATGTTATATATTTTATTTGTCTTATCTTTATCTGGCTTAGTTATTATATTGTCATTCGTAAATGGTATAGAACTTCATTGTTTTTCTTCTTTTTTTTTTCATTTTATTTTTCTATGATTGTTCGCCTAATAGCAAGTTTTTCTCTAATATAACTGTCACATCGGGCGGGTTTAACAGTGTGTTTGTCTCCCATTTATCTGTCAACCAGGTCAGGTCTAACAGTATATTCTTACCCCATTATCTACGCACAAGGCCAGGTCTAACAGCATGTTTATCCCCCATTATCTTCCCACCAGGCCAGGTCTAACTGTATGTTTAGCGATCAGGGCAAGTCTAACTGTGTGTTTGTCTACCAATCAGGGAAGTCTAACAGTATGTTTATCTACCAATCAGGGCAGTCTAACAGTATGTTTATCTACCAATCAGGGCAGTCTAATATTATGTTTATCTACCGATCAGGGCAGTCTAATATTATGTTTATCTACCGATCAGGGCAGTATAACAGTATGTTTATCTACCAATCAGGACAGTCTAATATTATGTTTATCTACCAATCAGGGCAGTCTAACAGTATGTTTATCTACCGATCAGGGCAGTATAACAGTATGTTTATCTACCGATCAGGGCAGTATAACAGCATGTTTATCTACCGATCAGGGCAGGTCTAACTGTATGTTTATCTTCAATTTATCTGCCTATCAGGGCAGTTCTAGCCAGGGTTGTCCATGGGACATAATTTACATTGCGTGGTAATTTATGCATGTCCCATCCCATCCCGTCCCATGGGACTTTCCCATGGGATTCTCACGGGAATAACATTCCCATGGCCAAGCCTGGCATGCTTGTCCTTGGGACATGTTTTTCTGTCCCATCCAATGGTAATGTATGCCTGTCCCATCCCGTTACATCCCATCCCTACACTTTTCAGAAAATCCCCCCGTTTTTCCCCATGGGATTCCCATGGCCAAGCCTATCAGGGCAGGTCAAGCAGTAAGTGTATCGTTCATGTATTTGCCTACAGGACTACAGATGACACATATGCGATCATGTCTTACACTATCCACAGAAGCACTCAGTGGTGCTGCTTATTCTAAGATTGGGCTCCCAGTCTGGCTGACGTTGCTGAGATGTCCATGTAAAGCTCATGTGCCGATGTTGCACACGCGCTGGTCACTGCGCTTGGACAAGTGAAGGGGAACTGTGATACTACCTGTGGAGATGATACTTCGATACCTGTCCTGGATGCCCAATTCTTAACTCTTTGAAAATAAAGTTCGTTCGTTCGTTCGTTCGTTCAGTCCGCCTGCCAGCTTGTTATCTCCTTGTATTTATGTATATAACAAGAGGGTATATCTTCCTATTTATTACCCTGTATGAATGTCATTACGATATTATCCCCTGCCGTTATAAACGTGCATTTCTTTCTTTTTGAATCGACCATTACTGTTGAAATTATGACTTACATGTCGCGTTTATTGCATATCGTTACTAAAATTATATATTTCTATGTAAGCTTCCATCGCTTTATGACTGTTATTATATAACAGGAAGGAGAATTAACGATCTCGTTATCAATGAATAGTAAAAGAAATCCCGTACAACAGACGCACTTCAGCAAACACTGTAACTTTAAGCACATTCCCTCTTTAGTCAAATGAAGCAACGTTTGCTGTCCTCGCTGTTGCTATCCTCGGGATTCAAACATGTACCAGAACATACTAAGCTTAATTGAGAGCTGCTCTTTCGATATCTCTAGCTTGCTTTGATCGCCAGCAACGCAGAGTGTCAGTAGAGACTGGCATGCAAAACCCAACATGTCTGAAATTGAGTAGGTTTCCACGAGAGTTGATCACCCTCGTGGCCCAGTGAAACTGAAACGTGTCTGCATTTATACAGTACTCAGGACAGGTGAAGGTCGTCGCGGTTAGGAAATGACAGTCTGGGTTATCACTGACGTCATAACATAAATTGCTGTTCGACAAGTCTACTTAATTGATTATTTACGATGTCTCTGTTTCTGTTCTAATATACTGTATATCTAAAGACTACACTCGTGTATGTGTCACAATAAAATCAGTAAATCTAAGGAGGTTCCCAGAATGTCCCTACGAAAGGCTTCATGTTCTGAAACGAAGTTCGGTCTGTGATGTGATCAAGTTCACGCTGGTCGCCCAGACTTCCTTGTAAATGTCCAGGTACCCATCTGTAGAGTGGTTGACCTTGGAGCCCAGGTCAAAGATAAAACACCGCTGTTTCGAGCGGGAATGGAACACATGACCACCGTGCCGACAAGAAAGCATTCTTGTGGCCGCCTAATAAGATGAATAATTACCAACTTAAGAATTGCATCTACCAAATCACATGCAGGTGCCAGTCTACCTACATCGGCAGAACAGCGCGGCAACTGAACAACAGAGTGTTTGAACACATACCTAATTGGACTGTCAAGATACTACACACAGGCAACGGGAGCCTGGGGATGCCGACACACCATAAACTTCCCGCTTCGTCTGTTGCACTGGGATTTTCTGTGATACTTGGTTATTCAGAAAGAGTCGGGCGCAATGTCTCGAAGCGACTCCGACCCATAACTGCCCGAGGCGTGAATTACTTCAAAGATGTTTTCCCCCATACAGTGTCAGTAAGAACCAAGGGATGTGAATGTAATAGCATATATCCTGTGTCAGCGCGTCTGTGCAGAATTGCATCATCATTTATACGTGTGCTGTATGACACGCCGGACTCACGTTGAAGAACTGCTACAAACATTAACTGCTTTAATTTCCCTTTGTTAAAAATATATATCTGTTATGTTTAACTAGATGAATTATGTTCATGTACAATGCCTATGCTGGAATGCTCGGTGGCGTAGTGGCTAGATGCTCGTCTGTCTGTCCAGTTTTCATGGGTTCGAACTCGCTTAATGGCGGATTTGTAAAATTGACGTGGGCTCCCAGGTCAAGATATCCCAAAATTGATGTCAGGAAAGGTCTTAGAAGTCCAGGCGGCCGGTGTGACACTTACCACATCACCCACCCAGTGCCGACTGGTCTATAGAATACGGGTCTAGCGCCATATGTCAGCTGCGACTTAAAGCGCGTGAAGTGGTATTTTATTTTGTAGTTTTAAGTTCCTATATTCTTTTAGAAACACACCGCACTTCATACATTAAGATGGTGAAAAGATCACTACATTCTAATCATTATTTCACCTTTAGTTAATTTGCTCTTTTCACAGCTTCGAAAATCGGTGAATACTTCAGCATGTTGTACTATTTGACGTGTTCTACAAAGTTACAACCGTCTTTAGCAGCTTGTCTATAGCATCTGCTAGTGCTGTGGCAAAGACGTTACAAACGCAGTTCGTAACTCCACATACCGCGTTAGAATCAGACGTGCGAGTCATTCGGAAGCAGACCGCTTTACTCTGATTTTCATATAATGGTATGAGTGTGTGTCGTTCAGAAAGCAATGGGATACAATTGAACGTAAACTTGCCGAGAAATCACAAACATTGCATGGGTTGACTGCGACGCCCTGTAAAGAATATGCAACTAACTACAGCATGTGATTACCCTCAATATTGTTTCTCTTCTGCAGAGCCGGACACTGCTCGATGTCTTCATCCTTGCAGATAGTGATGTTCCTGCCGCTTCTATACGTGTCGGCATTCATGTAGAGGTTCTCTGGCATGCTAGCAAACACCTTCTTGGTGTCCGTGTACCTGGTTGCCCAGTAAAGTCCCGGCTCTCGGGGGTCGGGCTCGTACGGATGATCCAGGTACATGTTTGTTGCCGGTGTTACTATCACCTAAATGAAAGCGGGTCAGACTCGGGTTATGGTAAATAAGTTTAATTACTATAAGTTTTGTCACACATGTTATTCTACTAACACATATAACTATGTAAATATAATATACTATTACACAGAGTATTGCAAATGTTTTATGTTTAATTCAGAAAAATCGTTGATAGTTTCATATATCTAGACGAAAGAGTCTGCCTATTTATTCACAATAAGAGAATAAGCAACGTATACTCGTGTTTGGATGAATTGCCTAATATTTTCCACAAGCACAAACGTACACAAAATGACAAATAATCACACATTATGCCTCTCACTTGCCAAATCATAGCATTTAAACACTTCCGTTTACGTATTACCATAGGTGGCTGAACAACAATTGTGTTGATTTTTATTGGCGGAGCGTGGCGAAATTCTTTTATTTACAAACTGTATCATTATTACATTGAGATTTGTAAAAACTATGAACACAGATGGTTGAGCAAGTAATTTCCATGTTTCATGTCGTTATCGAGTGGCCTTTAGGTTATCGGGAAATCGTTATCGTTATCGAGTGGCCTTTAGGTTATCGGGAAATCGTTATCGTTATCGAATGGCCTTTAGGTTATCGGGAAATCGGTGTTTCCCTTTGAAGTGCGGGACAGATCGTGAGAGACGTCATATTTTGTATGCTTCAGGAATACATACAACGTATTTGTGTACGTATCACCAGATGTGAACGATGAATGGGAAGAAGGAGTTGCGATTTGAATGTACTGGGAACCATGTGGAGCATTTCAAGTCAATAATGTATGGGTGTGTATTAGCGATGACTAATTTCCTTTGGCAAAGATCTTTCGGACCATCGTCACATGATAATTATATTTCCAATTAACTCATTACATACAATATGTCTCTGCAAGCGCTGAACTTCATGTAGTTGGGTACAGAATTAACAGTCAGCTGTATCTGAACTAACTCTTCAAGCATCACCAGACAAGACAGTTCTTAGAAAACGAGGAAATTACATTTGAAAATATTGATTTACTTGTGTTTGAAACATGTCAATAATCTGATTCTATCACGTGTGTAAACTGTCTTCATCTTGTAGCTAACGAAGTAAACATTATAGTATTTAAATCATCTTTATCCATGATTATAACGCGCGCAACCTGTATAGATCATTCTAATGTTTCGCCGTTATTGAAGGAGGCGATTTGTTCGATTCACTACTCCGCGCTCAGACCGGCGCGCAATTTTCTGGGATACCTGATTAATTCAGGCGCAGTATCTTGAAGCAACTCCAACCCCTAAGTTCAGTTTAGTTGTTTGGGTCTTCATCTTTGCACTCTGAACACGTCCTTAAGAGCTCTAGCCTTCTTCATGATAAATCTAGCAGTTTATAGCAACTAATTCTGCCAGTTCGATGTTGATTAGCGAGTCACATTGTCCGCTTGGTGTACTGCTGCTTTTCAAACTACACCGATCTTATTTCAGAATGTTTACACCCACCCACACACACAACAATAACATCAACCATCCACGCAGTGGTTCGGGGTTCAAACCCAAGTAGAACATTGTTGAATGTACTCTTTACCAGCATGGCAATGGGACAACCCAGCTTCATCAAATGGGTACCAGACAACTTTCTGATATTTCTTCATGAGAAGATTACGAAACGAGAACTGCTCACCATATCTTGCAATGCCTTGGTTTAGTATAAGTGAAACCTAAAACGTCACACTTGTCTACAGTACATTTAGCAATGTTATTATATTAATATAATCGTTTTGGTTTCTGCCTACACATTTCAATTATCATTATTTTTCACTTGGACGAAATGGCAAACTACTGAACGTAAACTTGCCAAGAGATCCCAACACCACACAATGCTGCTGTTGACTGCGACATTATGTAAAGGATATGGAACTAACATTTTAAACTTTTCACTTGGGCTTGACCATTTGTATTTGTCAAATTCTGGGCATGAGAATAAATAAAGCATGGGGGACTGACCAACTATCTAGATATATTTGTTTCCCTGTCGGATATAATGATAGATATGTTCTAAAACCAATGTCCTGCACAATAGTGATAGCAGTTGGGGAACCCTTTGAGGCCACTAAAGCAGCTCATAAATACTTTCAACCCCTACACTGGTCAGTTGACTCCTCGTCCTTGACTTGAGGACGTACATTACAAGCACCTCTGAAGTCAGAGTGGGTTAGCCAGATGGCGAGGGACACTGAACGAAAAATCAACATTTAATTCCACCTTAATGGCGTTGTAGGAATTGAACCAACCCCCACCCCATCATCACTACCCAAGAGAATATTATAAACTTGTCAATACAATGACAAACAGATGCATGCTACAACCCAACCACCACCATAAACAGCAAAAGAGGTGTACCAATATTTAATCCACAATAAAGACTAGCAAGGTGGGCAGAATACTTTCAAGAACTACTTAACCCCACAGATAATAACATAGAAAACCTCTCTTTTGCGCCTAAAGGCCATGGAGAACAAGAACCAAATGTCATCCCTACAGAAGTCAAAGCAGTAATACAGAACAGTTCTAAAAACATATCGCCTGGTCCAGATGGAATAACTACAGAAGCTATTCAGGCCTGTGGGGAAACAAGAGTTAAATTACTAACAAGACTTTTTAATATAGCATGGAAAGAAATAAACGTCAGAGATGATTGGCAGCAGGCAATAATAGTAACAATATGGAAAAAGAAAAGCAATATGAGAGAGTGTGAAACATACAGAGGTATATCACCCCTGAGCCATAAAGGGAAAATGTATTCAAAACTATTGGAACAAAGAGCTCTATTGGAACCCATAGTTGAACAACACTTAAGCAAAGTACACTTCGGTTTTTAGGGACTCTCTGTGGCGAAGTGGTCAATCCATTTGACTCGTGCTCCGAAGGTTGTGGGTTCGATTCCGGGCCGTATCCTTCGGTTTACGAGTTAAATGTTTTGGAGACTCCTGCGGCTTTGTCGCTAAAAGCTACGGAGTTCGTGCTTTGTGTGACGCTTTCCGTGCTGCGGAAAGAGACCGAGCCATATGGGAATAAAACCCGGTGCAATGAGGTCGACCCTGTCGACTTTTAAGCGACTTTAAGCGACAATTCGGTTTTCAGAAAGGTAAAAGTTGCACTGATTCACTATTTACACTGAAACAAATATGTGAAAAAACTATCGAATATAGTGACCAGCAAAATATTGTGTTTGTAGATCAGGAAAAGGGTTTCGATAGAGTAGACAGATACAAATTATGGACCATCCTTGAAGACTATGGGATACAAGGACAATTGCTAGAAAATATCATAGCCATGTACCACTCGAGCCGAAGTGCAGTAAGAACACAAGAAGGAATATCAGATATGTTCACAGTCAATACATGAGTGAGACAGGGATGTGTGCTCTCTCTCTTCTGCTATTTAATATTTACATGGACAGAATATCCAAAGAAGCAAGCCTTGACAGAACAGATATTATCAGAAAATTTAGAATTCTATACTCCAGATGAAACAACTGATTCACAGAAAATAAATGAAATTCTATTTGCAGACGATCAGTGCCTGTTTTACAGGGATGAGGGCAGACTACAAAATCATATTACTAATCTGAGTTCAACATGCAGGAGTTACAATATGAGTATAAACACAGTCAAAACCGAAGTAATGCATGTTAACAGATCGAGTGGTCCACTAAGTATTTAGATAAATAGCACAACACTGAAACTAGTTAAAGAACTCAAATATCATAGAAGTATGATCACAGAAGATGACAGATTGGACAGAGAAATCAAAATCAGATTTTAAAAAGTTAATGCACTTACATATCAACTATCACCCTTACTGAAATATCTAAATATACCCATGTTCGCAAAACGACAATAATAAACAGCATATTTACACCAACCCTATGCTACCAATCTCAGACTTGGACTTTATCCAAATCACACTTTCGCAAAATCAACACCTGCGAGATGAGATGCCTGAGGAGAGCTTTCAACTTAACAATCCGAGACTGAGTAAGAAATGCTGTTATGAGACAGACAGTGGGATCAACACTTTGTGCTACATTTATTGAAAGACAGAAGATCAAGTGGTTTGGCCATGTCGTTAGAATGCAACACCATCAACTACCATCACTGGTCTTACATGAAAGATCATCTGCGACGAGACCAAGAGGACGTCCAAGAAGAAAATGGAGTGACGACATCAAAGACATTGCACATTCACACGGAATGACACTATCCAGTGCCGCCCACCGGGCGCTGGAGCGCAAATTATTCCTCCCCACGACGCTTGACGGCAAAAGTGGAAGATGATGACGATGATGATGACCCCGTCATACGGCGCACCAGAAGATTTAGAGCGAGTGCTCTTAATCACTCTTAACCTTTAGGCCACGTCGACAGGGTGATTCTTTAATGACTGTGCAGTGTTTGAAATTATTGCCGGTCCAAGTTTTGAATGTACCCATTATGTTGCATGAACTTTACAGAGGGTGAATACAAAACTTGGACTGGCAATATTTTCAAATACTGCACAGTCATTAACAATACACCCTATACTGATGAAAGTAGATGGATTAAATAAAATAGATGAGAGGGCGCAGCAGACTATTATTATTGAAAGCTAGAGGAACTACACCGGTATTCGAACCTGTCACCTCCAGACTCAGATGAAACATATATTTTACATGTCAGAGCAATAGGTTGTTGGACTCACTTTGAAATCACTGTTGGCGAAGTCGTATGCCCGTCCCATGGTTCCCCACTCCCAGACGTTGTTCCAGGCGTAGACGTAGACTTGTCTGAGGGACACAATTAGAGCAATGAGGTGTACACATCTGTCTGCATCTATGTCTATCTCTGTGTGTGTGTGTGTGTGTGCGTGCGTGTGTGTCTCTGCGTGTGTGTGTCTGCGTGTGTGTGTGTGTGTGTCTGCCTGTTTGTCTATGTCATCGTGCTTGTCTGTTTCTGTGTTTCCATGTCTGCCTGATTGTTTATGTCATCGTGCCTGTCTATGTCTCTATGTATGTCTGTTTGTCCATGGCTGTGTGCCTAGTCTCAATGTATGCCTTATTGTCTATGTCACCATGCCTGTCTGTGTCTCTGTGTCTGCCTGTTTGTCTATGTCATTGTGCCTGTCTGTCTCTATGTATACCTGTGTCTGCCTGTATGTATATTTGATTATGTATGTATTTGCATCTGTCAGCATCTTTTTTTATCTGTTTCTTTATCTGTCCGTCTGTGTGTCGGTCTATTTACGTGTAAATGTATGTGTCTGTGTGTCTTTGCCTCTCTCTCTCTCTGCCCCTCTCTCTGCCTCTCTCTCTATCTCTCTTTCTTTCTCTCTCTCTCTCTTTCTATCCTCCCTCTCTCTCTCTCTTTCTATCTCTCTCTCTCTATCTCTCTCGCTCTCTCTCTCTTTCTATTCATCTCTAGCTCTCTCTCTCTCTCTCTCTCTCTCTCTCTCTCTCGCTCTCGCTCTCCGAGTGCTTATCTACGTTCGCATGTCTTTATGTGTCTGTCTATGTCTGCAAGACTGTATAATTGGCCTGTTTATAATATATATGTCTATTTGTTTATGTGTTTCTCTGCATGCCAGTCAGTCGGTCTGGCATTATGTGTGTCTGTGTGTCTGGATGTCTGTATGAAATGATACAACCAGTGTTTCAGAATGCAAGTAAATGTAGCTTCTCTATTAGAACAAGGATACAGTTAGCTACCTGTTTGGGAACAGCTCTCTCTTCATTGGTTTCCCGTTGCTCATGACACCGTCTTCCCAAGCTGCCAGATCAAGGCCGTACAGTGAGGTCATGTTTGCTATTTGCGCCACCATGTACTTCTTAAGGTCGGAGGTGACGCCCCTCTGACGTAGTTTGGTGCATACTGGAGATTTCTCCCACGTGCCTGTTGGTACTTCATCACCACCAAAGTGGAAGATCTGAAAATTTACAAAATGTAGCTTTGACACATGCCTGGGTTCACTGACATTAAGGAGAGTGACCTTGCTAGTACATAAACAAGTGACCGGGCATGAGAAAAAATCGACGAAAGTTGGAGACAGTGAGTTAAGGGGTGTGAAGGGTATTTTAGCTAGCTAGTATGGATGGGGGAGAGGGACAGATGTTAGGCTGGGGAGTAGTGTTGTGTGAAGCCTGGGGAGGGGCTGCAAGAAGGGTTAAAAAGACAGTGAAAAACATTGACGGAGGACAGTTGAAGTGGAGATCCCGAGAGGATCGGATGGACAGTTGATGTTTGGACTCCGAGCTGGTCGGTGGTCTAAGGAGAGGAGCGGAGTTAGTTAGAGATCTCCGTCCTGTGTTGTTCTCCCAGTTTTGAATGGAGGCCTAAACCCAGAGGGGGTTGGATAGTTAGTGGAGGCCTAGACCCAGTGTGTGGGTTGTATTGTGTGAGGTCCGGCCGTAGATAGTAGCTGGATAACTGTCTTGTAAATTTGAGATTAAGAAGGCCCTGAGAAGGCAGTGATGTGTGCGTGTTAAGTGTGAGGAGGATATATATATTCTGTGGATTATATTGTTTTCTGGATATAGAAATATGTTACGTGTGTCCGTGTTCATTCTGCATTAAAAGATTATGTGCGCCAACTCAATCTTGTTCACTGACTGGTGGATGTGTACTGCGGGGGTGAGTTGTATTGTGAGACAGGTGGCTAGCTCAACTTACACTCCGTATTGACATACAAGGAGCATTGTAACTTAGACAACGATCATCTCACTCGATTATCATTAAGAATATCGTGAGATATCTGTGGGCTCGTCGCTTAGAGAGGAGTTATTATCTGGTGACTACGTTCGATCAAAACAAACCCGTGACAATTTAGACATTGTTGCTTCAAGAGTTTAATGGGAACTCTTTTGTGTGTGCGCCAGATAATTAACACAGACAGACGGGAGTGAATACCAAAGCTAGCAGACGGTTCACGGAAAACCAAGGTTTAGTCCAGAGTGTGGCGAGGACAACGTGCGTGTGTGTTAAGGACAGGGGCACGACAGGCCGCTACAGGTAGACGTCCATCGAAAAAGAATGTCAGCGCGCGTGAAGAAAACACGCCACAGATCAACCGGGAGAGTGTATGGTGACGGGTTGGTCACTAGTCACAAACAGCACGAGAGACAAAACTGTCGTGTTGATAGGACAATTGCATGGTGTTTTTCATAGGTCAATAGCGGGTCAGCACAGGTGGACAGTATCATAAATAGATAAAGACAGGATCGGAAAACCAAAGATAACAGATAGTGAGTAATATCGTAACGAAGTCCTGTGCGTGGTGAGACAGTTCGTGTGTATGCTGAGGGCTACGCACGGTGTGGTCGAAGGTCGACAGGTCAAGAGTTTCACCGAAGGTAACAGGACGGGTGAGGACGGTGGAGAGTGTGGGTCTCCACGAACAAATGGGGTTGTATTAAAAGAGAGTGTTTGTGTATGATGGAAAACTTTCCACAGTCGATGGGGAAAAGATGGAACATTAATTTTGATCACAGACAGATCCAGTGCGGATTAATTTTACAAAGAGAAACGAAGGTAACTTATGAGTCAAGGCCACGTGCGATGGAAGTTTCCATTCAGTAACATTGAGAAGATAAACAAGTTGTTATGCATTCAGGCACCATGGAAAATTACTGAGGCATTTTCTACGAGTTGTTTTGCAGTGAAACCAAAGTTCATTTTTCGTCGTGTTAAATCGTTCTGTTTTCATCATCGTATCACTGAGCAAACATTCTACAATAGACAATCAAGTGCCTTCTCCGCGGGAGTGCTCGTATTTCTTTGTTAATAAGAATATATATATATATATATATATATATATATATATATATATATATATATATATATATATATATATATATAGAGAGAGAGAGAGAGAGAGAGATTTAAAGCGCTGGACATTTGCTGCCATTTTTTGTTGAACCTTGTCTTTAAACGTGAATTTATAACATATATGATAAAACAAGGGGCCATCTCCGCAACCAAGGTACAAAAACGTTACGGATTGTGTTGAGACAAGACGTTCGGACTATTACTTTGTTGTCACTACGTCCAGGGAAAGTAACAACATATCAAAAGAACATTTTGTTGTTGGATTCTAGCGACGTAGACATTTCGGAGCATTAACTTTAACCAACAGACATTACCAGCCTATTGTGGAAAACTATTAAAAACATACTAAGAACTTTTGCGAGTGGTTAATAAGCACATTATTGTCGGCCAGCCATTTTGACATTTTGTTTGCTCTCATCGTTCTAACTGTATTTATCGTTTGTGTATCTATATACGTATATGTTATTACATTTAGTTGTTGGATAGGCATTTTTGCGATTTCTGAATCAGGAGAGGCTTGGCAAAACGTGGTTCTTTCTTGTGCTTAAGTTATTTTCTAAAGGAATATGCTAATAGGTTAGCGTGGTCATGCGGTTGCATTGAGGGTCCTTGACAATATCAAGAGCCGCTGTGTATGACGTAAGATTTGTGTATAGTATTAATTTAGAGTGCTTTTCTTTCTGTTCATAATATTTATATATGATATGTGTTTTCTTCGGATATATGTTAATATTGTGATCCTTCGTGAAATCGTCTATCTAGATGGTTGTTGTTCTCTTATGCGCACTAAGTTTTGTTTTTACATGGGCTTGTCGATGTCAGATTCTGTTGTTTTGTTTGGTGTCACTAGCGTGTAGCGTCTTATAGACATCACTTCTTGTTATCATTCATTCGTGTGTGTGTGTATGTATGTGTTTATATATATATATATATATATATATATATATATATATATATATATTCCAGGAATTTTTCGACAGCTATTTGTTATATATGAGAGGGAGTATAGGCAATACCCCCCCCCTCTCACTACCTAGGGCGTACAGAGGAACTGTGTGAGTACAGAGTGATATTATTAGTACTACAAATTTACGTACAGTCTGAGTAGTGGTGTACTTAGGAAAGGTACACAAAGACTAGAAGCAGTGTCTTTATATTTATAGGTGACTGACGGACAACTAAGGGTCCACAATTACAAGATGCCTACTTTAATGGAATACATCGAAGCAGGTGAACGGTTAGGCCTGAAGGGTAAAGAATTACAGGAGTTTGCAGAAGCAAAAGAACAAAAACAGGCTGAAAGAGAAAAAAGACAGGCTGAGAGAGAACAGAGACAGACTGAACTCGAAAACAAACGCCTACAGGAAGAAAAGTTAGCTGAAGCTAAGCGGCTACAGGAAGAGAAAGAGACACAGTTCAATTTAATGCAACTAGAACTTGAAAAGTTAAACAAACAAATGAGGTGGAAATTGAGAAAGAAAAGCTCAAGATGGAAACGGAAATTGCACTAAAAAATTAGAATTATCATCTAAGGGTCAAAGTGAGGAAGGCAGAACACCTTCGCAGTCGTCACAGCGACTAAAACTGCCATATTTTACGGACCGGGACAGTCTTGAAGCTTATCTTGCCAGATTCGAAGCATCTGCGAAAGCTTTAGGCATCCCAGAAGGAGAATATGCCATGAAACTGAGCGAGTATCTAACAGGAAAGGCCCTAGATGCCATGTTTATTTTACCGTTGGAAGAAAGAAACAATTATACTATTCTGCGTCAACGCTTGCTTACAAAGTTCCAACTAACTGAGCATGGATACAGAACAAAGTTCAGACAATTAGTGCCAGAGACAAATCAGGATTTTACAGATTTTGTCAATACAGTGAAGAACACATTTAAAAAATGGATGGAGCTGGCAGAAGTTGGGAAAGATTTTAATAGATTAGTGGAGTTAGTGTTAAGAGACAAGGTATTATCTTCATGCAATACTAACTTAGTGGCTTTCTTTGAAGAACGTATACCAAAAGACATAGACACAATGTCTCAGGGCAAAATTACATGACTGCACATCCTAACAGTTCTATTGGTAGACAAATGAGTGAGGAAATAGTCTGTGCAGCGTTTAAGAAACAGGACCAGAATCCAGTTATCAGACCAAGGGCGAAAAGTGTGGACTCGGCATAGGGGTATGAGCAACAAGGACCTCAAGACAATGGGTTCCGTGGCAACCATTTTAGCAAAGCAGGACGTCATCCATACAAAAGGGGGAATTTTCAGAAACGTCCAAATAGTTATGCCGGATGTTGGAATTGTGGCAGCTGGAGACACAAGGCAGCACAGTGTGATGTACAACCATCCTGTGAGCCAACGAGTAACGTAAGGAAGGAGATCATCTGTTTCAAATGTGGCAAAAAGTGGCACGTCAGCTACCAATGTACGAGCGGGGAAACCGAGCACTCTAATGCATCCCAAGTGATTGAAACATTTAACAAGGAAAGTTGTAGTGGATGCAAACCTCTTTTTGATAAAGACAGTGAGCCGGTCTTAATATGTGGTCACACAGTTAAAGCAGAATCAGCAGTGCATGCAGGAGGATGTCTGAAGATGCACCATGGATTTGTTAATGATAGGCCAGCGTTAACAATTAGGAATTCCAGATGTACATCAATCGGAGTTAGGAAAAGTTTAGCAAACCCCTCGTATTACACAGGGAAAAAGATTAGGTGCATAACATTTAATGGGACAGTAGAATTCTACCCATTAGCCGTGATAACTGTGAAAACACTATATATCACAGGAAGAGTGACAGCGTGTGTTCTAGGCTCATCAGTGGCGGATCTAATGATAGGAAATGTGCCAGGAGTTAAAGATTGTACAGAAGAAGAAGTAGTTTATTGGGACAAGAAACATAGTGTAAGCAGTAACGAGGTAGTAACCAAAAGAAACCCTAAATTAGAAAGTATAGCTGAAGAATAAGAGGCACTTGAAGTAGACATAGGGACGGAGGACAAGGATAGTACAGCTGAGCAGGTGAGAATGGATCTCAAATATAGCTGTAGGGAATCCCAGAGACAAGATACTACTCTAGACAAATGTTTCCAAGTATGTAGTAACGTAGAACATAGGAAATCAAAGAAGGGTAGATGGTGCTTAAAAAGGAAGAACAAGATGCTCACTCGTAGTTTGTCAGATGACAAAACTACACGTAGGCAAGGAGTGGTACCGTAGCTCATAGAGACCGATATACAAGAACAGCTCAGGATATTGCATGTGCAGGGCACATAGGAATAAGACGTAAGCAGCAGAGAGCAGGATGCCAGGTATATTGGCCAGGATTTAATAAAGAGGTCAGACTAAACAGAGACTCCAGTGTAACGGTACAATATGCAGATAGCAAAGTTAAGGCAGTTCAAAAGAGTGTTAACGACATCACTGAACAAGGGTTAGGATTAGCAAACAGATGTTTTAAAGATATAGGAAACATGAGGCATGGGTACAGGAAGGGTAGACACAGCATCGACAGGAATCAGATAATTTTTGATTCAAGAAAAGAACCACCTGATATAGGGTCGGTACACAAATAGTTGGTGTGTTCTTGAAGATATTAATAGACCTGCGGGTACATAAATATATTGTTTTTCTATGTTATGTTGATTATTAGCTCATGCTTTGGTACACAAGATGGAAAGTTGATTGTATTGATGTGTGGGGAATACGCGAGTCTACTATGACTACTTGATGTATTATTTAGTGTGGTAGCTATAGTAAGATTAAATCATACCCAGGGCTACCCAGACAATGTGTCTGGGTCACATATTTGATAATGATTAGTCTCCCAACATTTGAAAACGATGTTTTCTTTTGAGGAGGGGGTAATGACATATGCCTGGGTTCACTGACATTAAGGTAGTACATAAACAAGTGACCGGGCATGAGAAAGAATCGACGAAAGTTGGAGACAGTGAGTTAAGGGGTGTTGAAAGGGTTTTCAGCTCGCTAGTATGGATGGGGGAGAGAGACAGTTGTTAGGCTGGGGAGTAGTGTTGTGTGAAGCTTGGGGAGGGGCTGCAAGAAGGGTTAAAAAGACAGTGAAAAACATTGACGGAGGACAGTTGAAGCGGAGATCCCGAGAGGATCGGAAGGACAGTTGATGTTTGGACTCCGAGCTGGTCGGTGGTCTAAGGAGAGGAGCAGAGTTAGTTAGAGATCTCCGTCCTGTGTTGTTCTCCCAGTTTTGAATGGAGGCCTAAACCCAGAGGGGGTTGGATAGTTAGTGGAGGCCTAGACCCAGTGTGTGGATTGTATTGTGTGAGGTCCGGCCGTGGATAGTAGCTGGATAACTGTCTTGTAAATTTGAGATTAAGAAGGCCTTGAGAAGGCAGTGATGTGTGAGTGTTAAGTTGTGAGGAGGATATATATATATATATATATATATATATATATATATATATATATATATATATATATATATATATATATATATATATATATATATATATTCTGTGGATTATATTGTTTTCTGGATATAGAAATATGTTACGTGTGTCCGTGTTCATTCTGCATTAAAAGATTATGTGCGCCAACTCAATCTTGTTCACTGACTGGTGGATGTGTACTGCGGGGGTGAGTTGTATTGTGAGACAGGTGGCTAGCTCAACTTACACTCCGTAGTGACATACAAGGAGCATTGTAACCTAGACAACGACCATCTTACTCGATTATCATTAAGAACATCGCGAGAAGCTTAATCAGCAAGGCATTAACTACATTGTGAATCCTTCCTGAAATCTATATAATTATTACACAACCCTACAAAAAATTGTGTCTTGGTGCCAAATATTTTACACCTGATTTGGCATAAATGAGGCCTGCTAAATCCAAACATCACGTTTATTTGTCTGTAACAGCTCTAGTTTTTGGTCTATCATTTGTGTATTCAATTAATATTATTACATTATTTTCTATATAAGGCTCTGAAAAACTACTGCTATCTAGTCCTTACACAATTTAGAATTCTAATGGTTTGTAGAGAGCTCAAGAACCACTATGATGACTTATTTCTGTGTTGTCAATATTAAGAGAATTAATGGACGAAAATCACAAATAATGGAAATATCCAGATTTAGTCTGCTAGACGACCTGTTCCACAAGGAGATGACATACCGATTCCAACTTTAAGTCAGATTTCGGATTCACTGCTAGAAGATGAAACAGCAGTGGCATGTTGAATGACAATTGATTGTGATAGTGATAGTGATTTCCAAGATGATTTCCCAGCTGCTCAATGTTCGACCAGCGTGAACTGAATGATGTAATCCAATATCTATATACCTCAAAGGAATCTTCACAACATTTGGTTCAAGATTGAAAGAAAAATAAAATTACTGACTGCTGAAACAAAGGTTACATGTTATCGCAGCAGAGAGCAAGGTTTTCTTCCATTCTTTTGTACAGAAAACAACCTTGTGTTTTGTTCTAATATAGGAGGTCTTGTAAACGAAATGGGTGTAAGTTATATACCAGATGAGTGGCGATTTTTCATTGACAGCTCTAAAAGAAGTTTGAAAGGTGTTCTCTTACAAAATGGTAACAAATATGGTTCAATTGTAATTGCCCATTCTACTACAATGAAGGAACAGCGTGCTACCATAAGCACAGGTCTGGAAAAAAAATTGAAGTATTTAGAACAGTGGTTCTCAACCTTTTTTGGCCTATACCCCTTTACCATATGTACAGAACGTCACCCCCTCCTCCCCCAATCAAATTTTCTCCCTATAAACCCCCCCCCCCTCCACCACCCTTAAACAGTATACATAAAAATGGAAGCTACATTTAATAATACATACTAGAACAAGTCTAGACATCTACATAAAACGTGCTCTGCGGGTCTACTTTCGTTATAAAACGAATTTCATTAGGGCGAGAAATACAGAAACGTAAAATTTAGAGGGAAAAACAATATCAAGTAACTGGGTCTTGTATTAATGCGATCTTGAAATAATCTTAATTCCCCCTCTGGAAACCCTAAAATCCCCCCTGGGGGGGGGGAATTCCCCACCGGTTGAGAACCACTGATTTAGAACATATCTGGATGGTTTGTGTAGATCTTAAAATGATGAACTTCTTGCTTGGACAGCAAAATGGATTCACCAAATATCCATGATTTATATATTTGTGGGATAGCAGGGCAAAAGATACGTACTGGACAAAGAAATAGTAGCCGTTGAGTAATGAATTTAAAGTTGGAGAAGAAAATATTGTCAAAAAGCCTCGCATTGATTGAAAAAGAGTTCTACTGCCACCGTTATATATAAAGCTTGGCTTGATGAAGCAATTCGTTAAGGCACTGAACAAAAAGATGGTAACTGTTTTAATCATGTATGCAGAAAGTTTTAATTGAGCATTAAACAACTTAAAGCTGGAATTTTTGATGAACTTCAAATTAGAAAGTTAATAAATGATCTAATGTGTTTTTGATTAGGTGAATGTCATCATTTGTTTTAGTTGTGCAAAACTTTCTGGGGTAACTTTAAAGCAGACAATTATTCTGAATTAGTTGAAAACATGCTGTCGAGATTTTGTAAGATTGGGTGCGACACGAGCATACAATTGCACAACCTTCATAACCATTTACATTTCTTTCCCGAGAATCTTGGCGTCTTTAGTGAAGAGCAAGGTGAAAGATTTCACCAAGATATAAAAACAATGGAAGAGAGATATCAAGGACTTTGAGATACCCACATTATGACATATTACTATTGGGTCCTTATGCATGACTGTCCGGGCATATCACATTCCAGGAAGTCCTCGAAAAGAAGCATTTTATGTGTTGACTACAGATTTAAAATAAGAATGCTAGTGATAAAGTTTTAATACATTTTTGGTGTTTTATATGAAGGCAGTAAATGCACAGTAATAACACATAATATGAATGCAGATCACAGCCAAAATGCCACCGATGGCACCTAACTCTGTGCTTGTTCATAACAATTGCCCTACTAAGAAGATAATTCTTAGTTATCGCAAAAACTAGAGCTGATAGAAACAATCTTATTACATTTTTGGAATCAGCAACACAAAATTACACAAGAACAATTATAAAATTTAAGGCACCAAAATGTGTGCAGATCCGTGTTATCGGTACCAAGTAAACAACCGAGAGGTGAAGACCATACGCAGGCGTTGGATAATGCATGCAGTGAGAAATCTTGAGAATAGTATAAACAGAAATACCCTTGTCTGGAATCTACAGGGCAAAATAAATAGAAAAAGATGTAACATACAAAGAGAAGAGAAGTGGAGACGGAAACGAATAATATGGGGAGAACATAGTTGGGACGACACATGACAGCTCAAGAAAGGATGGCTTGAAATGAGTTTGTTGGGGTATAAGTTCTCCAGTTGGGGATAAAGGGTGAAAAAGGAAGTAGTACAGTGTGTTTGTAAAGTCTCACAACACTTTGTATGTAGAACAATTTTGAAAAATTAAGTAGATGACGTCACAAAAATGTGCTAAAAATGCATTAAATTAGTTACAATAGTTACTGCTATTGTCTAACGTTGTTTCGGGGAAACTGGAATGTACCTATGAAGTATTCATTATAACTTATTGAACACATTTCTAGCCGTAATGCAATGAGCATCTTGATTGTCGGGAAATTCGTGTGTATCGACCGCCATTTCTAAACACTTGTTCAACCAAAAAAAAATTCTTTCTTCCGTTGATACAACCATTCTGTTTGGAGTGGAAAGAATTGTGTAAAGAATACATGTACCGTGTCGATGTCTGTAAGCCAGTATTCATGGCTTTAGGAGGTTCTCATTTGTATGAGTCGCTGTGCAAATCTCATGCATGGCCAAATATACATGTTACAGTCAGCTTCTTTTTATACGTTTGATCTCTCAATGTAGCAGACGTTCACAATCAACTCATGCCATCCTTGTGTAGACATGTACATGGTTTGTTTACCGTCAGCTTGCAATTCTGATTGTTCTTTCTTTCTATTGTCTGAGACCTATCCCCATGTGAACGAAGATTTGTTGTCCGTATTTACCGTGAAGGGTATGGGCTTGTGAAATGTTCGATCGTCAGCACAATGTGTCGCCTGATCTGCGCTGAGTTTGTGTGTGTAGAATACCCTTTGATAGAATCTATCCATCTTGTTTAGTCTTTCTCCAGTTCTACACCTGGAGTTGTTTTTTCCCGTCATAGGCACAACGTGATATATGTTTGGGCTTCATTCCAAAAAGATTTCCAAACTATATTATCTGTTGTTCTTCATTGGCATCTTGCCGTCTTGACAGACGATAGTTTGTAAGGGATGGCGTTATTGCCTCTCCATAGCACAAAGCCTGGGCTAAAATATAGAGATCATGTGTTGCCCATGCAGCATGATCCCTCTCTCTGCCTGCCTAGTTCACTCCTGAGGAAAGGTAACACCTCTACATCTGGAACAAGACAAGCTGCAGAAACTGCCGCATCAGCAAAGCAATGCTCTAATTGTTCGCCTGTCGGAGCTTCGGTCCTAGACCAGCCGCCAACCAAGGCTTAGGGCCTGGTCTGCCCTGCCATGACACTTTGTCTTTAGGTTGCATTTCCTCACACCAGGGTAAGGCTTGTACCCTCCCAATTGCGCTCTTCCGCCCGAAGCCGTTGGCACAATGTGGGGTGTCGGGTTAGGTAAGCGCCGCCCAACGTTCGGCGCTAACAGAAAGCAGGTAGTACCGTCTACTGTTATACGGTAGCTCAGTCATATCTGACTAAGACCTGACACAATCTGTTGTTCTTATGTACAGCTGTTCATGCATAATTCTTCATACTTTAATGGACTGTCACCTCAAGTGAAGCCGACATAGTTTCTCGAGCATTTCATTACGAGTATCTTGTCCTGCATTTTTGACAAGAGTCCTTTTGTTTTCCTCATTATTTCGTTCTGCTTACTTTTATGTCACATTTCTTCACAATCTATGGTTTTAATGGTGTCTCTGTAATGTCATTTCAATTGCTGCGTGTTTTTTTTTTTTTTTGCTGACGAAGGCGTATAGCAAAGTTGGTCTACACTTCATGTTTGTGAATTGTTTATACTTACCAGATATTGTAAGAGGGTTTTTTTTTATTTTGCTTGATCAGTGCTAGTTTAAGGTGAAAGATCTTCTCTGTTTTCCATTGCTAAATAAATTGTTTGGAATTAAATTTGATGTATTCCACAGATGTTGAATCACAAGTGGAAAATATGACTAATGATATAACTCTTTGGTTTGAATAACCAACGTCATCACACACAGTATAGGCCATTTGCAGAAAATACCGAGGGATGTATTAACAACCACGGGGGAAGGGACATGTTATTTGTGTGTGCATGTATGTGTGTAGGTCAACCAGAGAGACGAATGGAGACGGATTGTATCTGCGCAAAGAACCTCAATGGCTCGGAACGCTGAAGAAGAAGATGTATGTGTGTGTATGTGCTCGCGCGAGCGTGTGTGTGTGTGCTGTATTGTCCAAAAAAACACCAGGGGTTTGGTTATCAAACATGGAATTGGGTGGAATGGACGAAAGTAATATTTTGTGTGTGTGTGTGTTGTTTGTATAAGAAACAATTTGGGGTTTCTAGACATGTAGCTGCCGGCTCCTTGGTCTAGAGGTTACACGACTTTCTCCGTAATCTCGTATGCTATTGTAAGTAACGTGACGTTGCGTGAGAATCGGTAGCGGTTCTCTCCACGTCGGTAACTTACGGGGTATGTGAGCCGGTCGCTCAGAAAGCTATGGCAAACTACTGAGCGTAATCTTGCCAAGAAATCAACAATCAGCTGAAAGATGCTGATGTTGACAGCGATGTCCCGTAAAGGATATGCGAACAAACAAACAAACTAAAAAGACATGTAGCTGAAGTATTTATCTTTTTTCCTTGTTACTCAGTATACCAGACGTGCTTCTACACACATATAAACTGATAATCAGCACAAAGCATCATTACTGCATTCCGAACATGTCCACATGTGCTCTTCATCATAAAGTGATTATCAGCGGCAGTTTGCTACTGATTGACGAGCTCTTGTGTGGAGAGGACAGGGATAATAACAACCAAGTGCCACGAAACTCCAATAACTTAACAGGCTCATGACTCCATTCTAGCGCCGGGCAGTGCTGATGAGTTTAAAAACTGTCTGCCAGTCTTCGTTTAGCGAACTCGGCTTTAAAAAAAAAAGCGAGCCACAATTGACATCTGCTAAGTGGCATATCCTGTGGAATTACATTGGTTGGTGCAAATATAACCAGCACAAGTAAATAAGAAAAACAAATATGCGTCGGTGCATGCACAGAGAGCATTATATTGTTCAATACTATCTGTGTATTAATGTTTTGATACCACTATCAGAACTGGATAATCGCAGCGAGCGATAAAAGCAGAAGTATAACAACAACTCAAATGCTTCCAGAGAATAATGATGTAACCAAACAAGAAACACAATTAGAAATGAATAGAACAGTAACCAATGTGGAAAATGTCAGACATGTGTTTTATTAAGCTGTGTGAGTGTGTGTGTGTGTGTTTTTTTTTTTTTTCGGGGGGGGGGGGGGTTTAATGTGTAACGAAAAACGATTACCTGGAAGAGACCAAAGATAGTAGATTACGCACACAAATAAGAAATGATTTAAACAAAAGTTATGCTCAATAATATGAAATTTAAAAAAAAAACCTATGTTCTTTGGTGATGCAGTGACAAGAAAGGCATATATATATATATATATATATATATATATATATATATATATATATATATATATATATATATCATAGTGACTACAGATTGGTGTGATTATTACATAATGTGATAGCAAGATTACTATAATATTGTTTTTCCACTTTTAAGTTCCGTTTTTACATTTCAGAGAAAGAAACAACTACTTTGCTAGCCTCCATCAGCAGAGATTGTTCGTGTGTTGTGACTGACTGTCTAATTCATTGACTGCAATATACCTGTTGCACTGTTTTTTCATAAACTCAAAATGTAAATAAGTTAAAGTTAAGGTTCGTTTCCGAAGCCTAGCCCCATATCTGTATAGAGAATTCATCAGTCGATGAGTGACGTAGCTATATCACACCGGCCATCTTTAATTCCCAAAATATGTTCTGGTACCCATGTTTAAGCTGGGCCGAACTATATAATATAATTAAGTTGCATATCCTTCGCAGGACGTAGCAGTCAACCCAGTATTTTCGCTGTTCGTGATTCCTTGGCAAATTTTACGTTCAGTAGTTTGCCATTGCTTTCTGAACGACCGGCTCCTATACCTTTTTTGAAAAAAAAACAGCACCGCTGTGTTTCGAACCCTGGAATACGGGCTCACAAACCGCGTTCGCAAGCCCTTAGCCACATAGACCGGTCAGAACTAGGTCAGTTTAAAACATCCCCACCTCTATGAGGGTCCGAACACATGACATTGGGCTGCAGACAGACTTTCTGACCACCACCCTACAGCGTCCCCCACCTTGTCGTGCTGCCTATAAAATTCTAGCAGACTTTAATGGTTTCGTGTCCCAGTCCAGTGCGTGACTGTTTATTGATTTACTTTCTCCGTTCCCTGTCCCAGCTGTCTCACGTCTACTTACACACCTGCTGAACTCTGTAGATCAATGTGTCTGACTCCGGATGTACTAGCTAGAGGCTGATTTCCTGTAATTGGATTCATTCCAAGGATGATTGCTTCACTCACATTGAGAAATCAATAGAGACACAAGTCGAACTGTCTTCAGAGGAATAGCGTCTCCGCGAGGCTGGGAGCAGGAGAGGGTTGGCGTTAAGGTAAACATAATGAACAGTTGCTAAAAGTGATAGATGATTGGCTGGTTGATGTGGAATAACAGAAAGAAAAGAAAAACGTTAATTCTTCAGAGACACGTTTCAGTCGTGTTGGAACTAGAATTTTATCACAATGTGACAAGCCAGAGTACAGTCGAGCACTCAGTTCGGTTATTCTAAAGATGTAAGACCTAGGTAGTCAATCTGAGGGCTGTGCCAACAATAGTCAAAGAGTAGTAATATGCCCACAAAGTCTAGAGAGACAACCAAGGTACTGAACAGTTAAGAGATTGGGTTTAGAATAACACTACTAGGATAGATCTGAAAGAGTTATACGTTTTTCTAAGATTGTGAGAAGTCTGCCATGAACAACTCATCATTTTAACACTGAATAGACTTTGACATTATTGATGTCTTCCTTTATTAAGTGTCAGTATACTTTTTCTTCTTATAGTCCATGTCGTTTGGTGTTGGCGATCATGTCTTCTGTCTCTTGTGCTGTGAATGTGAATCATTTCTGGTACCGACGTTCCTCCATGCCATTATGTCAAGATATTATCTTCTCTCTTGGTCTCCCCCTGCCTTTCTTCCCTTCCAATTTTCTCGTAGTGACAACATACTTCAGCTTTCCTCTTTTCATCACATGCTAACAAATATGGACTGGCTTCTTCTGATGCTAGTAACCAGTTCTCTTTGTGAAGTAACTTTTTTAAAGATAACTTTATTTGTCTTTCTATCTGTCAACGATGTTCTCATCATTTTTTTCTCTCTATAAAACCACATCTGCTATTAGTATACAATCAATAATAATTTCATTTTGTTTCAGATTGTTGCCATCGGTGACACTAATGGTGGTACCATTACACCTTCAGAAAAAGAGGGTTAAAAATAACCAAACCATTGAAGATACTCATGACTACATGAATACATGTCATGAACACTATGATAACTCACCCTGAGAGGACTTATATCCCTGTGCATTGCAAAGAGGGAGTTGAGAACTCTGTTAATAAACGTATATGTGGATTTGAGGCAAGGATTCATGGCTCCGTCAGCAAACGCTTGCACAGACAAATATTCGGACTCATCCTGCAAGTCACTTAACAGGAAACTGCAAAAGAATAAATATCTATCATTGAAGGTTACAAATGGGAGATGTTGGCTGCTGCAGCATGGGATCACAGGAAACGGTTAACAAAGAAGATTGGTTACTTTCTCCAGAACCAGCGATGCGGCTTGGGGGATGATGCAACTCTCAGTTTCATAATTCCCCGTCATGCCGAGTCGAGGAATCGAAATCAACTGCGGGCGATTTAAAAATAACCCTATTGATCTGCGATGATTTCGATGGCATGAGTCGTCACCGTTCAGAAAACAATCATGAACTACTTAACTATCATTGCTTAGTAAATTAAAAATAGCCAATAAATGTTCGGGGTGACTGCAGCGTAAATGGCATGTAACTAGCGTTTTATTATTCTCCGTAGGTATAACGAAAGTTGTGTAAAGACAAGACAACTCAAGGCACTTGCATAGTTTTATATTATTGCGTCGTGTTCATAGACCACATATTAACATACATATATTCTGCTGTGGCTATGTGAGGTGATAAGACCATAACATTTATCAGGTCTGAGTGCACGGTTAAGTAAGTGGCCAGTCTTTAACTCCCGTGGGGAGCAGCGAGCTCAGGACCCGAACACTCACCCGACCTTGCTCAGTTCTCACGTATGGCATGTGAATAACAGAGCAGGTGCGTTACTGTAATCGCAGGGAGATTATACTGATCATGTCACAGTCTCAGTCGGAAGAGAATTTGACGCCAGCATTCGTCGCCCACTAAGTGAGGTCAAGACTGGCCATCTCTTCCTCCGTGTATTCATGCCTAAATAATGTGCTGGTTCTAACATCTTACAGAAATGTTGCAGTTGCCTGTTTGTTTGTTTGTTTGTTTATTGTTTTTTTTTTTTTTTTTTTTTTTTTTTTGGGGGGGGGGGGGTGTATTTTGTTGTGGATGTTGGGCAATTAGTTACCCGATAAGTTCATCTACTAGGGCTTGGGGTCTATTTTTCTGAGGATTTGATTTTATCATATTGAAACTTCAGGCGCATGTGGAGTTAAATAAAATAATTAACTATCTACCGCCTTGTCCTCCAACTATAAACAAGCCCTGTCAGATACGATATTTTACGATTTAATTTTAATGTGTTTTATGTATTAGAGAAATTGATCTAACTGGAAGGAAATGTTCTGTAGAAAAGCACTGGGCATGGTCAGTTCTGAAGAGGACCACTAAGATTGAATGATAGTCAGGACAATTTTATAAAGACGGAGTAAGCACAAACAAACACGAACAGTAACAACAGGGCATTATACCGTGATGCCTCGGTGACGTTGAGGGCCAGTAGTCTCCTATACCTGGCCTCCATAGCCTTGATGGCAGCATGACTGTGACCAGGCATGTCGATCTCCGGGATGACTTCGATGTGACGGGCAGTGGCGTAGCGGAGAATGTCTCTGTAGAACAAAGAACTAGCTTACAATAACGTCTGCTAAAGTTGAGCCAGCTGTGATATGCAGTGGCAAGGGGAAAGTTAGTGTATTTGTTCCCCACTAAACTGTCACAGGACATGACTATCCATTCTAATGTAAGCTTGAGCCAATGTGCAGACACTGCACTCACCTATGCGAAATAACTAACCACGTTATTATCATTTGCTGTATACTTTCAAGATGTCAGGGAACATCTAGTGGCCTAAAATGCCTCCCCCCCCCCCCCATGTACCAAGACACAAACAGGTAGCTGCATATCCTATTCACAGGACGTTGTTATTCATTGGCTGTTTGTGATTTACTAGGCAATTTTACACGTTTAGTAGTTTGTCAGTGCTTTCTAAAAAGCTGACGCTCAGACTATCAACATCAATGCAACACGATCTGCTCCTAAATTGGAACCCTCGACTCTGTATGTCGGGAAGTTGGACACTGCGTTCACTAACTCCCGAGCCTTGTGGCGATTAGCTAAATCACCAATATTCTAAACGCAGCTTCTCCTAACCCATGTGGCGACTAGCTAAAGCAAGAACATTCTAAGCGCAACTTCTCCTAACCCTTGTGGCGACTAGCTAAAGCAAGAACATTCTAAACGCAGCTTTTCCTAACCCTTGTGGCGACTAGCTAAAGCAAGAACATTCTAAGCGCAACTTCTCTCAACCCATGTTGGAACAAGGTAAATCGACAACATTATAAGCGCAACTTTTCCTAAGCTATGTGGGGCATGCTAAATCAACACAATTCTAAGCGCAGCTTTTCCTAAGCCATATGGGAACTAGCTAATTTATCAACATTCTAGGGGCATCTTTTCCTAAGCCATGTGTGAACTAGCTAAATTAACAACATTCACAGCACAGCTTTCCCTAAGCCACGTGGGAACTGGCTAAATCAACAAAATTCTAAGCGCAGCTTTTCTAGGTCATGTGGTGACTAGCTAAAACAACAACGTTCTAAGGGCAACTAGTCCAAAGCCATGTGGGAACTAGCTAAATCAAGAACATTCTAAGCTATGTGGAAACTAGCTAAAACAAACCCATTCTAAGCGCGACTTTTCCTAAACCCTGTGGGAACTAGCTAAATCAAAAACATTCAATGCGCAGCTTTTCTAGGCCAATAATAAGCAGTTCAATATATATATATATACATATATATATATATATATATATATATATATATATATACTTATACAACATCAATCAATCAATCATGTGCCATGCCGGAAAGCGTGGGCGGTCATGACTCACCATTTCACCCGATCACCAGTGTCGTGGATCAGCTCAGTGTTCCTGTCTCGTCCATGCCATGTGGCCAAGCCATCCAGGTATTTTCCTCTCGGTCTTCCTCTTGGTCTGTTCCCCTCTATCTTGCCAGTTGTCACTAAGTTCTCCAATCCATTTCTTCTCATAACATGTCCAAAAAATTTTGACTGTCTACGTCTAATTTCTCTAATCAGTCTACGATGTTCATTTGTCTCCTGTAGTACTTGGTCATTGGTTTTTCTGTCTGTCGATGGTATACTTTGCATTTTCTTCAGAAACCACATTTCTGCAGCCATCAGATGCTTTTCAGCTTGACTGCTCATTGTCCAAGTTTCACATCCATACAAAAGAACAGGCTCTATGTATCCCCTCAACACTCTTTTTCTCGTTTCAATTGACATCTTTTTATTGGTCAGAATGTTTTTCATCTTGCTAAAGGTTACTTTCGCCATGGCGATTCTTGTTCTAATCTCTTCAAGGCATCTCCCATCAGATGTTATAACTGTTCCAAGATTATTGTACCGATTCACTTGTTGGAGAATATTCCCATTTACTTGTGTATTACATTGTGGCACTTCTTCCTTCCTACTGACGACCATAACCTGTGTCTTCTTACAACATACTAGTTATATCTTTTTACACAATATACTAATTATATCTACTTATGCAACATGCTTGTTCGGAACGCATTGTCCATTAAAGGGGTATTTATTTAGAGAGGTATTTATTACTTCACTACTACTACTATCACCACCAGTACCAACAACAACAACAAAATAAACAAAAACAACAACCACCACCACCTCCACAACCACCACCACCTCCACAATCACCGCCACTACTACTACTACTACTACTACTACTACTACTACTACTACTACTACTACTACTACTACTACTACTACTACTACTACTACTACTACTACTAGTATTACTTTTTTAAATTTGCATATTCTTTACATGACGTTGCAGTCAACATCAGCATTTTACTGCCGTTGTTGATGTCTTGGCAAGATTTTTACGTTCAGTAGTTTGCCAGATTATGGTCGTCACTAGGAAGAACAAAATACCACAATGTAATATACAAGTAAATGGGAATATTCTTAAACAAGTGAATCGGTACAGTTATCTCGGAACAGTCATAACATCTGATGGGAGATGCCTTGAAGAGATTAGAACAAGAATCGCCATGGTGAAAGTAGCCTTTTGCAAGATGAAAAACTTTATGACCAACAAAAAGATGTCAATTGAAACGAGAAAAAGAGTGTTGAGGTGCTACATGGAACCTGTACTTTTGTATGGATGTGAAGCGTGGACAATGAGCAGCCAAGCTAAAAAAATCTTCTGATGGCTGTGGAAATGTGGTTTCTGGGGAAAATGCAAAGAATACCATGGACACACAATGACCAAGTCCTTCAAGAAACAAATGAAGATCGTAAATTGATTAGAGTCATTGGACGTAGACAGTCAAGATAGTGTGGACATGTTATGAGAAGAAATAAATTCGAGAATTTGGTGACAATTGGCAAGATCGAGGGAAAGAGATCAACGGGAAGACAGAGAAATAAATACCTGGATAGCTTGGCCACGAGGCATGGTCGAGACAGGAACACTGAACTGATCCACGACTCTGATGATCGAGTGAAATACGACCGGCTCCCAAACCAAAACGGTAAAAGTAGCGAGACGTCTGCTGCCAAATCGGTCGCCGCTGTGTTTCGAACGCGAGTAAGCGGCATTACGAATAGCGTTCTCAATGGCATCGCCACGGAGACGGCTACTAGTATAGCTATAAAAAGAACCAGCACCAGCAGCAACTACTATTATGGCTAATACTAGTACTAATACTGTTTTCACTACTACTACTACTACTACTACTACTACTACTACTACTACTACTACTACTACTACTACTACTACTACTACTACTACTACTACTACTACTACTACTACTACAAACACATATTTAAATAATTTTAATTTAAACTATGATCAGTAAGTTGGTATATAAAGTGTGAAACGACTATACGATGGATGGGGGGAGAGGGGTGGGGAAGTCTGTTTAAAGACGTTGCGTACTTAACTGACTTCAGATGATAATATGGTTATTAAAGTCAGTGTGTCACCTGTAATCTTCCACAGTGTAGTATCCGGTACCAGGAGGGCCAGGTAGAGGTCCCGAGCCCAGGAATGGCAAAAGGCAGTGCGTCCTGGAAGGATCATGGCATCTTGTTGCACCCAGCTGCGAAATGGTATATATGTAAACATCTTGTTGCACCCAGCTAAGGAACAGGATTCATATAGAAAATGTCAACCACTTATGTAAAGTCACAGTATCGACAAAACAAAGCTACACACCGAAGACAGTCGACGTGGCCGAAACTATAAGAGCGTTCTGACTCCTAGAGTTTCCTTGCACAGAGGGCAGGATTGCGGAACCAACCCTTACAATGGTCAGTTGACTTCTTGTGCAGAACGCAATGGAAAATTACTGAAGGTAAAATTGTCTAGACTCTAGACCAGTGTTTCCCAACGTGGGGCCCACGCCCCACAGGGGGGCAATTTTACTGTTAAGGGGGGAATTCGAAAATGGAAGAAATCGGCTGAATATAACAAAACAGGGAGACTTGAGACTGAAGTTAACTAAATTGGAACCTGACATAAGATCTCTTTGCAGCAAGCATCAAGCGCAAGGATCTCACTAAATTTAAACAATAAATAATTACTAATAATTAAAATAATATAGAAAAATCTTTCATTAAAATTATTTTGTACTTGAATTTCAGTTCTCCATTATATGTTTTGAAAATTTACTTACTGTGTTTGCTCAATAATTACCTAGTGATTTCTTCCTAAAACCTATCATTCAAATTTCTTTAGTGAACATTTCAATTTTTGAATATTAAAAATAATGTATATGTTGAGGGGGGGGGGGCATGGGGTGGGGGAGGGGGGGCAATATGAATTTTAGAAAGGCTTAAGTGGGGCACGGTACAAAAAAAGGTTGGGAAACACTGCTCTAGACAATCAAACACTGGCTGGGGTTGATCACAACGTCCCGCGAAGGACATGCAATATGAGTAATCACATTGAAGGGAGGTAACCGACAAAATCATGTGTCTAAAGCGTTTATTTACGAGTTAGCTAACGTGTGCTTAGTTACCCTTGTAACGTGGGATTTGGGTTAGGAAGGACGACCTGAGGGACTAGGTCAATTTGGAAAATATTCCACCACGAGGAGATTCGAACATATGACGCCGGGCTGGCAGTCAAGACGACTAGCATTGGGTTACCTCCGCTCCCCAATATCATTGCCAGGCAGAGATTAGTATTAAACGTTAGAAACATCGAATGCAAGGCAATTCACAAAGTACACAAACTACAATATCATCTTAAAATAGCAAAGATGCATCTTGCTGAATGGGCAACGAATGGTCTCAACAATTCAGCCAAATCTCTGTGCAATGGGGATGTTAATATGCCTTTTTTTTTTAAACACATTGACTATCGTCTGCCAAGACGGTAAGATGCCAGTACAGTAATCCACTTAGAACAGTGGTTCTCAACCTTTTTTGGCCCGTGCCCCTCTTCACCATATTTTCAGGACGTCATTCCCCCCTTTAATATTCCCTCCCTATAAATTCTCCCCCACCACTACACAGTATACGTAATAATTGAAGCTAAATTTAATAGCACATACAAAAACAAGTCTAGACGTCTACATAAAACGTGATTTGCGGGTCTACATAGTTATAAAATGAATTTCAGATCGACCTACAGAACCGTAAAGTATGAAGGAAAAAACAATATCAAGTAATCGATTCTTGTATTAACGCGATCTTGAAATCATCTTAATTCCCCCCCCCCCCTCTCTGGAAACCCTAAGATTCCCCCCGGGGGGGGGGGGGGGGAATTCCTTGAAAAGGCAGATAGTGAATTAAAAATGTGAAATACACATTAATGCTGCCGTGACGTTATTCTCGTAGTAGAAACGATGATTATCTCTGCACATTTAGCGAACTTGGCACGACGACAGACAAAAGCACTGCGGATGGTACTCGTGATGTAGCTAGATATTTCACTCAGGCCAGCTGTATGTGTTTGCGTTACTGAAATTGGGAACAGTCCAATATGTAGCTGACCATCGTTGAATGTTTAAATGCAATACATCAGCAAGGGTAGATACCTTACTCTAGCGATCAGATGACATATATGGCCATAGTGTGGCTAGATAAGAGTTTCCAATGGCAGTCTTCCCTGCATATCTTATTCCTATAGTCCATGCCACATGGCGAAGATGATCATATTTGTCCACAGCCCTCTGTCTCATGTGCTGCCAATTATTTCTTATACGCATGTTCTTCTATTGCTACATGTCGAAATGTCTAACATCTTCATTCTTGGCCTTCCTCTGTCTCTCGTCCCTCCAAGTTTCCCGTTGTGATGACATACTCCATCTTTCTCCTCATGACATGCCCAAATAATGTGGACTGTCTTCTTCTGATGCAAGTAACCTGCTATCTTTGTGAGTTTACTTCTTTCGTGATATCTTGTTCTACCATGCTTCTAGAAAATCACTAACCCATATATATTACATAATTCCTTCATTGTCTGCAAACTGTAAATAATTCGCTTCTATACATCAGGATTGGCTCAATATAGCCCGTATGAACTCTTTTCCTTCATTCAGTCACTAAATGCTTCTCAGCTTGCTTATTGTCAATGTTTCGCGTGCATGTCTGCGTTTCATATAACACCTCACAACTATTATTATGATAATATTGGCATCATTTAGTTGGTGATTGTGTGTTCCATCTTGTAAAAAAGCTACATTTGCAATGGCGATTCTTGTTCTAATCTTTACAAGGTGATGTTATGACTGTTCCAAGATCGTTGTACCGATCGTGTTCGTATTTTCCCATCTACTTCATAGTACTTTGTGGTGTGTCTATTTCTCTTTGAGATATCCATAGGGTCTGTTTTCTGATAATTTATGTGTAACCCTAGTTGCTGACTATGTATAAGAACCACATCTACTAGATGATGCAAATCCTATTCATTGTCTGCAATCAATGCTGTATAATTTGCGTATCTTATATTGTTGATGTCAATCCGCATGCCAGCATACAATAGCTCGGGTCAATAGAATGTGAACAATGCAGCGCCATAAGCCTACAGCCATGCGCTTCACAAACAGTGCTGTGGACAATGCAGCGACATGTAGAAAACCAAGCCGAGGAAATCACTCAATGAAAATATGTTTGAATTCCCAATGGGAAATGGAACTTGAGGGGCAATTTTTACTGTAAAATTATCAGTAGAAAGGTGAGATCAGCATGGCCGAATGGAGAAGAGCGCTCGATTTTAAATTGTTGGTGTTGGTGGCGAGGTATCGGACTCTTCCCTACACCGGTCAGTTGGACTACAATTTTGACTTCTCGTCCTTGACTTGAGGACGTAAATTACACGTACCTCAGAGATCGGAGTGGGTTCGCCTGATGGTGAGGGACACTGATAATAGGTAAAGCTCATCCTCACACAAACATCATTCCAGTATGGACTGCGCTCTAGTTCAAAGCGAGCGAAAGATAAATAATGAGCAGAAAGAATTACTAAGCAGGAAAGAACTTTGTATGTTGCATTGATTATGAACAACGTATCAACCAGAGATCCTAGAACTCACGTGTTAAGACCATCTAGAACAAATGAAGATTGAAACATCAAACCTTAGATTGATCTAACACGTTTACATTAAGGCAGAAGTTATATCAATTACAGAGTGAAACAGAACGATCGCCAATTGGCAGAGGAGTGCTCTCTCACTGAGTGCTCTGAAATGATGATGACAGAGACAATTGGAGGATGCACGATTCGAGTTAAGTAAACGGAGACATAATAATACAATGATGTTTGTAGACGAAACCATAATATGAGAAATAGGACAGTCACCCCAAACATTATAGTTAAATCAGCAAGAATTTACAATATGAAAATAAATACGAGAAAGATAAAAACAACACTTACAACCTTTCAAGCGCAGCGGCTCAAAAAAGAACACAACATGGATTAGTTAACAAATGTATCATCTAGGTAAAATTGCAACGGATGATGCCTGATGTAAGACAAATATTCTAATCAGAATAACAATGTAAAGATGATATTCATAGAAAAAAACATGTTAACATCACAGAATATACAACTTGATATACGGAAAATAATTATCTATATGTACATCTGGCCAGTTGTATTATGTGGTTCTGAAATATGGGCAGTGAGTAATAGAGAAGAAAAGCGTCACGAAGCGTTTGAGATGTGGTGTTGTATTATGGAAAAACAAAAACGCAACAAGTTTGAATTAAACATTTTTAGATGAACAAGTTCTAGGAAATAAATCAAACCAACGTGGCATTCTTAAAGAAGGCACCAAGCGAAGCCGTCATGACAAGGTCACACTCATAGATGTGAAATAAACACCCAGAGTACTAGAGGGCACACAGCCGGAAACAGAGGTAGGGGTAAATCAAGAATAACATGTATGAAACAGGCAAGCACAGATCTGTCAGTGCCGACATACACGGAGTTAAATAGAATGTGACATCAGACAAATGTGGAATGGAATGCTAAAGAAGACTGGCCAAAGGTTGACATACTTGATGTGGAGTATCTTGATTACAGAATACGGTGGTCAAGACTAAACAAGGAAGCAACATTACCTCAGTCAGTTCCTCCAGGCCAGGAATAGCCAGACGCCAGCCTTCGTCGTCAGTGAGATGGAAGTGCAGCGTGTTCAACTTGTACATAGCCATCACGTCCAGGTATCTGTGTGTATGAACACCGTCTTACTGTGGTTAGTCCGCACCATCTGTCTAGTTAGTCCTCACCATCTGTCTAGTTAGTCCTCACCATCTGTCTAGTTAGTACTCACCATCTGTCTAGTTAGTCCTCACCATCTGTCTAGTTAGTACTCACCATCTGTCTAGTTAGTACTCACCATCTGTCTAGTTAGTCCTCACCATCTGTCTAGTTAGTCCTCACCTTCTGTCTAATTAGTCCTCACCATTTGTCTAGTTAGTCCTCACCATCTGTCTAGTTAGTATTCACTATCTGTCTAGTTAGACCTCACCATCTGTCTAGTTAGTCCTCACCATCTGTCTAGTTAGTCCTCACCATTTGTCTAGTTAGTCCTCACCATCTGTCTAGTTAGTCCTCACCATCTGTCTAGTTAGTACTCACCATCTGTCTAGTTAGTCCTCACCATCTGTCTAGTTAGTACTCACCATCTGTCTAGTTAGTCCTTACCATCTGTCTAGTTAGTACTCACCATCTGTCTAGTTAGTCCTCACCATCAATATAGAAAGTTCCCCTATTCCCAATATCACACTTACACTTATCCCAACAATTGTTATCCAGGTAAGTCATGCACTTGTCCGTCACTTCCCCCCTTTTTAAATATTTCTATTCTGTTTTAATGTACATTTATTGCGAGTATTACCGTCATGTTAATTTACTAATAATGTATGTTTGTATTTTTCTTTTAAAATAAAGCATTATCTACTGAGACGTATAACAATTGTTTTATTGACATTCGTGTTAGCTTTTATATTGTTATATTATTTTCATCGGTACTTTAGTTTTAATCCGTGGCCGAGGTGTTAGCAGCTTTCTCCGCTAACCCCGAATACTCTCGTCACGTCACGTGACGAGAATTAGCAGTGGTTCGAATCGCAAAAGTGACTTATGAGAGTATGGAGCCGGTCGCTCAGAAAGTCGTGGCGTGCTGATGAGCGTAATCTAGCCTAGGAATCAACATACAGCTGAAAGATGCTGGTGTTGACCGCAATATCCTGAAACAGGATGGAAACGCGGGAAAAAGAAAAGAAAAACAAAAAAGCATCTCTTACAGGACCTCATTTGCATCGGTCCAGCAATCACTTCCGGCTAAGTGTTCGGTGGTCTGCTGGACCGATCGATGGATATTTTGTTAGTTTTTGGGCCCGTGGATCCCTCACTGCCGTCACTGTCACTAGGGGCTCAAATACTAACAAAACATCCATCGATCGGTCCAGCAGATCACCGAACACTTAACCGGATGTATTTGTTGGACCGATGCAATGAGGCCCTGTAAGGGATGCTTTTTTTTGTTTGGGGTGAATTAAAAATAAAAGACCTTTTCATCTATTTCCCCTCATAACTGGTAAGATCAGTGGGAAGTAAAAGAAACAGACAAGGAGAAATACTGAGGGATGTCCTGAGGCGGTGGCATGGAGGAAAATTATGAGCAGAGTTGACCCAGAAAACTAGGGACGATTTATGGGGAGAGGAATACCTCCCACACCCGTTGGCAGGGCATACAATGATGATGATATTCCCTATGTTGATATTCTGTTTACCAAGCAGAGGTCATTGTTAGGCATATATGTATGTTCGTCTGTATTATTTCTCCCCAGGAACTAACATATATTTATGTTTCATCATATATTGGAACAGTAAGGTTTCTTGCAGAGCAAATCAATGATCAGAACATCATCGATAAGTGCCTTGGCATGGGCGATCATGTTTCTCAATATCCTACCGTCTCTAAAACACCTATCAATTCGTGTGCTGACACATGTCTGTGCTATGACAAAACACTGTCAAGAATCTTCTATTGTTGTCGTCCTCTATCGTTTTGCGTACCCATTTTCAATTGTATCAATATGCTAAAGTTTTTCTCTTCTCATAATGTGACCAAACAATGACGATTGCTTCTGTTTGGCGTTTGCGATAAGTTGTCTTTGAGTCTTAGCGTCTTAAAAAATATTTTGATTACTCTTTCACACCGTCTTAGGAAATTTCAGCATCCTACTGTAAACCCACATCACTGAGGCCCCAGGGGGTTTAAAAACTTGCTCTGTGTCATCATCATTATCATGTGCCCTGCCAACTATGATATGCGTTCAGGACTCTCCACAGATCTCTGGCTTTAGTGTTCTGGATCAACTCTGCTGATGATAATCATATATACCACCGTCTCAGTCCAACCATCATAATTTCTTTTTGTCTTCCTCTGCGTCTCTTCCCGCCGATTGTTCTAGTTGGCATTCACTAAAGCCTCACAGCTCTTAAACGGGTTAAATCTTAAAGTGCTCTAAGAGTATTTCTCCTGAAGTTTATGTATTCAAGCAGTAATATACTATTGGTTCATCCCAAAAGCTTATGATTATTTTAGACCACGCAACTAATGATGCGGCGGGCGCTTTATCTCATGAAAGTGAACTGAGCTAGTATTATCATGGGTTCGAAGCCCGGGCTTTTCGCTTCTCAAAACGAGTGGAAGATTAACCACCAATTTCTCTATTCTTGCGGCCTATAAAATGCAATGGTGCTGTCACTTTCACGGACCCATAGAAAGAAACTTCTTCAGGACGGTTTATTACTTATTGTATTATCGAATGATACATTCTCCGTGCATCCCACGCTTTATCTGCCACAAGAAAGAGACAAGCATTGTCGTCATTAAAGTTATATCGGGTTAAATTACCTGCTATTGTTATAACATGTTAAATAATTATGTTATGTTGTAACGTATTAAAGTACAATGTTATGTTAAAAGGGCTATAGTACCATGCTGTGTTATAACATGTTAAAATACTATTTTATGTTATAAAGGGTTAAATTACCATGTTATGTTATAAAGGGTTAAAGTATCATGTTATGGTATAACTGGTTAAAGTACCATGTTATGTTATAACGGGTTAAAGTACCATGCCCTTCTTGCTACTATACATTTATACAAACATAAATCATGCCTGTAGATTTTTTCCTTGCTCTGGAAATTCCGTGCCACATCAATGAGAACACCTCGATAAGCATAGCGCGGTGCGTCTGTTACATGTACTTGGGGAATCTGAAACACATGCCCCAACATAAGAATTAGACAGTTTTACATTTCTGTACAGAGATTCTAAAGTTACTAAATAGTATGTAGAAAAGGAGCATTTTTCTGCTTGGACTTAAATCAATTTGACATATTTAGGAGACAAAGTTCTTGTGTGAGCACAGGTCTATCAGTCACTTTGTGTGGCTCAAATAAACACCAACATTAGTTTGCAACGACCCTCCTATGACATGTCTGTGCCTAATATACTTTAATTCATATCCTTCAATGGATGGTGCTGGAGTGTGTTGGTGGTGAGCTGTTTACACCCTGGTGGAGGAAACATGACCATCCTTGGCCTCATTCTAACCAGTCTGAATGTGGTGTGCTGAATGACCATCATCATCATCTTCCACTTTTTCCGCCAATCGTCGCGGAAAGGAGTAGCTGACGTTCCTCTTAACCAGATGAGTGGCACTGGATAGTGTCATTCCATGTGATTACATGATGTGTTTGATATCGACAATCCATTTTCTTCAATGCATTAATCACTTCGCGTAAGAGAATACACACACACACACATACACACTCACGCAGATATATATATATATATATATATATATATATATATATATATATATATATATATATATATATATATATATATATACTTATTTAGTGGCACCTTGCCTATTTGACAGACGATAGTTTGTTGCGTTGAGCTTCAGTGCTTCCTCTCTACAACCATGTCGGGGACCAGGGAGGGAGTTATACCTCTCTATAGCACCTAGACTGAACTGAATTGAAGAGACCGTGTGTTGCCTATGCAGCATGATCCCTCTCACGACCTGCCTAGTTTACTCCAGAGGAAAAGTGACACCAACACACCAATACCAAGACCAACTGTAGAAGATTCCGGATCAGTAAAGCAATGTTCTAACCGTCCACCTATCGGTGCTTTGTCCCTAGACCAGCTGTCTGCCCTTTTATGATATTTAGTCTTTATGTTGCATTTCCTCGCACTAGGATAAAACTTGTACCCTTCCAATTGTGCTCCTCAGCACGAAGCGTCAACACAATGTGGGGTGTTGAGTATATATATATATATATATATATATATATATATATATATATATATATATATATATATATATATATATATATATATATATATATATATACGGATTTTACCTGCAGCTAAAAACCTCAATGGCTCGGAACGCTGAAGAAGAAGAAGAAGAATATTATATATATATATATGTATTTATTGCAATCCCAAAGAAATCAGGAGCCTTGGAATGTGATCAACATCGAACAATTAGTATAATGAGTCACATCACGAAGATTTTGCTAAGAATTATCATGCAAAGAGTTAGGAGGAAAATACAACCTGAAATAGGAGAAGAACAATGTGGGTTTGTGGAAGGCAAGGGTACAGTAAATGCTGTGTATATACTGAGAAACATAATCGAACGTTCTATAGAAGTAAACAAAGATCTACACCTTTGCTTTATTGACTACACAAAGGCTTTTGATAAAGTGAGACATGTCAACATGATAAGGATGCTTGAAGATCTACAAATTGATGGAAAAGATCTTAGACTTGTAAAAAACATATATTGGAAACAACAAGCTGCCATAAGAGTTGATAATGAAGTAAGCCAATATCAGCCTATTAAAAGGGGTGTGAGACAGGGATGTGTAATGTCTCCAGATCTGTTTTCCCTGTACAGTGAAAGTATTTTCAGAAATATTGAAGATATGGAAGGAATCAACATTGGGGGACGATGCATCAATAACATTAGATATGCAGATGATACAGTCTTGATTGCAGACAATGAACAGGACCTGCAAAATTTAGTAGATGCCATTGTTACACACAGTGAACAACTAGGGTTAGAATTAAATTGTAAAAAGACACAGATTATGGTCGTCACTAGGAAGGACGAAATACCACAATGTAATATACAAGTAAATGGGAATATTCTTCAACAAGTGATCAGGTACAATTATCTCGGAACAGTAATACCATGGACAGCCAGAAAGACCAATGAACAAGTCCTTCAAGAAACAAATGAAGACCGTAAATTGATTAGAGAAATTAGACGTAGACAGTCAAAATTTTTTGGGCATGTTATGAGAAGAATTGGATTGGAGAATTTGGTGACAACTGGTAAGATCGAGGGGAACAGACCAAGGGGAAGACCTAGAAGCAAGTACCTGGATGGCTTGGCCTTGTGGCATGGTCGAGACAGAAACACGGAGCTGATCCACGACTCTGGTGATCGAGTGAGGTGGCAGAACATGACCGCCCACGCTTACCGGCATGGCACATGATGGATGGATGGATATATATATATATCTTATATATAAAAGGCGATCTTCGTCCGTATTTATGTATCTATGTATCTATGTATGTCCTTTATACGTTCGCGAACGGCCCATCCGATTGAGATGAAATTTTCTACACGCCTTCCTTTCATTCCAGAGCTGCCAACTGTGATATTTTGTTAGTGTGAAATTGCCTGCTTACTCAGTATTATTTCATTTTTCATTTTTCATCATAATTTCATATATCTCAGGGGACCTAGCTCTGTAAAAGTTATTTCAAGGGGCATAACTTTTCTGTATAACTTATAGTCATATTGTGGCATCGTTTTCAAAGATTTATAAACTCTTTGTCCATAGTTATGTACCGGCATATGAGTTATAATAAATAATGATACAATCTGTAAGGCATTTTCAAAGTTTTCATAAAAATGATGCACAATGCATAACATTGTAACTCATCTTTTTTTGCTTAAGAAGTTACTGTAGTCATGCAGGTGATTAGAAAGAGTTTTCATTAAAAATAATGGATGGTGTGTGGAAGAACGTTCTTTTAAGTTACTTTTTTTGTTGTATGAATTTAATGAAGCCGGACAGGGTCAGGCAGACAGATAGACAGACAGATAGACAGTCGGGAACAGGAACTTATATGACTACTTATATAAATTAAATGAGATGCTTCACACCAGGAGCTGGGCGATGCCGGGCCGGGTCAGACAGACAGACAGACAGACAGACAGATAGTCGGTAACGGGAACGGGAACTTATATGACTACTTATATGAATTAAATGAGATGCTTCCCACCAGGGACTGGGCGAAGCCGGGCAGGGTCAGGCAGACAGATAGACAGACAGATAGACAGACAGATAGACAGTCGGGAACGGGAACTTATATGACTACTTATATGAATTAAATGAGATGCTCCACACCAGGAGCTGGGCAATGCCAGGCCGGGTCAGACAGACAGACAGACAGACAGACAGACAGACAGACAGACAGACAGACAGACAGACAGACAGACAGACAGACAGACAGACAGACAGACAGACAGACAGTCGGTAACGGGAACGAGAACTTATATGAATTAAATGAGATGCTCCCCACCAGGAGCTGGGCAATGCCGGGCCGGGTCAGACAGACAGACAGACAGACAGACAGACAGACAGACAGACAGACAGACAGACAGACAGACAGACAGACAGACAGACAGACAGACAGACAGACAGACAGACAGTCAGTCGGTAACGGGAACGAGAACTTATATGACTACTTATATGAATTAAATGAGATGCTCCCCACCAGGGTCTGGGCGAAGCCGGGCAGGGTCAGCTAGTATATATATATATATATATATATATATATATATATATATATATATATATATATATATATATATATATATATATATATTTGGGGTGTTGGGTATATATTAGAAAACACCAGGAATTATTGTAAGTCAAGTACAATAACATACTAAATGTATACACATGCAGTATATTGTTGGATGCAGTTATTTAAGTTATCATGGACTACAAGGAATGAAGAAACTGCCAAAGTAAACACTCACGTACTTTCACCAAACGACACATACATTAGTATTGCATACTCATAAAATTACATACCTCAGTTACCATCGCACAGTATCATGATACACAACATCATTTACCATCAAACATTATCACGACAGATTACCTCAATTTCCATAGAACATTATCACAACACACTACCTTAATTACCATCGCACATTATCACGACACACTACATCAATTACCACCGCACATTATCACAACACAATACCTCAATTACCACCGCACATTATCACGACAGACTACTCCAATTACCATCGCACATTAGCGTGATACACGACACCAATTACCACCGCACATTATCATGACAGACTACATCAATTACGACGACCTCAGTTACCATCGCACATTATCACTTCACGCTACAGAAATCATCATAGCACATTATCATGACTCACGCTGCCGTTGGTCTCTGTAAGACTCAGAAGTGTTTGAACACCATAGAAAGCTCCCGCCGGCTTTGAGGCCCGTATAGTGATTGTATTTATAGCTGGCTCAACTCGTAGATCGTAGGCTGCAAGTAAACCAAGCAATTAATATGTGTATACCTTTATATAAATGCAATCAGTCATATTGCATTGCAGTTCTAGTAATATTCTAGAAATTATGCAAGCTTCTCATAATAGAATATTTATAGCACATGTATCACTTATGTGCAAGGGGAGACCACAACATTGTCTGCCTCCCCCACACACACGAATCTGCAATGTAAGGGTGGCATGTTCAGAGACCTCATTCCAGTCTTAGGACTGAATCATGTGACATAGCACCTCTTACGTGGATTTGTATGTCAAGTGGCGACCATCACACATAAAAAAGTTAGTTGCATATCCTTTACGGGACGTTGCAGTCAACATCACTATATTTTGCTGCTGTGATGAGCTGGCAAGTTTACGTTCAGTAGTTTGCCATTGCTTTCTGAACGACCGGCATCCATACCATTTTATAAGAACCAAAGTAACGCGATCTGCTGCTAATTCAAGCGCAGCTGTGTTTCGAACGCGGGTGTGTTGGATCACGAACTGCGTCCGAAATACCTTCGCAAAAAGCTGGCGTCAGTAGTGAATCTTGTTGCGTACTAGGTGGTTTTATTGAGGATGTGGGAATGGGTGTGAAAAAACGAACAAACAGTTGGAAAAATCCGGCTACTCATCTCTTATCAACTAATGACAATAAGCCGCTATGACCATCTTTTACTTTTTCAGATGATATTGAATACGACCCTCTATATAGCACTAATACCCACATCTTATCAACAAATGACAATAAACCACTACGACTATCTTTACTTTTTTCATACTCGACAGACCATATACTATTTACTACTATTTCCACTACTATATTCCTAGTACACCGCACTTCAAAACGCTCCTCTCACATGTTTTCCTTAATGACTTTTCCACATCCCCTTCTGTTATCAACCGCGCTCACAGACTTTCCCACACTTACTTTTATAATTAAAAAACTAAAATAATCGCAAACTCCTCTGGATCAATCTTCAGCTCTTTATACAATCTAGCAAATAATGGTTCCACTGAAATGTCAGTAGCATTGCTCTCACTGCTCGCTGATGGTGTGGAATTCTCATTTACAGAGACATCTATTGCATGTAAGAAGCCAGCCTGTCTAAAGCAGTTTGCAATAGTTGCTGGTAAAACTCTGTCCCATGAAGATTTTAACATAAGAATAGCATCAAGAAGGGTTATCTTGAAATCATAACAAATGAGGTCAGCATCCATATGACCCACAAGGTTTGGCAACATTGTGGATCTATAAAGAACTTTCAGATTTTGAATGATACCTTGATCACAAGGCTGAAGTGTTGATGTGGCATTAGGTGGCAGAAACAAAAGCGCTATTGCCTTCAGATTGTTAATTTTTGTGAGGGCTTAACAATTTTCAACAATTAAAATAACCCTTCTTTGTTTACACACCATTGAATAATCAAATTCTTGTAGCCACTCATTGAACAGTTCTGATGTCATCCATGCCTTTGAATTGGCTCTGTAATTCACACACAATTTTTTCAGGCCTTTGAAACAACGAGGATTTTTATATTGTCCAATCACAAATACAGGCCATTTTTCACTACCATCCATATTGGTTAGAGGATGGAAACGCACCACGGTGTGGCTAACACAGCTTGGGGACCGAGTATCCACCGGAATAAGTGGACAACTCTGCAGCTGAGCAGAGCAGGGCACTCACTTGTCCTTACAGTTGGAAATAGCTGTTCAATGTAGAGGTAAAAGACCACCATGTGAATTTGGAAGGCAAGGGGAAACCACCACATTATCGTCCCAAGACTTCATGGCAAAACACATATCAGAGTTAGTGAACGACGTTAATGGCTGTCTTAGGACATCCTCGTCCGGTAGGGACAGTCATGAGCCACAGGTGACACCAAACCATCATCCAGCTATTGATGGCAAAATCATAAATACAATAAATAAATTTAGAGTAGGAACATGGAATGTTAGGACATTAAATGAGCTAGGAAAGTTGAACAATGTTCTAAGAGAAATGGATAGCATGAATATGAATATACTAGGCGTTAGTGAGATGAGATGGAAGGGATCGGGCAAAATTATAGCTGACAACCACACAATAATTTATTCTGGAGGGGATACACATGAAAAAGGTGTAGGAATAATACTTGACGAAGAAACAGCCAAGTCACTTAAGGGATACTGGTGTATTTCAGATAGAGTTATTTTGGTCAAAATCAAAGGCAAACCAATAGATATAAATAGTATATGCACCAACAACAAGCAGTAGTGATGAAGAAATACAACACTTTTATGACGAAATAGAAATGGCAATGGCTCAAATTGGATCACAGGAAATAAAAATAATACTTGGAGATTTTAATGCAAAAGTAGGAAAGGGGAAAATGGAGGATGTAGTGGGGAATTATGGTTTAGGCACAAGCAATGAAAAAGGGGAAAAGCTAATAGAATGGGCAAATATCAATGATATGATAATTGGAAACACGTGGTTTAAACACCATAAAAGACGACTATACACATGGAAAAGCCCTGATCAGAAAATAAGCAACCAAATTGACTACATACTAATTAATAACAGATTTAGAAACGTTCTAATTAATGTAAAAACACTGCCTGGCGCCGACTGTAATAGTGATCATGTACCACTATGTGGACAAATAAAAGTAAGATTAAAGAGAGGGAAAAAAATGGTTAGGAACATGAGACTTAATAAAGAGATTCTGAAAGTAGATAAAGAAATTCAAGAACAATACATAGTGACTGTGAAAAATATGTACAATGCAATAACTAAAATACAGAGTATAAATAAACAATGGGAAATGTTAAGGGACTCGATTCATCAAACTAGCAAAGAAATATTACCGGAGAGAAGTCAAATAGCTAAGAAAAAATGAATGAATGAAGAAATCTTAATGCTTGTGGACAAAAGAAAACAGAGTAAAAATGATAAACAAGAATACACTAAGATAAATAAAGAAATAAATGATAAATGTTGGAAGGCAAAAGAAAGTTGGTTAAATGAGCAGTGCAAAAAAATTGAATTAAATGCCATTAAAGATACAAAAAATATGCACAGACAAATCAGTGAGCTCACGGGAAGAAAAATAAGAATAAATACAGGGTGTTTGAAATCAAAAACAAGAAAGATATTGTTGGAGGAAGATGATATATTGAAGAGGTGTAATGAGTATATAAAAGAATTATATGATGGGGAAAGGAAAGAATTAGCAGAAGAAAGTAACTTAGAAGGTCCACCTATTCTAAAAGAAGAAGTCGTTAACGCTATGAAATATATGAAGAAAGGAAAAACAGCTGGACCAGATGAAATCACAATAGAAGAATTAGAAGTATTGGGAGAATTTGGAGTAGATAAATTAACCAAAATGTTGAATGATATTTACAGCAGTGAATATCTACCCAGTGATATGCTAAAATCTGTATTTATAGCTATAACAACAAGACCAGGAGCAATTGATTGTGAAGATTTTCGCACAATTAACCTTATAAACCATATCACTAAGCTTCTACTCAGAATCATAATGAGAAGAACAAGAAAGAAAATAAAAATGGAAATTAGTGAAGAACAGTATGGATTTGTGGAGGGAAAAGTCACAAACAATGCAATATATACATCACGGACACTAATAGAAAGGTCAATAGAGAAACAGTAAGACATATATTTATGCTTCATAGATTATACTAAGGCATTTGATAAAGTAAAACATGATGAGCTGATTAAAATGTTGGAACATATCAACATTGATGGGAAAGATTGAAGAATAATAAAGAATATTTACTGGAACCAAGTAGCAGCAATTAAAATTGGAAATAAAGAGGGTAGTTACGAACACATAAAGCTAGGAGTACGACAGGAATGTGTCTTGTCACCAGATCTCTTCTCCCTATAAAGCGAAGTAATAATGAGAGAGATCAAAGAGATGCCAGGAATACTAGTTGGAGGTTATAATATAAATAATATACGCTATGCAGATGACACAGTATTGGTGGCAGATAAATCAACAGATCTACAACAATTGTTGGATACTGTAGTAACAGAGAGTGCAAAGAAAGGACTCTACTTGAATATCAAGAAAACAGTAACAATGGTGATATCAAAGAAAATGGTGACACCAGAATGTGACATAGAAATAGAAGGAAAAATTCTTAACCAAGTGGATAATTTTAGATACCTAGGGACATTTATAACATCAGATGGAAGATGTACAACATAGATTAAGAGCAGAATAGGGCAGGCAAAGGCCGCATTTCAGAAAATGAAGAGTATCTTGTGCAATAGGTCACTATCACTGAATGTAAGAAAGAGAGTGATGAAATGCTATATAGAACCAGTTTTGCTGTATGTCAGTGAATCTTGGAATGTAAATGAACAAATTAAGAAGAAATTAGAAGCAACAGAGATGTGGTTCCTGAGACGAATGTTGAGAATTCCTTGGACTGCCAGAGTAACTAACGACGACTGCCTGAAACAGGCTAAAGAAACTAGAACACTATATACAACAATAAGAAAGAGACAAACAGCTTTCTTTGGTCATGTAATGAGAAGAGAGGCATTGGAGAACATCGTAACAACTGGAAAGATTGAGGGGAAGAGAGGCAGAGGCAGACCAAGAGAAATGATGCTGGATGGATTGAGACGGTGGCACGGAGGAATATCAGCAGCAGAGTTGATCCAGAAAACCAAAGACCGAGATCTGTGGAGAGCCATGAACGCCTACGCCAGCTGGCAGGGCACTTGATGATGATGATCCATATTGGAACATACAACCACTGTTATTCTTTCTTTTGATTTTTCCCTTCATGACACTTTTCATTTTTGAAAGAAAATGTTTTATCAGGTAGCAATCTCCAAAATAATCCAGTTTCATCTGCATTAAATACATCCGCAGAATTTTATTTAGCTAAAGCAGGTCTGAGAACGTCTTCTATCCATGAGTGAGTCGTTGCTTCGTCGACTGACTGTTTCTCTCCACACACATTCTTGTAAGTGATGCAGTGTCGTTTTTTGAAACGATCAAACCAGCCAGCACTACAATTCCAGTCTGTCTGACCTCCAAGACGTGCAAATTCTTCTGCTTTTTCAATAGGTAAAGGCCCATTTACTGGTACATTTGCCGATCTAATCTCAGTGAACCATTTTAAAAGGGCAACATCAACAAAATCGCACGCAGCAGTTCATCTAGCTCTCTGCCTAACTGTCGATTTGACTTTCGAAAAACAATTGTTTGTAGTGGTCTTTATGCTTTAAAATGCCGGAAAGTGTCGATGTTGGAATACCAAATTCTCTAGCTATATCCTCTTTCTTCTTCCCACTATGTTCAACCTCTTCTAACAGTCAATCTTTCTTGTTAAAATCAAAGTTTTAAGCTTTCGTCCACTAGCAGCCATTGTTCACATGTAGCAACATATTATGTGCGAGATTGTTCTCCTGGGTGACTAAAAATACACATTCTTCAGCGAATTTTTTTTTTTTTATGTTCGACTAGTCCGAAAATTCGAGTTAATTAACCGAATTCGACTTATCAGGAATTTTTATACAAAGATAAAGAATTATCTTGGCCGGGACGAAGCCAATATCGTTGAATTAAGCGAAATTCTAGTTATCCGAGTTCGACTTCAGTTGACTCTACTGTAACAGCAAGTAACTCATGCACCCAAGAACAGTAAGCACATCATCAACTCTTACCTTCACTACTTGGGAGCATTCGTCCTCTGACTCTCACCTCGACCTCTTCCACAACAAAGTTAATGTAGAAGCTTGAGGGTGCCTTTACGACCATTTGAATTCTCCACACATCTAACATAAAATAAGCATTAACATTACTAGCAAACACTCAAAACTCTTATACGGAAACACGAAGTTAGACAAATTCACGATTAGCACAGCATAATTTAATATAGACAAGATTTCAGTCACGAAATTAGAGTCATACAAGAGAGAACGTATTAGTGAAAACAAACAGCAAACACTACATTGGAACATAACATTAGAGACAAGTATTTCAAGCGTTACATAATATTTTAGCGTGTAGAGACACAGATCAGTTGTTGAGACTAGACTTGTAATTGTTGAGTAACAGAATGTTCTTTATCTTCTTCCTCCTCCTCTTCCTCCCCCTTTTCTTTATCATCCTCCTCTTCCTCTTATTCCTCCTCCTCACCTCTTCTTCTTCTTACTCTTAACTCTCCTCTTCTTCTTCTTTCTCTTCATACTCTTTTTTCTCCTTACTTACAGTTCTCTCCGTCTTAATCATTGTCATAATCCTCTTCATCTTCTTCTTGTATTCCTCTTCTATCAAACTTATGAAATTTAAGGAAACTGCTGGTTAGAATTGTAGCCCGGCAGAATCTATTAAAACTAAAATAAAAACCCATTCTAAATTACTGCATAAATTATTTAGCAGTGCCTGGAAGACTGAAGCAGTGCCAATAGACTGGAGACAAGGATGTCTGGTGAAGATGCCAAACTGGAAAAGAAAGAGGACCTACCGGAGTGAAAAAATTATAGAAGAATAACGTTAATAACAATTCCTGCAAACAGATTTAGTAGAATCATGTTTAACACATTAAGTAAATGTAGTGACAAACAACTAAGGGGTGGACAGAAGGTAAACATGTTCAAACAGTTCATACAAGAAGTGACATTTCGCACAATAACAGAACGATGATCAGCACATTATATTACATTACTTCGCTTTGAAAAGGTCGCTGGCAGCATGGGCATGAGATTCCTTTGGAAACTGATGAAGGACTTTGGGTACCTACACAAATTTAGTCATTTAATGGGGGTAACAAATAAAGTCCCGACATACTCGTGGAAAACTAACACAGGCATTCGAAATAAAAACAGCAATACGACGGGGTTGAGTTTGGCCACTGTTAATATTCTGACTGTCACCGTCTGTAGGCTGGATTATGAAGACAACAGTAACCATTGCCAGAGATAGAATTCAGTGGGCTAGGTGAATGATACATCAATTTAGCTAGCAATGTAGGCAAAGATGGGGGGGGGGGGGAACAGATGGACAAAATAAAATAAGTATGCGTAAGGCGTTCATAGCATTTGAAAACTTGAGGAAGTAAAAGGAAATTAAACCTAATATCTAATGTAGGATATTTATAACTTGCATCAGTTCAGTACGGCTATATGGATTAGAAACACGGACATTGACTATATTATCTACAAATAAACTACCACCTTTCGTTAACCAGTAACTATGAAGCACAGAAAGACTATATAGAATGATACAATCACTAATTCAGAGTTTTTAAAGAGAACTAAACAGTTTGTTGCGACACAAAAGGTGAGTGAAAGATGCTGGTGCTGGATATGGTACACACTGTGAAAACTTGATAATTGTCACAAAGTAAATGATGACAGAGTGACAGATGGAGTGGCTATGGTTGTGTCTAGGGTATGTTCTTGTAAATGTGATGGTGAACAACTGGTTAACCACGATGCATCAAAATCAACACCAGACTGCGCACACAATACTTTAATTTGAACATCTGGATACAACATTATTCCGCAGGAACGTTCATTATATATATATATATATATATATATATATATATATATATATATATATATATATATATATATATATATATATTGCATAGTCACAGGTACAGTACACGTCATCCCAAACACTCACGCTGCTGCCAATTAGGCTCAGTCTTGAATCCTTCGCCTCCGAATTACTTCCACTGAACACACATTACGGAATCCACTTAACTCCCTCACTATTCGAATACTACGACAGCTGACCCACACTGGTCGAGTCTCCCCACTCGACTCCTCGAACACCCGAACCTCAGTCGGTCTCTACCTCCACTGTCCAACAAAATCACAACTCGGACCCCCGACCTCTCCTGTCGGTTCCCAACTTCAACTCTCCCCTCGTCACTGTTTGTCCCTGTCTTTTAAACCATTCTATCCCTCACAATGCTCCCCACACCACATACAAACACTATCTCATCGCTCCCTGTCTGCCCCTTCTTGCAGCCCCTCTGCCTTACACCCTTCCCCGTGTATCTCCTTATATTTTCTTTCCGGTGAATGCCCTTTCACCTCGTGAACTGTTTATATTGTACGGCCACTCACCTTAATGCCAATGAACCCAGGCATATGTCAATAATAATATAATTAGAAAGTTCTTCTACTAGAACGGACAGAGCAAACAAAATATGGGACCTGAAACACACAGGGAAGAGAAATGGAGACACAGACGAATAACAAAGGGAGCGCATAGACGGAACTGCAGGAGATAGCAACATATAGAATGGCTTGGCTTGTGATGGTTGATGGCTAGGCTCCCATGGGAGATCAAGAGCAGATGAACCGATGAGCCATCTCCGGTACAAATAAGACCCACCTTGTTTTAGCCTTTTTACACGACCTGTGTCTCAGTCTCAATCGCTTAGATTGCTTTCTGTCTTAAATGAGCAAATTCCCCAACTCTGTCGAACATTTCCTGGCACAGGCAAATCTACCACTATCTAGATCTATACTTTAATCAAGTACTGTAAACTAACGCTGATAAAGAGATATGAATATGTTAATATGGGAAAGCATACTTTGGGATATTGTAGTCGTTGGACAGCTGAGAAAGAAAATAGTCATATGATTTTACTAATAAATATTACATGCTACAGCTGTATGTGCTACTTGCAAAAGAAAGGTCAAATGCTAAGAACATAACAAAATGACCAGAAAATCACGTGTCTGTAATCCACAGGGTCAACGAATTAGACAGAGACCTAATACACACGGAGGAGAGAATTAGAGGCAGCGATTAATAGCATGGAGAAGGCATGGAGGGAAAAGGGGGGGGGGGAGCTGAAAGAGACAGGGAAAAAAAGAACGGATTGGAGAGAGTTGGTAGAGGGCCTATGCTCGAATTAGAGATAAAAGGCAGAACATAGAAGAAATGCCAAACACAACTCAAGTGTGTACGTCAGTTTTAAATAAAACGTGGACACCTTGTACAAACCTTATGGCGTATTGGGCATATTGTGGTAGCCGCATATTTGTGTCGACTTTCTCCCTGGCCTAGGAGGTTAACGTCTTTCTACGTAATCTCGTATATTCTCGTGAGCAACGTAACCTGCGCGAGAATCGGTAGTTGTTCTCGCCGCGTTGGTAACTTACAGGGTATGTGAGCCGGCCGCTCAGAAAGCAATGGCAAACTACTGGGCGTAATCTTGTCTAGTACATCAGCAGCAGCTGAAAAATGCTGATGTTGACTGCAACTTCCTGTAAGGGATATGCACACACAAAAGAGTGGACAAGCCAGCACTGGATGGGTGATCTGATCAATAGCAGGCCAGTCGCGCTGACTTCCCAGGATATTTCCTAGCTTAGGTTGTGTCATCCAGGGAGGCCAGGTCGATTAAAGAAATTATTCAAAGCAATGTTTGCTCGTAGTGAATTTTAATAACGAAGACATAAACAATAGATTGCACGATTTACTGCCTGGCATATTTCATTGCATCTCGTCAGGTACATACTGCAGAATTCACACAGCATAAAGTAAAATAACTAAATAAATCTTTCAAGCTGAAATATACACATGTTCGCACAGTAATGTCAATTGTCTACCACGGTAATTTTAAACTGACTAATATGTCTTTTTGTTTGCACAAAATTGGCTTGTGTAGCTTGATCATTATCGCTTTTGCAAACTTTAACAAGCGAGTATTTTGTGTGTTAAACAACAAGTGAAAGGCCCTGTCTCTATCAATCACATGACCGCTTTCCGGCATATCCCTAGCAATTGATGAAGCGGGAAACTTCCGTTATGTCGGCCCCACTAGGCTCCCATCGCCTGTGTGTAGTATCTTGTCGATCCACTGAGGTATGTGTTCAGCAACTCTTTTATTCAACTACCACTCTGTTCTGCCGATGTAGGTCGACTGGCACCTACATGTGAATTGGTAAATGCAATTGTTTTTGGCGTACAGAGGAACTTGCAATTACGCCTCAATGGGGATTTGAACAGATGAGCATCACAGCGGCTGGTACGCTTGCTAGCAAATGGACTACTGTTGCTCCCTGGCACACAATGTTAATAACATTAAAGGAGTCGTGTCTTACCGCAGAGATATTTAGCCTCGTTGGCAAACAGTGGTTCAGTCACCACCACCCACGTGTTGGCCATGATGTTGACTCTCGACTTGGGGTTGTACACCGGCATCATGGCGGGACTAGAGGAGACAGATGATGTCATGATAGGATTTAAACATTCAAACAAAAGTGTGGATTTCGTGTGTGATCATCATCTGTGTGGCTAAACCAAGAGATGAATTCTTTAATAGCCCAAACCTCTGTTGTCGTGATTAAATGATATCTTAATGCTGAAGTCATAACATAACTAAAAGTTACTTGCATGTCTTTTACAGGACTTTCCAATCAACCCAGCCATTTACTGGCTATTTGTTATTTACTACTCAATGTTAGTTCAGTAGTTTGCTATTGCCTAATCCACTGCATAAACTAACTGCATGGTGTTATTCTGAGTTGTGCAGCGCAGGAGAGATGAGGAAACTGGCTGGCAAGAGCTGCCTTGTCGCATGCGAACACTGAGCAATTCCTCGGCCGTTACACGATGTCTGGACCATTATAATGAAAAGACAGTTTGATTTTTTAAAATATTGTAAGGTTTACCAATTATCGTTTTTATTATTGCCATACATGGGCATTTCGTTATTAAGCCACACAGTAGAATATATAACAAAATTATAGAACAATATCACGGACCCTTAACTGAGTTATTCGGAATTTGGCTTCAGAAGAGGAATGGGTTGTATAGTTGACTTTTAAAACTTGAGACAACTGAAAATAAAGACAACTGATTATAATGAAAAACTAAATATACTATTTGTCAACCAGAAACATTCTATGAGAAACTTAAGAAGATTACGGAATAAAATGGACAAGTGTTATGCAATGATCAAGAATTACATTAAAAGTGTCAGTATGGCAACAAGAAAAGCTGGACTCACAGATACATACGAAACAACAACAATTGCACTTCGGGGCTGTGTGCTCTCAACTCTTCTTTCAGCGTATGTGTGCCCGAAGAAGCATAGCGTGAAAAAGTCATCCTTGCCCATTTAGAACCTGATTACAACGTATATTAGTTGACGTCATTTAGCCAGCTATTGTTTGCAGATGACCAGAGCTTGATTGATGAAACACGACAATAAACCCGCACAACTCAGAATAACGTCATTAGTTCACATTCAACAACATGGAGCATGAAAATCAATACGTACAAGACTGTAACAAAGACAATCAGCACGTCCTCATACCAACTAAATATACATATAAAAAGCATCACAGTAAAACAAGCCTCAGAGTGCAAATATTTAGGCTGTACGTTTTCTAGACGACGAAAGATTCGACTGTGAGATGGAAACAAGATGCCAAATGGCAAATCCAATGAGTTATCAGCTGCCACTTGTGCTAAAAAATCCGAACATTACGATGGAAACTAAGCAAAAATTGAAAACCTTGATTTTTCCTCCCACACATTGTTATCAATGTCAGCATCACACACGAGACAAATCGTAACATGTAAGGGTAAGCTGTTTGGATCTCACGGGGAGATAGAATGCTAAACGACGCTAATAGAAACATGCTAGGTGTAACAGCATGCCTCGATTCTTCATCAAAAAACACATGAAGGGGTTTGGATATCTTATGAGAACGAAACCCGGTCAACCATGGATAAGAACAAATAACCAAAACGATCTTCATGTGGAGCCAGAGAAAGACAAAGAAGGTCACGGATAGACAACAACAAGAGTACTCTAACAGGCACGGATGCGACGCAACCAAAGCAACATAACTGGTCTTAGAATATAAGTTCTCATACCAGTACACTTAACGGAAAGTGTGGCATAGGACATCAGACACTATCCACGTGGGGGATAAATAAATAAATGTTTTGCATATCCTTTACAGGACATCGCTGTCAACATCAGCATCTTTCAGCTGTATGTTGATTTCTTGGCAAGATTACGCTCAGTAGTTTGCCATTGCTTTCTGAGCGGCCGGCTCACATACCCCGTAAGTTACCGATGCGATTCGAACCACTTCTGATTCTCACCGTCATCACGTTACCTACGAGAGCATACGAGATTGCGGAGAAAAGTCGCTAACCTATAAGCTAGGAAGCCGGCACGTGGGGGATAGGCAATTCATATTGCCTTTCTGTTGCTCGGTTATCACAACTCTACAATAAATTATATAAACTGCCTTTTGGTGCAGTACCTCCATTTAAATTACTGAGGTTGATAGTGAACTTACGTTGGTAACACTGGGTTAGGATTAGCGCCTAAGTCCTCAACCGACAACTGGTGGTAACGGTCGGCAGGAGTGAGTGGGTTGTATCTGTCATAGCCTTCATCATTGGGTATGGTGTTCCTCTTCCACATGGCTGGTGAAGTGTAGGGCGACACAAACTCCAGCGATTCGTCTGCAGTACTTTCAATCACTCGCGCCTCTAGGCCTGGACTAGCCATGTACCTGACAGCGACAGAAGGACACAGCAAGCAACAGTAGTAATAGTGGACTGATCATAAAGAGCACAATGCTAAGGATTTTACCCTAATAAGTAGCTAACTAAACTGCGTCATTTAGACTTATCATGCTGTTGTTGTTTTGAGTCATCATGCTGCTGTTACTTACTTATGATGTTGCTGTTGCTGTTATTTACTCATTATGGTGTTATTATTAATAAATCATGTTGTTACTTTTAACTCATGATTATGTTGTGATTGACTCATCATGTTTTCATTATTGGATCGCCATGTTGCTGCCATTCTTGACTTTTCTTGTTCTTGTTGCTGTTCTTATTGACTCACCGCACATCATAGTGTTGTTGTTGTTGTTGTTGTTGTTGTTGTTGTTGTTGTTGTTGTTGTTACATTGTGTTGATGTTATTGAATAATCATTTTGTTGTTATTAATGTCTCAAAAGTATGTTGTTTTTTGTGATTAATTCTGCTTTTGTTAGTTTTAACGCATTATATTATTGTTGTAGTTGTTATTGACTTATCATGTTGTTATTATTGTTGACTAATGATGTTGCTAATGAGGACACATTGTATTGTTTAATTGTTTGTGACTGATCATGTTCTTGTTACTGACTCATAATGTTGTAATTATTGGCTCATTGTATTGTTTTTACTTATTTACATCATTGTTGGCTTATGATAATGTTATTATTGACACGAGGTTGTTGGAAGCTTATCAAGTTGTTATTGAAATAAGCCTCGGCCTTGTGGCATGGTGGAGACAGAAACACGGAGCTGATCCACGACTCTGGTGATCAAGTGAGATAGCAGAACATGATCGCCCACGCTTACCGGCATGGCACATGATGGATGGATGGATGGATTTATTACGTAATCGTCAGTTTATCATCACTGAACATCCGATCATTCAGTATACGTGCTCCGATCCCATCCTCACGATCTCCATCTACGTGTATCTGTCGACGACACCAGTTCTGTGCCGGTTCCCATTTGGCCCCCTGCACAGCTCTGTTGCCTGGCTTTTGGCTTGGTGTTTTTGCAATCTGATCAAGGTTGCAGATCTGCAACCGTCTCTAGATTAGTTTAATCGCTCTGCCACTCTGATATATTTCAATGTATCAGCGCGGTCCATTGTTCGTGCGCATTCCACAGCAGCCTGTCTCGTAAGACTATCGACTTGCTCATGTCCTCTTACACCCGCGTGGCCTGGCACATAAATAAATATGATGTTTATCAGAATTGACATCCTCAGAGAATCCACCCGCTGCTTCGAGCCAAGACCATCTCGGTCTTCCTTTTATTTGTGACTCATCATTGTCTTATTGTTTACACATCATGTTGATATTGCTGTTACTTATCACCTTGTGGTTTTTGACTTATTATGTTGTTGATTCACCTTAGTTTTTTGTTAACTCATCATGCCGTTGTTGTCTCATCATGTCGTCCGTGTCGACTCATCATGTTTTCGTTAACTCACCATCTTGTTATTGTTATCTCGTCATGTTGTTCTTGTTGTTGGCTTATCGTGTTGTTTTTGTTGTTGTTGACTCACTATGTTTTTGTTGTCTCATCATTCAGCCGTCGATTCATCGTGTTGTTGTTACCCATAATTTTTGTGTGTGTTTTAAGCAGTGATGTTGTTATTGACTCGTCATGTTGTTGTTGATGCTATCAGTCTTGTTATACTGAACTAGTTTTAAAACATGGGTACGATTCCTAGACAGTTAGTAAGCAAGCAATGAATGAAATGCAACCCACATAACTGATTTTATAGAAGAGTGTTGGAAATATACAATATTTCAGTGAGTAATCTAAGTGTTTAAATAGGTGTTAAGTCACAAGAACAACTTAACACAAAGATCTGAAAGGATAGGACACACGAACAACTTGTCAAAAATATCTTAAAGAGCTTAAGACACAATGAAAATTTGTCACAGACATCTGACGGAACTTAAGACACAATTACATTTATTACAAACATCTGACAGAAGTTAAGACACAAGGACGATTTATTTGGCAAACATCTGATGGAAGTGAAGACACAAGGACAATGTGTCACAGACATCGGATAGAAGTTAAGAGACAAGGACGATTCGTCACAAACATCTGGACTAGGGTCAGACACAACGCGTACTCATTTCACTCATCAGAAAGAGGTTAAGATAAAAGAGCAGCTTATAGCAAACATCTGTAAGAGGTTATGACACAAGGGAATGTATCATTCTTCTTCTTCTTCTTCTTCAGCGTTCCGAGCCATTGAGGTTCTTTGCTGCAGATACAATCCGTCTCCATTCGTCTCTCTGGTGGACCTTCTCTTGCCAGTCGTTGATTCCAAATGCTTGTAGGTCTGTTCATGTATTATCTCTCCACCGCCTTCTTGGTCTACCTCGGGGTCTACGGTCATTTATTTCCAGAGTGTAAGCGAGTTTTGTTTCCCTATTATCTTCCATTCTTTCTATATGCCCCAGCCATTGTAGTCTATTAGCCTTCATAATACCAGTGATTAGCCGGGACTTAAACAGATCATAAATGTCTTTGTTATTTCTTCTTTTCCACTCTCCACTTTGGTATCCCTAATGGGTCCAAAGATGCGACTTAATTTTGTTCTCAAAGGTTTGTAACAAGGCTTCGTCTCCTTTCGTTGTACTCCAGGTTTCAGAGCCATACAGCACAACTGGTCTGATCAGTGTTTTGTATATTGTGATTTTGGTGTTACGAGATAGCGCCTTTGATTTTAGTAGATGTTGTAGTGCATAGTATATCTTATTTCCAGAGTTGATTCTAGTTTGTATTTCTTCCCTTATGATGTTGGAGCAGTTGAAGATTGTACCCAGGTATTTGTATGTTTCCGTTCTTTTAATGGTCATATTATCTATTTGTATGTGGCCAGAGTTTTTAGCCATTCCGTCTCTTGAAATTACCATATATTCTGTCTTATCTTGGTTGATAACCAGCCCCATCTGTTGGGCTTTTTCCATTAAGTGAGTCAATATTTCCAATGTCTTTTGTTCACTTTGCCCTATAATATCTATATCATCTGCATAACCAATGTATCATACCAATATGAAAAAGGCAGTCAACATGTTTGGAACCATTATAAGATAAAAGTAAAGGCACTCCTATAGCAGATGTTGTTACGTCAAATGGTGTGCCTTTATATATTCTAGGCATCGGTTTATGAAATAGGTTGGCCAATTCGCTTCCCCGTCACCTTTCCTTTCCAAACAAACCCCACTGAAAATTATCCGTTACACAATTTCTATGAAGCTGGATGGATCCCAGAGCCGTACTGGTCAGGAAAACAATCACCTTGCACTTTGTGAGAATTGAAACCGGACTAGTCTGGCAAACAAGAAGAACAAACCATTACGCCAACGGGGTTCTTGTTATAAACAAAGGCAAGTACCGTAGCAGAAACTTGCGGTGGGTATGTACAGTGTTAGGACAAGGATATTTAGTTGGCCTGAGTGCATGGACGTATCATCCAGCAGTCTTTCCCTCCGGCAGCCAACGTCCAGAGCATCGAACATCGACCCCTCTTCTTACCATCCTCATGCTATTGTCAGCGTAACCCCTTACCATTATTCGCACACACCAGCTATGCTCTTATTACAACTGGGGAGATTTTTACGGGAAAAGAAATAGAAATGAACAGCGAGCCAAGATTCTTGACAAAATGTCATCTGTGCATGAAAACAAATCAGCACATTGAAGTATAAGTTTGGCTCTTGCACATAAGGCATGGAGAAGTACGATTCCCCTACGGCAGTTGGCAAAACACTTAATGATGATAATGATGACGATGAACAATTAGAAAAGAAGATTGCGTACTTTGATATTTTAATCTTACCAATTAGGATGGACATCGGTCAAGGCAACGTTACTGTGCTCGCTGATGTAACGAATAGTTTTATTATGGCCAGGTTTAAGCTTTCCGAAACGTTCGGTTGGCACCATACGATAAACGTTGCCCATGAGGAAGAAGAAGCGAACTCCATCCTTCGGTTTCTCTACCCCTTCTGGATAAGGGTGTACATTCGGTTCTATCAGTTGTGGCTGATGGAAGATGCATTTGTGAAATGTCAACACCAACCCATGATGAAATTATTAGTTCAATCCATCCATCCATCCATCCATCCATCCATCCACCCATCTATCCATCCATTCGTCCATCCGTCCGTCTGTCTGTCTGTCTGTCTGCCTGTTTTTAAATTTTCTTTCCGTCTGTAGATCCGAGTGTCGATCTATCTGTATATCTATCCGTGTGCCCTTCCATCCACCAACTATCTGTCTTCTACTTATCCGTGTATTGTCAGTGTGATAGCAAATGGTCTTTAGCAAAATCGCTTATAATAATAATAACACTGAACACCAGTATGTCTCGAGCTCTGAAGGTCCAGGATTCGTTTTCCGTCGGCGTCATTCAGGCCGTGAGTGCAGTTTTGTCCGAGATCCATGGGAAACATGGCTGGAGCTACCGATTACTATGCTGCGTGTACGAACCTCTCGGCAGGCGTTTTGCATAGAGAGATCTAGGAACATGGGATGACACACGGTGCAATGTAGTCGATCCTCTCACTCTTAAACTGTTTATGTTTTTATTGGTGTAATCAACTGTGCGATACAACCTTGTGCTATAACAACACCGACCACTGGTGCATATAGCCACCTTTAGTAAATAAGCTCATGTTATAACAACATCTAAAAGCGGTGGCTAGCGCGCTTCCTGACGACACGGTAGTCATGTGTTTGAATCCCAACTGACCTGGGCCCCAGGTCGACACCGCCTATAAAGCTCTATGAAATGTTCTGGGAAGTAAAGGCGTACCCGTGACATTGATCACATCACCCATCAGGTGCCGATTGGACTTAAGATGTGGGCCTAGCACCAGATACCCAACTCCTCTCAAGACGTGGCGAAGGGTTCTTTAATTTGTTACTTGTAATAACACTGAACCATGATGGGTGTACTCACCTTTCACAATAAGCCTATGTTATAATAACACTAAACCCTGATGGATGTAGTCACCTTTCAACATAAGCCTATGTTATAATAACACTGAACCCTGATGGATGTAGTCACCTTTCAAAATAAGACTGTTATAATAAAACTGAACCATGATGGGTGTAGTCACCTTTCACAATAAGCCTATGTTATAATAACACTGAACCCTGATGGATGTAGTCACCTTTCAACATAAGCCTATGTTATAATAACACTGAACCCTGATGGGTGTAGTCACCTTTCACAATAGGCCTATGTTATAATAACACTGAATCATGATGGATGCAGTCACCTTTCAAGATAAGCCTATGTTATAATAACACTGAACCCTGATGGATGTAATCACCTTTCTAAATAAGCCTCTGTTATAATAACAATGAACCCTGCTGCTGATTGTACTCACCTTTCACAATAAGCCTATGTTATAATAACACTGAACCCTGATGGGTGTAATCACCTTTCTAAATAAGCCTGTGTTATAATAACACTGAACCCTGCTCATTGTACTCACCTGTCACAATAAATCTATGTTATAATAACAATGAACCCTGCTGATTGTACTCACCTGTCACAATAAACCTATGTTATAATAACAATGAACCCTGCTGATTGTACTCACCTGTCACAATAAGCCTGTGTTATAATAACACTGAACCCTGCTGATTGTACTCACCTGTCACAATAAACCTATGTTATAATAACAATGAACCCTGCTGATTGTACTCTCCTTTCACAATAAGCCTATGTTATAATAACAATAAACACGGATGCGTACAGTCACATGATATTGGTGTCAGCTGCAGTTTGAAAATGGGAAAAGACAGTCAACTAAGGTCCTACCACATAATACACAAGTTGTCTGGTCCTTTAGTTTATGACATCTCTGAGGCAGACAACTCTTTAAAAATGTCGCTGAAAAGGCGACAGTGTCGACTTCATTGCACCGGGTTTTTATCCCATATGGCTCAATCTATTTCCGCAGTGAACTGCCGAAAGCGTCGCACAAAGCACGAACTCCGTAGCTTCAGCGACGACCCAAGGAGTCTCCGAAAAAAAGCACTCGTGAACCGAAGGACACGACCCGGAATCGAACCCACAACCTTCGGAGTCAGACGGCTTGACCACTTCGCACGGAGACTCCCAGACAACTCTGAGGCTGACAACCCTGATTCTTACAACTCTGAAGCCGACAACTCTGAGATAGAATTTCCAGTTACTCTATGAGTGATTGTTGCCGAAGCGTTAATGTAGTTGATAGAGAGTTACGATGATAATGTCATGGGCGTGTTCGGACGAGGGTTCGACCCCTGCCGTCGTCGTTGGTTATCTAAGGAAAAGACTGACCACCAGTGCCTGCCTACGTTCAGGCCTACACAATGCGATGCCCCTGCCACAACACGTACCCATTGCATGCTCCAGCTTCCGGGCATGAATTATGTGAAATCCTATCTTCACTTTAACCTGTCTTTGATCATAGTCTATGTTAAGAAATAAATAACAACATAGAATAAGATATATTGTATTACCTGTGAAAAGTAGATCTCCCAACCAGAGGAGGGTAAGGTCCTGACTCCATTATTGGTCAGCATGATTTCAGACTGATACAACTTTTGGTTGAAGTAGCTGTTCTCCAGCAAGCTGAAGTTGAGTCGGATGTTTCGCGAGAAGTAATCAAGATCATCCTGGGACAAGGCTGAAACAATGAAATCTCCTGGATAATAACATAAATTACTTGTCCTCGGAGATATATTACACGTTTCTAGTGAGGCTCGAGTAATGTCTCAAGTAGACAGTTACGCGTATCTCTTAATAGGAATCAGTATGTGTTATAGTTTAGAAATTAGATAATTTAAGAGCATACTTTTGACCGACAGTTTTTTTTTTTTTTTGGTATTCTCCACTGTATCTTAGTTGTAAAAATGTAAGTTGCATATCTTTTAAGGTCGTCGCCCTCAACCCTGGCATTGTTTAGCTGTTTGTGATTTGTTGATAAGTATACTTTCAGTAGTTTACCATTGCTTTTTGAACGAACAGCACTCATATCATTTTATGAAAATTAACGTAAAGCTGTCTGCTGTCAAATAGGTTGCAGCTGTGATTCGAACGTGGCATGCAGGATTACGAATTGCATCCGTAACCCGTTCGCCACGGAACGTCTTATTTCAACGTTCACCTTAAAGACCACATGTTTGTCAAACTGGAAATTATTCACGTTAAACTCGAAGACAGGGACAAATGTATTAGACACTGGAAAACCATCACTTTGTTTAAGGGTTGATTAGCAGACCAAATGGCCAATTTATTTTCAGGAGATTTATTTTCTACCTCAAGAAAGAATCATTTACGACAATAATTCTTATTGTGTTTATAACCAGTTTTCCACAAGACATGCAGTGTCCTGTAATTTTAAGAAAGGATCATTTGCGACAATACTTTTTGTTCTGTTTACAGCCAGTTTTCCGCAAGCCATGCACTACCCTGTAACATTGTAAATGACTGTTTGCAACAGGCTGATACCCGGATATACGAATCACCTCGACTAAGCCTTTTCTCGTTTATCAAGGTGCTCGTAGGGTGTGTCTTTTGTTGTTTAGCAAAATGGTAATAGCAGGTTTGACCACACGCCGAGACAACAAAGATATAGTCATACACAGTGTTTAATGGGAATAACCAGCATTCCTACACCGACTAGTATTGACAGAGACAGTGGGTTACAGGAACAATTAGCAGTTTTACTGTGACATCTGCCGAGTGAGACAGTTGGTTACTTGAAAAATCGTCATTTTACTCCGACATTTGCCGAGACAGACAGTGGGTAACGGGAACAATAAGTATTTCTACTGGGATATTTACTGAGACTCATCTCTTCATAGCACACTCGGATTTGCCCAGGCTACCACTGCATCGATTCTAGTTAACTGACCCATCAATAAGTCAACTAATTAATAATCAATAAATCATTTAGCCAGTCAGTCAATTATATTTGCAGTCAGCCATGTTTACATATATTTAATCGTATTTGCTAACTTGTGTCAATGAATCAATAAAACAGGTGCGATAGCCATAATGAAGATTGGCTCCAATGGATGTTCACAGTAGAGGATAATTCCCGCGCACTAACTTCATCGATTACAAGTTCAGAGGTCTGGGTGTGCTGCGTCCTAACTAGCTGGATAATGCTGGCGTCGGGTGTACACAGTATACTCAAGTGAACATTCATGATCTTGTCTAATGGTTCTTGCCGCTAAACACCACACTCCGAGTTACGTTCTTGTGAATTCGGTATGCAAGTCTCACGGCACTGAAATAAGTATATTTTCCGTCGCAATCTCGAGCATGATAAACTGCCTCGGCTTAAATCTTGGTGCTTCTCACTCCAGGCACTGGGTCGGAGTCTGTTGATAATCACATACATAAGAGTCTGATCTCCGAGGAAGTCTAGGTCTGATCTCAGCCAGCTGGTATGTACTGTGACGAAACATAACCTGGTCACATCTTAGCATGCGTCTACGCAGATGTGAACTTCCTGTACCGGGATTGGACACCCGACTGGTTTCTGATTGTGGAGAGGAGGAGGAGTGCTATACAAGACAGTCCCTAAGTAGATGATACCAGGTCGGGACGAGAATCTCTACACCATCCTCACACACACAAGTGCAAGCTCTTTTCGGGCTCAGGCGACCAGAACGTCAGTGCATTGGTCTTATGAGTTAATGTAGTGCTCCATGTGATTCATAAACTGACTTACACAGATGTATTCAGGAATACCACAGTCGCTTGTTTAAAGTGAGAGCAATCGTTATGCGCCGGCTTCCTGGCTTAGAGGTTAGCGACATTTCTCCGTAATCTCGTATACTCTGGTAGGTAACTCGATGACAGTGAGAATCAGCAGTGGTTCGAATCGCATCGGTAACTTACGGGGTATGTGAGCCGGCAGCTCAGAAAGCAATGGCAAACTACTCAGCGTAATCTTGCCAAGATATCAACATACAGCTGAAAGATGCTGGTGTTGACAGCGATGTCCTGTAAAGGACATGGAGAGAAAAAATCACACTCTACCCTATTAGCTACAGTTTACATTGTCATACTGTGCTGCTGTCATTATCTGTCCTGTTTACCTATTGTGTAGCCTCGGTTATCCTGGGATACTGATGTAGTACTGGCCCTGGCCTGCCAATCCATGCCGCCATTACGAGATGCCAAGAGATAGGTGAGGAACCCCAATAAGTTCAAGACAGTCACACAGGCAAGGCATATTCGGAACTTCAAGAACCGTCTGCAGATAGCAGCCAGATATCGTGTGTGTAACGCATGCTTGCATTCTTCATGCATGTTCTGTAACGCCTGCATCAGCTCGTCCAACTCCTGAAGAGACATTGGTGTTGTTGCATGCCTTGCTGCTCTGACAATTTAAAAGACTTAAGTCATTATTGTCAGATTCCATAACAGTTGGACGGCCATTACGGTTGTCGATGTTCATTTCCGCTGAGTTTATGAACTTTTCACGAATATCCAATTGAGTACTTTGTGTATTTGACACATACATTGATGGCGTCATATGTGCTGAGAAGAGAGATATTGGAAAGCATTGTCACGACTAGAAAGATCAGAGACAGAAGTATAACGAGATAAATCGTGTTCGGTAGTCTAATCGTGTGGTGTGGAGGATTACTATCAATAAAATTTATTCAGAATACTAAGCACCAAGATCTGTGGAGAGCCAAGAAAACCTGCGGGTATTACACAGAAAAATTCTCATGACATATGTGGCTCACTGCAGTATACATATATCAGCGGAAACTAATTGCCGATAAATGGCTCCAGAGAGATGTATGGATACATTTCCTGCTTACAAGACATCGTTGTCAACACCAGCATTTTATTGCTATTATTGATCTCTTGGCAAGTTTACTTTCAGTAGTTTTATTGATAAGTTATGCAGCATGAAGTGTTAAAAGCTATTAATCAAAGATTAACATTATACGTATTTCGTAGAAGATGTTTACCAGTATAAATATACACCTATATTACAGACAGAACTTCAATGCGCATACATTCATCGTCATCAAGTACCAAGCCCGCTGGCGTAGGCGTTCATGATTTTCCACAGATTTCAATCTTTGGTTTTTGTTAATCAACTCTGCTGATGATATCCCTCTATGCCACCTTCGCAATCAATCCAGTATCAATTCTCTTGGTCTGCCTCTGCCTCTCTTCCCCTCAGTCTTTCCAGTTGTCACGATGTTCTCAAATCCCTCTCTTCTATTCACATGACTAAATAAAGTTCTTTGCCTATTTCTTATTGCCGTATATACTGTTCTAATATCATTAACTTCTTTCAGGCAGTCGTTGTGAGTTACTCTGGCAGTCCAGGAAATTCGCAACATTCGTCTCAGGAATCACATTTCTGTCGCTTCCAACCTCTTCCTAATTTGTCCATTTACATTCCGAGAGTCACAGCCATACAGCAAACCATGTTATATATAGCTCTTCAGCACTCTCTTTCTTACAATCAATGATAGTGACCTTTTTTGTGCGCTCGCTCGCTTTGAACTCATGTGTAGTCCATACACACTACTTCTAGTAGTTCTGGACTGAATTTTGTGTGTGGATTAGCTTTCCCTATTACCAGTGTCCCTCGCCATTAGGCGAACCTACTCCCACTTCAGAGGTAAGATAGTGACTTGTTGCTTAAGATATTCTTCATTTTCTTCAATGCAGCCTTTGCTTGCCCTATTCTGCTATTAATCTATGTTGTGCATCTTCCATCTGATGTTATAAACGCCCCTAGATATTTAAAACTAACCACTTGGTGAAGAATGTGCATACATTATGAAATACTATAACATAGGTTGAAAAACAATATATTCTTTCTTTGAATCCTTGGGGAAATATTTGCTAGATAAATACTGTGCAGACTTCATGTCCTAGGACAGTGGTTCTCAACCTTTTTTGGCGAATACCCCCCCCCCCTCCTTTACCATATGTTCAGAACGTCACCCCCCCCCTTTTTTTTCAAATTCCTTCCCTATAAATTCCCCCTCTCCCCCACCCTTACAAAGTATACATACAAATGGAAGCTAAATTGAATAACACATACTTGAACAAGTCTAGACATCTACACAAAACGTGATTTGCGGGTCTCCATCCATCACGTGCCATGCCGATAAGCGTGGGCGGTCATGTTCTGCCATCTCACTCGCTCACCAGAGTCGTGGATCAGCTCCGTGTTTCTGTCTCGACCATGCCGCAAGGCCAAGCCATCCAGGCACTTGCTTCTAGGTCTTCCCCTTGGTCTGTTTGCGGGTCTACTTACGTTATAAAACGAATTTCATTAGGGCGAGAAGTACAGAACCGTAAAATTTAGAGGGAAAACCCTAAAATTCCCCCCTCCCCTTCCCGGGGGGGGGGGGGAATTGCCCACCAGTAGAGAACCACTGTCCTAGGAGATCAAGTCTAACCTGAACTAAAATGTGGCTTTCGACCGAAGCGGTCTACCATTAGTGTGTTATTCCCGTTGCGAGTGCAGCAAGAAATATGCCGTGAGTAGAATCAACAACTGTTCATTACTTTCGTCTGTCTCACAAAGGCATTTAATTTGGCCAGTCTGAGGGTCTGATCGAGGCGATAACAAAGATCGGTTACCCGCCAACTCCTCTGTCCGTCGTGGAATCATTTTCCAAAGAGTTTAAGGTCAAGAGTGGAGTTAAGCAAGGTTGTGTACTCTCCCCGACCCGTTTTGGAATACTTTATACTTTTAATTTCTATTGGAATATGTATTTCGCGATCAGGATGGTGGTATATACACCCACTTACGCTCAGATGGTGATTTCTGTAATGTCCAGAGACCAAGACCAAAATTAGGAGGATACTGATGGGAGAGGCGATTTTTGCAGATGATGCTGCAGTTACGACCCACTCTGAGGAAGAATTACAACGCCTACTATTTGTATTCTAAAATGCCGGTTATGAATTTGGCTTAGCAATTAGCAAACAGAAGACACAGATTATAACGCAAGGTGCAAATGGGGTACCATCAATCTTTAATGGTGACGTAGAACGCCGGATAGTTGACCATGTCACATATCTAGGATGGAAGGTCAACAATAACGTATCCCTAGATCAAGAATTCAGCACCAGGATCGACAAGGCAGCAACGACAATGAACAGGTTAACAAAGAGAGACTTGGAGAATAGAAAGCTTACTGCCAAAACACAAGTTCTGGTCTATTAAAACTTGTTCCTTAGTACTCAGCTTTATGGCAGTGAAACCAGGTCAACTTACTCACACCAAAAGAAATGTGTGAACAGTTTTAATATGCGCTGTCTGAGAAGAATTTTGTTTTCGCATATCCTTTACAGGACATTGCAGTCAAAACCATAAATTTTTAGCTTCTGTTGATGTCTTGGCAAGTTTTACGTTCAGTAGTTCGCCATTGCTTTCTGAACGACTGGCTCACATACCTCCTTAAGTAACCAACACGACGCGATCCACTACTGAATCTCGCGCAGCTGCGTTTCGTACGAGAGTATACGGGATTATGAACAACGTTCTTAACGCAATCGCCAGGGAGACCAGCCTGAGAAAAATCAATCAATCAATCAATCAGTGCCATTCCGGAAAGCGTGGGCGGTCTTGACTCGCCATTTCACTCTATCACCAGAGTTGTAGATCAGCTCAGCGTTCGTGTTTCGACCATGCCATGTGGTCAAGCCATCCAGGTATTTACTTCTCGGTCTTCCCCTTCGATCTTGCCAGTTGTCACTAAGTTCTCCAACTCATTTCTTCTCATAACATGTCCAAAAATGTTGACTGTCTACATCTAATTTCTCTAATCAATTTACGATTTTAATTTGTCTCCTGTAGTACTTGGTCGTTGGTTTTTCTGTCTGTCCATGGTATTCTTTGCATTTTCCTCAGAAACCACATTTCTGCAAAGAAGAAGAATCTTTACCCAACCACCATGGTGGACACCAGAGGTCGAGAATTCATGGAGGGAAAAGAGGGCGGCCATAAGGAACTGTAAGAGGGTTAGTTAGTCGCGGTTCCAACTTCACGGCAACGGGTCGTCCCCATATTGCTCCGTTCCTGTGCCAGTGAATATCACAAAATGCTCTTCACAGCCCCACGTGAACAATGGAATAGACAGGAGTGTCGGCAAGCCAACAGCCCGCACAGGTACACTGTGCATAATGCCGCCGCCAGAATGCCAACACAAAAGTCCTCCACGAAAAATACAGTTCATCGTCGATGAAAACAGCAGTCACCAGAAAGACTTCATTGACCGGGGTTTTATCCCATTTGATTCGGTCTCTTTCTGCAGGGCGACCCACCGAATGCGCTGCACAAAGCACAAACTCCATAGCTGCAGCGACGACTAACAGGAGTCTCCTGAATAATGCACACGTGAACCGAAAAGGCAAACCAGTCAATCCAGCAACAGCCGGCCGTCATCTTTCCGAACATGCAGTTCACGCGAAAAACAATCGTGGACAGATGCAAAAGCATTCCACGCGAAATTCACAGCTCACAGTGTCGCGCCACGCACTCACTCAGTAGCAGGGCGACGGAACCATAGCCTCCTTAGTCGCCTCTTACGACGTGCATGGTAGGCAACAGTGTTACTATTCATTGCTCCCCCGTATGGACCCCGGCAACACACGGGTGTAAGAGGGTGCGGAGAGCAACCAATTCAGTTGACACAGAATTGGAAGAGGCTGAAAGGTATAAAAAAGTAAAGGTGCAGGATTTTAAACTCCAGGCAGCTGAGGCAAAGAGGATTAAGTGAGAACAGTTTATCAATGAAGTCGGTGGGGATGTGACATTGGGAAAATTCTGGAGGATGCACCGGCAAATGAAGAGACAGGTGATGCCTGGTACACATGGCACCATTTATGATGATAACAACCGACCTATGGCAACTGACAAGGACAAAAGGGAGGCTCTTCTTGCACGATTTTTAAAACTGACGGATCAGCAAGATAGGGATATTAGAGATAACGTCAGAGAAGCCTTGTCACTGGTCACTAGGAAGGAGGACTGTGAGGTTAAAGTGGAGGACATTAGACGGGTACTGAAGCGGACTAAAGACACAGCTCCAGGTCCGGATGGGGTGAGGTACTCCCATATGAGGAACATAAATGATGGAGATTGGAGAAGATGGCTCTTTGATTCAACCTAAGCATCAATACGGCGGAAATACCCCACGATTGGCTGCATAGCTACCTGGTCCCCCTCCCAAAGCCAGGTAAGGATCACTCCAGACTTAATGGATACCGAATCATAACCCTGCAAAACACGTATGGCAAAGTCCTCGAAAAAATAGTAGCACGCAGGCTCCAGCAACATTTGGAAAGTCGGAATCTGCTTTCCCAAGGACTCGGGAGCTACCGGCCGGGAAAGGAATCCTGGGCCAATGCTGCAACTTTTGCGTTCGATGTCTATGAGGGCTTCCAGGATAAAATGGAGACTGGCGGTAGCTCTTGACCTGGAGGATGCGTATAACAGGGTTAGGTATGATCGGTAATACACACACTGTTGGACATGGATTTTTGCCCTTGCCTTGTTAGATGGGTTGAGGCAGTCCTTTATGGGTTCCTAAACTTCTGACCCCTGTACTATTACACCTGGGTTGCCGCAAGGATCTGCCTTGTCCCCAGTGCTCTTTAATGTCTACACCAGCAAAACCGCAGCTATTGAGACACCAGGTGTGGGTAGAATCTTGACATTTGCAGATGATGTGCTGGTGTACAGACAGGGCAGAGACAGGGCGAGTTTGACGAAATACTTACAGGTGGCGGTAAACAGGGTGGCGGAGTAGTGCAGGGACGCAGGGGCCATTTTAAACTCAGACAAGGCAATCGGTTATGTGGTACTCCTTGGATAACCGGATCGTCAAGGCAGACGTCCCATGTATTTTGTTGAATGGATGTCCTCTTAGACGAGAGAGTAAATTGAAGTACTTGGGTATCACCTTTGACGGGTGTTTGTCTTTTAAGGATCATGTGGAAACAAGATCGCCACGATCATTAGTGACTATAACAATCTCAAGTCAGAGGTGACTCCCCTGAGAGAAGAAAATGTTAAACTAAAACACACCGTTGAGACGTTATAACGCTCATCCACTACTGACCTGGCAGCACACGCAGATAGTCTAGAAGTAACAGAACCAGTCGTAGGCGCGTCAATTACTCAGCCAACCAAAACACATCAGCAAATAGAAAATGTTGCTCAACAGCACTCAACATATCTTATCGAAGTAAAGTCAGCAATAGATTTGAAGCATTACAAGAGCAACTGTCAAACAACAGCCTGGACGACAGAACATTGCCGAGAGAATACGCCCACATTCAAGAAACATCTGATAATCTGCAAGAAGACAGACAACAGCTGGATTGTCATCAATGGCAGAAACAGCGTGCAAGACGTGTCAGAACCCAACATACACTGAAAACACCGGCTGACTTCACCCACATGATAATTGGCGACTCTTTGATTGGGGGAATTTACAGTGACCGCATGTCCTTATTAGACACCGACAAAGCCGCAACATTTCAGCTTCCAGGTGCAGGAGTAGAAAGACTAACAAACAGTATACGTAAACTGGAGGTTAATACAGCCTTCCTTTAAAAAGACAAAGATTCATATAGAAATACACGACACTATGAAAAACTAAAGTATAACAATTTCTCAGTTAAGAACACTACTTGACTTACTACGTTACACTTTCCCAAATTCTACAGTTTTTTCTCCTCCATCATACCACCAAGTTATGGTTCTCAACGTCGATTGGCCGATATAAACAATAATACCCTAGAGACTTTTTGCAATCGGTATCATGTACACTTAATTAACAACACACCCTTCTTCACATCACAGACAGGAGCACCAAAGAAATGATTGTACAGAGACCAAATACACACATCCACATTAGGAAGTAGTCTGCTTGCAAAGAACATTAAATACCCTGAAAGGGCACAAAACCCGACCAACACACACATGCGAAAAACATTGATTTCTGAAGAACCAAAGCCAACCCAGGCCAAACGAATCTCCCCCATTTCACCAGGTAAACGTCTGCTGACATCTGACCCCCGACCTCCTGCCACTCAAGAATCACACATGCTACCAAGAATAAACCAATCTTTCCTTCCTACCCCTATCTTAGCACGGGAAGGAGATAACTACCACAATAGTTTTCCTGTCCTCCCCTGCAAGGAACCTGCGTTGCAAACATCGGCACACACACACGGCAGTGATACCACTTTGACACAGCCCCCTCACGCAACAAATGGGCCACCTAGCAGACAGCAGGAAGTTCCGCATCATTGGAATCCAGAACTGCTACACTTGATGCAATTTAGTCCGGCCGCACTGAATCAAGCTTTTATGATGTCTCCACAGTACAGACCTGTAAGATAGGATATGTATTAAACACTGAGCCCTATACGCAATATACCAGGAAAAGAGCTTCCTCCTTGAACTTTAATTGCTTACTGTTTAGCGTTTTATCTCCCGTGTGGGATACCCAACTTTAAACAGGAACATTGACTTGTATAGTCATTTATTCATTCTTTCGGATAGCAGCTGGTTACATAGCTTGCGAAGTAGTTCGAGCTAATTAATTGTATGTTCATACGCTTTAATTCTTTTTGTTCTGTATTTGCACTATACGTGTTGGTCTCATTAGTTATATCGTTATAATATTGTCCTTTACATATCGATTTATATTACTGGTATTTTGTAAGTTAATGTAATTGTGTATTTTTATGATCTTGTATTTTTACCTAATTTTGACTAATTTACACTTACTTCTTGGGTGAAATGTCTGAGAAGTGGCAACATTGGCTCAATAAATCAGGAATACGTTTTGGACATTTAAACATATGCAACGTATTCAACAAGCTGCCAGAGTTATCTTCTATTCTTAATCAAAATTTTCATGTATTCGGCCTTAGTGAAAATAGACTAAATGAAAACATTTCAGATGAGGACATCTCTATTAAATGGTACAAAGTTTTTAGAAGAGATCCCTGTAGGAAACAAGAGACAGGCATAGTAGCCTATGTTTCTAATCTACTAAGTGTTCACCGTAGGCTAGACTTTGAAACTTGCGAAATAGAATGTATTTGGTTGGAGTTAAAACTTCGAAACCGCACACCCCTGATAATTGGCTACCTCTATCGAAATCCCAGGGCTGGACACGTCTGGTACGAAAACTTCACTACCATGATGGATGTGGTTTTCACTTCCGGGAAGGAAATTATACTACTCAGAGACTTTAACATTGACACCAACAAATCCCATATAATTTGGGGAAATATAATTGCATCATACAACTTCCAACAAATAGTAAAACAAGATACTAGAGTAGCAAACTCATCTTCAACACTTATCACATTTATGTAACTTGCTCGGACAACATCATAGAATACACCGTGCCCAATTGTGCAGTGAGCTATCACTACAAAATATGCTGCACATGGTCTAAAAAAGGAATTAAAACTCCTAAACATAAAAACATAACTGTAAAATATAGAAGCTACACAAATTTCAACCAAAACGCATTTTTACAGGACTTGCTCTGTTCACCTCTAAACAATGTTTATCAACTTCCAGACCCAGATGATGCTCTGGAATCCTGGATGAAGATCTTTATTGATGTGTTTGATAGACATGTGCCAATCAAGGAAGTTCGAGTAAAACATCACGTCAAACCCCATTGGATCACCCTGCAAATTCTTGAAATTATGAGAGACAGAGATAAGGCACATAAAAAGCGTGATCTCAGCACATACCGTACTCTTAGAAACAAAGTTCAATATACCATACGAAAAGAAAAGAAAGATTACTTTAAGAATTTAGTAATGGATAAAACAAATAGTAAGGATATATGGAAGGCAATTAAAACCTTGACAAACAAGCATAACTTCTTAAATTCATTACCATCAAATACTATTTCATGCGACCAATTCAGTAACTTTTTTCAAAATGACATAGATCAGTTGAAGGCTACAATACCAAATTCTCCTTGCAACTTATCTTTACTGTCATCGTTTTGCCAGACCAGATGCCCCCGAGATATCCTTTCTGACATACCGCTAATGACAGTCACTGAAGTATTCACTTACCTCAGTAGCCTAAAAAACACAAACTCATCTGGGTTAGATGGAATTAGCAGTCTGATTCTCCGCTGTGCTGCGCCAGTGATCTGTGTATCACTAACCTAAGTATATAATCAGTGTCTCACCAAAGGTCACTTTCCATCAGCTCTCAAAATCGCTAAAGTGTATCCTCTCCTTAAATCTGGTTCATTGGACAATGGTCTCCCGAACAATTATAGACCCATTTCTTTAATATCACCACTATCTAAACCACTAGAAAAACACATCCATAAGGTAAAATTACAGTATTTAGATCGCAACAAGCTTATAGTTGACAGTCAATAAGGATTTCGACCAAAATATTCTTGCCATACGGCCCTATCAAACATGATAGAAAATTGGCACCAGAATATAAATAACAACAATCTATGTGTTTATCAATTTCAGAAAAGCATTTGATATGATAGACCATACCATTTTAATTAAAAAACTAGAGACAATGAAAATTGGCCCTAATGTTGTGACGCTAATAACATCTTTTCTGTCAAATAGAAATCAAGTAGTATCATACAATAAATCTCTGTCCCAAACCACTACCTTCAATACTGGAGTACCGCAAGGCTCTATTCTTGGCCCTTATTAATCGCCATATATATTAATGATCTACCTTTGCATCTTTCGTCGTCCTGCGATCTATTTGCAGACGACTGTACAGTGTATACAAACGCTGAAAACTGTATTTTACTGGAGTCGTCTTTACAACAAGAATTAAATAATGTAGTTAGGTGGAGCTATGCGAACCGTATGCAAAGTAACATCACTAAAACAAAATCTATGTTATTAACAACCAGACAAAGACTTCAGACTCTAAATTCACACAGATCACTTCAACTTCACATCGACAACATGCCAGTAGAAAGTGTAATTGAGCACAAAACATTAGGCCTCATCATTGATAGAAACCTAACCTTTAATCCTCACGTTCAAGCGCTCACTAAACAAACAGCGAAAAAAGTCTACCAACTCGCCAAAATTAAAAATTTCCTTGATGACGACACAAGGAAAATATTCTATACGTCTCACATACAGACACATTTTGACTACTGCTCTACAATCTGGGACGGTTGTTCCAATTCAAGCACCAAGCGACTTTACTCACTCCAGAAACGGGCCATGAGTTTAATTTATAGCAAACATTTAACTGACAATCATAGCCTGCATAAACGCCTTCAGTTACTACCACTCCGCAAACGTCTGCTTTTCAATAAGGCCAAACTAATTCACAAAATCCTACATCGAAATGCCCCAAATTACCTTTGGCCATTGTTTGAATATAACGCTAGACACAGTAAACTATTAAATATATTACACGTTCCGAAGCCTAGGATAGACTTATACAAAACAAGCCTAACGTACTCTGCAGCTCAGCTGTGGAACAATCTTCCACATGAAATAAAAGACATCACCAATCCCTATACATATAATTGCAAATTATTTGAACACTATCTCAGTACGGATTACCTTCCCCCTTAATAATAGAAGTAATGATAATAATAAAACCCTAGTATAACAGCCAGTCCCCTTTTAGTAGGCCAGTATATTCCACATAGCTAATAACAAGTGCCACACCAGTTATTACTATTACTGAGTCGTGTAGTATTGATTTTTAATTTTTCCACATGCCATTATAATGCATATCTTTTATATTGTTGCTATTTTCAGTTAGCCTTGAATGATGTGTGAATGGTATAATGTATGAAAGAGAGTGATAAAAAGGCAGAATGTTAGACGGGCCTACGTGCCCAATTCTTAACCCTTTCAAAATAAAATGTTGTTGTTGTTGTTGTTTGGTGGTGAAGGCTGGTAGGGGACTTAATGCAATGAGGGCTATGGCAGCAACCGGGGTAGATCAGAGGATGCTGTACAGGCTCTATCAGCAGTTAATAATTTCTGTCATTGAGTATGGTTTGTGGCTGCTGACACTATCAAAGAGCCAACTTGAAAGGTTGGAGCGTATACAGAATGCTGCCATGTGGTTAATCCTTGGGTGCACAAAGGACACACCAGTTATATGCGTGAGGCATATCCTGGCGCTACCAACAATGACGGATAGGCATAGGGTCCTTCAGGCCAAATGGTACCTGATAGTTGCCGCAGACAGGGATCACCCACTGCAGGCAGCAATGGATATGGTTAAGTGTCATAGACTAAGACGATCAGGTCCTGGATGGCAGAGGCAGAACTTTCTAAAAGTCAGGTGTCTGATCTAGAGACCATCAATAGTGAAAGAGAGTGGGTGGAAGTTCCGGAAGACATGACGGACTGGCACAATGTAATAATAACACTGGGTCGAGAGTGCAGAGAATGGGCAGCGGGCCGCACTGAGTTTGAAGTGCAACAGCTGATTCAGAGCAACACACATCAAGATGGCATAGTCATCTACATCGATGGGTCAGTGGTGAGAAACAGACGTAGTGGCTGGAGCTTTATTGCTAAGGCTAATGTGCGAGTCTTGAAAAAGGAGAGTCTGGCATATGAGACTACGACCTCCAGCATGAGAATGGAGGTGGAGGCAGTAACAGCGGCATTCCGGTGGCTAGATGAGACTACTGCAACACACGTTGTATTCATTACGGATTCAAAGAGTATGCTTAGCAAGGTGGAGATGGGTATGTTACGTGTGGGATGGCTCTCGTCGCTTCAGAGGTCACAGATCGTGAGAATTGTAAGGATATTTTGCCCTGGCCATGCGGGTGTACGAGGGAATGAACAGGCTGATATTCTAGCAGGGAAGGCACCTCTTGGTGGAATTTTGCCTATGGACAAGGGGGAGGTGGTCGTGCGCTTGTGGGACCAGTTGGAGAAGGCGGAGGAACAGATTGAGAACCTATATGTGGAAAGAATGAGATTGCGGGGATCGGCAGGGGTTCTGGAAGAATCTCAAAACTGAGAGGGAAGACCAGGAGAACTTTTAATCAGATAGCGGTGGGAAAGATTAGTAGTACAACTCTTCGCTGGCTGTTGAACGAGGGAACGGAGCACGTATGGGAATGTCCTGATTGCAGTGATGTCGGTTCTTAACTCAACTCAACTCAATTCAACCACATTTCTGCAGCCATCAGATGTTTTTCAGCGTGACTGCTCATTGTCCAAGTTTCACAACAATACAAAAGAACAGGCTCTATGTAGCACCTCCACACTTTTTTTCTCGTTTCAATTCTGTTCGTCTCCCTGGGGAATCAGCCTCTTCAGATATGGGTCCTATGGTTTGCTGTACTTTTCACTAGATCTCAGATCGCCTTCATTACCTCAGTTTGTTTTGCTTACTTTTCACTAGATCTCAGATCGCCTTCCTTACCTCAGTTTGTTTTGCTTACTTTTCACTAGATCTCAGATCGCCTTCATTACCTCAGTTAGTTTTGCTTACTTTTCACTAGATGTCAGATCGCCTTCATTACCTCAGTTTGCTTTGCTGTACTTTTCATTAGATCTCAGATCGCCTTCATTACCTCAGTTTGTTTTGCCGTACTTTCACTAGATCTCATATCGCCTTGATTGCCCCATTCTTGTCCTAATCTAGCACGAAGTTCAAAGGAGCCAGGACAACCAGTCTATCAACTCATTTCCTCGCACATCCGCATGATCTGGGCTGATAATCCAAGATATACTCTTTACCTTCGTCTTTTCGAGAGATGCAAGCCATTCCACTCGCAACATAGCAATTTCTAAATTACGTAGAATGCTTTGCGAGTCTTTCATAAACATAACATGTCGAACTGTACTATTCTCCAGTCATCGGAACATCGCCGTTACAACGTCCACTCCTATTATCATATTGATAAAGTCGTGATATTAGACCCCAGATTCTCCTATTTTTCATATCATCCCTTAATTATTGCACTCAATCCGCTTGCCTCTCATCATACAACCATAGGTGTAAGTAGTAGTAGTAGGCCTCTTTCGGTCCTGAAGGACTATAGAGTTGTGCAGCTGGGGAGGTACCTGGCAGCACCGCTGGTGACTGTATAGTCCAAAGCGAGAGTGACAGTCTCTGTCACAGTTTCCGCATCTGTAAGATGAGACAGGTCCCGCAGTAAGTGACTGCGTTTTAAGCTTGTGCCGCCTATCCTCAGTTTGTTGAATCAGATTGCTCTCAAAGAGCACCAGTCCGTTTCGTACATCTCTTCTCCAGGAACATCTTGCCATGTAGCACTTCAGAATGAGACACAGAATTTAAAGTTAAAAAGAACCCGAAGGGTTCATCTTGAAGCAACAGACGGCAAAGGTCGCTAAGTGACGTCACTGTGTGAAAAACGTCACTGTGTAATACGTCATGAACAGACAGTTAGGTCTGGGGGATGATGGAACCAAGGCGGCATAAAATTGACAGCGGTGAATTATTATCGTAAGTTCCTTCAGAAGAGGTAACTCGAAAAAGTAAATAACCTTTCGTGTAAGATACGTAAATAAGGCACACTCTGGAGTCAGGACGGAAGGTCGGCCATGGATATTTAGACCAAAATTCGAGAGAATGGCTCAGCCCTAGCAAGTTGTCAACAGACATGGTTTCTTCTTAAGTAGTTTTTGTTATGATGATCGGCAAGGATGCAATCGAGATAACGATAGGCGGTTGGAACATTATCTTGACATTCTGATAATTATATGTATATATATATATATATATATATATATATATATATATATATATATATATATATATATATATATATATATATATATATATGGACACGCCAGGGAATATTGATATTATGCGTATGTTTATTAACATGGCACCGGCCCTCCCATCAACATGGGAACGGTGGCTTTTTTTCCTGACATGACAATCCATGCAAATAAAAGTTGAATGACAAGAAATTCCTGCCTTCCTCAAGTCATTTGATGATTATTGAAGTTGCTCCTGTTACACTGCCGGACTGTTTGGTGGACAGCGAGCTGGGGAAAAGGCAGAACAGTATTCTGGCAGATCTGTCTGTTGCAACTCTGTCCCTTGTGTCTGGATCTATGCCGAAGGTTTTCATATCTTGTTTACACACATCCCTATATCGCAATTGGGGTCTTCCGGTTGGCCTCTTTCCTGTGGCTAGTTCTCCGTATAGGAGATCTTTGGGAGTACGTCCATCCTCCATTCGAGATACATGGAACAGCCACCGGAGGCGTCTCTGGTTGAGGAGCGAGTGCACTGTGGTAATATCTGCTCTTTCAAGGACATGTTTGTTTGTTATGTGGCCTTTCCATGATATGCCCAGGATACGTCTCAGACATCGCATATGGAAGGAATTCAACTGTCTTTCCTGTCATGAGTACAGGGTCCAGGATTCAGACCCATAGAGTAGTGTGCTAACAACACAAGCTTTATATACTTGAACTGTTGTACGTTCTGTTAGTCTATTATTCTCCCAAACTCTTTTAGTTTGCCTGGAAAATGTTGTGGCTGCCTTTCCAATGTGTATCAATTTCTGCTCTAATGAAATATTATCTGATATTGTCGACCCCAAATTCACAAACTCGTGGACGACCTTCAATTCGTAATTAGATATTTTGATTGAAGGAGGTGCACAAGCATCTTGTTCCATCACCTGTGGTTTATTTAGGCTGATGGTGAGCCCAAAGTCTTTGCAGGCGGCTGCAAAACAATCTATGAGCCTTTGGAGATCTTCTGCTGTATGAGTAGTCAGTGCTGCATCATCTGTAAAAAGTATTTCTCTTATTCATCTTGATCTTATTTTGGTCTTTGCCTTGAGTCTTGATGGATTAAAAAGTTTGCCATCAGATCTTGTGTGGAGGTGCCTTCAGTGGCAGTCCCAAATGCTTGCCTTAAGAGAACGGCGAAGAAGATACCAAAAAGTGTAGGAGCAAGCACGCAGCCCTGCTTTCTCCACTGCTGATGCTGAATGACTGGGATGTCGAGAAGTCAAATAAAATGGTCTCCTGCATGTTTTCGTGAAATGATTTCACGAGACTAAGAAGGGTGGGTGGACATCCTATCTTTTCAAGGATCTTGAAAATGTCGTTTCTGCTCACGAGGTCAAATGCCTTTGTGAGGTCGATGAAGGCAATATATAATGGCTTCCTCTGTTCTCTGCACTTCTCTTGGAGCTGCCGGACTGAGAAAATCATATCGATGGTGGACCTGTTGGGGCTAAATCCGCACTATGATTCGGGGTAGATTCTTTCAGCAAGAATGTGTAACCTTTTAAGGATTACTCTGGCAAAAATCTTGCCTGTAATGCTGAGTAGGGAAATACCGCGATAGTTGTTGCAGTCGCTTCTGTCGTCTTTGTTTTTATAAAGGGTAACAATGTTTGCATCTTTCATATCTTGTGGTACTGATATTTCTTTCCAGTAGAGCTGAAGTATTGCATACAGTTCTGGGATGATTGTTTCTTTGCTATATTTTAAAATTTCAGGGGGAATACTATTTTTTCCTGGTGCCTTGCCGGATTTGAGAGTGTCTAATGCTTCACTGATTTCTGTGAAGCAAGGTTCGCTATCCAGGACATGCATGGTGGACTGTTGATCTATGGCTTCCAGAGCTTCTTCTCCGACAATGTTCTCCACTGAGTATAGCTCTGAGTAGTGTTCTACCCAGCGATCCATTTGTTTCACTCGATCTTTTATGATTACCCCCTCAATTGATCGTAAAGGGGCCATCTTATTTTTTGATGGACCGACAGCTTGCTTGATGCCCTCGTACATTCCTCTTATATTTCCAGTGTCTGCACAAGTTTGAATTTGAGCAGAGAGCTGTAGCCAGTACCTGTTCGCACAATTTCTTGCCATCTGTTGTACTCCATTTCTGGCCGTTCGCAATGCCTGCAATGTTTTCTCTGAAGGTGATGTTTTATACACTGAGAATGCATGTCTCTTGATCTCCAGGACTGGGAGCATCTCTTCAGAGTGTGCTTCAAACCACCGATTGACTTAGTTTGCTTCTTGCCAAATGCTTGATAGTGCTGTATTGTAGATGGTGTCGCGAAAATGACTCCATCTCTCGGTGACAGTTCCGTTTGTGGGGCCAGGCAGAGTCTCCGCTGTAGCCTGGGTGAATTTGTTGACCTTCTCTTTGTTTTGGGTGCCGCTGGTGTCAATGCGTGGTCTTCCTTCTATTCTGTTTCTGTAGATTCTCTTGGGTCTTATCTTCACCTTGCTGGAGACGAGTGAATGGCCGGTGTCGCAGTCGGCACTGTGATAGCTACGAGTCAGCCGTACAATGCGGAGATTGCTGCGTTTGGTGAGCACCAGGTCGAGTTGGTGCCAGTTTTTTAATCTAGGGTGCCTCCATGACACCTTGTATTGATGTTTCGTGTCAAAGAAGGTGTTGGTCACGCACAGATTATGATGGCTGCAGAATTCCAGGAGACGTTGTCCATTGTCATTGATCTGTCCAACGCCAAGCTGTCCTAGACATGAAGGCCAAGATTTGTGGTCGGAGCCAACCCTGGCATTGAAATTCCTCAGGATAAAAAGATGTTGTTTCCCTGGTGTTTCACTGACTTCTTTGCTAAGGTCGTAATAAAACTTGCCTTTAGATTCTGATGCTGCAGTTAGTGTTGGGGCGTAAACGCTTATAATACTAACTGGGCCTGCCTCTGTCTGGAGTTGGAGCTTCAGTATTCTTTCAGTGCCATCACTTGGTGGTATGATAGACTTAAGCAGCTTGTTTCTGATAGCGAAGCCAACTCCATGCTCCCTGGTCTCTCCGCACGGCTTGCCATGCCAGTAGAAAGTGAAGTCCCTCTCCTTGATGTTTCCAGATTCTTGGAGTCTGGTTTCTTGCAGGGTGACAATGTCTATCCCCAGTCTGGGTAGTTCGTTGTTTATCACTGCAGTTTTGCGGGTATCCACAATCTCGTTTAGATCGTCTGAGATGCCAGGGGTCATGGTTCTTACATTCCATGTTCCCAGCCTTAGGGCCGGTTTTTTTTTCTTGTTGCTAGGTGTATAGATTGCGGTCCATGTGTCAGGATTTTCCCCTAAGCTCCACACACTCTCAGGAGCAGATGAACCGTGGCGAGACAACACCTTATTGACTGGGGGTTGCTCAGCTTAGGCGGGCGGTAGCTGTTTAGTGAGATACGATGATCTCTCCCAACGTCGGAAGCAGTCCCTGTCGCCTTGCTCTACGCCAATCGAGCATTAAGACTTATAACCGGCAAATGCTGCTTCCTGTGTTGTGTCACCTCTTTACGCGGTGCTGAAATGACCTCTTCAGGGTACAAGCTTGGGCAATGGAAATCGGAGAACCAGCTGTTGCCCAGTAGCAAGTTCCCCCTCTCCACGTCGCCAATGTTGACCAAGGGAAAGGCAGTAGCCAATGCAACTTGGCATCGGTGCCGTCGCAGGAGTTGCCAGAACTATGTTGATAGGTGTAAACTATCTCATCAATTGGGTGTGAGTTGTCACATATCAGCTGTTGCAAGTACGCTTCTGTCTCACCCGCTATCCATACCCGACACCCACTGTCAAACGTGACCCTATATTTAAGACTACCATGTTGGACAGCACCATGGTCCCTTTCTTTGTGAATTAGGCACAGATCACTTATGCTGTGGATTAAGGTAGATAAACTTGACTATTAATGGCATCTTCTGAAAGATGTCGAGAGACCCTAGCTGGAAAAAAGACGTATTAGCTCTCATCATCCTTGTTAAGCTTTATCATCCATTTTAACTCACAACTATGTAAAGAATATATTTGTTGCTTTCGTAATAACGTGCAAATAATAAGATTTAACTGCTTATATTCTTCTTCTTCTTCTTCTTCTTCTTCTTCTTCTTCTTCTTCTTCTTCTTCTTCTTCTTCTTCTTCTTCTTCTTCTTCTTCTTCTTCTTCTTCTTCTTCTTCTTCTTCTTTCTTCTTCTTCTTCTTTCGTTCGCCTGAAATATGTTTATTACTCCAACGTTGTCTCTTGTATGAATCTAACAGTCTTTCTTAGTTCATTCAGCGGTCCATAGAGTTTATCTTCCACTGTTGTCTCTCTAGGCCAGAAGGTTCGCCTGGATATGTTGTAGTTTGGGCAATCTTGGAGTATGTGCTCTGCTGTTTGCGATGCCAAACCACATGTGCACATGGCTGAGTCACCGATCTTGAATTTTGTATACGTGTGGTTGCGTAATCTATTGTATCCTGTTCTGGGGCGCAGAAGAATGACTTGTTCTGGTCTGTCCATAACGTGGTAGTCGTCTTGAGTAGGGTTTGGTGGCCTTCTGATTGATTTAATCATTCTTTTCTTTTGGTGGTATGTAATGGGCACATCAGGTTGTTTTTCTTTTGCCCCTTCCTTAGCCAATCGATCAGCTCTGTCGTTTCCGGGTACTCCACAGTGGGATGGTATCCACTGTATGGTGACCTTATGCTGACTGCTAAGCTCAGAAAGTAGTGTCCTTAGAACTGGCAATTTCCCAGACTGGAGCGCCTCTATTACGGATTTTGCATCTGTCAATATCATCGCAGGTTTTGTACCATGGCTGGTATTTTATAATTTCTCTGTGGCTATCTTGATTGCCTCAATTTTAGCATCATTGTTATGGCAGTACTTTCCTGTTGGAACTCTGGCCGTGTCCCTAGTATTATTTGGGTATTCTATGTACACTCCCGCTCCTCCATTTCGAACAGCATTTTGTGCTGACCCATCTGTGTAGACTCGGATCCAGAGATCCTGTGGGTATTCGTGATCAAGAAAGCTGAGAGTGGCTGTTCTGCACTGTATACTGTTCTGTTCTTCCTTGTCAAATATTCCTCTCACTTTTGTCTGGTTTTGTAGCGATAGTACATGTTCATCTTTCCACGGGGTTCGCTCTGGAATAGTTGTCAGGGGGATACCAACTGTCGGAAGATGGATGGTTTCTCTGCAGAGTTGTTTGGCTTGGTGGATGAAACTACTTATTTTCAACCGCCCCATTGCTAAGTTTTCAAATCGGTTCTTCACAGGGTGGCCTGGCAAGCTGAGTAACTTTTATGCTTGTATTAGTGTTTTTGTATCTCTGCGTTCTCTTAGAGCTTGTGTCCTCCCCATTTTCTCCATTGCTACTATAGGGGTTGATCTCATCCCTCCTGTGATGACTCTAAGTGCTTGATTTTGCACCTTGTCCTGCTCTTGTAGTGTGGTTTTTGATGCTGAACACCACGCAGTTGACCCGTATTCCAAGTGTTGTCGTATTCTCTGTTGATAAACTTTGCTAAGTATTTTCCCACTGGCTCCCCAAGTGGTTCCACTTAGCTTTCTCAGGATGGCTATTTTCCTTCTGGCTTTTGCTAATTCTTTTTTGATGTGTTTTCTCCATGTCAGCCTGTCGTCGAATGTTACACCAAGGTATGTTGGTTCTTTATCTTCTCTTAGGGGTGTTCCATTTATCTGAATGACCCCTGCCTTTTGTTTCGGAGAAAGGGTAAATAGAGTGGTGCTGCACTTGTCAGTGTTTATGCTGACACACCATCTATCCGCTCAAGCAACAAATGTATCTACAGCTCTCTGTAGCAAAATGGTGGTCACTGATGCATGTTCATTTGTGTTCCACAAAACCAGGTCATCAGCGTACATTGCCGCTTAAATTTTATACGGTAGATTAGCAACAAGATCATTGATGAAGATTAGAAAAAGTGTTGGGGGACAGGACTCAGCCCTGAGCAACACCGTGACGCAAGAATACTTTCTTGCTCTTGAGACCGTCTATCTGTAATCGGGGTCTTCTGTTGTGCTTTCACCCATTTGTACATTCTTCCATTGACTTTACAGTTTCTCAGTTTATTCATCAGACCTTCTTTCCAGACTTTGTCAAAGACTTTCTTCAGATATATCCACGCCGCAAGTACCAGCTTCTCTTGGAATGCATCCTCAACGTCTTGAGAGAGGTAGATTGTCTGATCTTCCGTAGAGTAGCACTGCCTAAAGCCAGCCTGTTGTGGCACAAGGATGTTTTCACTTTCAATGTACCACTGTAGTCTGTGACTGATGGCGCGTTCCATTGTTTTGCAGAGACAGCTGGTGAGGCTAATGGGTCTGTAGCTGGCGGCAATGGAACTGTCTTTCCCAGATTTTAGGAGGGGTATCATCATTGCTTCTCTCCAGACTTGTGGAACACAGCCTAAGGTCCATGTGTTATTAAAGATCTGTAGCAGCTTTGCTTTGGCTTCTGATCCTAGGTTCCTGATAATTTCATTGGAGATACCATCATCTCCTTGTGACTTTCTTTCTCATTTTAAGTTTTGATATGGCTAAAGTCCTTCAGAAACCAAATAAAAACCGTAAATTGATTATAGAAATTAGATGTAAACAGTTAATATGTTTAGACACCCTTTGAGGATAAATAAACTTGAAAACTAAGTGACAACGGCTAATTTGATGAGAAAAGGCAAGGCGAAGTCAAAGAGATAAATACCTGGATAGTTTGGTCATGTGGCATAATCGCGACAAAGTCGCAGACCAGATCCAAGACTAGTGATCGTTTCAGATGGCGTAAGATGACCGTCCACGTCTATCGGCATAGCACATAATAATGATGGTTATGTGTTCCCATGATTTACCAACTTTCATCATTACCCAATCAGTCTCATATCAGTACAGATGCCAAGAGACAAGTGATGAAAAATATACTTCTACTAAGACAATACTGCCAGTGCCACACGTGACAGCTGTCGAAATCTCTATACAGGAAACGTACATGTGAAATCAATTCAACCAAACTGAAGAACCGTTTCTCCAGACATAAACAACGTACATTCTTACTACTTGATAAATGGCTTCTATTTTGCTTGAATAATTAAAAGAAACTTATAATAGATGAATAAATAATTGTAAAGAATATTTTACCTGATCTATTCCTTTGTCCGTGTACGTAGTGTTTCGTGTATATTATCAATACTGGAACTAAAAGCCTCAAATAAAGCCTCCCTGTCATAATGGTGTTCTTCTATTGCAGCACAGCTGACAGACTGTGTTCCTCAAAGACAAGTATCCCTGTAAGGCTGTTCACACTGAAGGGGGCGTAACAACAGCAATTTGAACAATCTGCTATGTTTAACTATTGAACTTTCTAGTTAACTTTCCTCACCAAGATCCGAGGCTCAGTGATGTCCGGATAGAAGTTAACATCGAACTACCAATTCTCTCGGTAAACATTTGTCCACGGGTTTAGCCGATCAGTAGCTTAACTTTCAGGAGACAACCTGCGCGGTGATTTACCTGCTCTTTCTCAGTTGTAGAAAGCAGGAATTTAAGCAAACAAAAGCGAAATTGGTTGGAGTGCTTCTCTAGATGTGTTTGTTTGTCTGTTTATGCTGTCTGTCCTTTTAAGCAGCAGGAGGGTTGTAAGATTGGTTGGGAATAGAAAGCATGTTCAGTCATTCTTAAAAGACAATTATTCAAATAAACAAATGATCCACTTTTTTCCAGTTCTTAAACACGGAATGTACGCAGAAAAAAAAAGATTTGTGGGTTTGGAAGGGCATTTGTCTGTTTATGTGTGTTTACATTAGTTTTCAGTTTATAGTTCTAGAAGTTAAAGAGGTGTACTTACAAACATAATTTAGCCCTGTTAAGCGAACCCCGGAAAACAATGATATACACTAACAGGAAGTTGTAAGAGCTATAGGGGTACTACTGCAATAGTCCGAGTCCAATTCCCCCCTCCCCCACCCCCAAAAAGAAGAAAAAAAAACAGGATCCTGTTTTCCCACCATTACGGTTCAGGAGCCGACTCAGCCTAAGTAGTTTGCCATTGCTTTCTGAAGGAAAAGTCAACTTTAATGTACAACATTTTGTGGAAGCGCGCTTTTTTAAATTTTGAGAGCTTAATTGCAACTAAACAGTGCCGCAGTGGCATATCAATTATACGCTTGCATGCTAATAGAGTAGACCTGGTCCAATCCTCGGCAGTGGCACAGCAATTATGCGCTTGCATGCTCATAGAGTAGACCTGGTCCAATCCCCAGCAATGACACAGCAATTATGCGCTTGTATGCTAACAGAATAGACCTGGTCCAATCCCCAGCAGTGGCATTATTAATTTACACACAGAAGCCACAAAAAACAGGCTGTGCTGTTTATTGCCTGTCATCTCATCACATCAATCTGCAGTTATATATCATATGAAATGAATAAATGAATTATACTTTGCCTGAAATACTTAAAACACATTATTCACTGATATTGTTAGAATGTGGAGCATTTGTTATCCGTACGGCAATCGCAAATTTAGAAAAACAGAAAGACTTCATCCTAAATGTGCGATTACCGTGAGGATAACCAATTCTAAACATCCGACAATATCAGTGACTATGTGTTTTAAGTATTTAAGTTAGTTGCATATCCTTTACAGGATGCAGCAGTCAATCCCAGCATTATTTGGCTGTTTGTGATTTATTGACAAGTTTACGTTCAGTAGTTTGCCATTGCTTTTTGAACGACCGACACCCATACCAATTTATAAAAACCAACGCAAGGCGGTCTTCTGCCAAATCGCCCACAGCTGTGTGTCGAATGCGGTATGCGGGATTACAAACCGCGTCCGTAACCTCTTCGCCACAAAACATTTAAACCAAAGTATAATTTATTGATTCACATCAAATAATATAACTCTGCAATAAGCACTTGCCGATATGCAGCTAGATATGTCAGGCAATAAATCACTCAACCTATTGGCCGTGTGTGTATTTTAATTCAGCAAGGGAATACGTTGTTTTGAATTATTATCTTGTCCGACTCTTGGGTAGACCCAGTCTCCTACATCAGGGACCTGACAAGTCTCTGGGAATCGCCTGAGAAAGAAGGGCGTCGAGAAAGGGAACTGTCCACTTACCTCATGGCGATGATCTGGCCTAGCACCTGTGGAGGTCTAATGCTTCATTTCACAACGGCAATGATTGTCATTGGGGCTTCGTTCTTAATGGTGCATGTCCTTTGCAGGAAGTTGCAATCAACCCCAGGTTGATCTTTTAGCAATTTTACGTTCAGTAGTTTGCCAGTGAATTCTGAACGAGAAGTCAGCATTAAGTTTCACTGGTCGGCGTGTGGAATGCACCCATATCCCGCCATCAGCGCACGAGAACTTTAAGAACTAGTACTCTTATTTTTATAATACTGCCTTACATAAACGTTATGTTATCTTTGCACTACGATTCTATTTCCATTATTCAACATGTGTTTATTAACCACACGTCAGCGCATTTCGCGTCATTAAACGTGATTGGCAGCATTGAGAAGTCGGTTGCACATGGTTTAATTGAATACCACTCCAGGTTCCCTGCGGTATTTTAACCCAAGCAGGTCTGAAAAATAGATCTGTGGGGGTATTTGTTAGCGTTCGTGACGGAATCCCAGTAGCCGTGGCTTGGAGCTTTTACTAAACGTTTGGTTTCGGTTTTTACTGGTTATATAGGTGGAATTAAGTAATGCGTCTTATAGGGGGAAGCTAAGTAGGAGAGGCAGGAAAGACCAAGACAGATGATCGTGGAACGCTTACATGATTAAGTGACATGGGGTGATTAATAATCTTAGTCGACTTACCGCATCTGCCATGGGCTTATATATCGGCGAAATGATGCCATTGCGTTATAATACAATATTTCCGCTATCATATTAACAACTTTTAAGTCATAAATCAACACCCACATTTCTTTTAATTCAATATCACTATCCTGGAGATATCCAGCAGACTCCGTCCACAACACTCCCTCAATCTGAAGACACCTTCTTCTCACTCTTACTCACCCCTGGATCATGCCCCCTCTCATTCTTCCCCAATATAACATACTTGACTACTCTTGCTTCAACAAATAAAAACAAGAAATGACAAATCCCTACTTCTTATATTCCGCCTTCAACTGTTGTTTGCCCCAAACCTACGTTTTGATTGGCAAAAAACAACTGGAATACAAAGAATAATATACGCAATAAACATGTTCATGACATTATCAGATGGCAGAGAGGAATGCTAAGTCATGACACACAGTGTCTGCTACAGATCAGGAACCTGAAAAACAACTTTCAATCATTTCTTTTCCAACCATTCGTGATGCTAATGCTTGCAGACCGGTGGCCATGGGTCAATTCACATAGGACTTGCTTATCTGTGAGCACTGGGCTCGGGAAATGATCACGTGTTCTTCATTCCACACTTGAATTTGATTGGGTCGCCAAAATATGATCCTTGACCCTGACACACACTACGTCACATTATTATGAGCACGGACTACCTGTGGTTAACAGTGTCACGAGACAAGCTACCTTCTGATCTGTCCAATGAAGAACATCCATCATTTAATATATATATATATATATATATATATATATATATATATATATATATATATATATATATATATATATATATATATATATATATAGTTACATCCAATTACATAAAATCACCCCACTTTTTTCATCTCTGGACTCGACGCTCTATCGAGAACAGATCGCAATTGGATAACGAAGAGGATGCTTCGCGTTAAAAGTGCCGCATAGAGATATGCGCTATACGCAGCCGGGAAGAAAAAGGCTGAGGCGAGGAAGGCTGCCGAGACTGCTACACCAGTTGAAACCATTCCCGTTGCTAAAGAAACCACAACTGAAACCAGCAGCAGCCGGGAAGTTCTCAACAGCACCAAGGTGATGCAGCTAAATCTACCGGAGACCTCCACACAAGAGGAAACAATTACAACTGAGGACTTCACCGGCAAATTACTGCTAAAACACACAAGCGTGAGAGAAGCCAAACTGTCGGTGCTACCAACAGACAAGATAATCAGTCTGTTGGAAATTGAGCTGGGAAGAAACAGCATCTACCAGCTGCGCAAAACACTTGATGGAGTAGTGGTCTCCATCAACAAAAACCCAAAGACCACAGCACTTATACAGAAAATCGCACAAGGAGAGAAGGCCGACATCAAGCTTCAACACGGCATCTTATTGGAAGCCACCCGGCACCGCACAAGTAAACGATTGGTCATTAAACGAGTCAAAACCCATCTCACCAACAACAAGACCATGGAGATGCTGACGAGGGACAACAAGAAACTCAAGTTTACCAATGCTGAGAGGATCATCGGCAAGAATAACATCCCCTCTACAGTCGTCATCGTAACATCGGAGGACCGAGTGATCCCTCATTTCATCAGATGGGACAAAAAAGACCAAGTTCCAGAGCACTACATACCGAGAGTGCTGCAGTGCTCTAAGTGCCAGAAGTTTTGGCACACCCGTGTGTCGCGTGTGTGTAAAGAATGAATGTAGTAGTTATGTGCTCTTCTTTACCACTTTAGTGTCGTCCCTGGAGTGAGGGGAATCAACACCCACATTTCTTTTAATTCAATATCACTATCCTGGAGATATCAAGCAGACTCCGCCCACAACACTCCCTCAATCTGAAGACACCTTCTTCTCACTCTTACTCACCCCTGGATCATGCCCCCTCTAATTCTTCCCCAATATAACATACTTGACAACTCTTGCTTCAACAAATAAAAACAAGAAATTTATTAAAGCAAAGAGTATATGTAGGAGAAGTGTGTGTGTGTATATAAAGTGTAGAATGTGTGACGTGTACTCTAAAGTGTCTGTAGACTCAGATCAGTGTTCAGGAGTATAGTCATTCACATCACTGTGCTGAGAACACACTAGCACCATTCAGTCCAGACAAGCAACCTCACCAAGGTGATGCTCCTCCGGTCACGCGAAGACTTCCTCCGTTGTCTCTTGAACCACTAGGATGCTTGGACACCCATGACAAACACTGTCTAATGAGAGTCTTCAATCTGTTTTACACTATGAATTTCCTCTGGTATTTAACCGAATGTTAATTATAAAATTATAACACTATTGTCACTGTTACTGGGGAAATCTTACTTGATCTAGTGTCACTGGTTTTAAAGATTCCCCATATTAACAACACAATCTGAAGTTCCCGGTATCAGTTTAATATTTATATGACTGTTTCTGGTATCAGTGTTGTGTATATATATATATATATATTATATATAATGTTCTGACTGTTCAGTGATACACCTATCACTTGCTAAAATATAGGTATCATCAGCATATCCTGCTCAGCAGAAGTCAGGTTCCCGCAAACCAACTTGGGTATAAGCCCAATGTAGCGGCCTCTCAGCAACTTCTGTCTTCAAATTCTGAGCCATCATCTTCTAAAATGTGTTAGCTTCACTGGTCAAAATCATAGCACACATACGTGGACCTGTAAATGGAACCTGTAGCATAGAGAATACCATGGTGAGGGCAACTCAGTCCTGGCCGGAATTAGGTGAGTGTAGGCCAATAGCAGCACTCAGATCTATAACAGAGATCCGATCTCTGTCATACGGCCAAATAACTCATCATATGATCTGAGACATGGCAACACCAGGAAAGAATAAAGGAACGGGTAGAAACCCAGCAGATGCCCTACTGGAAGATCCTACCATTTCACATTCCTCTCCTCCCTCTCAACCATCCTTAATCTCTCTAATTATTATTCCACTACATTGTCCTCAACTCCCTGAGTAAACTGATATATCACACAAGCTAGTTGAAGCCACACAATAGAATACTAGTGCCGACGCTCCTATGATACTTTCTAGCACCGCACTTATAAAACAATACATTATATCACCACACCTATAATACATTATATCATCGCACCTATAATACATTATATCACCGCACCTATAATACATTATATCACCGCACAGTACTGTACTCTATTCCTAATCATACTCAGATATGATTAATAGCCCACCATATGCCTATTCCAGTTGCTACTCGAAACTAGGCGATCACAGACTGGATCTATGTCCGCCGATAACTATCAACACTTTGACACCCCTAGTTTCTTTTATGTAACACAACTCGGAATACTGCATCGCTCTTTCCAACTTCAGAAATCTGGTCAACTCATTCCTCTTGTTTACTGCAACGCTTTTTATATTGGGCTGTGAGTGACGTCACCAAAAAGTCCAGACGCTTACCAGTCCAGAGTCTGGTTCCTCCTCCTGTTCTAGACTAACTGGAGTCAACCCGCGGTCAAATTTGCTTTCATTTGGGGGAATTCCATTCTGTCTGTGAACCAGAGAATTCCCCACATCAGAGAATCCATCCCGCCTGTTTTCCAGACTCTCCCGTCTTGCACTTCAAATGCCGTCTCCCGCCTCGCAGACAAATGACGCCGTTGTTCGTCTCGAGCAACCCACATCATAACAAAATCGCCGACCAGGTGTAGATATTCTGACGCGACGTGTTTGGCTTCCCCGTTAGAAATGCCGATCCTGTGTTACCAGTTTTAACGACGTATTTTTCTCAGTCTGTACATCAAAGGATTACTTGTTTTTACAGATTACTGTCGGGTCTGGTTGTCATCGATCGAATCTCAAGTTTATTTATGTGACACCGTGCCACCTGCAAGAGTGAGGTTGAGGTTTGCAGATACTGCTCTGGACCTCACCCATATAATCAGTGCCAGCATGCAAAGATCGACAAGGACTTCAGGAGGTTTAACAATAACAGAAAATGCGCCAACTGCCTCGGCAACCACGGCGGTCGGTAACTCGGCTGCCCCTGAAGCGATGAAGATCGTCATCAAGACAAACCTGCCCTATAAAGAGGCTAGGAGGCAGTACGAGGCGACCAGCCGACTCACAAAAAGTGACAAAGCACAACTGGAAGGCCAAATGAGGAGCTCCGATCAAAGTTCCAAAGTATGGAGGAAGAAAGACACAAGACATAAGAAACACAAATAACAGCCGTCCAGCGCATCCTGGTCGAATTGAAGAAGTCCAGCAGAAGATTGAGCAGGATATCGCTCGAATGGCTGCAATCAAGACGGAGACAGAATAAACTATCAAAAATCCAAGACGAAAGAGAAAAGATAGAAGAAACTCTCAAGCAGATATAAGAAGAAAGAGCACAAAAAGAATCACTGGATGAACTGAAGCAAGTCCAGCAGACATGCCACAGGTTGAGTTGGCGAACCTGAAGACTGAGGTCGTTAGGACGACGACTTTATTCAAATCCTGCGCCAAACAGGCCAAGGCCGACAAATGGGACAAGTTCTACAGGAAGGTGTGCTCCGAGCAATCTCTTACGACATTCTGGCGCCTCCACAAGAGCATGAACGGTGCTGCACAACGTAGGGGTATTCCAGACTTTCAAGGCACAGACCTCGCATGGAAAAAGTCGGATGCGGATAAAGGTAAGGCCCCTCTTGCACGCTACATAGAACAGACTGACCAGAAAGACGAGCCCGCCAGACAGAGGACCACAACAACACTCTCTCAGTTGTGCGAGGGGGTCGGGACAGACGAAGAATGGACAATCACAGTTGACATATTGCGTGCGATGCTCTAGAAATCACCTAACACCGCCCCAGGCCCAGACGGCATCCGATATGGTGACCTAATGGTGATATCAGATGATGACATGGAAGAACTGGCCAGAGAATTCAACACCAGTATCCAGAGGGGTCAGGTCAAAGAAGAATGGCTACACAGCTACTTGCTGCCGCTACCAAAACCGAACAAAGACCACTCCAAGATAAGCGGCTACAGAATCATTACGTTGCAGAATACTATTGGCAAGCTACTGGAGAAAATTGTAGCACACAGACTTGCTTGGGACTTGGAACAGCTCGGCTGCTTCCCGCCCATACTTGGAGGATACAGACGCAACAAAGAGTCATGGCTGAATGCGGCGGTCTTTGCTCAAGATGTTTACGAAGGATTTCAGGTCAGAGAAGAGACATGTGCGGCCGCCATAGACTTAGAGGACGCATACAACAGAGTATCTTTCGAGCACTTGATGCAAACCCTCCTCAGACTGAAAGTGCACCCTCACCTTGTACGATGGATAGCTGCAGTTCTACTCTAAAGGAAGGTGGTGCTAAGATGCGGGAGTTGGTCTTCTGAGCCGATAACGATATGTCCAGGATTGCCGCAGGGTTCACCACTGTCACCAGTACTATTCAACGTGTATACGGTGCCGATCACTGAACAACAGTTGGATGGGAGGGGTAGGACTCTTATCATTCGTTGACGACATCCTCGTGTATCGACAGGGTCGAGATAGACAGGCGGTTGCCAACTATATGCAGGGCGAACTAGATCGAATTTCCTCATGGTGTGCTGATGCCGATGCCCTTGTCAACCCTGCAAAGGCAACGGTTACATGGTTCTCACTAAACAACCATATTGTGAAAACAGACCTGCCGGCAGTAAGAATGGATGGGAGCATTCTGAGTAGAACCCAGTCAATGACATATCTTGGCGTGAGGCTTGATCGTAGCCTGTCCTTCAGAGATCATGTCGATTATGTCATAACGAAGGCTCGAAAAGGTTTGGCAGCAATGAGAGTCATGGCGACTGCCAATATCAAGCAAAGACTGCTATTACTTCTGTTCCAAGGACTTGTGCTTTCACGCATCGAGTATGCCCTGGCCATCCTCACTGTCAGCCCTACACAGATTGGAAGACTTGAAAAGGTACAAAACGAAGCCATGCGCATCATTTTGGGCTGCACGAGAGACACCAGCTGTGTAGCAATGAGATACCTCCTTGACTTCCCGACAATGGAACACAGGATCAAGATCTGGAGAGCGCGTGCATACTTAAAAATAAGTGCAGATGAGCAGCACCCTCTGCATGACGCTGTATTCAGAGAAAAGGGTGACAGGCTAAAGAGGGGCAAATCATGGATGGGTCGGGCGGAAGATGTCGTCGGACAGGTCTGCAGTCTTACCAGTATCAACCCCGGCAAGGAATGGGTGCCGGTGCCTCCAGCTTTTAAGTGTACCTTCTCCTGCATTATCACACTCGACAGACGGTGCAGAGAGCAGAACCCTGCCGCTGTCAATGCAGAGGTTAACGCGCTCATCTATGATCACTCAGATAGCCCCGAAGTCCTCATCTATACAGATGGATCTGTTGTAAAGCAGCAGAGAAGTGCGTGGGCATTTACAGCCCGTTCAGCGGGCCGAACCGTTCAAGAATCCAGTGGTGCCCACTCTATGACCACGAGCAGCATGACGATGGAGGTGATGGCAGTTACACAGGCTTTCATATGGCTGGAATCACAGCATTATACCAACGTGTGTGTTTCAATGAGCATGATTCAGAAGGTCGAAGCTGGATCTGTACGTAGACAGTGGACTGAGTCGCTGCGGAAGTCTGTTGTCCGCAAAGTCACCTTCATCTTCGTCCTGGGACATGCGGGAGTCGAGGGAAATGAACGAGCTGATAAATTGGCTGGCTCTGCACCCCTTGTAGATGGCCAGCCCATGGATCGTGCCGATGTTATTAACGCCCTTAAAGATATGGCGAGAACAGAGGATTTTGACGCCAGTGATTCCACATCGCTTTCCAGGATGAAAGACCTGGGAGTAAGAATCGGCACAGCCAGACGCGAGAGGTACATCGGGAAAACAAAGCGCCTCGTCAACCAACACAGAACTGGCACTATTAGCCACCGGACGCTGATGCATATGCTGGGGGAAGGATCTGAGCACATATGGACATGTCCGGAGTGCAACGAAGATACCCCAACTGATAACTAACTAACTAACTAACTAAGTCCAGCAGAAGATTGATCAGGATGTCGCTCGGATGGATGCTATAAAGGCTAAGACAGAAAGAAAAGCTATCAAAAATACATCAAGCGAGATACAAGACAGAAGCAACTCTAGAACGGATAGTAGAGCTGCTCAAGGCCGAGGCCGAACCATAAGATGCAAGAACACAGACAGAAGAAGAAGCAATAGACGAAGAACGATATCGCTCATCACCAAGATCGAACTGGCGAACACCAAGAAGATTCGAAGGCAACCCAAGACGGGGAAATAGGAGACGACAACTGGTAAAGCTCTCTGAAGGAAACAGCACCATATGACGGGGTGGGCACACAATAACTCCAAGCCTCAACAAGTGCGTGACTCTGTACAGACATGAAAAACCTAACGAGAAAGGAATGAACACAATGAAACCATCAGAAGCCGGGTAGCTGACAACAATCAGCCCAATGCACGAAAGACAAACTACAAGTTACACCATAAATACCCCAATTATAGCCAAGTCGAAAACTCGAAGGCTGAAAAGGGGTATTCGTATCAAAAATTGGATTGGATTATATAAAATACCAGTTTATAAGAAAACGAATTGTATATATACCCGTAACATTGTATTGCTATTGTAATTAGCTCTGGGAAACATATGGAGGTTAAGTCTGTTATCCTTTCATACTGTATGAGTATTATCACTCCTGCGCATCTCGTCTTTGTCGGGAATTTCCAAGGTTTGTTTAGGTACTTGGTGGCACTAATAATGCATGACATTATACTCTCTTTCTGAGCTTGGAACAACCGTCACTTTTTGTCAACTGTTGGTTATCTTGGGGAGGCCTGTATAATATACTTTTCAAATATATATATAAGAAAAGATCTATAGGTCAACTCATCTGGACTTTTGTTCTATATTAAAGCTAAGAGTATATTTTATATGGATATCCGATCAGTCTTATGCAATAAGTCACTATCAATGAATGTAAGAAAGAGAGTGCTGAAATGCTATATAGAACCTGTTTTGCTGTATGGCAGTGAATCTTGGAATGTAAGTGAACAAGTTAGGAAGAACTTATAAGCAACAGAGATATGGTTCCTGAGACGAATGTTGAGAATTCCTTGGACTGCCAGAGTAACTAACAACGACTGCCTGAAACAGGTTAATGAAACTAGAACACTATATACAACAATAGCAAGAAGCAAACAACTTTCTTTGGTCATGTGATGAGAAGAGAGTCATCGGAGAATATCGCGACATCTGGAAAGATCGAGGGGAAGAGAGGCAAAGGCAGACCAAGAGAACTGATACTGGATGGATTGAGACGGTGGCATGGAGGAATATCATCAGCAGAGTTGATCCAGAACACCAAAGACCATGATCTGTGGAGAGCATTGAACGTCTACGCCAACTGGCAAAGCACTTGATGATGATGATCCGGTAGGTGGCGAGATGTATACGTGCATGACGTGATTATATCTGGAAGCATTCACCTGATTTTCATGTTATTGCCTGATTCCCCCTTTTTTCGTTTGTTATATTACCACCTATTAAGAGAGGTGTTAGGCAGGGATGTGTAATGTCTCTATCACCTGTTTTTCATGTTATTGCTTGATTCCCCCCTTTTTCTTTTTTTTCCCACTGATTCAAACATTTGAATGCTCGAACCTCCTCTTCAACCAAAACGGTTAAATGGAATAGTTTGAGGTATTTCCATCCCTGATATTGCCATCACATATGCGTTATTACCCACACACAGGTCTGTACGCGCACACTTATCTACGGCGTATTCGCTGATTTATATATGTGGCGTTTTAAACATAGCTATCTTCTGAAGATGAAAAATGTCTTTAAACGCCCTGAAAGAAATTTGAATATACTATTACAGTTTTGTTTTTTTAAAATCTTCTGCAGGTTCGTATGTTCCAGGGGCCAAATATAGAATGCATTTACAATACAACTACAGAAAACAAAAGGGCCGTCGTCTAACTATATTTTCTTCAAAGAACTGTCTACCTCCTCTTTGTTCTTTCGTGTGTTTTTCGTGGGTTGAAAGATGGAGGGAACATACGCCCATGCTAAGTATTCTCAAGTAACTGGCATACCTTTGGTGAACAGTTCAGGGCATGCTTAACTGGTGAATATCTGGATAGACACGGCTAAGAAAGGTCAGCGTGGCGAGGTCTGTAAACATTGACAGACAAGCCATTTTCTCTATGGTGTACTCTGTTCGTGCAGATCGTGAGCCTACTGCAGTTATAGTCCAGGTTTCTGTAGCCAAGTTTGTCTGTTGTACTTCACTAATGTATTGTGTTCCTTAAACATGAAAAAAAAACAACACAACAACAACCGACATTTAATAACACTTTTGGTGTAGGGAGCGGGTTCAACCCCTTACACCGGTCAGTTGGACTAAGATGTTGACTTCTCGTCCTTGACTTGGAAACGTAAATTAAAAAGATCTCAGAAGTCAGAGTGGGTTAGTTTGATGGCGATGGACAGTGGTAATGGGAAAGCTAATTTTTTTTTTTTTTGCTTTTCCATCCTGTTTCAGGTTATTGCGGTCAACATCATCATCTTTCAGCTGTGTGTTGATTCCTAGGCTAGATTACGCTCATCAGCACGCCACGACTTTCTGAGCGACCGGCTCCATACTCTCATAAGTCACTGGCGTGACTCGAACCGCAAGAAAGCGAATCCACGCGCAAATAATTCATTCCACTGCACGAGAAGTAGTAAGTAGCACGTGCATGGACAACGCTTAGGTTCATTGTCAGGGAACAAGCAAAAAACAAACAAACTAGCAGACACAGAGATATAGCTACTAGTTAGAATAAAGCTCCAGAGACTACACACACACACACACGCGCACGCACGCGCACACACACACACACACGCACGCACACACACACGCACGCACGCGCACGCACACACACACGCACGCACGCGCACGCACACGCACGCACACACACGCACGCACGCGCACGCACACACACACGCACGCACACACACACACACACGCACGCACGCACACGCACGCACACACACACGCCGACAGGCAGACAGACAGACAGACGGACAGGCGGACAGGCGGACATGCGGACAGGCGGACAGACGGACAGGCGGACAGACAGACAGATTCTGTGAAATAAACACCTAAGCTGTGCCTCAGAAACACTATAGTACTACATAAGTCTGCAGCTCTGGTGTTTATTGAACAGAAGAATAATCAGGCTCTCTGAGGTGCGGGGATAGACTTCATTATAAATGGTTTTATCCCATGCGGTTAGGTCTCTTTCTGCCATACGAATATGCCCCATAGAGCACAAACGTAGAAGCTTCAGCGACGATGCCTGGGAGTCTCAGAGAAGGTTGCACTCGCAAAACATTATCGGAGTGCAGACATGAATCAACTACCTTCGGAGCGCGAGGCAGGTGGGTAGCAATTTCACCACGGAGACCAAGGGAATTTCCAGAACCTTCTGAAAATTATCTAGTACACAAATAAACAAACAAACAAGCAAAAAATCTTATATAGAAATGTGAACCCTGACCGCATGCATTGGTAAGCCAGTGCAGTAATGACTTTGTAAAGACAACTTCTTATTTTACATCTGGCAAATCTTTTCCACTGGTTCACCAGGTGTTCTGTGTTTTAGAAGTATGCACAGAATCACAAGGAATAACAAATATACCATTCAACTTCTGATAAGTAACATTGATAAGTAATAACAAAGATTATATTTACTACTTTTGATAGGTTTATAAACTTTTATAGGAATTATTTACAACAGTTTATACGTTAATAACTTTGTAAACAGGCTGTATTTACATCATTTGATAAATTGATCACATATATATAGAGATTGCATTTACAACAGTTAATCAGTATATAACATTGTATATGAAGTATTTACAATAGTTGACAGGCTAATAACATGTTATATACAGAGTATATTTACAACAGTTGACATGTTACTAACATGTTACAATAAAGTTGTATTTACAACAATAGATGCATTACTAGAATTATTGCACTTTCTTGACAGAGTAAACAAACGCAATGCGTAATTACATTAGCAACATAGAATTGGGAGCGACATGGATAGCATGCATGCCTGTCCGTCTTGTGGTCATGCGTTCGAACCCTCTTAGAAGCGGGGATTAGTTTAAAAGTTGTCCTGAACTCACAGGTCTACCAGCGTTAAGTGGCTTCCGGGAAATATAATGTGAAGTAAAGACGGCCGATGTCCTATTGATCACATTACTCATCGAGTGCCTTGTGGCCTATACACATATTAGGACAAGCATCATAAACACAATATGCCACAGGACAAGCAAAAGGGTCCTTTAGATGTGCTTTGGGCTTGCCGGTCTAGATGTTGGCTCAAGTTCCACTCCCAGCAGAGACAGGATAATATGTCTCCATCAGTACGGTTAAGTGATCCACCCAGCATCATAACAATGGGTAGCAAACACTTTTCACAATTGTATGAGAATTGTCTGGGAAGAAACGGTGATGAGGAGGGAAGGTGGTCATCCAACTCATATGTTGTGGCCTAGAATATGTGAAATCCTAACATTTCACAGCCAAAGAGCGCTGCAATGTCTGTAATGGGGCTATCTTTATCTGCTATTTTACTTTATATCAGCAACAGGTGCTATGGAAATAACATAGAATATATCACATATATAAAATGGGAACACAAGAATATTATCACATAGTAGAAACTGAGATATTTAAAGTAGTAGGGTTTTGAATATAGTAGGTCATGACATGATGACATATAGTGATTAGCTAACTTTCTTGACATACATTTTCTCAGACAATCATCAGCTATCAACTGTAGGTACATAACGTAAACATTAGGTATCAACTGTAGGCAAGTAAAGTAAACGTCAGTAAGGGACTGAATTACTTTAAACTGTGTGTAAGGACTACGCTTGAGTTTAAGCGAGCGAACAAAAAAGAAAGAAAGAAAAAACTGTAGGCAAGTAAAGTAAACGTCAAATATCAACTGTAGGCAAGTAAAGTAAACGTTAGATATCAACTGTAGGCAAGTAAAGTAATATTGGATATCAACTGTAGGCAAGTAAAGTAATATTGGATATCAACTGTAGGCAAGTAAAGTAAACGCTGGATATCAACTGTTGGCAAGTAAAGTATACCTTGGATATCAACTGTAGGCAAGTAAAGTAAAAATCAGATATCAACTGTAGGCAAGTAAAGTAAACGTTGGATATCAACTGTAGGCAAGTAAAGTAAACGTCAGATATCAACTGTAGGCAAGTAAAGTAAACGTTGGATATCAACTGTAGGCAAGTAGAGTAAACACTGGATATCAACTGTAGGCAAGTAAAGTAAACGTTGGATATCAACTGTAGGCAAGTAAAGTAAACGTCAGGTATCAACTGTAGGCAAGTAAAGTAAACGTTGGATATCAACTGTAGGCAAGTAAAGTAATCTTGGATATCAACTGTGGGCAAGTAAAGAACACGTTGGATATCAACTGTAGGCAAGTAAAGTAAATATCATATATCAACTGTAGGCAAATAAAGTAAATGTCAGATATAAACTGTAGACAAGTAGAGTAAACGTTAAATATCAACTGTCTTCATCTCTATCTTCCACTTTTGGCGTAAAGCGTCGTGGGGAGAAATAACTGGCGTTCCAGCGCCCGATGGGTGGCATAGGATAGTGCCATTCGGTGTGATTGTGCAATTTCGTTGATATCGTCAATCCATTTTCTTGTCGGGCGTTCTCTTGCTCTCGTCACAGATGATCTTTGATGTAAGGCTAGTGATGGTAGTTGTTGGTGTTGCATTCTAACGAGATGGCCAAACCACTTGATCTTCTGTCTTTCGATAAATATGGCACAAGGTGTTGATTCCACTGTCTGTCTGATAACATCATTTCTTACTCGGTCTCGGATTGTTAAGTTGGCAGCTCTTCTCAGGCATCTCATCTCGCAGGTGTTGATTTTTCGTAAGTGTGATTTGGATAATGGTTGGTAGCATAAGATTGGCGTGAATATGCTGTTTGTTATCTATCAACTGAAGGCAAGTAAAGTAAACGTTGGATATCAACTGTAGGCAAGTAAAGTAAACGTCAGGTATCAACAGTAGGCAAGTAAACGACATATACCAACTGTAAGCAAGTAAAGAACAGGTCAGTATCAACTGCAGGTCTGTAGCGTATACGTTTGATATCAACTGTGGACAAGTAAAGTAAGCGTCAGGTGTCAACTGTAGGCAAGTAAAGTAAAGATCACTGTAACAAGCCTAAGGACGCATCTTGCATATGGTGTTGGACCCATATTTGTGTATAGAGCGATCGGTTTTTGGGGGTAATATAATCAGTACCCGGCGGCCCATCTTCACTCCTCAAGACACTCCCTGGTAGCCATTGTAGGTGGTAACTGTAACCAGCTTAATGGATACATAAGCCGTGTGCAGCCTGAGATAGCTCCTTCTAGATGCGGAAATGTGCTCCATCATCAGTGCACTATACACTATCTCGCTGCTTATACAGTTAGTTTTAATGAGACACGCATGTACCTATCATAACATATACAGTAGTCTATAATGTTATACACTGCATACAATCCATGTCGTCATCGTACCTTTCCGCAGCCTCCTGTCTCTTGTCTTGTCAACCTTTTCTGAAAGGTAGTCATCTTGCTATGATGTCAAACTGTCCAGCATCTTCCCTGTTGGTCCTCACTTCTGCCTCTTTCCCCCCACCATCTTCTCTATTGTCACAACGTTCTTCAGCTTTCTCCTTCTCAAGATGCCCGTAAAGAATTTGGATTGCCCTCTTCTATTGCAAGTTATCAGGTCTCTTTGTGAGTGAACTCCTGTCAAGATATCTTCGCTATGCTTGTTTACCGTCGGTGGTGTTCTCATAATTATTTTATAAAACCACATCTCTACAGCTTCCACATCATTTCTCACTAATCGGATGGCGAGATGCAGCGAAATATGCCAGGCAAGAAATCGTGCAAGATATTGTTTGTGGTTTATGTCTTTAAAATCGGCTGATTGTCCATGATTGAATCCTGTACATCATGATTGACTCGATGTAGCTCTTAAGATTCCTTCTGACCTGGACTTACAAAGATATATTGCACAGATTAATCATTATCATCTGCAAGGCTGCTTTCTTTCACACGTTCCAGTCATTTGGACTTCAATGTTGACCTCTCGTTCAGGAAGCAATGGCAAACTACTGAACGTAAAATTGCTCACAAATCGTCATTATGATCTGGATGTGATTGGAACGTCGTGCAAACGATATGCATATTGATTTTATTATAATAAGTAAGTGATTCAGCATTGAAATGCGGGATGAGAATGTGTTTTTCTTCAGCTTACCCTATACACACTTGAAGAGTTCGTCGCTTTGTCTTCTACTGGGACACAGCGCATGAACATGATGTGATAAGGCTAGCACATTGTGTAGGCCTGAATGCACGTTGATGTCTCGTCTTTTCCTCACTTGGCAGGCGGAACGCAGGCATCGTACCCTCTCCATACTTCGCTCATGTGCTCATCCTGTAGCTAAATATCATTATTTTATCAAATTACGTACACAGATGTCCCAGGTTCTAATTATTCGAAATTCCTGTGGTTACTTTTAAATTTAAAAATTGAATTTTTAAGAGCATGCATCTTTCCCATTTCAACAAACGCCTGTGAGACCTGGACACTTACTAAACAAGCTGAGCAGCGCATAAATGCCTTTGAAAATAAACGTTGTAGACGGGGTCTACGAATATCTTGGGTAAAGAAAAGAACAAATGCATCCATACTTCAAGAGCTGAATATTGAAGAGGGTTGGCTGTTAATGACGATAAAACAAAGAAAACTGATATATTTTGGTCACTTGAAACGTCATGAAAGTTTGGAGAGAACAATAATGGAAGGGTGTATGCCTCGGAAGAGAGGAAAAGGAAGGCCAAAGAGACGCAGGATGCACGATGTGGCAGATGATCTTCAGATGGGTGTATCGGACGTGTAACGTATATGAGACGTGTATGCGAAGACAATGTGTGTCGTGTATTATAACATAAATGTATGTGTCAGCCTTCAAAGTTCAGGATCATTGTGTACACATCATGGCAAGGATCACACGACATCATTCGAGTCAGTACGATAAACCTCACCGAAGTCGTATCCTTCTCTCCAGACATGTCCTCCTCCAGGAACTCTGATGACCATGAGATCTGAATCCCATGTAAATATATAATCCGTGGAAAAAACTGTTATTGTTCCTAACACAACTGTTCCTAACAGTTTATAGAAACTCCGGCTTCATAATTCCGGCGCGGTGAAACAAACATGGAACACTGTCCTATGAACAAGACTTTTTGTCTCTTGATAAATGTTCACTAGTTCTCACTATTAAACAGTTATTGTCTATACTCCAATAGAGTCCTTTATTTTTGTTCTAGTCATAAGTGAACTGAATATCCCTCACTACTGGTGTGTTAAAACTGGTATGACCTAAACTCATTCGGTATTTATCCGGTAGGATACCATTCAGCTCCACTGAGCAATGTTGATCATCTTCCTCTAGCATAATCTCTGTTGTAAAGTTGCTGGCCAATCTTCCGGCGCCAAACTTTATCCGGGATCGGATTTTTCCTTTGGTTTCAGATTCTTCATTCCAACCAGAGGAACCTGTGAAATAAATCAAACAACTGGTGATAGCCTCCCCGTCACTGATCTCTATTAGATGATCGTGGGCCATCGGCCTCGCTCAGAAGATATAACGAACCTACTCTGTCATGGACAGATGACTGAACACATATGTTATCATCAGGCCAAGACAAGAAAAAAAAATCAACAAACAAAATGCGGAACCCCGCCCACCAGGGACACTACGGGAATATCCCAATTATCCCTCATTACTTAATTCTCAACTAGTAAAGCTTATCCACACTTCACTAATCTATTTTCAACTAACAGAGCCAAGTATCACTTCCCTACTCTAGTTAGTTTTCCACTAACAGTGCTAATCATCACACTATAGTTTGAACAAGGCTACAGCCTATATTAATTAGAACTAATTATAATCGGTTCTACCTTAGGCAACACTGCAGTTAGATCAAATTACATCCACTCTTGCCATGACAGGCACGTGTAAAATTAAATCACTAATTCGCACACGGTAAACGTTTTCCCATCAGAACCACAGTGCCGAAGCACGTCTTCTACAATCCAAGGTTTGCGTTCAACTCCCCATCTCCAATCATGGTTTTTGGCCAAACCTCTAAAATTGGTAACGTGACATGGTTGTTGTCCTGCAGGTGTTATTTGGGCAATCATCCATTGTCAAGAATCGATTTTCCCTTGCCTAGTCACTGTCAAAGTTGTCATCACTTGTTTTGACTCCCCCAACAAACTAACGAGTTACTGTATGATCCCAACAACAGTTTTCCCCAACAAGCTGCCAATCTTCTTGATGTTCCGGAAACTATAAATTGACAGATGTACTGTTATCTTCCGTGCTGAGTACTTCCGCTCTCAATCCAACTTGTTTATGAACTGTCAAAGCGATGTATGATTCAGCGCACTCACTTTCCCTACACCTCTGCAACTGTTAAATTTGCCCGACATGTGATGGGCGACATCCGATTGCCACCATGATCCCACGGGTTCCATCTGTATTCAAATGTTGACAAACTGTCAAAGCGATGCCGGGACCCGTCTCCCTCACCACTGAGTGTTCCCGATCCGTCGACCAGATGTAAACACGTGCAGTTACATTTCCTGGATTAGTTGAAACAACCTTTGGCCTCGAACATCCGCTAATTCAGATCGCCCTTTATTCTCATCACTGGTTAAATCATGTTGGACCATTATGTGACAACCAGTTTATAAGAAAACGAATTGTATATATACCCGTAACATTGTATTGCTGTTATATTTAGCTCTGGCAATATATGGAGGTTAAGTCTGTTATCCTTTCATACTGTATGAGTAGTATCACTCCTGCGCATCTTGTCTTTGTCGGGAATTTCCAATGTTTGTTTAGGTACTTGGTGGCACTAATAATGCATGACATTATACTCTCTTTCTGAGCTAGCAACAACCGTCACATTTTGTCAACTGTTGGTTATCTTGGGGAGGCCTGTATAATATACTTTTCAAATATATATATAAGAAAAGATCTATAGGTCAACTCATCTGGACTTTTGTTCTATATTAAAGCTAAGAGTATATTTTATATGGATATCCGATCAGTCTTATGCAATAAGTCACTATCAATGAATGTAAGAAAGAGCGTGCTGAAATGCTATATAGAACCAGTTTTGCTGTATGGCAGTGTATCTTGGAATGTAAGTGAACAAGAACTTATAAGCAACAGAGATATGGTTCCTGAGACGAATGTTGAGAATTCCTTGGACTGCCAGAGTAACTAACAACGACTGCCTGAAACAGGTTAATGAAACTAGACCACTATATACAACAATAGCAAGAGACAAACAGCTTTCTTTGGTCATGTGATGAGAAGAGAGGCATCGGAGAACATCGCGACAACTGGAAAGATCGAGGGGAACAGAGGCAGAGGCAGACCAAGAGAACTGATACTGGATGGATTGAGACGGTGGCATGGAGGAATACCATCAGCAGAGTTGATCCAGAACACCAAAGACCATGATCTGTGGAGAGCCTTGACGTCTACGCCAGCTGGCAAGGCACTTGATGATGATGATGATACGGTCGGTGGCGAGATGTATACGTGCATGACGTGATTATATCTGGAAGCATTCACCTGATTTTCATGTTATTGCCTGATTCCCCCTTTTTTCGTTTGTTATATTACCACCTATTAAGAGAGGTGTTAGGCAGGGATGTGTAATGTCTCTATCACCTGTTTTTCATGTTATTGCTTGATTCCCCCCTTTTTCTTTTTTTTCCCACTGATTCAAACATTTGAATGCTCGAACCTCCTCTTCAACCAAAACGGTTAAATGGAATAGTTTGAGGTATTTCCATCCCTGATATTGCCATCACATATGCGTTATTACCCACACACAGGTCTGTACGAGCACACTTATCTAAGGCGTATTCGCTGATTTATATATGTGGCTTTTTAAACATAGCTATCTTCTGAAGATGAAAAATGTCTTTAAACGCACTGAAAGATTTTTGAATATACTATTACTGTTTTTTTTTTGTTTTTTTTTTTAAATCTTCTGCGTGTTCGTATGTTCCAGGGGCCAAATATAGAATGCATTTACAATACAACTACAGAAAACAAAAGGGCCGTCGTCTAACTATATTTTCTTCAAAGAACTGTCTACCTCCTCTTTGTTCTTTCGTGTGTTTTTCGTGGGTTGAAAGATGGAGGGAACATACGCCCATGCTAAGTATTCTCAAGTAACTGGCATACCTTTGGTGAACTGTTCAGGGCATGCTTAACTGGTGAATATCTGGATAGACACGGCTAAGAAAGGTCAGCGTGGCGAGGTCTGTAAACATTGACAGACAAGCCATTTTCTCTATGGTGTACTCTGTTCGTGCAGATCGTGAGCCTACTGCAGTTATAGTCCAGGTTTCTGTAGCCAGGTTTGTCTGTTGTACTTCACTAATGTATTGTGTTCCTTAAACATGAAAAAAAAAACACAACAACAACCGACATTTAATAACACTTATGGTGTAGGGAGCGGGTTCAACCCCTTACACCGGTCAGTTGGACTAAGATGTTGACTTCTCGTCCTTGACTTGGAAACGTAAATTAAAAAGATCTCAGAAGTCAGAGTGGGTTAGCTTGATGGCGATGGACAGTGGTAATGGGAAAGCTAATTTTTTTTTTTTTTTCGCGTTTCCATCCTGTTTCAGGTTATTGCGGTCAACATCATCATCTTTCAGCTGTGTGTTGATTCCTAGGCTAGATTACGCTCATCAGCACGCCACGACTTTCTGAGCGACCGGCTCCATACTCTCATAAGTCACTGGCGTGACTCGAACCGCAAGAAAGCGAATCCACGCGCAAATAATTCATTCCACTGCACGAGAAGTAGTAAGTAGCACGTGCATGGACAACGCTTAGGTTCATTGTCAGGGAACAAGCAAAAAACAAACAAACTAGCAGACACAGAGATATAGCTACTAGTTAGAATAAAGCTCCAGAGACTACACACACACACACGCGCACGCACGCGCACACACACACACACACGCACGCACACACACACGCACGCACGCGCACACACACACACACGCGCACGCACACACGCACGCACGCACGCGCACGCACACGCACGCACACACACGCACGCACGCGCACGCACGCACACACGCACGCACGCGCACGCACACACACGCACGCACGCACGCACGCACACACACACACGCCGACAGGCAGACAGACAGACAGACGGACAGGCGGACAGGCGAACATGCGGACAGGCGGACAGACGGACAGGCGGACAGACAGACAGATTCTGTGAAATAAACACCTAAGCTGTGCCTCAGAAACACTATAGTACTACATAAGTCTGCAGCTCTGGTGTTTATTGAACAGAAGAATAATCAGGCTCTCTGAGGTGCGGGGATAGACTTCATTATAAATGGTTTTATCCCATGCGGTTAGGTCTCTTTCTGCCATACGAATATGCCCCATAGAGCACAAACTTAGAAGCTTCAGCAACGACGTCCGGGATTCTCAGAGAAGGTTGCACTCGCAAAACATTATCGGAGTGCAGACATGAATCAACTACCTTCGGAGCGCGAGGCAGGTGGGTAGCAATTTCACCACGGAGACCAAGGGAATTTCCAGAACCTTCTGAAAATTATCTAGTACACAAATAAACAAACAAACAAGCAAAAAATCTTATATAGAAATGTGAACCCTGACCGCATGCATTGGTAAGCCAGTGCAGTAATGACTTTGTAAAGACAACTTCTTATTTTACATCTGGCAAATCTTTTCCACTGGTTCACCAGGTGTTCTGTGTTTTAGAAGTATGCACAGAATCACAAGGAATAACAAATATACCATTCAACTTCTGATAAGTAACATTGATAAGTAATAACAAAGATTATATTTACTACTTTTGATAGGTTTATAAACTTTTATAGGAATTATTTACAACAGTTTATACGTTAATAACTTTGTAAACAGGCTGTATTTACATCATTTGATAAATTGATCACATATATATATATAGAGATTGCATTTACAACAGTTAATCAGTATATAACATTGTATATGAAGTATTTACAATAGTTGACAGGCTAATAACATGTTATATACAGAGTATATTTACAACAGTTGACATGTTACTAACATGTTACAATAAAGTTGTATTTACAACAATAGATGCATTACTAGAATTATTGCACTTTCTTGACAGAGTAAACAAACGCAATGCGTAATTACATTAGCAACATAGAATTGGGAGCGACATGGATAGCATGCATGCCTGTCCGTCTTGTGGTCATGCGTTCGAACCCTCTTAGAAGCGGGGATTAGTTTAAAAGTTGTCCTGAACTCACAGGTCTACCAGCGTTAAGTGGCTTCCGGGAAATATAATGTGAAGTAAAGACGGCCGATGTCCTATTGATCACATTACTCATCGAGTGCCTTGTGGCCTATACACATATTAGGACAAGCATCATAAACACAATATGCCACAGTACAAGCAAAAGGGTCCTTTAGATGTGCTTTGGGCTTGCCGGTCTAGATGTTGGCTCAAGTTCCACTCCCAGCAGAGACAGGATAATATGTCTCCATCAATACGGCTAAGTGATCCACCCAGCATCATAACAATGGGTAGCAAGCACTTTTCACAATTGTATGAGAATTGTCTGGGAAGAAACGGTGATGAGGAGGGAAGGTGGTCATCCAACTCATATGTTGTGGCCTAGAATATGTGAAATCCTAACATTTCACAGCCCAAGAGCGCTGCAATGTCTGTAATGGGGCTATCTTTATCTGCTATTTTACTTTATATCAGCAACAGGTGCTATGGAAATAACATAGAATATATCACATATATAAAATGGGAACACAAGAATATTATCACATAGTAGAAACTGAGATATTTAAAGTAGTAGGGTTTTGAATATAGTAGGTCATGACATGATGACATATAGTGATTAGCTAACTTTCTTGACATACATTTTCTCAGACAATCATCAGCTATCAACTGTAGGTACATAACGTAAACATTAGGTATCAACTGTAGGCAAGTAAAGTAAACGTCAGTAAGGGACTGAATTACTTTAAACTGTGTGTAAGGACTACGCTTGAGTTTAAGCGAGCGAACAAAAAAGAAAGAAAGAAAAAACTGTAGGCAAGTAAAGTAAACGTCAAATATCAACTGTAGGCAAGTAAAGTAAACGTTAGATATCAACTGTAGGCAAGTAAAGTAATATTGGATATCAACTGTAGGCAAGTAAAGTAATATTGGATATCAACTGTTGGCAAGTAAAGTATACCTTGGATATCAACTGTAGGCAAGTAAAGTAAAAATCAGATATCAACTGTAGGCAAGTAAAGTAAACGTTGGATATCAACTGTAGGCAAGTAAAGTAAAAATCAGATATCAACTGTAGGCAAGTAAAGTAAACGTTGGATATAAACTGTAGGCAAGTAAAGTAAACGTCAGATATCAACTGTAGGCAAGTAAAGTAAACGTTGGATATCAACTGTAGGCAAGTAGAGTAAACACTGGATATCAACTGTAGGCAAGTAAAGTAAACGTTGGATATCAACTGTAGGCAAGTAAAGTAAACGTCAGGTATCAACTGTAGGCAAGTAAAGTAAACGTTGGATATCAACTGTAGGCAAGTAAAGTAATCTTGGATATCAACTGTGGGCAAGTAAAGAACACGTTGGATATCAACTGTAGGCAAGTAAAGTAAATATCATATATCAACTGTAGGCAAATAAAGTAAATGTCAGATATAAACTGTAGACAAGTAGAGTAAACGTTAGATATCAACTGTCTTCATCTCTATCTTCCACTTTTGGCGTAAAGCGTCGTGGGGAGAAATAATTGGCGTTCCAGCGCCCGATGGGTGGCATAGGATAGTGCCATTCAGTGTGATTGTGCAATTTCGTTGATGTCGTCAATCCATTTTCTTGTCGGGCGTTCTCTTGCTCTCGTCACAGATGATCTTTGATGTAAGGCTAGTGATGGTAGTTGTTGGTGTTGCATTCTAACGAGATGGCCAAACCACTTGATCTTCTGTCTTTCGATAAATATGGCACAAGGTGTTGATTCCACTGTCTGTCTGATAACATCATTTCTTACTCGGTCTCGGATTGTTAAGTTGGCAGCTCTTCTCAGGCATCTCATCTCGCAGGTGTTGATTTTTCGTAAGTGTGATTTGGATAATGGTTGGTAGCATAAGATTGGCGTGAATATGCTGTTTGTTATCTATCAACTGAAGGCAAGTAAAGTAAACGTTGGATATCAACTGTAGGCAAGTAAAGTAAACGTCAGGTATCAACAGTAGGCAAGTAAACGACATATACCAACTGTAAGCAAGTAAAGAACAGGTCAGTATCAACTGCAGGTCTGTAGCGTATACGTTTGATATCAACTGTGGACAAGTAAAGTAAGCGTCAGGTATCAACTGTAGGCAAGTAAAGTAAAGATCACTGTAACAAGCCTAAGGACGCATCTTGCATATGGTGTTGGACCCATATTTGTGTATAGAGCGATCGGTTTTTGGGGGTAATATAATCAGTACCCGGCGGCCCACCTTCACTCCTCAAGACACTCCCTGGTAGCCATTGTAGGTGGTAACTGTAACCAGCTTAATGGATACATAAGCCGTGTGCAGCCTGAGATAGTTCCTTCTAGATGCGGAAATGTGCTCCATCATCAGTGCACTATACACTATCTCGCTGCTTATACAGTTAGTTTTAATGAGACACGCATGTACCTATCATAACATATACAGTAGTCTATAATGTTATACACTGCATACAATCCATGTCGTCATCGTACCTATCCGCAGCCTCCTGTCTCTTGTCTTGTCAACCTTTTCTGAAAGGTAGTCATCTTGCTATGATGTCAAACTGTCCAGCATCTTCCCTGTTGGTCCTCACTTCTGCCTCTTTCCCCCCACCATCTTCTCCATTGTCACAACGTTCTTCAGCTTTCTCCTTCTCAAGATGCCCGTAAAGAATTTGGATTGCCCTCTTCTATTGCAAGTTATCAGGTCTCTTTGTGAGTGAACTCCTGTCAAGATATCTTCGCTATGCTTGTTTACCGTCGGTGGTGTTCTCATAATTATTTTATAAAACCACATCTCTACAGCTTCCACATCATTTCTCACTAATCGGATGGCGAGATGCAGCGAAATATGCCAGGCAAGAAATCGTGCAAGATATTGTTTGTGGTTTATGTCTTTAAAATCGGCTGATTGTCCATGATTGAATCCTGTACATCATGATTGACTCGATGTAGCTCTTAAGATTCCTTCTGACCTGGACTTACAAAGATATATTGCACAGATTAATCATTATCATCTGCAAGGCTGCTTTCTTTCACACGTTCCAGTCATTTGGACTTCAATGTTGACCTCTCGTTCAGGAAGCAATGGCAAACTACTGAACGTAAAATTGCTCACAAATCGTCATTATGATCTGGATGTGATTGGAACGTCGTGCAAACGATATGCATATTGATTTTATTATAATAAGTAAGTGATTCAGCATTGAAATGCGGGATGAGAATGTGTTTTTCTTCAGCTTACCCTATACACACTTGAAGAGTTCGTCGCTTTGTCTTCTACTGGGACACAGCGCATGAACATGATGTGATAAGGCTAGCACATTGTGTAGGCCTGAATGCACGTTGATGTCTCGTCTTTTCCTCACTTGGCAGGCGGAACGCAGGCATCGTACCCTCTCCATACTTCGCTCATGTGCTCATCCTGTAGCTAAATATCATTATTTTATCAAATTACGTACACAGATGTCCCAGGTTCTAATTATTCGAAATTCCTGTGGTTACTTTTAAATTTAAAAATTGAATTTTTAAGAGCATGCATCTTTCCCATTTCAACAAACGCCTGTGAGACCTGGACACTTACTAAACAAGCTGAGCAGCGCATAAATGCCTTTGAAAATAAACGTTGTAGACGGGGTCTACGAATATCTTGGGTAAAGAAAAGAACAAATGCATCCATACTTCAAGAGCTGAATATTGAAGAGGGTTGGCTGTTAATGACGATAAAACAAAGAAAACTGATATATTTTGGTCACTTGAAACGTCATGAAAGTTTGGAGAGAACAATAATGGAAGGGTGTATGCCTCGGAAGAGAGGAAAAGGAAGGCCAAAGAGACGCAGGATGCACGATGTGGCAGATGATCTTCAGATGGGTGTATCGGACGCAGGACATCTTGCTTGTGGTCGAAAAGTTTTTCGGAAGGTTGTTATGGGAGTTAGGTTTTGCAAAGGATATGGTACAATTGTGAACTATTTAATCTTCCAATGTATAGTTTATTTACATAATCCGTCTATTCATACATAATACTGTCTGTGCGGGATTGATACATTGTATATTCCGTGAGGTAAGCTATCAATGTATGTGCAGTTAACTTCATGCATGTGATAACTGGCTCTAGTAACTGATAGCTCTTGCGTTAGCTGTTACAACATATAAATATGAAGCAGTGTCAATATTTTATTTAATAATGCTAAAAGAAGTCCCAAACAGGAACGTTCTATGGCTCTATGATGTGATGAGGCTATCACATTCAAGAAGGAATAGGTGGCTAATCTTTTCCTCACTTGGCAGGCGATGAATGCAGGCTTCGAACCCTCTCCCGACCTCATTTATGACATAATTATAATGATTATAAGCGCGACACCGTGTCAGTTACCTAACGCTCCTTAGCGATGTTCACAGAGGCCAACGTCCTGGCGGAACTTCCTTTGGGAGTATCACAGACACTTGTAAATAAATCAAACGTTTCTGCATGTACGTCACACAACAGCATGTGCCTACATTTTGTTTTCAAACGGTCAGGTAGAAATGTTCACACAGGGTCGACAAATATACATTCGCAGCATGTAAGTTGTGAACTTATTGTTTTGCCAAGAAGTCTTTATTTGTACTCCTGTCTGAGTCCACCTTTTGAGGTGACTTTCTTCTGTGACAAAAACAACAGAAAAGGCGCTGAAATGTCTTTTTAACTTGCTGTCGGAAGTGTATGTTCAGAAAGCTGTAGATAATTGGATTTATAGCGTTGTTGATAAAGAAACAGTTGGAGAATATCTTAGCTACAACTTGAGCCCCGATGCTTTGGTTCTCGTCAAAGTTCTTCACAGTACTCCGTATCAACATCACAGCTATAGACGGGAGGTAGCTCAAGATAAAAGCCACAGTTACTGCGAAAAGGACGACCGTTGTTCTGGTAACCTTCAGCCTAGAAGCATAACTGGCAAGCGAGTTAAACTTCGAACGCCGCTCCAATGAGTTTTGCGAGTTTTGTGAAGTGGTCATTTTCTTGATGTTGATCATGTGTTTTTCTGTGGTGGACATACTGTTGCCATTAGCGTAGACTGAGTTGGTCATGGACTCGTCCTCGCTCACGCTTGGCACGTACTTAATTCGTGGTCGCCTTCTTGAAGCAGAATCACCGATGTTTGAATCAGCTTGTTTGACGGCCTCACCGATCACAAACCGCCGCCGGCATCGTATTTCCATCCAAATACGGATATAGATTGCGGTCAGAGATATGAATATAAGCAGGATCAAGACGCCTAATGTAATGTAGTGTGCCGTTTGAAATGTGGAGTCCTTATAATGCATTGCAATTGAGCAGTCATATCCTTCTACCATTGGTAAGGATGTTGGGACGCGGTTAATGCCGAACAGCACGAAAGGTGGTATGGACAACAGCATAGCAAGAACTACTGCAAGAAAACATAGCATTCGAATTCGGGACAACCTGACAATCATCAGCGGCTTGCAGATCTTGAAATAACGATCGAACGCAATCTCTACCAACACAGTGGCTGAGCCGTACACTGTAAATACCTCGCAGCCTCGAAGGATCTTGCAGCCTGCTGAGCTGTAAAACGTGTACGGGTTGTTGAGATCATACAATTCTGTTGGCATGCCCACAAGACACGCTATCAAGTCAAATATCGCCATGGACAAAATGAAATAATTGGAAGATGTCTTTTTGAAGCGTCGTCTGTAAACGTAGACCACTAGAGAATTGCCCACCACTCCGACGACCATGAGTAGAGATACCCAGATCATGGCTGGTATGTTATACAGAGCCCTCTCGTGGTTTAAAGAACGCAAAAGTGTGGTGATATCCTCGCTGGAGTTCCCATACGTGGCTGGCATAGGGGAACTAACCAGTTCATGTAAACTGTCCGTAGAGTTGTCTTTCTTAATCATCTTATCTGAAAAGAGAAAGCAGGCTTATAATTTCAAAATGTCCATAAAGGGTCGAAGTATCACTGCAGAAACTTTAACAATAACATAAATTTGCTGAAGATAAGATCTTCTAAAGGCACTGATGGAAATCAATCGTGTTAGTTGTATTGATAACACGTGATATTCATTGGAAATTGAAAATTACTTATTAAAAATAATAATTCATAATTAATAATAACTAACAAGTGGGGAGTAGTTTTGCCTAGATTGTAAACACACACACACACACAAAAGAACTTAAAACATTGATGCTGTCTGTGTGTCAGTGCGCGTGCGAGCTCGCGCGTGCACACGCGTATGTGTGCATTGTTACATATATATGTTCTGTTGCATGAATAATACTAGTGTAACAATAGTAATAATATCGTTGACCATTATTCATGTTAGCACCGCCACAAAGCTAAGAAAGCAGGTGGTAAAGGGATGTTTCCTGGCATGCAAATGGAAATTGATCCTAGCGTTTCATAGCCAATGAAGAAACTCTGTCGCAGATCGACATGCTACATGCTAGCATCACACGTTCCTCATCAAACAACATTAGATAAGTGATGAGATCGGTGTCATGTGGACCTCTTTACGGGTCAGGCTCTGTGACTCAATTCGTGAGGCCGGGACAGCTATGAATGGCATGTGGTCACGAAAGTAACAATAGCTAGACTGGGATTGTAACTCAAGTCCGCTCCGTCGAGCAGACACGGATATTTGCCACTGAACTACTGCGGACTCTGGCAGTCTCTGGTCCAGATATAAACTTATACTTTTGTTTTGCTCGCTCGTTTTGAACTCAAGCGTAGTCCATACACGTGCTACTACTCCTAGTGCACTGCACTGAATTTTACGTATGGATTAGCTTAACCTAATACCAGTATCCCTCCCCATCACTCCGACTTCAGAGGTTCTTGTAATTTAGTCCCAAAGTCAAGGAAGTGAAGACCACATTATAGTCCAACTGACCTGTGGAGTGAATACATCCTTCTACCTGAACATCAGCACACGGGATCTTTAAGAACGAGAGCTCTTTTCCATTCAGCCACGCTGATCTCCATGTACTTATTTGACCACTTTTAATCAGAAATGAATGAACTAACCGCCATAATATAGTCTTCACCACTAAAGACAGAGCTACCTTGAGTAGCCTCAAATAACATCTTATTGTGTATGTCTCAAATTTAAAATAAAAAGCTTTGTTAAGTAATTTACAATGAAATGCTCATTATAGCTTTGACTCTGTCTTTTATGTGCAGTTGTTATGTTCGTACTTTATAAAACTGGCAAATCACGTTACGTTTATTTGCTACTCCATAGATGATTGAGACGAATATTGCGAATACCTTGGACTGTCAGGGTAACTAACGATGGTTGCCTAGAAGAAGATAATGAAACTAGAACATGATATACAACTATAAGAAAGAGAAAAGAGTATTCTTTGGTCATGTTATTCGTCTTCTTTCTTTCGCCTGAAATGTATCTATTACCGCAATGTTGTCTCTTGTATGGTTCCAAGTTGCTGTTATATAGCCTAGGACGCAGGGTTGTGGTGAGCGGCCAGCCTTGCAAAATACCTTATGGCTTTTGCGTTCATCACCTCTGGCAGCAAAAGTCTAACCCTTGGCTTTCACGTGGCGGAACTGTTTTAACTAACAGGAGAAAGGGCGCCGGTGAGTCTCCGGCGCCGTATAAATAACCAGAATGAACTGCACATTTATGCACATACACACATGCACAGACATGTGTGTATGCGCATACATATCTAAACTCGTGTAAGAAAAGCAAAGGAAAGGTGCTAAAGAAGGAGGCAACCAGCCAGGAGGCAACCAACCAGGAAGCGCACCACCGAAATCTGAATGCCACGCAATTACGTTATGAAATATGATCATGTTCTGACAAGAGAGGTTTTTGTGAACGTATTGGGAGCTGGACAGATCCTAACTTCATATCCTTCACATCTGACACCCAGACAGATGGTTCATACTGACTTCATAACCATCACGCCTGACATCCAGACTAATAGTCCACACCAACACCTTAATCACTCTGACACCTAGACACCTGGACCACACTAACAAGCAAATCCCAAAAGCTATATAATTACCATCGTTAACACCCACACACTGAAACCATAACCCACATAGTTGATACTTACACGCGAACCCCAATAACTGTTTAACTTCTATCATTGACACCCACACACTGGCACTCCAACAACAGGACAACAGTCACCACTTTTAACACCCACACACCGCCTCCCTAACCACAGAATAACCATCACCTGTTTTGACTGCCACATGGTGACACCCTAACAAGTGGAAAAGTCACCACTTTTGATATCCACACACTGAAACCCAACAACAAGAAAACAGCAACCACTTTTGACACTCACACACTGGACCCCAACAAATGGAAAACAGCAACCACTTTTGACACCCTCACACTGGACCCCAACAAATGGAAAACAGCAACCACTTTTGAAACTCACATACAGGACAACAACAACAAAAAACAGTCACCACATTTGACACTCACACACTGGACCCTAACAACAAGAAAACAGTCACCACATTTGACACTCACACACTGGACCCTAACAATAAAAAAACAGTCACCACTTTTTAGACTCACACACTGGAAATCGATAACAACAAAATAAAAACAGTTACCACTTTTAACACTCACACACTGGACCCCAAAAACCAGAAACCAATCGCCACTTTTGAGACTCACACACTGGACCCTAACAACAGGAATACAGTTACTGCTTTTGACACTCACACAATGGACACCAACAACAGGAGAATAGTCCCCACTTTTGACACTCACACACTGGACCCCAACAACTGGAAAACATTCCCCACTTTTGACACCCTCACAACAGGAAAACAGTCACCAGTTTTGACACTCACACACTAGACCCAAACAACAGGAAAACAGTCACCACTTTTGACACCCTCACACTGGACATCAACAACAGGAAAACAGTCACCAGTTTTGACACTCACACACTAGACATAAACAACAAGAAAACAGTCACCTCTTTTGACACTCACACACTGGACCCCAACAACAACAAACAAGAAAACATTCACCACTTTTGACACTCATATACTGGACCCCAACAACAAAAAAACAGTTACCACTTTTGAGACTCACATACTGGACCCCAACAACAGGAATACAGTTCCTGCATTTGACACTCACACACTGGACCCCAACAACAACAAAACAGTCACCACTTTTGAGACTCACATACTGGACCCCAACAACAGGAATACAGTTCCTGCATTTGACACTCATACAATGGACCCCAACAACAACAAAAAGAGTCACCACTTTTGAGACTCACATACTGGACCCCAACAATAGGAATACAGTTCCTGCATTTGACACTCATACAATGGACCCCAACAACAACAAAAAGAGTCACCACTTTTGACACTCACATACTGGACCCCAACAACAGGAATACAGTTCCTGCATTTGACACTCATACAATGGACCCCAACAACAACAAAAAGAGTCACCACTTTTGAGACTCACATACTGGACCCTAACAACAGGAATACAGTTCCTGCATTTGACACTCATACAATGGACACCAACAACAGGAAAATAGTCCCCACTTTTGGCACTTACACACTGGACCCCAACAACAGGAAAACAGTACCCACTTTTGACACTCACACATTGGATCCCAACAACAAGAAAACAGTCATCACTTTTGAAACTCACGCCAATTAGAGTGCTTGCACTTAGAGTGCCGGGGGGGGGGGGGCGATGCGCTACCTTCATGATTTTCCACCCACGGGGGACAGAATGCAAATTTACCGAGTACGTGTATACCCCAGAGTCAATGCAAACAAACAACATCAACTGCATGGTGAAATTAAGAAGGTAAAGGGCAGAAGGTTTAAAAGAGGAAAGTCGTGGATGGGTCAAGCGGAAGACATTCTTCAACTGGTGTGTTCACTTGAGGACGTAGAACCCAGTGAGGAGTGGGTAAAAGTGCCAACATAGTTCTGTACGTTCTTTTCAGTTTGCATCCAACTAGACAGAAAATGCAGACAAGATAATGAGGGTGCTGTGGGGGTGGAAGTGCAGGCTTTGATCTACGAGACTTCTTTACACGGTGGTTCTGTCATTTACACATATGTGTCGGTCGTTAGAGGCGTGAGAAGTTCGTGGGCTTTTACAGCTCATGCTGGAGGGAGAAGTGGGAAGGAAGATTCTGGTGATTTTGCCTTGACCACAAGCAGTCTGGTCATAGCAGTCATGGCAGTAAGTAAGGCAATAAGATAACCCGAAACACAAACTCGGGCATGCTTCCTTAATGGCTCAATGAGTATGCTCAGGAAGATAGAGATGGGTTGGGCCCGAAGACAGTTGATGGTGTCTCTGGGGCGGTCACGGTTGGCATAGATTAGTTTCATTTTCGTGCCAGGGCATGCAGGTGTACAAGGAAATGAGCAGGCTGACAGGCGTGCAGGTAAGGTTATTGTGGAAGGGCGGACGAGCCATGGACAAGGCTGATATACTGAATGCTCCACGAGAAGTACGACTTTTGTGGAAACCACCTGATGACTGTGAATCTACAAACATAGTCAGACTGCGAGAACAGAAAGTTAAAAGAGGTGTGGCCAAACAAGAACACTATGCAGGAAGCCAAAGAAAATTGATTAACTAATACAGAACTAGTGTCCTGAGTCGCTACACGCTGCGGGATTTACTGAGAAGGGGATCCGAGAACGTATGGACTGATTGGTACAATGTACAGTGAGGATGATCTGTCGACTAATTAACTAACTAGAGTGCTTGATGTCCAGATTCAGTAAAATGGTATGTCTAAAATAAAATTACAGTAACTGGGCAAGCCAAATGTGGTAATCTAAATGTTGAGGCGTGTTGGCATTTTACATTATAAGATAACCTATCTTTACTTCCAAACATACCCCTACACCTGTCAATCGGATTAATATGTTGACTTCTCGTCCTCAACTCGGGGACGTATATTACAAGTACCGCAGAAGTTGGAGTGGTTCGTCTGATGGCAAGGGACACTGGTAATAGAGAAAGCTAATCCAGACGTAACAATCAGTCCAGCGCATTAGAAGTAGTAGCACGTGGATGGACTACGTTTGAGTTCAAACCTAGCGACACAAACACTTCCAAACAAGAGCTTGTCAAGTGACGGTTGATTTTACACATGTAAATAGAATGCTTCATGATACAGAAGTGGATACATTAATGTAAAGTGACTGTTGATTTTACGCACGTAAATAGAAGGCTTGATGATACAGAAGTGGATACATTAATGTAAAGTGACGGTTGATTTTACGCACGTAAATAGAATGCTTGATGATACAGAAGTGGAAACATTAATGTAAAGTGACGGTTGATTTTACGCACGTAAACAGAAGGCTTCATGATACAGAAGTGGATACATTAATGTAAAGTGACGGTTGATTTTAAGCACGTAAATAGAATGCTTGATGATACAGAAGTGGATACATTAATGTAAAGTGACGGTTGATTTTACGCACGTAAATAGAATGCTTGATGATACAGAAGTGGATACATTAATGTAAAGTGACGGTTGATTTTACGCACGTAAATAGAATGCTTGATGATACAGAAGTGGATACATTAATGTAAAGTGACGGTTTGTTTTACGCACGTAAATAGAAGGCTTGATGATACAGAAGTGGATACATTAATGTAAAGTGACGGTTTGTTTTACGCAAGTAAATAGAGTGCTTGATGGTACAGACGTGGATACATTATTGTGTGTGTGTGTGGGGGGGGGGGGGGTGGATGGGTTTGTGTGTGTGGATGTTTCGCGACGATCCCCATCATTGGATTCGTGAGAGCCATTTTGTACGGAGACCCATGGAGGTCGTCTCCCTGGCTATGGAGTTAGTTCTCTATGTGACGTCATCTTTCTTCGGAGAGACACTGAGATAGGTGAGAAACATTCCGCTGCAATGAAGTCACTCCTCACACTGTTTAATCCCTTAATATCTCTCTCTCTCTCTCTCTCTCTCTCTCTCTCTCTCTGTGTGTGTGTGTGTGTGCACGCGTGTGTATGTGCGTGTATATAAGCTGTGATTCAGTAGTTACCTTTATTAAAACTTACCTGGAATCGACACTACGAATTCAAAGACACGTATCATCTCATTGGCTTCCTGTCTTCCTTAGTGCAAAATGTAAGCTATTTGAATGTATGCTGGTTTTTTTCCTCTTCTTATTACACCTTCAGATGTCAGCATGGATATATCCCAAGAAAGCAGCATGTGTGCTATTTAACCAGGAACACACTAATGTCCCCTGTATCAAGACTAATCTGAATGAAGAAAATACACTTAAACATCTGTGCACTTATGCAAACTTGTTGTTGTTGTTACTATTGTTATTATTTTGAACTTTTCTTTCATAATTTATAGAAAAACTAACATGAATGTTTTAACAGAAGAATTCCGTCTGAAATGCAATGTCCGTTCTTATTTAGCAAGGTATACCGGGCCAAGGAATTAATATTAAACTCAAAGCTCTATGGGAGTATTGGCTAGATGCTCACTTTCCGGCCTTGTGTTTATGGGTTCGAGTCTACATCGGGGCAGATTGTAACAACTGATCTGGGTTGTCAGGTCGACTAAGTATAAAATGGGTACAAGAAAATGTTCGGTGAAGTAAATGCGGCCAGTGAGATTATGACCTCATAATCCACCAAGTGCCGATTTGTCTAAAATATCCTTCTAGCACCATATGCCCAGTTCGTCTTAAGGCGTGTAAAATGATGATTTTTTCCCAAAGCTGTATAAAATACAAGAGGCTCTCAGAACAGCGACCGAGTCCTTCATGACGGTGTAATCATCCAAGACGATCATTGTAACAATGGGAAGACATACCCTAGAATATGTTAACGCCCAATGTAATAATGCCTATGATTATCTTTATATTTATTCTAACACAGAGGTATATGAAGAAAACCTTAGTATTGTATTGTGTATGGCATTAATAAATGTAGTTTACCAGGCCAAAACATGCGCGGTGCAAAACTAACCGGCCGAAACTTGATTAAGGATTGCGATGCGACGAAATGTTTTTATTGAGATGCGACGTAATGTTTTTCCCAAACTGAATAATCCATGACGGTTCCTGCACTATTTGTCTTTCCCTGTAGTTGAAAACACACATCACGCTGAGCTAATCGAGGAAGGAGAAATAATATTTTTGTACAAAGAGGCTGCGACTAATAGATAATGCAATTAGTGAAAAAATCAGTAGGAATCAGATATGGCACATATCACCGCTGTAGACGAGATATTAGATAGGCTGCATCCTGTGATTTTGTATCATGCCAGCAGACGTAGACAGAAGGGCGAAGCATGGAAATGGCGCGTATTTATTGACGAACATTGATGCCGGCGGCAACAGTCGAAGCTTGTCTTCCTGCAACCCACTCGGGACCTGGGCTACAGTTTCGGGAATTATGTGCAGTACACGACCAATCTTGCAGCGCAGTTAGTTTCCTAACACAACCAATCTGGTAACATAACCACTTGTGCACTACAGCCATTCACGTGACAGAACCATTTTGAAACAAACATAATGTTGTAACAACCAATCGCGTAATATAGTATCTTTTCATATAGCTGATTAGTATTACACACAATCTGACACAGTCAATCTTTTAACCCAACCAGTCTGATACGGCCATTCATTTCACACACATAATATTAAACAACCGACATCTTAACACGACCAAGTTAACACAGCTCATTGTTTAGCATAGCCATACTGACACACGATTTCTAACACGATCAACATGACACAATGTATATCTAAATAATCAATATGACACAGCCCAAAAAACCAACCTGACATAACCTATCTTTCAGCATATCAGTCTAATACTACTTATCTTCTCCTAAAACTAGTCTGACACCACACACACAACCAATCGGACAAATCCATCTACTCACACCACCAATCTGACACAACCTATCTTCACACATACCCAATCTGACATAATCCATCTACTCATACAACCAATCTGACACAATCCATCTTCCCACACAACAAATCTGATGCAACTCACACAACCAGTCTGCCACAACCCATCTTCTCACACAACCAATCTGACATATTCCATCTACTTACACAACCAATATGACACAACCCATCTTCTCACACAACCAATCTGACACAACTCACACAACCAGTCTGACACAACCCATCTTCTCACACAGGCAATCTGACACAACCCATCTTCTCACACAACCAATCTGACGCAACTCACACAACCAATCTGACACAACCCATCTTCTCAAACACAACCAACCTGACACAACTCATCTTGTCACACACAACCAGTCTGACATAACCCATCTTTTTACACACAACCAATCTGACACTACCCATCCTCTCACACACAACCAGTCTGACACAGGGCCGTGCGGTAGATTTTCTCAGTGTGCTGCAAGTTTTCGAAATTCCGCCTCAGAATTGTTCAAATTGTATTTTGATTTGGCTCCTTATGCCGCCCCATTACGGTGCCGCCTGATGCGGCCGCCTCTCTGTATCATAGCACGGCACGGCCCTGGTCTGACTCAACCCATCTTCTCACACAACGAGGCTAGGTCGACTTGTAAGTACAAGTAAATTTGGAATTTCACACACACACACACACACACACACACGCACGCACGCACGCACGCACGCGCACACACACACACACACACACACACAAATATAGAGACAGACAGACAGACAGACAGACAGACAGACAGACAGACAGACAGACAGACAGACAGACAGACAGACAGACAGGCAGGCAGTCAGGCAGGCAGGCAGGCAGACAATTAAGTGTAATACAAGAACGACAACTGACATTGCATCTAAGCGCTAACCTGGTTAATTCTGGCAATATTTGCTGCTGTGAATTGTTTTGCATCATTTGCATGCCACCCGGGATTTGACGCACATTACAACAATCATATCAGAATAATGGTATTGGCCTTAGTTGGCACATCCCAGAGCTCCATATCATTAGACTTCGGTTTGCTGCGTGTATTATGCAAAGAGGCAAATGGTTTTACATCCCCAGGGAATCTAATACAGATGGGACATTAAGCTTTAGGCGTGACCTGGACAAATTAGTGATGGAATATTCAACATCGAGCTGGCCTAAATGTGTGCATACTCATTGTAAGCAGTTTAGGTGAGTGGAGTCAAGAACCGATGTCACAGCACTCAGACATTGTCACGTGCTCTCCGTAAACAACCAGCTAAGAGTCCAAATGATAATGAAACCACTTGCAGTCTGTTCATGTGTGCGTCTGGTCTGTCTTCAGAGAGCTTAGTGTCATCCTGATCCCCGGGTTCATTGAAATCATTATCATCGTACTCGTGAAATATACATTTATGTATACACCTTACCAAATGGCCTTGGCGTTTTTTGTCTCTCCACAGATCTCGATCCTTTGGGTTCTGGAACAATTCTACTGAAGATATTCCTCTATGTCAGGGATCACCAAACGTTTTTCACGGCGGGCCGGATAACTGAAAAAAATGACCAGCGCGGGCCGGATAGTCATTCTATACAATACTTGCGCCAGTATCCGTGGCGAAGGTCCTACGGACACTGTTCGTAATCGCGTATACACAGCAGGGGTAATCATCCAACACAGTAGCTGTAGTCTGATACACAACACTAGCAATTATCAGACAACAAGATGGAACAAAGTTCATTCATTCAGTAGCATGTCCTTTGCAGAACCTCGCTCCCATAAAAACCTTCCGGAAAACCTCTCGATCATAAGCAAGATGCCCCGCTTCAGATACACCCGTCTGGAGATCATCCGCCATATCCTGCAGCCATCTTTTCTTTGGCCTTCCTCTTCCTCTCTTCCCAGGCATATATCCCTCCATTACTGTTCTCTCCAAACTTTCGTGACGTTTCAAGTGACCACAATATTTCAATTTTCTTTGTTTTATCGCCTTTAATAGCCAACCTTCTTCAATATTCAGCTCTTGAAGTATGGATGCATTTGTTCTTTTCTTATTCCAAGAAATTCTTAGAACTCGTCTATAACATGTATATTCAAAGGCATTTATGCGCTGATCAGCTTGTTTAGTAAGTGTTCAGGTTTCACAGGCGTACGTTGCAATGGGACAGATGCATGCTCTTAAAATTCTAATTTTTGTTGATCTATCTGTCCCACCCCACAAACTAAAACCCCTATCACAATATATGCTACTCCATACTCTTTGAGAGCCGCGGCAGACGGCTTCATTTGGTAATAGAATATATCTCATAATAAGGTTTGCAAAATATATAAATAGGGCTGGCCTAAATTAACAGCCTAGAGTAGCTAGGAGGTCTCCGTACGTGTGAAGTTTCCATATTATTCTAAACATATTTACATTTAAATTGTATCACAACGTCTCGTGTTTCATACGTTATATCAAGCACGTTCGGGCATCGTCGGCGGGCCGGATGACATGACGTCGCTGGCCGGATCCGGCCCGCGGGCCGTAGTTTGGTGACCCCTGCTCTATGTCATCGTCTTAGACTATAATCATTTCTCTCGATTCGTCTCTGTTTATTCTACCGATGATCTTCCCAGTCGTCAAGATGTCTCTCAATGCCATGTTTCTCATTACATGGCACAACAGTTGTGCATAAGGTTCTGCTTCTTTTAGCTTCTTCCAGACATTCGTTGTGTGCAAATCTGGCAGTCCAAGCTGTTCCCAACATTTCACACACACACACACACACAAACACACACACACACACGCACGCACGCACGCACGCACACACACACACACCATGTCTCCGTTGCCTCGAAGCTCTGCCTAATATATATATATATATATATATATATATATATATATATATATATATATATATATATATATATATATATATATATAGTTTTATTTTGTTTTAAAAATATTACTTTGTTTTAATATAAGTAAAACCTCGGTTTTCGTTGCCTTCGGTTATCGTCAGTTTCGGTTTACGTCGACTTTTTCCGCGCAAAATGTGTCTCGGTTTTCGTTGTTTGCCTCGGATTTCGTCGGTGTGCCCACATGACCTCGCTGAAAATGTTCCTAAAACAAATGTTCTTCTGCTCAGTTTGGCGTTGTTTTTCGTTATGTGAGCATCACTCGCTAATAACAAAATACGAGAGCGGCACTACGATTGCTGAAATCGGCCGCATGTACGGGAAGTACCCATCCACGATAAGTTTCATTGTGTCGAAAAAGGAAGCAATAAAGGAGGCTAATGTAGCGAAAGTCATGAATATGCTAGCGAAACGTAGATCGCAAACAATTGAGGATTTCGGACATGTATTGTTAATTTAAATAAATCAAAAACAGTTAGATGGCGATTCTGTGTTAAAAAACGAGACTGTTGTATGCCGATCTCATTAAGAAAATGCCTGGGACGAGTGCTAGTGTAATTAGTGATTTTAGGGCCAGCAGAAGATTCAAAACAATGTTTTCCCGTAGTGAATTTGAATAACGAAGACACAAACAATAGATTGCACGATTTATTGCTTGGCATATTTCGCTGCATCTCGTCAGGTACATACTGCAGAATTCACACAACATAAAGTGAAATAACTAGAAAACGCCTTCAAGCTGAAATAAACACATGTTCGCAAAGTAATGTCGATTGTCTACCACGGTAATTTTAACTCTTTCAGTGCCAAACAAAAATTGGGTCCTGACCAAACAGAAATTCATGGCAGAAAATTGGAAGTAGGGGGTGTGTCACAATAATGCTTTTAAACGGGTTAAAACGGTAGCAGATATATTGTATTATATATCAAATTAAAGAGGAGTGCACAAGGAATATTGACAGTGTTAATAATTAATTGAAAGGTTTGAAATGACAATAATGAGAGGTTTAGTCATAACAATTGAAATTAAAAAGGTAAAAAATATTTTAAAATTTCACTTACCAAGGATTTATTTTGTATCCACGGCAGCTAATCCAATTAAATTTGCCGAATACTGTTACACACACCACTTGTGTTCAATAATATAACAAGAACTGCACCACAACACCAATAAAACATACTTCAATACATACCAAATATGCTAAGCAAAAAATTGTGCAATATGTTATTTATGGCGTCTGTGTTTAAATCCACATACTTCCTCACGTGTCTGCTAAATGTTCATAATTCACTTTCGTATAACAGAACTAGCTCATTAGAGCTCTAAAGAGGTATTTTAATAACCTCCAATGACAAACATTAATTGCAGGGAATATTAATCTTGTGAAACGATGCTCTTGCTTGAGCTATTATTCTATTTAACGTGCCATATAGAAGAGTTGGCTATTTTACATTTTCCAGTTAATATGTTAATTAATGTACTCTCTCTCTCTCTCTCTCTCTCTCTCTCTCTCTCTCTCTCTCTCTCTCTCTCTCTCTCTCTCTCTCTCTCTCTAGATGTTAATATTTTTGTCATGTTGTTGGGAATATTTGAAGCCAATCCTATTCTCTCTCTCTCTCTCTCTCTCTTTCTCTCTCTCTCTCTCTCTCTCTCTCTCTCTCTCTCTCTCTCTCTCTCTCTCAATGTCTATTTTCCTTTTGTCATCATCTGTCATTACTTGTACAATATAGAAGAAATGTGTTACTCTTTCTGGTATGCAACTGTTTACTAAGATGTTCATTGTTTGCTTCTACTTTTCATTGCTAAGTATCATAGTTGTCGTGGTTTTAATGGCTGTCGTACTCCTATTTTCTACATCTATGTGTAATGAGTAATCATTTTCTTGTTTTAAGTGTGATGGAAATTGATATGTGCAGGTTCTTATTGATATATTCAGAGAGTAATAAATATAGTATTGCATATTTTTATGATTGTTTGTTCCATGATAAAGTTGGGTAGAAATGTTATCATGTCCATTGTTGTATTGCCGGGACCTGCAGCCTGTTCTTCTTTGATCATTTTCATAGTGTTCTCTACCTTAGTATGTTTTGGCAGTCATTACTGTTTTATAGTTTTTGTTTGTTACATCTGCTGCCCCAGAATAAATTGTATGTCTATTTAGTCTATATTTTTATTATATCAGTTTTTTTGTACTATAATTTCTTAATCTTTATCTGTGATACAACTGCTTCCTGTTATATAATTGTTCTTGATAATAATTCGTCTTATGTTTTGACGCACTTCTTTCGTGGTGTGCTTCAATTCTAGATGATGCACTTTCATACATGTTGTCTGAGGTTGCGTGTTTAGTAAATAGGTTAAGTGCTACGAAAGACACAGTATGAGAGATAGATATGACAAACTTCAAACAAGCCTAAAATCGCTGTGGCCTCGTGACTAGCACGTTTTCCTGTCAGCTTGGTGGTCACGTTTTTGAACTCCCCCATGAGAAGAGGATTATTTTTCTTTTCATTGACACAAACTCCCAGGTCGACATACTCTAACATAGGTGCCACGAAATGTTCAAGGAAACAAAGGCAGCAGACATGATATTGACCTCGCTCTCACCTATTAGTCTATGGATGTAAAGGGATCAACCCCTACACTGGTCAGTTGGACTAAAATGTTGACTGCTCGTCTTTGACCTGGCGACGTAAATTACAAGTGCCTCTGAAGTCGAAGTGGGTTCTCCTGATGGCGAGGGACACTAGTAATAAGGAAAGCTATCTACACGCAAAATTCATTCCAGTGCTACTAGAAATAGTGTGTATGGAATACTCTTGAGTTCTAAGCCAAAATTATATATGTATATATATTCTTCTTCTTCAACGTTCCGAGCCATTGAGGTTCTTTGCTGCAGATACAACAATCCGTCTCCATTCGTCTCTCTGGTGGACCTTCTCTTGCCAGTCATTGATTCCAAGTGCTTGTAGGTCTGTATATGTATTATCTCTCCACCGCCTTCTTGGTCAACCTCGGGGTCTACGGTCATTTATTTCCTGATTGTAAGCGAGTTTTGTTTCCCTATTATCTTCCATTCTTTCTATATGCCCCAGCCATTGTAGTCTATTAGCCTTCATGATACCAGTGATTAGCGGGGACTTAAACAGATCATAAATGTCTTTGTTACTTCTTCTTTTCCACTCTCCACTTTGTGTATCACTAATGGGTCCAATGATGCGTCTTAAAATTTTTTTCTCAAAGGTTTCGTCTCCTTTCGTTGTACTCCAGGTTTCAGAGCCATACAGCACAACTGGTCTGATCAGTGTTTTGTATATTGTGATTTTGGTGTTACGAGATAGCGCCTTTGATTTTAGTAGATGTTGTAGTGCATAGTATATCTTATTTCCAGAGTTGATTCTAGTTTGTATTTCTTCCCTTATGATGTTGGAGCAGTTGAAGATTGTACCCAGGTATTTGTATGTTTCCGTTCTTTTAATGGTCATATTATCTATTTGTATGTGGCCAGAGTTTTTAGCCATTCCTTCTCTTGAAATTACCATATATTCTGTCTTATCTTGGTTGATAACCAGCCCCATCTGTTGGGCTTTTTCCTTTACGTGAGTCAATATTTCCGATGTCTTTTGTTCACTTTGCCCTATAATATATATATCATCTGCATAACCAAGCAGCTTGGATGTTCCTCCAATATCACATTCCTCCTTTACCTTCCTTACAACTTTCTCTAGAGCCAGATTGAAGAGTAGCGGCGATAGTGCATCACCCTTTTTCAAGCCAGATGTTATATATATATATATATATATATATATATATATATATATATATACATACCCAAGATGAATAATGGTCTTTCATTTTACTTATAATCAAGCTTAGTTTAGAATATATAGGTTAACAGACTGGCGAATGGTTTCGTAACCCGGATAATACTTCTGCAGATATGTTAGTTGTAAATTTATTTCACAGCCATACACACACGCACATACACACGCGCATACTATGCTGGGTTATTAACATATTATGATTATTGATGGTTTGACCATACCAGGAAAGAGCATGTCCTATCAGCGTCTAACGACATCAGAATATCTAGTAAAGTTAACCATACCCTGGTGAACGGCAATATATATTCTGTTGTTACCAAACAGAATAGCGTTGACTCCACGATCTCACTGACAGGCTGCTTATCTTCAGCCACTTCTAGCAGCCCTTTGTGATTAATGCATCATAAGCTGTTTGCACCGAAATAGATTTCCCAATCATCTAGACAATCCACATCTGAAATATGATCACAGTTATGATTGCTCGCCACGTAACCAGTGCTTATTCAGAGATGTGTCATGTGTTCCGGCATGATATCATACTTCACAGCACGGACAGCAACTTGCTTTGCTTTTGTCTTTTGACTTACATAGATTGTATGTCTTTTGCAGGACGTTGCTGTTATCCCTTATATTTATTTTTAGTCAATTTTACGTTCAGTAGTTTGCCGATGCTTTCTGAACTCGTCAGTAGTGCATATCCCTGACCGGATCCGGAAACAGTCCCGGATCACGCGTGTGAAGCGGGTGTGTAACCACGCGGCACACACTGGACACACCAAATTATCACAACAGAACATCACAACGCTACCCATCGTAGGCTATGCTCAAGATTGCCCAATCGCCGCGACCGACGTCCGTCAATCGATGGGACCCGAACGATCAGGACTTCTCACTGGCAAGGAACACCAGGCCTCCTAAATCCAGTGAGCAATAATCAATTGATTATGTGGTTGTTTCGGGATTTGAAATTTAAATATTGAGCACAACCCACTACTGGCAACGCCGATCGCATTCTGGTATGAACCTAAGGCCTATCCACGTCAATATGGAAGCACTATACTCGAGTTTCGCCCTCATTTGAGCTCGTCAGTAGTGCATATCCCTGACCGGATCCGGAAACAGTCCCGGATCACGCGTGTGAAGCGGGTGTGTAACCACGCGGCACACATGGACACACCAAATTATCACAACAGAACATCACAATGCTACCCATTGTAGGCTATGCCTTTTTTAAACATTAATATAAATTAAAACAGAAAGAAGTTTTAATAATAAAACATCATTGGTATACACATGTTCACTCTTATGTCAGTTTGTCAGAGCACGATGTTTGGCATCTTTTCTTGGCTACACATTCGTTTATGTTGGGAGTAATGTTTTGTGTTATTGAGATTCTCATGATGGACTGCAAGTATTCATCAACGAGACCACTCCTGTGTGATGTTTTGTTAATCTTTATCACAGAAAACAGCTGCTCACACAGATATGTGCTACCAAACATGCTCAAGGCTCGAGCCGCATGTAGACGAAGACGGGGCATATCTTCAGGAATGAAACGAGTGAACTGTGCAGGCCCCACAGTGTCGTACTTTGCCTTTAGTGTCCCATTACACTGCAGCTCTATTAACTCCATCTGCAAATTTACAGGTGAAATTTCCATATCGATGGCAAATGGATTACGAAACAGCTCGAAATTACTTTTCTGTACTTCAAGGTCACTAAAGCGCCGTGTGAACTCGGCGCGAAGTAAGCTATGTTTTTCAGCAAAGTGTGCATTGGGAAACGCCATAGCGTTGACTTGGTTCAACTTTGTCTGGCAACAAGAAAATTGAGACAGGTTTCATTGGTGCATTTGTGTCTCCCATAAGCGCAGCTTCACTTGAAATGTCTTAACTGCATCATGCATATCAGTGATAATGTGATCCCGTGCCTGGATCTGCAGGTTCGAGTCGTTGAGATGAGTGGTTATATCAGCCAGAAACGCCAACACACATTTCCACTTTTTATCCCGAAAAACTGTGGAATCTTTTCCATTACTGTCCATGAATTAACAGATATCCTCGATCAGCTGGAAAAATCTACTGAGAACTTTCCCCCGACTTAGCCACCGCACCTCTGTATGATAAGGCATGTCACTGAACGCCGCCTCTATTTCCTGCAAAAAAGACTGAAATTGGCGGTGATTTAAACTTTTGGCTCTGATAAAGTTGACGGTTTGTGTTACAATGCTCATTACATTTTTCATGTTGAAGAGTTTACCACGCAGCGATCCTTGGTTATGATGCTATCAATTCACCAGTACAGTTCTCCTGCATCTTTAACCGCATCCTTCCAATTAGTCTACTATTTTCGCCACACATCGCCGGTGCTCCATCTGTTGTCAGTCCAACGAATTTGTCCCAAGGAGGTTCATGTTGGTTAAACTTTGACATACGTTATCAAATATCACTTTTCCTGTCGTTGTCCCATGCATGGATTTCATGTCCAATATTTCTTCTGTAACATTCAAACTGGAGTCGACTCCATGGATGAAGATGGTTAGCTGTGCAGTGTTAGTCGTGTCATTACTTTCACCGACAGCAAGGGAAAATGCAACAAAGTCTTTGCCTTTTTCGATCAGCTGTGTTTTCACATCAGTGAACATCTCACAAACCTGATCAACAACCGTATTTCTGCTAAGGCTTACCTTTGCAAACATATGCTTTTTTCTGAACACATACTTTCATCATGCAGCGCTTCAGAAACTCTCGTTCTGTAAATAATCGGCCTGATTTTGCAATTTACTATGACACAATACAACTTGCTTTGACTGGAGCATCAGTTTGTGATTTTGCTTTGGTGAAAAACATCTGCTGCGATGTTAGATGCCTCTTCAATTCTTCTACATTCTGTAGCTTCTGCTCTGCGTTCAGGCTGTTTAACTTGTCTTGATGTGTAGTCTCGTAGTACCGTCTCAGATTATATTCTTTGATCACAGCCACATTATCTCCACAAATTAGACACACAGGTTCACCGCCAATATCAGTAAACACATATTCAGCCTCCCAGAGGCTTTAACAGGCTCTCTTTTCAGAATCAACTTTTAGTTTGGCCATTTTAAAGGCTAGCTTTGATTTTAAAAGATTGTGAATCTACCGACAGACACTTGGTTGATATCAGGTTAGCCGTAGCGGGAAAAGGTGATGTAATATCCGGGCATTACACTACTTTTAATTTTTTATGCGTTAATCCAAAACGAGCATCCGAACGTTGCTACGTAACCATAACGACGAATATTACCTCACTACACAACTTTTATTTTCGCTAATTCTGATCGAAGCGAGAGCGCTCTCAGGTAGCCTATCACTCGGAAGGCCGCTAATTAGATAATTTGATTTGCATTTTAAATCGTGACCATAAAAAAATATTTTTGCCTAAAACTCTCTCTTGGGCCGAATATATTTGTACGTCGGTTGAGACCTCTCGCGCCTGATATGATTGTACGGCGGGCCGGATGTGGCCCGCGGGTCTTGAGTTTGACACATGTGTCTTAGAGCATGTCCCTTAGTTAGTTAGTTAGTCTCAGTTCCAACTTCACAGCAACGGGTCGTCCCCATTATGCTCCGTTCCTGTGTCAGTGAATATCACACAAAACGCTCCCCACTGCCCAATATGAAAAGTGGATAAGACAGGAGTCTCGACAAACAGCCCGCACAGATACACTGTGCATAATGCCGCCGCCAGAATGTCAACACACCAGTCCCCCACGAAACACCCAATTCATCTCTGATGGAATCGGCAGTCATTTTCCTATCTGGATGTTTCCTAGATGTTCACCCACACAGTCCACGAAAATACAATTCATCACCGACGGCAGTGGCAGTCAACCAGAAGCCCAGAAGCCACGCATTTCTGCATAAGGCAAAAACCGGTCAACTCTGGGACATAGCCACCTGCCATCTCTCCGAACATGCAGTCACGTTCCCAAAAAAAAAACAACCTTGGGCAGATTCAAAAGTACTTCACACGAAACTCACAGCTCACAGTGTCGCGCCACGCACTCACTCAGTAGCAGGGCGACGGAACCATCGTTGTCTTCCAAAACATGTAGAATACTCTTTTATCTTTCCCATGAATTCTCACCAATAAATGGTACAGCAACATGGCAGTAGTCGTATGGGTGTTACGTTACATTATTGTTATATGTTAACATTAAAAAAAAAAAATGTTATATTGTTGTCCTAACTTCCAATGAAAGGGATGTATGAGGGGGATTCAAATGAAAACCTTTTTTTGGGTGGGGGGGGGGGGGCGTGGACGGGGGGGGGCGTAGTGGGGGATGTGAATATATTCTAAGTAAAGTAAAGAACAAAAGTAACATTATTTTTGTTGCGATGTAGTTACCATTGCGTTCAATGCAAGTCCCCCAGTGCCGATAAAATGCTTGAATTCCTGTAGGAAAACACCTCTCTTGGCCTGACCCGATCGTGAACAATCTGTCACAGAAGTCACGCCGTTTTGAAACTTCCTACTCCTCATACACTTGCTGGACTGACAGGCATGCATCACCATACTAGACCTTCATTCGTTGATGAATTTCTATAGGTTTCACCCCTTCACTGATCAAGAAACGGATAATAGTATGCTGCTCCTCTTTGGTGCATGTCAAAAGTGGGGCGGCCATCTTAAACTGTCCTTATGACTTCACCTTGTTCGTCTGCACCGTGATGTCACGAGCTTAACACTCTTGGCACCCTTAACAACAATATTGACAGGTTGCAAGACAATGGCATGGTTATGGTAATTATTATCACACTTTTAAGGTTTTCATTTGAAGCCCACTCGATTTACATAAAAAGTCCTCTGTCGAACAAATTCTTCATATTTTCCACTCATTTTCGAGACGAGTACTTCAGAACTGTCAAAGCTAATTTCACTAATTCAGTCAGGGTATTTACACATGAAAATGAAGTTAAGTTTTGTGTCGTGTTATTTGACAAGTCAATAGATTACCATTATGTGCCATGCCTGTAATTTAATGAATAGCTGTCTCACACGATTAACAGACTTCCTTAACAGGTTTGAGTTTCCTATTATGCCAACGAGCCAAGGGATTCGGGTATTTATCTCTTTGCCTTCTGTTTCTTCTTTTCCTATTAATTTCACAGCTGTAACATTTAAGGGATACAAATAAAAACGAATAAAAACAATGGTGGTAAAATTACTAATATTAGAAAAGACAAGAAACAAAGTGCTGTGTGTAGAGATGTTGTTTCATAAGTCTGTCACAAGAATTACGAAACAATAACAATGTTCTGATCTGTTTACAGTATTTGAAGTGAATGTAGTTGTTTTTTTGTTTTTTTTAATCCGCCGATTTAAACATAGTGAATTGTGGAAATTCCCACAGAAATATGTCACAATGGTGTTTAAGGTTCACATTCAACAGATAACTTCGTGCAACCCGACAAACTATTCATTCAACGAGGAAAGCACAACGACGAGCAAGGAAACGAGTTTCAACAGATCTTCCGCTTGTGGCTTTCAGTGTTTCCCGTATGTGCATTTGCTATTTCGTGAAACAAGGTAATGTGCAGTGTTTACACAACAATTGACGAGTTAGCTGTTTACTTAATTGCATACAATGTTGTCCAAAATATATAAACAATCAGAAAAAAAAACAAAATAATGTATGTGTCCATGGGAATATGATAGATGCATGGGAAAGAGGCAGTCAATTTTTAAAAAAATGGAATAATGTAAATTAACGAAACACACATTTAAACCAGAAGTGACAGTCACCAGTGGGATACGGCAGATTAAAAAGCCGCTCGTTTATATTAAGAGTTAAAGTGACGATTGGAATACAGCAGATTAAAGTGACACAGTGGAATGCATAAGATTAAAGTGACACAGTGGAATGCAGCAGATGAATGTGACACAATGAAATACATCAGATTGAATTGAGACAGTGGAATATGTCACATTAAAGTGACACATTGGAATTCATCAGATTAAAGTGACACAGTGGAATACATCAAATTAAAGTGACACAGTGGAATATATTAGATTAAAATGAAGCAGTGAAAAACATTAGATTGATGTGACACAATTGAATACATCATATAAAAGTTACACAGTGGAATACATGAGATTAAAGTAAGACAGTGGAATACATCGGATTGACGTGACACAGTGGAACACATCAGACTGATGTGACACAATGGAATACATCAGAATAACGCGACACATTGGAATACATCAGATTGATGTGACATAGTGGAATACATCAAATTGATGTGGGACCGTGGAATACATCAGATTGATATGATACAATAGAATGCATTAAATTAAAGCGGCACATTGGAATACATCAGATTTATGTGACACAGTGGAATACATCATATTAAATTGACACGGTGGAGTACATCAGATTAAAGTGGCACAGTGGAAATCATCAGATTGATGTGACAGAGTGGAATGCATTGCATTAAAGTGGCACAGTGGAATACATCAGATTAAAGTGACACAGTGTTATGCATTAAATTAACGTGGCACAGTGGACTACATCAGATTGATGTGACACAGTGGAATACATCAGATTGATGTGACACAGTGGAATACATCCGATTGATGTGACACAGTGATATACATCAGATTGAAGTGGCACACTTGAATACGTCACATTAAAGTGGCAAAGTGGAATACATCATGTTACATTGACACAGTGGATTACATCAAAGTGACACAGTTGAAGACATCAGGTTGAAGTGACATAGTTGAATACATCAAATTAAAGTGACACAATTGAATACATCAGATAAAAGTGACACGGTGAATACGTCTCATTAAAGTGACACAGTGGAATACAGCAGATTACAGTTCACATATTTATACCAGGCGTTAAAGTCACAAGTAGAATACAGCAGAGTAAAGTAACACATCAGTTGTTTTTTTTTCATATCTCTTGCAGGACGTTGCAGTCAACATCAGCATTTTTCAGCTGCTGTTGATGTACTAGGAAAGATTACGCTCAGTAGTTTGCCATTGCTTTCTGAGCAACCGGCTCATATATCCCGTAAGTTACTAACGCGACGAGAACCGCTACCGATTGTCGCGCAGGTTACGCTACTCACGAGAATATACGGGATTACGGAGAACGCCGTTAACCCCTAGACCAGGGAGACATGTTTAAGGCACATTATATTAATTACCATAGCTACCGTGGAAAAATGAAGTTAATTAAACTTTTAGCTAGAATGGAAGAAGGGGAAGAAATGTTTAGAACGTCTCATAAGACAGGGTAAAAATATGCATTGTATTATGGATGAATTTTTGTGTCTTGTCTATATCTGTGTGTATGTACATATCTGTGTGTATGTACATATCTGTGTGTGTGTGTGTGTGTGTGTGTGTGTATGTGTGTAGGTGTGTGTGTGTACACACACACACACGATGGGAAGTCAATAAGTAAGTCACAGATGGCTGTAGAACGATAACAAAATAGGATAACAACTTGAAACCAGTTTATTTTTATACATATATTGTCCCTTTATTTCTGAACATAATTTCCACCAACATTGACGCACTTATCCCATCGTTTTATCAGTCCTCCCAAACCGGCTGCATAGAACTACGTGTTTTGTTTTCTAAACCACGTTTTCACTTCATATGCAATTTCGCGTCCGTGAGAAAAATTTTCTACCCAGCTATACACCGCTTTACGGGACAAACATTTGTCAGCATAAACAGGAAGCGTTTCCTTAAGAATATCCTTTGCAAGCAGTCCTCTCCCCACCCCCACAAAGAAAAAAAAACGCACAACAGCACGTTGCTCTTTGGTTGTACACTCCGCAAGTACAGTCGCCATTTTGTTTATGCGCTGCGCATGCGCATTAGACACTTAGTGCCACCTGACAAACGGGAATATAAAGTTCGATGTTGCTGTCACCTGATGACACCTGTAGAAAACACCAACTACATTTACCCGCCATCCCACAGAATTGTGTGACTTACCTATTGACTCGCCCGATATACATATATATATATATATATATAGCTTATATATATATATATATATATATATATATATATATATATATATATATATATATATATATATATATATATATATATATATTGCAGAAGTATATATTGCCTATTCTGTAGTGTTTCTGCGGCTGCGGCAGTCATCTCAGGATTACTGTGACTCAGTACTGGATTCACCATGCGGCTATTGAGACACGCTCTATTATTCTGTGGTTGGCTATGGTTGTTCTGTAAGCAAGGAATTTCAAGTGTGATACAAGAGCCGTTGGTTCGGGAAGGAGACTCTTTCTCTATGATTTGTACGGGCAATTTGAGCTTGACTGAGTGGTAAGTAAGATAGTTCAATTCATATACAGGTGCCTGAATTATAATGGTTAATATGCCTTGTATTCATTTGTCTGAATTCAATATGAATTGTAATCAATTGCCTTGTAAAATTTGCCACTAAGGGTTTTAGTGGCATTAACACCACGATATGATTTTTCTATTCATGTAAAGTACAGGACCGTGTGGTAGATTTTCTCAGTACGATGCAAGTCTTAGAAATTCCGCCCCTTACGTGTTTATTTCTTTTAAAATGCCGCCCCTACGGTGCCGCTTGACGCGGCCGCCTCTCTGTATCTTAGTACGGCATGGCCTTGTGTAACTATGGGAAATAAGTAAGAATCAGGAGGCACACTAGGCAACATAGAAATCGAGAGCTACAGGTACGTTTTGGTCGTAGCAATATTGAGGTTAAAAGCATTAAGCACTTGTTGCACAAGACCAGCAAACAAGTATGTGTAACTAACAACTGTGAAGAAGACAGGCTCATATGCAACTTATTTCTCGGAAACCAAAATACTTTGGCCTTATTTAACCGCACAATCGTTTAGACAGAAAGAATGGTAATGGAAGGCTTGATTTCTTGTAGAACGGACAGGTGACAAGGACACTACCTTACAGGAAGGACAATAAGGATACAGTTGCATGAACATTCAGCATGAAAGTGAACCAGCGATGAACCAAACATTTCGAGCGGGCCGTGACTAGAGCCACGATCTGCGTGAGACAGGCGAAATGGTGAAAGATCTAGAGTCTTTCCGACAAGTAGTATCGAGAAAGACGTTACGCATAGAATTTGTTGCATAATTATAGACACAGAGGTATGTGAACATGCCGCCCCCAAATAACGACGGTTTCTCGTCTAAGGAACGGGTGTAAATCGACGTACCTCCGACAAGACACCCCTAAGCAGGTGTATTCAGTACAGTAACGTACAACATGTCCCGAATTACACACCTGATATGGGTATCTTATGCGACAGGCCTGAATGTGCGGATGAATAGATGGCCAGCCTCTCCCTCTGCTGGCGGACGACAAACACAAAAGTCGAACCCTCCTCCGACCGCGATCATGAACCGGCCATGTCATCTTCACTCAGGTCTATAATGCACCTGAACCAGCAACTATGCATTATGGACATGATTCGTGTCCAATAATTTTGATATCGCAAGATTTATTAGAAATGTATATTAACCAAGCATGGATAAAATAACAAAGAAACAAAGGCATCGGACCAGCATGCTCTTTCTTGTGTGTTACAAACATTTAAAGTAGAGGTGTGAGTGGTTCGTCCAATTGTGTTGTACATATTACGCAGAAATATGAAACAAATAGGGCACTATATGCCAAGAGTTAATAATGGACCGGTGCAACACATCAATGCGGACTTTAGATATATATGTGTGCGTGCGTGCGTGCGTGCGTGAGTGCGTGCGTGTGTGCGTGTGTGTATGTGCGTGCGTGTGTATGTGTGTGAGTGTTTGTGACCTCTACTTATTTCATTATTAAGATACGCGATCAACAACAAAAAGGGTACACTCACGTGTGGCTGACATAATGTGGAGGGGTGGCCCACAGACGTTTTAATGGAAATTGGAGGTCGGTGTGGTCGCGCTTAAACGTTCTCAGGGGACCAGGTGTTGTGGGTTCATTCCACACGCCGGTCAGTTGCACTCAAATATTGACTTCTCGTCCTTGACATGAGGACATTAATTACAAGTAACTCATGAGTCGGAGCGTGTTCGACTGATGGCGAAGGTGACTGGTAATAGGGAAAACTAAAGCTCAGTCAAAACGCATTCCAGTGCACTCACTAGTAGTAGCAATGATTATTGGCAGTAGCAAGTCTGTGGACTATGCTCAAGAGCAAAGCGTGTTAGCTTTTAAAAATGTATTCGCTTGTTTTACGAGTGTAAGTCAATACGTAAGTCAAAAATGGCTGTAGATAAATAATTAAATATGATAACAACATGAAACCAGCATATTTTTAGGCATACATTGTCCCCTTGTTTCTCAACATAATTTCCACCAAAATTTATGCACTTATCCATCGTTTTATCAAACCTCCCAAACCGACTGCATAGAACTGTTTTGTACACCACGTTTTCACTTCACATTCGCATTCAACTTCGGCGTCATTGAGTACACTTTCTTAAATTTCAATCGATCGTGCATTATTCTGTATGTTGAACCATGTGAGCACCCTATCGCAGATGCTACAGAGTCTATGGTTACTCGCCTGTAACCTCTAATCATCTTCTCCACACGCCGCACGGATGCTCCTGTTGCAATCTCAGCAGGACGACCAGATCGGATTTCATCAAAAATTTTAGAGCGTCTTTGAGAAAATGTTCCTACCCAGCTATGCACCGCTTTACGGGACAAAAATTTGTCAGCATAAACAGGATGCATTTCCTTATGAATGTCCTTTGCAGAGAGTCCTCCCCCCCCCCCCCCCAAAAAAAAAAAACGCACAACAGCACTTTGCTCTTTGGTTGTACTCTCCGTAAGTACAGTCACCATTTTGTTTATGCGCTGCGCATGAGCATGAGACACCTAGCGCCACCTGACGAACGGGAATATAAAGTTCGATGTTGCTGTCACCTAATGACACCTGTAGAAAACACCAGCTACATTTACCTGCCATCCAACAGAACTGTTCGACTTATTTACTGACTCACCCGCGTAGAATGATAATATACAGAGCTCGCCGGCTTCGAGCTACATGAAGTTTGCAGTTACCAAAATCTGAGAACTTTAATGGTTTTAAAATACGCACACTGGTAATGTTACTATTTCATAGCCTTTAGTTGTTGTTTTTGAAATGTTTGTCAAGTTAACACAATACGTATGGCGTTGTTTCCAAAGTCCTGTTTACTGTTTAAATTTCTCCTGATCGTTATGCTTATGGCAGCTAACAAAAGTAGGGTGTGTGTTTTACTTTTCTTTGCAGTAATCTTTGTTTATGTTGAGTCACCAATTCTATTTATTTTTATTCTTCTTCTTCTTCAGCGTTCCGAGCCATTGAGGTTCTTTGCTGCAAATACAATCCGTCTCCATTCGTCTCTCAGGTGGACCTTCTCTTGCCAGTCGTTGATTCCAAGTGCTTGTAGGTCTGTACATGTATTATCTCTCCACCGCCTTCTTGGTCTACCTCGGGGTCTACGGTCATTTATTTCCTGAGTGTAAGCGAGTTTTGTTTCCCTATTATCTTCCATTCTTTCTATATGCCCCAGCCATTGTAGTCTATTAGCCTTCATGATACCAGTGATTAGCGGGGACTTAAACAGATCATAAATGTCTTTGTTACTTCTTCTTTTCCACTCTCCACTTTGTGTATCCCTAATGGGTCCAAAGATGCGTCTTAAAATTTTGTTCTCAAAGGTTTGTAACAAGGCTTCGTCTCCTTTCGTTGTACTCCAGGTTTCAGAGCCATACAGCACAACTGGTCTGATCAGTGTTTTGTATATTGTGATTTTGGTGTTACGAGATAGCGCCTTTGATTTTAGTAGATGTTGTAGTGCATAGTATATCTTATTTCCAGAGTTGATTCTAGTTTGTATTTCTTCCCTTATGATGTTGGAGCAGTTAAAGATCGTACATAGGTATTTGTATGTTTCCGTTCTTTTAATGGTCATATTATCTATTACATGTGGCCAGAGTTTCTAGCCATTCCGTCTCTTGAAATTACCATATATTCTGTCTTATCTTGGTTGATAACCAGCCCCATCTGTTGGGCTTTTTCCTTTAAGTGAGTCAATATTTCCAATGTCTTTTGTTCACTTTGCCCTATAATATCTATATCATCTGCATAACCAAGCAGCTTGGATGTTCCTCCAATATCACATTCCTCCTTTACCTTCCTTACAACTTTCTCTAGACCCAGATTGAAGAGTAGCGGCGATAGTGCATCACCCTGTTTCAAGCCAGATGTTATTTGGAAGGTGTCTGATTTCCTGCCTTTATATTTTACTATATTATAAGTATCTTCCATGCATAGTCTGGTCATGTTGATTAACTTCCTTGGTATTCCAAATTCCTGCATAGTATTCCATAGACTATTCCTATGGACACTATCATAAGCCTTTTTAAAATCCACAAAAATGTTATGGAGATCTCTTTTATATTCCCAATGTTTCTCGGCTATTTGTCGTAAGATAAATATCTGATCTATTGTTGATCTGTTTTGTCTAAAACCCGCTTGGTAGTCACCTAATATGTCTTCTGAATATGGTTTTAGTCTATTTAGTAATACTGCGGATAGTATCTTATAGCTTGTGGACAGTAGTGATATTCCTCTATAATTTCCACATTGGAACTTGTCTCCTTTCTTAAAGATAGGTATCAATAATGACTCTTTCCAGTCATGGGGTAATTCTTCTGTCCTCCAGATTTTTATTATTAGTTCGTATAGCTTTAGATGTAATGCATGGCCATCTGCCTTTATAAATTCAGCAGCAATTCCATCAGTCCCAGTTGCCTTATTGTTTTTAAGTCGTGTGATTACATATAGGATTTCTTCAAATGTAGGTTCTTCAATTTGTGGTTCGCATGTTAGAACCTCTTCCTGTGAGAAAATGTTACTTGGAGCTTCACAATTTAGTAATTCAATAAAATATTCTTTCCATGTGTTGCACATTTCCTCATTGGTATTTATCATATTCCCATTTTTGTCTTTTAAACCATATGTGTTTTGTTGGTGCCCTCGTTTCATTGACTTCAGTTCTTTAAAAAATTTTCTGGATTCATTTTTCTGGTGATTAGTTTCCATATCTTTGATTATATTACTCATATATTCTCGCTTCTGCTGTCTGACTATTTTTGTAGCCTCTTTACATTCATTTCTATAATGCTCTTCCTTTTGGATGTTATTGATGTCATTTAACTATACATGTCTGGCATTCTTCTTCCTAATGACTGCTTCTTCACATTTTTGATTGAACCATCTGTTCTTTCTATGCGTGGTTAACTCACCGAGACATTCTTCTGCGGTAGACTGAATTGTATTCTTGATGTTCAACCAAATTTGGTCAATGCTTTCCTCCAAAGGGTTTTGCAGAGTTTCAAGTTTACATTTTATTTCATCTGTAAATTTCTCTTTGACTGTAATGTCTTGCAGTTTTTCTCTGTTATATGTTGGGTGTAATCTTTGTAATTTAGTATAGAAAGCTCTCTTAAGTTTTATTTTAAATTTTGCTCCAACGAGGAAGTGGTCACTGTGGCACTCAGCTCCTCTATAACTTCTGATTTGCTGTATGTTTGATGCATTTCTGTTGTTAATTAAAATGTGATCTATTTGATTATAGGTTCTCTTGTCACATGATTTCCAAGTTTGTTTGTGTATATCCTTTCTTTGTAGTCTGGTACTGCTAACCTGCAGTCCTTTGGCTTCTGCCAGGTTGATGACTCTCCATCCATTATCATTTGAAGTTGTATGTAGGCTTTCCATACCGGCCACTTTTTTATTAGTTTGCTCTCTACCTATTTTTGCATTGAAGTCTCCCAGCACAATCAGGATGTCCTGTTTGGGGGTTTCTTCTATGACATCTTCCAGATCATTATAAAAGTCTTCTTTAATATCATCTTCTTTCTCTTCAGTAGGTGCATGTACATTAATCATCGTTATATTTTTCCATTTACCTTTTATTCGTAATTTACTAATCCTGTCATTAAAAGCTTTAAAGTTTAAAACGTTCCCCCATAACTCTTTTTTGATGACAAATCCTGTTCCTAATTCATGTTTATTTTGGGTGTTTCCTCCATATATTACAATCATTCCATTTTGCTCTAAAGTACCCTCTCCTGGCCACCTTATTTCTTGAATTGCTGTTATATCCATTTGATATTCAATCAGCTCCCGGGTTAGTTCTTCGGCCGCTCCAGCTCGATATAGTGTCCGTACATTCCATGTTCCAAATCTCAAAAGTCCTTTAACGTTCCAAGGTCGTTGTCCAGATAAGTCAGTCCGATATCGAGGCTCATGTATTTGTTTCGTAACAAAGAAAGGTTTTTACAAAGGTGGGGATGTTAACCCCACGCTTCAACCCCCAACCTGGAGGACCAGGGTGTTTCTCTTTGTCTGTTCTCTACCCTTTGACCTGTCCGGCTTGGGAGGCCCTGCTGGTAGCTACGCTACCGCCGGCATAGCTCTCAGGGTCATTGAGAAACTCAAGCTCCCCCACCACGACAAGGTGGAAACTTTTCTTTTTATACTTTCTATAAATAATCTTCTCTCCTTACAGGAAAAATCTTTCATTCTTTATTCCTTATTATACCGCAGAGGTTAGTGTATAGTGCCACAAATCCTTACCTCAGAGATCCTACTCTAGTCTTGGTACCGTATTGTATGACAGTCCCTCGGATTAGGGAAATCACCGACTTTCCGTCAGCCCACATTGTACCTCTTTACTGGATGTCTGTCTCGTGTACCCTTAATAATTGTAGCTAAAATTATACTTGCTTACAAAAGAATGGCGATGGTATACTCAATTAATTTTATAGCATGCAAGAATCATGATAATAATTCAAATAACTTTTGCATGCAATCAACCAAGAAAAATAAAATTCTTCAATGAAAATTAAATATGAGTCAATGTTTCCTAGAATAATACAAGAACTGCTCTCCACTGTCCTGTATCACAGTATCATGAACCACAAAATAACACAACAAAACATAACAGTGGTTAACAACCATGCAACTTCTTGTCATGCTGTAGTATAATAACTTGTCAATTGTTAGTTGTTATCATGCAAGTAACAAAATTCCAAACCACTGAACTTAAATATTAATATAAAATTTAACTAATTAACAATCTCAACAAATCAATATTTCAATTTACTATTAAGTACTTAATTTAACTAATAACTACTACATCCCTTCAAAAGTTAGTTAGGTAGTTAGTTAGTTAGTCGAGGTTCCAACTTCACGGCAACGGGTCGCCCCATTATGCTCCGTTCCTGTGCCAATGAATATCACACAAAATACTCCCCACTGTCCAGTGTGAAAAGTGGAATAGACAAGAGTCTCGGAAGTCCAACAGCCCACACAGGTACACTGTGCATAATTCCGCTGCCAGAATGCCAACACAAAATTAATCCACGAAAACCACAGTTCATCGTCGATGGACTCGGCAGTCACCAGAAAGACCTCATTGACCCGGATTTTCTCACATGGCTCGGTCTTTTACCGCAGGGCGACCCGCCGAAAGTGTCGCATAAAGCACGAACTCCGCAGCTTCAGCGCAGACTCCCGGGAGTCTCCTGACAAATGCACCCATGAACAGAAAAGGCAAATCAGTCTATTCAGCAACAGCCTGTAGCCATTGTTCCGAACATGCAGGTCACTGTACAGGACAGATGTAAAAGCATTCCCCGCGAATTTCACAACTCACTGTGTCGCCCACGAACTCACTCAGTAGCAGTGCGATGGAACCATGTACTACCAATTCAACATGAGGAAAATGCGATTGCAAACCGTAGCTGCAAGCATAATCACGCCACATTCCTTAACGATTCAACGCCTAACCGCCATACTGGCGACCGGAAGTCCCTTCAAAAGTGATATAACTCTCTTCTGAGCTCCTATCTGCACTCAAATATCCATTATAATACCAATACTAAAGAACAAACATGTATCAATAACTACTAAGAAAGCAGTTTACAACACAATCTTCCTACCAACTCTATGCTACCAATGCCAAACCTGGACAATGACAGAAAAAGAGAAAAGAAAAATCACAACAACAGAAATGAGGTTCCTGAGAACGTATCAAGAAGAGATAAGATAAGAAATGAAGAAATTAGGACTAAAGTGGGGGTTAAAGCAGTACTAGATTTTATTAGAAAGCAGCAAGTCAAATGGTTTGGCCGTGCAAGTAGGTTACCAGTCAACAGCATACCATAACAAGCAATGATGTACAGACCAGATGGAAACAGAGGAAGAGGCCGACCACGTAAACGTTGGATGGAGGGAATAGCAGAGTCCATGGGAATATCGATATATGAAGCCCATAATCGGGCACTCTCACGAAGTTTATACTTCACCTCGACACCGCAAGGTACAAGAGGAACATGATGAGATGAGATGGGATGAATTCCATAATATATAACGTGATTATACCAATCTATTGATTTTACAACATAAATAATAATAAATTATTATACTAACTCCTAAATTCATTAATCTAATAATATAGTTCTATCTTAGAATAGCAGATGGTGTCAGGTCTTAGTCAGATATGACTGAGCTACCGTATGACAGTACTACCTGCTTTCTGTCAGCGCCGAATGTTGGGCGGCGCTTACCAAACCCGACACCCCACATTGTGCCAACGGCCTCGGGCAGAAGAGCGCAAATGGGAGGGTACAAGCCTTACCCTGGTGCGAGGAAATGCAACCTAAAGACAAAATGCTTCATCTGATGATGTGAAGGATTCGTTCTACGAGGAGTTAGACTCTGTGATCAAGGCAGTTCCTAAATACGACTACATTTATATGCTCGGTGATTTCAATGCTCGTGTGGGCAAGGACTCGAGTTCATGGCCAGTGTGCCTTGGAAAATACAACATCGGTTACCTGAATAAAAATGGGCAAAGGCTGCTAGAGCATTGCACCAGAAATGATCTGTGTATTCCATCCATCCATCATGTGCAATGCCGGTAAGCGTGGGCGGTCATGTTCTGCCATCTCACCCGATCACCAGAGTCGTGGATCAGCTCTGTGTTCCTGTCTCGACCATGCCACAAGGCCAAGCCATCCAGGTACTTGCTTCTAGGTCTTCCTCTTGGTCTGTTCCCCTCGATCTTACCAGTTGTCACCAAGTTCTCCAAATCATTTCTTCTCATAACATGCCCAAAAAATTTTGACTGTCTACGTCTAATGTCTCTAATCAGTTTACGATCTTCATTTGTTTCTTGGAGGACTTGTTCATTAGTCTTTCTGGCTGTCCGTGGTATTCTTTGCATTTTCCTCAGAAACCACATTTCTACAGCCATCAGATGTTTTTCAACCTGACTGCTCATTGTCCAAGCTTCACATCCATATAAAAGTATAGGTTCTATGTAGCACCCAACACTCTTCTTCTCGTTTCAATTGACATCTTTTTAATGGTCAGTATGTTTTTCATCTTGCTAAAGGCTACTTTTGCCATGACGATTCTTGTTCTAATCTCTTCAAGGCATCTCCCATCAGATGTTATTACTGTTCCGAGATAATTGTACCTATTCACTTGTTGAAGAATATTCCCATTTACTTGTATATTACATTGTGGTCCACACAACATGATTTTCTTGGCATCTGTAAAAAAGGTAGTTTGCCATTGCTTTCCTTCCTAGCAGTGACCATACTGGTCAGTGACCGTAGCCATTGTCTCCTCAAAAAAGTGATCCTCTGCCTACCGTCGTAAAGGTGGAGACCATAACCTACAACTATCTGTCGGCTGCTCTACATCTTCATCCACCACCTGCACCCATGGCTTCACGTAACCCTGATCGGGAGGCTAAACGGGTACTCCACCTTGCCCAAGGGTGTCCCGTAGGCTAGCGGAGGGAAGGAGGCGCCTTACTTCTCCATTGATAGGGGATATCTGTGTATTACAAACTCTTTTTTTGTTAAACAAAAGAGCTACATAAGGTCACATGGAAACATCCAAGCTCCGGCCATTGGCATCAGCTGGACTTAATCATCACACGGAGACAACATCTGAATCATATATCATTAACTCGAAGTTACCACAGTGTTGGCTGTGATACGGATCATTCTTTGGTTGTTGGAAGAGTTAGACTGAGACCAAAGAGAATCTATACAGCTAAACATAAATCTAGCTCCAAGATTGATATTATTAACACTCACGATCCTGAAAAGTGCTTTGCGTTTCAACAGAAACTTGAAGACGCGTTCACTGATACATCAGAAAATTGTACAGTACGTGAAAAGTGGGGTAAACCTAAGGAAACTCTTTATAAGACTGCGGTAGGGGTTTAAGGCACTGTGGATCACAATAAGCAAGACTGGTTTGCTGCAAAAAGCCAGACACTGCAGCCATCGATTGATAAAAAAACGATAGCTCTCTTAAGAAACAAGGAAATAACAACGCGTAACACTCTCAGTAAGCTGAAGCAAGCTACGAAGGATGTGCAAAAGGCTGCCAGACAGTGTGCAAATGACTATTGGATCAAGTTATGTGAGTCCATTCAAATTGCAAGTGATAAAGGAAACATCAGAAGCATGTATGAAGGGATAAAGAATGCCTGTAGTCCAATGATCAAAAGAAGTGCACCACTGAAAATCTTGACTGGAGAAATCATCACTGATAAGAAACAGCAGATAGATAGATGGGTAGAGCACTATTTATAGCTTTACTCAAGAGAGACAATACTAGCGGATGATGCCTTCAACGCCATAGAGGCCCTGCCTACTATTGACCACCTGGACACACTTCCCACCATAACAGATGTTAAGTGTGCAATAAATGAACTTACATCCGGCAATGCTCCAGATAGGGGTGGGATTCCAATGGAGGTTATCAGGAGGGGACAAGACACACTCACTCTACAGATCCACCAGCTAATAGAACTATGCTGGTGAGAAGTACAAGTCCCACAGGATTTCAAAGATTCAAGCATCATAACGCTGTACAAGAACAAGTGCGATCGAAGCGACTGTAACAACTATAGGGGTATTTCACTTCTGTGTACTGTGGGGAAAGTATTTGCCAGAATTGTTCTGAGCAGACTTCAAGTCCTAGGATATCAAGTCTACCCCGAATCGCAATGCGGCTTCCGACAGAACATGTCTACTACTGATATGATATTCTCATTGCGACAAATGCAAGAAAAATGCCGAGAACAAAATCAACCACTGTTTATTGCCTTCATCGACATCACAAAGCCTTTGATTTGGTCAGTCGTGAGGGTCTGTTCAAGGCACTAAATAAGACTGACTGCCTACCAGCTCTCCTGTCCATTGTGGAATCGTTCCACACAGACATGAAGGGTATAATCAAGTTTGAAGGTGCAACTTTAGAAGAGTTTGAAATCAAGAGTGGAGTTAAGCAAGGTTGTGTACTATCCCCAACCCTCTTTGGAATATACTTTTCGCTTCTACTGAAATAAGCCTTTCGTGATCAAGATGCCGGTATGTACATTCACTCACACTCAAATGGCGGCCTCTATAATGCTCAGAGATGGAAGGCCAAGACAACAAATAGGATGGTACTAATCAGAGAGTTGCTTTTTGCGGATGATGCTATAATTACGACCCACTCTGAGGAAGAACAAATACATCTACTATCTGCAGTCCCCAATGCTTGTTCTCTGATACTACAATGTCCAACAATTGTTGTAGGTCTGTTGCACTATCCGCCACCAATACTGTGTCATCTGCATAGCGTATATTGTTTATATTATATCCTCCGATTAGTATTCCTGGCTTCTCTTTGATCTCTCTCATTATTACTTCGCTATATAGGGAGAAGAGATCGGGTGACAAGACACACCCCTGTCGTACTCCTAGCTTTATCTGTTCGTAACTAGGAGTACGACAGGGGTGTGACTTGTCACCCGATCTCTTCTCCCTATACAATAAATAAATGTTTTGCGTATCCTTTTACAGGACTTAGCTGTCAACAGCAGCATCTTTCAGCTGTCTGTTGATCTCTTGGCAAGATTACGCTCAGTAGTTTGCCATTGCTTTCTGAGCGGCCGGCTCAGTATCCGCAAGTCACGAGCGGGGGTCGAACCACCTCAGTTCTCGCTCCGCTGCGAGACTCTGCGTGATAAACGGGATTACAGAGAGAAAGTGTTGTAACCCCACAGCCAGAGAGACCGGCTCTCCCTATACAGCGAAGTAATAATGAGAGAGATCAAAGAGAAGCCATCATACTAGTAATATTTCTTGTGTGGCAGCAGTAAGATTGTTTCTATCTTACTAGTAATATTTCTTATGCAGTAAGATCTTTTCTATCTTACTAGTAATATTTCTTATTTGGCAGCAGTAACATTGTTTCTATCATAGTAGTAATGTATATTGTATGGCAGCAGTAAGATGCTTTAAAGACGATAAAACAAAGAAAATTGATATATTTTGGTCACTTGACACGTCATGAAAGCGTGGAGAGAACAATAATGGAAGGGTATATGCCTGGGAAGAGAGGAAGAGGAAGACCTAAAAGAAGATGGGTGCAGGATGTGGCGGGTGATCTCTAGATGAGTGTATCAGACGCGGGACATCTTGCTTGTGATCGAGCAGTTTTCCATAGGGTTGTTATGGCAGCGAGGTTCTGCAAAGGACATGCTACTGAATGAATGAATGAATGAATGAATGAATGAATGAATGAAATGAATGAATGAATGAATGAGCAGTAAGATTGTTTCTATCATAGTAGTAATATTTCTTGTGTTGCAGTCTATCATAGTAGTAATATTCTTGTGTGGCAGCAGTAATATTGCTTCTGTCATAGTAGTAATATTTCATGTTTAGCAGCAGTAAGATTGTTTCTATCATAGTAGTAATATTTCATGTGTAGCAGCCATAAGATAGCTTCTATCATAGTAGTAATATTTCTTGTGTGGAAGTCTATCAAAGTAGTAATATTTCTTGTGTGGCAGCAGTAAGATTATTTCCATCATAGTAGTAATATTCCTTGTGTGGCAGCAGTAATATTGTTTCTATCATAGTCGTAATGTTTCTTGTTTGGCAGCAGTAAAATTGTTTCTATCATAGTAGTAATGTTTATTGTGTGGAAGCAGTAAGATTGTTTCTATAATAGTAGTAATATTTGTTGTGTGGCCGCAGTAAGATTGTTTCTGTCATAGTTGTAATATTTCTTGTTTGGCAACAGTAATATTGTTTCTATCATAGTAGTAATATTTTTGTGTGTGTGGCAGCAATAAGATTGTTTCTATCATAGTAGTAATATTTATTGTGTGGCAGCAGTAAGATTGTTTCTATCATAGTAGTAATATTTCTTGTGTGGCAGCGGTAAGAATGCTTCTATTATAGTATTAAGATTTCTTGTGCAGTAGCATTAAGACTGATTCTAACAGAGTATTTCGATTTCCTCTAACATATTATTTAGATTAATAATATACATTGTACTGTAATTTCTGCCGTCATAGTAGTCAGAAAATGTGCATTATAATATTAATATTTCCTTTGTCATAATGTTAAGAATTCTTCTGTTTTAGCAATAAGATTCTTTACGTCGTAGTATTTACACAACTTCTGTCGCTGTATTAAGATTACTTCTGTTATAGTATTAATACTCTGTGTGTAACAGCATTAGCGGGGAGTTGATGTAGCGGTTAAGAAGTTGCACTGACAATGGCAGGAGTGCTATCGGGCGAGATTTCGATGACTGGGCTCGCAGTTCGCTACGGAAGGAAAAGCTGGCCATCTGTTCCTCCGTCCACTCAGGTCTGAATAATGTAATAGGGGGATTCATTTTTTAAAAATATTATAGCATTAAGATTTCTTCTGTCATAGTAATCAGATTTATCATGTCATAGTAAACAGATGTTTCCAAGATAAAGACATAATAACGTATTAAATAACATAAGAATGCTTGAATTTCAATTTAAGTTTGTGTGCATCAAGGGTGTATGTATGAGTGGACGTATCCAGCGTGTTTACTGTCACTGTCTGACTGGGACGGTCAGCATTACTGTCAGTGTTTGACTGGGACGGTCAGCATTACTGTCAGTGTCTAACTGGGACGATCAGCATATACAACTTACTACATTCGCTGAGGGAAACAGAGCAACACTGGGTTTACACGCAGTGAAATGCAATCGATTCTTAAAACCACGAAACTAAGTATTCGGGTTTTCTACGTTATGTTAGTGTCATTTCTTCTTCATTATAACCATGTCTAATATTCTAGTAACACAGGGTGTCTTCTTTAAATACTGACCTATTAATGTTTCCTTTTTTCACAGGGATATACAATGGGAAATAAACAATAGCACAGTAGTAGCCAGGTGTACACTCAAGAAGGGTTGCCTTAATTCAGATAACATGCGATTCCATGCGGTGATGAAGACAAATGAAACACCCCTGGTCAGTGTCCTAACAATACAAAATGTGACGTGGAAAGACAGAATGCGGACATTTAACTGTAGTGCCTTTGAGAGAAACAATGGGACACGGTCGAAGACTCTTGGGATTTGGAACATATCCCATTCTTACCTCCCACCTGATCGCCCGTTAACGTGTCAAGCGAATGTGCAAGACGGTCAAGCCATTCATCTTTCGTGCATAGCACATACAGTGTATCCGGATATTTCTTGCCAGCCAGTGCAAATCTTCAATGGTAAGGAAACATTATTGGAGACTCCGATGTATTACAATAAAACATCTCACCGCCAAGAATATTATTACTCTGCCAGCTGCAGTGCTATTATTTTCCCTTATGTATCAGGAGCATATAAATTCTGTGTAAATAGTACAACTGCTGGACAACCAAATAACTATTCCTGTACTAACAAATCCGCTAATATTACAAATCGGACAACAGTTAGAATTAATTACGATGTGCGTACAGTCAAAATATGTCCAGGAAAAGATAACAATATGACAATCAGATGTGAGATATTATGGTGGCAATCTCGTGAAAAACCCATTACTACTTGCTCTGTAGGCGATGAAATCATTACAAACTATACTAATGTCGTTGCCACCAACCGTACAGAGAGTCATTATTATAGCTATGAGTGGTTCTGCAGCTTTATCCTATCACCTAAACACAACGAAAAGTCAGTAACATGTCTTGTCACCGCTGAGAATGTTACACACACAGCCGCAACAAAACTACGTGTTTCTTATCCCCCTTCGAAGCCTCCGCAGTTTGTATATAAAGACTATAAGAATTCAAGCGGGACGGTGTTTTTTCTGGCAACGAATACAAACGTTAGTGTGGAATGTTCGATCGAAGGAGGTGAGCTTATCATCAGCAATGTCACTGTTGTATGTTCCGATGCCAGTTTTTCTAAAACCTATACACATACACGGCAGAATAAAGTAGAACTATCGTTTACATTTCATGACGACACAAACTGTACTTGCACAGTTAAAAACGCTGCTAAGTGTGCCATAAATCCAGCTGTTCAATTAATATTTGTTAAAGTACATACTAAATCTTCTTGGTATTGCTGGAGTTATTATTGTCTAGTGTATGTTATGATTGCTGTACTTGTGGGATTTGGTGTTCTCTGTGTATTTATATTGTATTGGAGAGCAAGACGGAAGCACTCGGAAACGTCAAGTTACAGCTTCTTCGGAATGAGACAGTTCAGGAAATGCATATCTATTAACGACAACGATGCCACTGGGTCAATACGCGATGATGCCAATGTGCCCAAATCAGAAGTAACGGCATATGCGGTTGTAGATATAGTGAGTCCCAACAGTGACCTTCGTGGAGTCAATAATTTATCTAACCATTCATATCCTTGCTTACAGTACCAAAATTTGACTTCGTTGCAGAATTGTCACCTACTGTCACGACGACAACAGCCACCATTGACAGTAATTTTACCTCAACACAGAACCGAAAAGACAGACAATGACAAATCCAGTTTTGATTTTCAAGACAGTGGAATTGGTGTAAGAGGGTCCATGAGCTGCAGCGATATCAGAACAGTAGTTTCAGATTATAAATCGTTGTCTAGTGAACAGCTACCACCACTTCCTCCAAGATTAATGCTGGATACAAAACATCCGTTTCCAGAAACATCACTCCACAGAAGATACAACCTATTGAACGTGAAAACTACAACACCAGTTTGTCTACCAAATAAAGACACGGTTGACAGAGGCACTGCTTGTCATACGTACTCAAATAACTTACAGTCACTGATAAGGCGGCCGCCGCCACCAGTACCCTGTGGGCTGAGGTCAAATGTTATATCTGACATCGATGAGGGATTAGCTGCCAGAGATTCCACACACAGAAACGACATCTGTTATGAAAACAGTGGAATCAATGTAACGGCTGAAATCGTTGAGCCTGTCATCAGTGCTAGATTTTGCGCCTTGCAACCGAATTGGCCTCCTCCACCGTTTAAGGCCAGAAAACAAACACGCAAGAAAAGAAATGTCAGTAGAAAATCTAAGAAAGGAAGACATGGGGCCATTGGAATGATATCGCCAAACACGGATGAACGTCTGAAAGCTACGGATGATTCAGGATTAGATGATATGGTTAATACATACATTAACATAAAAGCGGATGCATTATTTGCCCAACAAAATATCAGTGAAACACTGATTTCTGATGACTATTGTAACAGCGATGATGATGTTAGCAACTTCAGACATCGAAAAGACAACAGAGACGTGTGTAGTAGTCTTTCAAATAGTGGAAGTTCCACAAGTTGCAGCTCAACTTCAACAAGTGAGATCACTGATCATTCTAGTTCTGATGCTGAAAGTGCGTTATTATAAACGTAAACAAAACGGTGAGCCAGAGTAAGACAAAACAATGGAACATGTCCTTGGACTGAGGTACTAGAGGAAAGGTCACAGTTGGCAACTGGCTGACATATACACGCCAACACTACATATATCCGGAACACAGTCAAGTTCGTGGAGGATCACGCCGATCTGAAAAGCTGGAGATCAAGTGGCGTATCCAGAATCATCTTTCATTATCCATCAATATTGCCTTGTTAATCACTCAGTGGGTACAGGATACATCATTGGTACTAGTCGCCACCTCAAGAAAGCAGCTCTATCCATGGAGCTTTGTCTTATCGCCTTTCGCCGCCTCACGTAGTAATTCAAGTTGTTACAAATCGCCGCTTCACTTTGAGATTCAAGTTGTTACGAGTCTTCGTTATATTTGAAGAGCCACGGTATCGACAGTCGCCGCCCTACCTGCAGAGCCACAGTCGCCGCCTTTCGCCACACCTTGAGACAGCACTCGCTCTGCCCACGGAGCCACGCTGTGCTATCTGATACCTCAATTCGATTCGATACCTGCTCATTGTACTGAGCCAAAGTTTTGTCGCCAACGGACGCCTCGTTTGTTCAAGATCAACGCAAACATCAGGGTAGAATGAGTGTCCGGCCAATGAACGTTTTACCTGTGCCACATGGACATTTAACCTGTGCTGCAGGGACATTCAACCTGCGCTGCATAAACATATTACCTGCGCTGCATGAACATTTTGCCTGTGCTGCAGGGACATTTCACCTGCCTTGATTGAACATTTTGCCTGTGCCGCATGGACATTTTACCTGTGTTGCATGGACACTGTACCTGTGCTGCATGGACATTTTACCTGCGCTGCATGAACATTTTGCCTGTGCTGCATGGACAGTTTACTTGTGCCGCATGAACATTGGATGACTAAGTCATTTAGTCATTTTCTAATGGATAGTTATCTTCTTGTGAACAGGTGTTTCAGGAACTTCTTCGATTTTATTATGGAAGGACATTTGACTATTTATGATAAATAGAGGAACTAACAGAGTTATACTTAAGTAATATTGACATTTGAAATGACATTATAAGTTATTCATATGGTATTATAAGGGCCAGACATTAGTTACGGAGTTAATTAATTATAGTTAAGTTATATGTATTATTAGTCTTATATTAATTTGTAGTATTAAGTTATTGGGAATATTAGTTTTGCAATTTCAGTCGTAAACTTATTTAGTGATGTATTAGATAGATTGTTGATAATCGGAATATTATTAAGTTATGAAGTAGTTAAATTGATAATGGTAATTATGTATGTCATTCTTTGGCATATAGATAAATATGTGACGTATATGTGATGTATAACAATTACATATAGGTATTGTCTGGCGTCGTGTGAATGAAGAGGGATGCATGAAAGGGAATTAATAATTATAATACACAGACCTACAAAAGTAGTCACACGAACATGAACAATACAGTACAGATTTTTATAGATTCATATTAAAATTGATATAATCAATAGATATAGTACGATATAATATAAAGAACACACCTATATATTAATTAGCCACCAACGACATGTTAGGTGAATGTGGCGAATGATGGAAAGAAATATTGACTTAGAGTAAAGTCGACATGATACGAGTCAGGCATCAATGGAAAGCAAAGTAGCACATAGTAATCAGCAATGACGTCGGGTATTCAACACAGGATCGTGTTTTTATTTGCTGTAGGTACTCGGGGTTACAGAGGCCTATGGGGTTTACAAGGGGTCAGCGTTGATACGCGAATAACAGACATGGGAGTCTCTGTGGCGAAGTGGTCAAGCCGTTTGACTCGTGCTCCGAAGGTCGTGGGTTCGATTCCGGGCCGCGTCCTTCGGTTTACGAGTTAAATGTTTCGGAGACTCCTGTGGGTCGTCGCTAAAAGCTACGGAGTTCGTGCTTTGTGAGACGCTTTCCGCGCTGCGGGAAGAGACCGAGCCATATGGGATAAAACCCGGTGCAATTAAGTCGACACTGTCGACTTTTAAGCGACTTTTATATATATGTTCTGGGGGCGTCTGAACCTTGGTTTTCGTTACAAGCAGTCGTTCGTGTAAACGCGAATAACAGCCGTTAAAATATACGAGCTGGCGGCGAGCGGGGCTTGAGTTTTGATCATGTGTCTGATATCCCCACGTTCTATGTTGGCTTATTGTAGCATTCTGTAGCCCAACGACGATGGATTCGTGGGTCGAGTACGACTTAAAGTAATTTACGTCGCCTCCATCATTCGTGTACATGTCGTAGAGAGGAAATGTTTTACAAACATTCTTTTGTGGGGGGGGGGGGGTAGAGCTGTCATATGCCGTATGACAGGCAGTTAGAGGGTGAAATGATGTGCACGTACATCAGTGAACATAAATGGAACATTATTTGAAGAAAGCATGATGTAGCACTACAAATGTACAAGTGCTACGTCATCAGGCTGTGTTGATTAACAACGCAACTGTTTTCTTGGTACAATCACTGGACAGCGAAAGCGGGTGCTCATTCATCCTGGTATGACCACGTAAGTGCCGAGTCCGAATGACAATGCTGGGCGATCGTTTTGGCTTGACGGCCGGGGGCCGCTAGCACTAGACTCCACACTCACAAGCACTAGGGGCTACTTGACACCACGCAAACACCTGGGCTACATGATATGGAAGTTCGTGGCGAGAGCATGAATCTGAGGTGTATGGTTGTAACAGGCCTGAAGGCTGCCGGCCGGAGAGATTGCTTGTGAACACGACTTACTTGACTGGTGGCAAGAAACGGCATCAATCATCATGCTCATGGATTGTTCGTTAGTGTAAGTTCTTGACGTGTTGCGGTGAACGGTTGGATGCAGTGTGCCGACCTGCGGGACTTGCCGCAATTCCAGGGGACTCTCAAGGACACCATACATCTTTACCCTGGACAACATTGAGTCGCATGACACGGGTAGGGGCACCTCTTCATCATTAGAATGCACTATGGGAGAAGGCGGTATGCTCCTTGACAGGGGGTTTGGCAGGGGTTCTGGTAGAATCTCAAAACTGGGAGTGAAGACCAGGAGAACTTTCAATCAGATAGCGATGAGAACTATTAGTAGTGTGACTCTTCGCTGGCTGTTTAACGAGGGTACGGAACGCTTACTGGAATGTCCTGAGTGCAGTGATATCAATTCTTAGCTCAACTCAACTCAACTCAACTCTCTTTAACTAGACAATGGCTACGGTCACCAACCAGTATGGTCACTGCCAGGAAGGAAAGCAACGACAAACTGCTTTCCTTAAAGATGCCTAGTTTATCATGATACGTCAAATCACAGAACGTCACATTAAAACGACAGCAACACTGAAAACGACAACATGGAATGTTCGTACTTTAAGCGCAGATGGAAAATTAGATAACATCTAGCAAGAAATGGGAAGAGAGAATATTAATATACTAGGAATGTGAGACGAGATGGAAAGGGACAGGGATTAAAACACGGGAGGATTTGAAAATTATATATTATGTGGGATAGGAAAGGCAAAGGAGTGTAGCAATTATCTTGGATTTGAAAACATCAAAATTTGTTAAAGGATATTAGGCAGTGTCAAGCCATCCAGATAGCCACTTTTTTGCCTTCCCATTGTTCTCTTCTCCTCAATCTTGCCAGTTGTCATCAAGTTTTTCAATTTATTTCTTATCATAACGTGTCCAAATAAAACGTCTAATTTATATAATCAGTTTACGGTTTTCAGTTGTTTCTTGTAGGACTTGGTCATTGTTTTGTTTTTTCTGTCAATACAAGTTCCCATGAACGATACCTTGTTGATTTTCCTATGGTCCCTGTCTTTTGGCACATCACATTCCGAGGCTCCCGATTTCTTTGGGATTGCAATAAATACATAGTTGCATGGTTCAGAGGGTGTATCTCTCATATGATGTGGTCAGCGGTCTGGTGACTTGCTCTAGTCCAGATTCTTCTAAAGTTTTAGTCATGTCTGTTGTGATGTTATCTGCACCGGGGCCCTTGCCAGCTTTCATGTGCTTATGAGCATTTCGAGCCTCCATCTTCAAAATTGGCGGTCCTTCATTATTAAATCTATCATACTGTTCCTCTCTGTTATCATTTTAAGGTTTTTCACATAATCTGTCCACACATGTGGAATCTGATCTTTTTCTATTATGATTTTGCCATCTTTAGTTTTTAGACAGCCTGTTGACGGAAAAGACCTTAGACTTGTAAAAAACATATATTGGAAACAACAAGCTGCCATAAGAGTTGAAAATGAAGTAGGCCAATATCAGCCTATTAAGAGAGGTGTGAGACAGGGATGTGTAATGTCTCCAGGTCGGTTTTCCCTGTACAGTGAAAGTATTTTCAGAAATATTGAAGATATGGAGGGAATCAACATTGGGGGACGATGCATCAATAACATTAGATATGCAGACGATACAGTCTTGATTGCAGACAATGAACAGGACCTGCAAAATTTAGTAGATGCAGTTGTTACACACAGTGAACAACGAGGGTTAGAATTAAATTGTAAAAAGACACAGGTTATGGTCGTCACTAGGAAGAACGAAATACCACAATGTAATATACAAGTAAATGGGAATATTCTTCAACAAGTGAATAGGTACAATTATCTCGGAACAGTAATAACATCTGATGGGAGATACCTTGAAGAGATTAGAACAAGAATCGCTATGTCTAAGGTAGCCTTTAGCAAGATGAAAAACATACTGACCAATAAAAAGATGTCAATTGAAACGAGAAAAAGAGTGTTGAGGTGCTACATAGAATCTGTACTTTTATATGGATGTGAAGTTTGGACAATGAGTAGTCAAGCTGAAAAACATCTGATGGCTGCAGAAATGTGGTTTCTGAGGAAAATGCAAAGAATACCATGGACAGCCAGAAAGACCAATGAACAGGTCCTTCAAGAAACAAACGAAGATCGTAAACTGATTAGAGACATTAGACGTAGACAGTCAAAATTTTTTGGGCATGTTATGAGAAGAAATGGATTGGAGAACTTGGTGACAACTGGCAAGATCGAAGGGAATAGACCAAGAGGAAGACCTAGAAGCAAATACCTGGATGGCTTGGCCACATGGCATGGTCGAGACAGGAACACGGAGCTGATGCACGACTCTGGTGATCTAGTGAGATGGCAAAACATGACCGCCCACGCTTACCGGCATGGCACATGATGGATGGATGGTTGATGTACTTGTTCTTTTATTAGTAAGTTCCTGAATTCTTTTGTGCACTAACACTCTGTTTCTCGTTTCAATTGATATCTTTTTATTGGTCAGTATGTTTTTCATCTTGCAAAAACGATGCTACCATCGGAGGAATTAACGAGTTTCCGGCTTGGGTCAAGATGGCGGGACGTGTCTTCTTCTAGCTTGACTAAAGACGGTTGATCGCCGGCTTGACAATCCGCCATCATATAACTCCCAACTGTTACAGAATCAGATTTCTGGCTCCACATGTTTGACGCTTCGTACAAACATGGAGAGCCACGATGTCTGTCCTATGCGCCGCCGTAGGCACGAGAGGAAATACATACATATCCATGGTATTCATTTCATTTTCCTTAGAAAACACATGTCCACGGCCATTATATCAGTGGTTCTTAAATCCTTCAAGTTGAAATATACACATATTCGCACAGTAATGTCACTTATCTACCACGGTAATTTTAAGCTGACTAACATGTCTTTCTGTTTGCACAATTCTGGCTTGCGTTGATTGATCATAATTGCTTCTGAAAATTTTAACAAGCGAACGCGAAAGGCAGTGTCTCTGTCAACCACATGGCCGCTTTCGATAATGTGCCTATCAATTGAAGACGCCGGGAGCTTCCGGTGTGTCGGCCCCACGAGGCTAGCATCTCCTGTGTGTTGTATCTTGTTGACCCATTGAGGTATGTGTTCTGACACTCGTTTGTTAAGCTGTCTCTCTGTTCTACCAATGTAGAAGGCCTGGCATCTACATGTGAATTGGTAAATACAATTGTTTGTGGCGTACAGAGGAACAGGCTCTTTGACTGCTGGTGTAGGAATCGGTACGGTTTTATATCTAATGACTGGAGTTGCAGCACAGAATGTTCGGCCTACTGCTGTAGTAAGCCAGCCTTGTAGACGTTGCATTACGTCATCCCCTCGAAAGGTTAGCTGGATGAATACCTTGAGTTTAGGGACTGTAGTTACGTCTGGTTTTGGTTTGGGCTGTTGGCAGTGGCGCTTTATAAATCCTGTGGAGTACCCATTCAGGTTTAAGACATTCTTCAGAGTTTCAAATTCCTCTGTCAGTGTGTCCTGGGTGCATATCTTTCTAGCACGGTCAAACAGGGTCCGTACTAAACTCCGTTTGTACTGGACAGGTGTGATTTGCCAGTCCGTGTTCCTTTGCGATACACCGATCTTTGCATTGTGCCTACGACATTACCTGTATACACATTATCAGTACACTTATTATCATACAGTATCATGCACATATTATCATACACAGTAAACGACATTATCTGTATACTCTGCTTCTTTGTATTTCTCACCTGGTTAGACCCACACACAACACACACGCACACGCACAAACACACCCACACCGCCACGCACACACATGCACACACACATGCACGCACACATTCACACACAATTATATATATATATATATATATATATATATATATATATATATATATATATATATATATATATATATATATATATATAAGATATATAAGGGGCGTTCATTTGAAATCCGTTCCGTCCTGCTGCACCGCGCTTAATTGCGTACGATGAACATGATCATGTCATAGTCATAATGTGATAAGTACTGACCAAAGAATAAAAGAGCAAGTGCTTATTGTCCCATGACGCATAGGTTCTGTTTCTGACTGTTGAGACAATGGTCGGGTTGATACAAAATCCGTCCAAAGGAGCTCAAAGAACGGTGATTCAGTTTCTTTCATTTGAAGGATGTCGACCAGTGGACATTCATCGAATAATGCAGGCAGCGTACGGAAACAATTGTATGTCGAAGACAACAGTGACAGACTGGGCACGAATATTTCGGAAAGGACGTCAGTTCACGACAGATCTTCAACATCAACTCTACCCACTACTTGCAAACACTAGACAAGCTGCAAAAAGCCATCAAGAATAAACGACTTTCTCGCTGTGTGATTTTGTTGCACGATAATGCTCGTCCGCATGTCGCAAAGATTGTGCAGGAAGCATTAGCAAGGAAGAAGTGGGAAATTCTGCAACATCCAGCCTATAGTCCTGATTTGTCATCATGTGAATTTCATTTGTTCCGACCTCTAGAAAAAGCTCTCAAGGGGCACCGATTTCACACAGATGCAGACGTAATGAACGTGGTAAACATTTGGTTCAGTGAGCAACCACAATCCTTTTTTGCGGACGGCATTCGCCCCCTACCTAAGCAATGGGATGCTTGCCTGAATGCCTACGGCGACTTCTTCTGACCAACCCATTGTGCATAATTCATTCAAAATGAATGCTTTGTTTAATTCTACCACACCTGTTAATGTTTCTGTCATGCTTTTGTAATAAAGCCATTGGAACAGGTTTCAAATGAACATCCCTAATATATATAATGTTCCTCAAGCGTCTGATGTGGAGGAGAAATTGACAGTCATAACACTAAAACTCTCTCTGACAGCGTATAGCTTATTGTGGATGTTATGTGTGTTTATGTTTGCTGATGTTATTATTTGTTGCCCAGTTTTGTAATATTTTCAAGTATTTCCTTTTTTTTAATTTCTTTGCGCAGCATTTTCTAACAAACTTGTTGTTTTGATAAGCGATAAAGTACAAGCCGCAGTCAGTTCGTCAGCACCTATTTTCATCTCAGTGCACGATGTTCTCTTAACTTAAATCTTTTCTAAACGGAAGCATTCTTCAATTTTTTTACATTGTCACCAATCATGCTCCTTTATTTGCATCATACAGAGGAACAGGATACACCCACAACTTTTCAGAGGCGAATGTGATATTTATATTGTGTGTGTGTGTGGTATATATATATATATATATATGTGTGTGAGAGAGAGAGAGAGAGAGAGAGAGAGAGAGAGAGAGAGAGAGAGAGAGAGAGAGAGAGAGAGAGAGAGAGAGAGAGAGGATTGCTGACGTAGCGGTATTTGAGAGTATTATTTATTTGTCTCGATACATTGTGTAATACGTCTTGGATGCCTATAGCTTATATTATTAAACAAATGTGTGTGATTTAGTTATTTGCTTGTTATTTGATAAAGCATTTTTGAAAGCAGTGGATTTCTTTTGTTTTTTCTTTTATTTTTGAAGATATTTCTCACCAGAATAGAAACTCGCTACAATGCGAGGTAATAGTCATTTGACAAGTCAGCTTTCGGAGCACCGCGTGTCATACTCATTTTAACAAAGAGCATTTTGAGCCAAAATAGACCTTGTCAGGCATCTTAGAACTCATGGCTCCATACTTTCAACCCTGGATGAAATGAATGGTCATCATCATTCTTGATGGACAAACAACAACAACAACAACAACAACAACAACAACAACAACATGTATGTATACTTAAAGTACTAAAGGCAAAGGGAGTCGACTTCATTGCACCAGTTGGTACCCCATCTGTCTCGGTCTCTACAAACGATTACTTTTTAATAAGGCCAAACTAATTCACAAAATCCTATTTCAAAATGCTCCAAGCTACCTTTGTTTAAATATAACACACGACATAGCGAACGACTAAACATACTTCATGTCCCTAAACATAGGATAGACGCATGCGTATTCTGCCGGTAAGTTGTGGAACAATCTTCCACACACAAAAATCAAAGGCTCCATCAATCACTATGCATACAGTCGCAACCTGTTTGAACACTATCACAGTAAAGACTACCCCCCCCCCCACCCCCCACCCCCACCCCACCCCTTACAAAACAAAAAACAAACAAAAAAGTAATGAAAATTATCTCTAACGACAACTAGCTAATAAACATTCCCATACGTATGGTACGTTACATCTACCTTTCTACCTTAGGTATTTATAATGGCCATGTTAAAAATTGCCTTAGTGAGTCATGTATTATTGTTTGTTTTCCATGCATTTTAATGCGTATTGTTCTGTTGTTGTCTAAGATAAGCTTCATTAGTGATGTACGAATGAGAGGAAAAAGAGAAGGTCAGAATGTGAGACGGGCCTGCGTGCCTATTTCTTAACCCTGTGAAAATAAAGTTCGTTCGTTCCTTCGTTCGTTCCTTCGTTCGTTCGTTCGTTCGTTCGTTCGTTCGTTAAGCAGAATGGCAAACCACTCGGGCAGAACATCACATAAAGCACGAACTCTGTAACTCCAGTGATGTTTTCCAGAGGAGTCTCCGGAAAAATAGCACACGTGCTCTGGACAACCCAGGCAAGTATGCATGTCTAAGTGACATATCATATCATACATATGGGTGTGTCCGAGTTTAATTATAAATAATATTTTCTCAATTCTAGTCAACCGATCAGAGCTGAACACAGAATAACATATCTAATGTGCTCAATTAGGTTTAGATCGAAGATTGACTGGATCTCCTTCTTTGTTTGTTTCTCGACAGTATGGTGTAGACTAACATCAACCGGTTCTGATATCTCCCCATGTAAATTTTGCTTTCCTCTTGCGGGTGTATATCCACCTCTTCTCTGTCGTGGTTGTCAATGGGGCACTATGTCTTTTTATATTGTTCTTGGAATTGTAGCCTTGTTTAAAAATTTTATTTTTAATTGTTATTATGACATCTTTATTGTTATGGAGGGGGGGGGGTATATACTGGCTAATTTAGTGACAGCAGGAAAAGAGCAAAGGGCAGGCAAAGAGAGAAATACCTGGATGGTTTGGCCATATAGCTTACTCGGGACAGGACCACTGACTTGATCCAAGACTGACGATCCTGTGAGATGGCGAACTACACCCTCCCACGCTTATCGACGTGGCACTTGATGGTGAGGATTGTGCACGCAATGATATTCACCTCCATCTTTCTATGCATCCAGATGTTAATTGTAATTTTTCTTTCTTAAAGCTCAGTTCATTTACCATATTTGCCATCCAAAGTAATGAGATACGAGTCACCATACTGCCAAGGGACTTGCCATCTTGACAGACGATAGTTTGTTACATTGTGCTTCACAAACAGTCCCAATCAATCATGGCGGCAGCGAAAATGACCCTGCTTATAGCACAAAGCCTGACTTGAAATGAAGAGACCTTGTGTTGCCATGTGCCAGGACCCTCAAAAGTGCTTGTGCCTCTTGGAGTGAGGTTAGTGCAGTCTACGTGGCAGAGCTCCCCTCCCTTCACTAGGCCTAGAAACCAGAAGGGTGTGCAAGACAGGTACTGGAACTTCACACCAGGAAGGAGGGACAACAGGATGTTGACAGGTCAGGATTCGCAATAACACACGGGAACCGGCTGGGATTCGGCCTTGTCTGGTCATGTTCGCATGTTGGTTGTGTTTCATCGCCAACGGACTGCATGAAACCTAATGCCCAGTAAAAGGCGTTAAGTTATAACAGCAACCAGAATTCCTTTGTTTTCAATACACAACGCCCCATTGCGCTCTGTTAATCATAGCAAACTCCAATCCCCCAGTTAGGTTTTCGACACCGTGCAGCTCGTCGAGATTAGACGAAGACTGATGGCTCTCAGATTCAAATTATTTTTATTTTTTATTTTTTTTTTTTTTTGCTCTCGCTCGCTTTGAACTCAAGCTTAGTTCATACACACCACCTCTAGTAGTGCTGGACTGAATTTTGCATCTCGATTAGCTTTCCCTATTAATAGTGTCCCTCGCCATCAAACGAACCCACAACGATTTCAAAGGTACTTATAATTTAAGTCCCCATGTCAAGGACAATAGGTCAATACTTTAGTCCAATATTAGTTTGATTCAATATTTCTCATTGCCACAATGCTGCTGACAGATAGAATTGGCTTTGGTTATGTCCAGAGATATATCTGTATGAATACTCTGCAGGAATACTTGTGAACAGCTATTAGGCACTGGAGAACACCCGGTTTTGCACACACTTAGAAGCTTTATTATTGATGAATATACGCGATGAACATGTATCATTCACGTGAACAATCATAGAACAGGTAAATACACAATATTGCCTTCAATCAGCCTTGTGACATAACTTATCGCGCCGGACTTTTTCCAGTGTCCGAACTCAACTGAATGTCAGGCTAAGTTCCCTCATTAGCCCAAAACTCTACTCCCCGGAGTCTATCGTTCGGGCCAAGTTTCTCTAACTTGCCCACACTGAATTTTCTACCAGCCGAAGTTTTTTTTTCTCCCTCACTTCGCCAAAACTCAACTCTCCTGGGTAAGTATCCCTAACTTAGCCCCAGAATTCAACTGCCACCGATTTGCCCAGACTTCTGTCTTTATTCACTCTCCCCGGGACCACGCGTGAAAATCTATTTCACCCTTGACCCAAATTTCCAGTTCCTATGAAAATACCTTTCTAGGTTTCCCTTTGTTCTATCCCTTCTCTAGCCCTTTCCCCTTTGACCCCTGGTGACTCAGACTGACCTCTACGTGCTATAACAATCCAATGTGTTGGGTCTCCATTTGTCTTTGGACTTCTTAATCAATCTCTATGGCCCCACATTCGCTCTACTCTCATCTTCACACCTATGACCCTGTATTGTTAATGTCAGATTCTTAGCCCTTACATCCGCCTTATCTTGGCGTTTAACACGCACGTTCCATTTCCTCCTCCTCAAAAGTAAACATAGTTTGGAGATTAATGCTTCTTCTAAATTTGTGAACGAGCAAAGTAACGATGCGTGAGTAGCATGTTGAGCAACTGGCCACAGCAATCAACCCGTGTTTGTTTCTGTTCACATGTCTGCAGGCGCGGGACCCAGCGGGCACACACTTTTCTCATGTTCAGTCTGTTGTGTAAAATTCTAAAAGCTGTACTCTTACTCAGCTTTGCTGAACCCGATATCTCTGCAATTGACATTTTCCTATCCTGGTCTATGATTTTCTTCACTTTTGCAGCATTTGCATCATTATTCTCTGAAGACGGGCGTCCTAATCTTGCAGATCAGCAACTTGGGAACGGCCACACTTAAACTGCAAACACCAATTTTTTTACAGAAGCATACGAAGAACAGACTTCCTCAAACACTGGTTCCATCTCCCTGTGTATTTCTGTAGGTGTTTTCCCCTGTAACATCAAGAATTTTATCACAGTCCTGGCGTTTGATTTCTCCATTGTTCTGACAAACCGTTGGGTGTCTAGATCTGGTCAATAGGGGGTATTGTGCCATGCACCACATCGGGAAAACCAGTTGAGGAGGGAACTTCATAATTCATATGTCCATTACAAATTGAATCTCCCCCGATGGTGTTTCCACCTTGTCGTGGTGGGGGAGCTTGAGTTTCTCAATGACCCTGAGAGCTATGCCGGCGGTAGCGTAGCTACCAGCAGGGCCTCCCAAGCCGGACAGGTCAAAGGGTAGAGAACAGACAAAGAGAAACACCCTGGTCCTCCAGGTTGGGGGATGAAGCGTGGGGTTAACATCCCCACCTTTGTAAAAACCTTTCTTTGTTACGAAACAAATACATGAGCCTCGATATCGGACTGACTTATCTGGACAACGACCTTGGAACGTTAAAGGACTTTTGAGATTTGGAACATGGAATGTACGAACACTATAACGAGCTGGAGCGGCCGAAGAACTAACCCGGGAGCTGGTTGAATATCAAATGGATATAACAGCAATTCAAGAAATAAGGTGGCCAGGAGAGGGTACTTTAGAGCAAAATGTAATGATTATAATATATGGAGGAAACACCAAAAATAAACATGAATTAGGAACAGGATTTGTCATCAAAAAAGAGTTATGGGGGAACGTTTTAAACTTTAAAGCTTTTAATGACAGGATTAGTAAATTACGAATAAAAGGTAAATGGAAAAATATAACGATGATTAATGTACATGCACCTACTGAAGAGAAAGAAGATGATATTAAAGAAGACTTTTATAATGATCTGGAAGATGTCATAGAAGAAACCCCCAAACAGGACATCCTGATTGTGCTGGGAGACTTCAATGCAAAAATAGGTAGAGAGCAAACTAATAAAAAAGTGGCCGGTATGGAAAGCCTACATACAACTTCAAATGATAATGGATGGAGAGTCATCAACCTGGCAGAAGCCAAAGGACTGCAGATTAGCAGTACCAGACTACAAAGAAAGGATATACACAAACAAACTTGGAAATCATGTGACAAGAGAACCTATAATCAAATAGATCACATTTTAATTAACAACAGAAATGCATCAAACATACAGCAAGTCAGAAGTTATAGAGGAGCTTAGTGCCACAGTGACCACTTCCTCGTTGGAGCAAAATTTAAAATAAAACTTAAGAGAGCTTTCTATACTAAATTACAAAGATTACACCCAACATATAACAGAGAAAAACTACAAGACATTACAGTCAAAGAGAAATTTACAGATGAAATAAAATGTAAACTTGAAACTCTGCAAAACCATTCGGAGGAAAGCGTTGACCAAACTTGGTTGAACATCAAGAATGCAATTCAATCTACCGCACAAGAATGTCTCGGTGTGTTAACCACGCATAGAAAGAACAGATGGTTCAATCAAAAATGTGAAGAAGCAGTCATTAGGAAGAAGAATGCCAGACATGTATGGTTAAATGACATCAATAACATCCAAAAGGAAGAGCATTATAGAAATGAATGTAAAGGGGCTACAAAAATAGTCAGACAGCAGAAGCGAGAATATATGAGTAATATAATCAAAGATATGGAAACTAATCACCAGAAAAATGAATCCAGAAATTGTTTAAAGAACTGAAGTCAATGAAACGAGGGCACCAACAAAACACATATGGTTTAAAAGACAAAAATAGGAATATGATAAATACCAATGAGGAAATGTGCAACACATGGAAAGAATATTTTATTTAATTACTAAATTGTGAAGCTCCAAGTAACATTTTCCCACAGGAAGAGGTTCTAACATGCGAACCACAAATTGAAGAACCTACATTTGAAGAAATCCTATATGTAATCACACGACTTAAAAACAATAAGGCAACTGGGACTGATGGAATTGCTGCTGAATTTATAAAGGCAGGTGGCCATGCATTACATCTAAAGCTATACGAACTAATAATAAAAATCTGGAGGACAGAAGAATTACCCCATGACTGGAAAGAGTCATTATTGATGCCTATCTTTAAGAAAGGAGACAAGTTCCAATGTGGAAATTATAAAGTAATATCACTACTGTCCACAAGCTATAAGATACTATCCGCAGTATTACTAAATAGACTAAAACCATATTCAGAAGACATATTAGGTGACTACCAGGCGGGTTTTAGACAAAACAGATCAACAATAGATCAGATATTTATCTTACGACAAATAGCCGAGAAACATTGGGAATATAAAAGAGATCTCCATAACATTTTTGTGGATTTTAAAAAGGCTTATGACAGTGTCCATAGGAGTAGTCTATGGAATGCTATGCAGGAATTTGGAATACCAAGGAAGTTAATCAACATGACCAGACTATGCATGGAAGATACTTATAATATAGTAACATATAAAGGCAGGAAATCAGACCCCTTCCAAATAACATCTGGCTTGAAACAGGGTGATGCACTATCGCCGCTACTGTTCAATCTGGCTCTAGAGAAAGTTGTAAGGAAGATAAAGGAGGAATGTGATATTGGAGGAACATCCAAACTGCTTGGTTATGCAGATGATATAGATATTATAGGGCAAAGTGAACAAAAGACATTGGAAATATTGACTCACTTAAAGGAAAAAGGTTATCAACCAAGATAAGACAGAATATATGGTAATTTCAAGAGACGGAATGGCTAAAAACTCTGGCCACATACAAATAGATAATATGACCATTAAAAGAACGGAAACATACAAATACCTGGGTACAATCTTCAACTGCTCCAACATCATATGGGAAGAAATACAAACTAGAATCAACTCTGGAAATAAGATATACTATGCACTACAACATCTACTAAAATCAAAGGCGCTATCTCGTAACACCAAAATCACAATATACAAAACACTGATCAGACCAGTTGTGCTGTATGGCTCTGAAACCTGGAGTACAACGAAAGGAGACGAAGCCTTGTTACAAACCTTTGAGAACAAAATTTTAAGACGCATTTTTGGACCCATTAGGGATACACAAAGTGGAGAGTGGAAAAGAAGAAGTAACAAAGACATTTATGATCTGTTTAAGTCCCCGCTAATCACTGGTATCATGAAGGCTAATAGACTACAATGGCTGGGGCATATAGAAAGAATGGAAGATAATAGGGAAACAAAACTCGCTTACACTCAGGGATTAAATGACCGTAGACCCCGAGGTAGACCAAGAAGGCGGTGGAGAGATAATACATGTACAGACCTACAAGCACTTGGAATCAACGACTGGCAAGAGAAGGTCCACCAGAGAGACGAATGGAGACGGATTGTATTTGCAGCAAAGAACCTCAATGGCTCGGAAAGCTGAAGAAGAAGAAGAAGAAGAAGAAGAAGAAGAAGAAGAAGAAGAAGAAGAAGAAGAAGAAGAAGAAGAAGAAGAAGAAGAAGAAGAAGAAGAAGAAGAAGAAGAAGAAGAAGAAGAAGAAGAAGAAGAAGAAGAAGAAGAAGAAGAAGAAGAAGAAGAAGAAGAAGAAGAAGAAGAAGAAGAAGAAGAAGAAGAAGAAGAAGAAGAAGAAGAAGAAGAAGAAGAAGAAGAAGAAGAAGAAGAAGAAGAAGAAGAAGAAGAAGAAGAAGAAGAAGAAGAAGAAGAAGAAGAAGAAGAAGAAGAAGAAGAAGAAGAAGAAGAAGAAGAAGAAGAAGAAGAAGATTACAAATTGAATGAGCTATACATATGCCATATTTCAATTTTCTCCGCCTACTCCTCCATGGTCAGGCTAAATTCTTATGAGAAGCCCCTTGTATATTTAAATTCTGTCTATAGTGTAATTAAAAGTAAGCTAACACATCACATAATAAGCAACACGTTAATATCATAACAGTATTGTCCTTTGTGATGTCTTGAGAGAATGTCTGCCATGGTATTGTCCGCTCCACTGAGTACCTCGACCGTTGCGTGCATATCCCTCATAATAGCCAGGGCCTCACGTTGCAAAGTTAAATACTTTGTGACTGGTGGCGCGAATTCACTGCTAACCTATAGTACTGGCTGCATGACAGGATCCGTCTCTTGAATCAAACATCCCCCAGTTCCTGTCGATGATGCGTCTCCCCAACGAGTACACTGCAAGTCAAGATTTTTTTCCGCATATCCTTTACAGGACATCGCTGTCTGTCAGCTGATCATCTGATCAGCATCTTTCAGCTGATTGTTGATTTCTTGGCAAGATTACGCTCAGTAGCTTGCCATTGCTTTCTAAGCCACCGGCTCACATACCCCGAAAGTTACCGACGAGGAGAGAACCGCTACCGATTCTCACGCAACGTCACGTTACTCACGAGAGTATACGGGATTACGGAGACAGTCGTGTACTCCCTAGACCAGGGAGACCGGCTAAGTCAAGATTAGGGATAATTAAAATGGAATGACTAGAACATAGGTTTGTTATAATTTTGAATGCATGCACGCTCTGCTGGGCCCATACCACTCTGTTGGGTCTGCCCTTCTGCGTCAGCACAGACAAAACTGATGTGATGGCTGACATAAATTTCTCTTTGACTCTATTATAGAACTGCGTGATGTGTTACAGATTGTTATTTGCGAATATTCAGGAAGCTTTAACTCCGATGCATTGGCGTTCCACAACAAGGGAGTGCATCCATCGAAGTGAGGCTGGTTTAGAAACTGTTTTCTCGGTCCAGCAACAAAATGCGATCTCTGAGGTGACTGTGCTGCCGATGTCTTCTTCCCCTCGAGTGTGCAGAACCAGTACTAAAAGTTGACATCTGGGCAGAGGTATGTTTGAATATAACCAAGTCGTAATGTACCTATGTGTTATAATACCGCTTGGCAAAACAACAACAATTCTACCATTCATTAGAAGTGATGCTATGCCTAGCCGCCTCAGACAAGGACAGAGGAAACCCATAAAATAATAGCCTCTGGCGTCTCTTAACTGTTGTAAAGTTTGGTAACTTTGAGGGCAGGTGTCGCTGGTTCATTTGTCACCGGACATTGCGCAATCAACATATTTTTGTTTTAAGTGGCAAGAAAGAAACAGACGTTCCATTATTCACATACACCCAGACAGACACACAATCATACTCACACATATAGACACAAACAGAAACACACACACAGACACACACAGAAACACACACACACACACACGCACGCACGCACGCACGCACGCACGCGCGCGCGCACGCACACACACACACACACACACACACACACACACCCACTCAACACCCAGCAGTACGTACTTTCACACTGGCCAGGACTGAAGTAGCAAAGAAAACTTATACAATTATTTCGTCACAACGGCAGTTATCGATCGACGCATGGTGCGTTGCATATTACTAAATGAGTTAAGTTTGAATGTGTGCGTTTATTATGAATGTTAACCCAGGGTGGTTTTCTCAGAAACCAGGCCAGATCTACCAAACACGGTTTTCAGTACGCAACATTGACGAGCCTGTCCTAATGGGGTGACAGTACTTGCCACGCTAGAACTATCGAAACAGAAACTTGACTGGGGACCACCCATTCATATCCTATTCAGCGTGTTTAGAGACCCACGTTTTGTTTGCTTTCAAGTTCAGACCTTGACACTTGCTCGTTATCTACTCAAGAAGGCTGTGTGTTTGTTTAAGAATGTCTTGTTTTGATTTGCAGATTGAAGCAATTTATCGTGCTTGCTTGTGATACTTCTAGTTATAGCTGAACTTTCTATGACCTTAAATGTATTATTTAAACATACAGCGCTTTAGATGTCAGTGCATTAAAGTGTTACCATGCGACTGTGATCAATACCGACACGAAGCTTTTCATCGTCAGTGTCCCATTCCATATTACGTGTAAACAACAGATGGCGTTAATAACGAGTACGGGTATAGACATCACTAGTTAAAGAGTTAACGGCTTCTAATAAATGACCATAACACTGGACAAAAGCTCGCCAGAAGGAGACCGGAAAATCCACGACACACTCGCCATCAGGGTGGCGGATGCCAGGCATGGGAGTGCATGAGGACATCTCTGCACAACGTGGTGTTGTGAGAGAGGAATACATGTTTGATCGCCTACATGGAATTTTGTCACATTTATATGTATGTATATCATCGGACATGCTGTGAGAGGGAGCTGAATCTCTGTGTGTGTGCGTGCGTGCGTGCGTGCGTGCGTGCGTGCGTGCGTGTGTGTGTGTGTGTGTGTGTGTGTGTCCTAGACATCCTTAAGTCACAAAGGTTATATGACTACCACTTAACCAATTGACTTTCTGTTTGTGTAGAGGAGTATGAAATTATCATAAGGATTGAAGTTGTTTGTGAATGTAATGACTTTGACTTAGGCGTATGCAGACCTGGTGATGGCTGTGCATGTGATATGGTTTCAAGGTTTCTTAAAACATTTTCTGTGTAGAAGCTAAACGGAATATACCCACCCTTCTGGACCTGACTCTCTAATTATGGGCATCAGTCATCAGCAACGACCGAACATTACTTGATCTTACGATTGCTAGTGTGTGTGTGATTGTGCGGGTGTGTGTCTGTGTGTGTAAATATTTATGCACGATGTGTGTGTATGATGTGTGTGTGTGTGTGTGTGTGAGAGAGAGAGAGAGAGAGAGAGAGAGAGAGAGAGAGAGAGAGAGAGAGAGAGAGAATCAGGCGAAATACAAGTATTGTAAGTGTCTAACATTATGAAGGCGTGCCTTTTATCCTATTTAGAACACACATCAATTTGTATTACTATTGTTGCTTGTCCACTCCTTGTCTCTTTTCTCGTTCCATAAGAATACAACAATTGAAATCAAATACTCACAAACCAGGTGGAACACCAGTTAATAATTTCGTAGATGTCTGTAATCTCTCACTTTTGATTCTTGCAGCCGATTCATTTCAAATATGTCATTCACGGTACATAAAACTATCGTAACAACCTAACTTCTTATTATAAAACACAACACAAGTCCGTCCTCAACTCTTGTGGGGCCGCTAAGATCATTCAATCATCTTTGCAACAGATACTCTCTGGCATATAGCACTCTAGGACATCATCTATCCGTCCGTCCGTCCGTCCGTCCGTCCGTCCGTCCGTCTGTCTGTCTGTCTGTCTGTCTGTCTGTCTGAAGCAAAACACCCTTAAAACCCCCTTGCCATCAAAGCATTATATTTACTGTTTTATTGTTAACATCTTTACTTTAGGCCATAAAGCTTTTACACACAAGTCTAAATATGTCTTTTATTACGTCCTCATTCAGATACAGGTAGGCCCCGCTATACGTCGCTTCAGATCACTATAACGTTGTCACAATCTGACTTAACTACACCTTACGTCGCTACGTTCCACCATAACGTCGTCACCTGTGTTGCTAATCTGTCAGAATGTGGCCAGAATGTGTGCACAACTTTTATGAACTTGATGGCGTTCATGCTATTCGACCGACAGATCGCTAACTTAGCCACTAAAGCTGGCTTTGAAGGGATGGAGGAAGCTGACATTGGTGAGTTGCTTGCATCACGTGGAGAAGAGTTGTCTAATGAGGACCTAATGCAGCTTGACGTGCAGAGAGCTCAGCAGGAAGAGGAGCACTCCGTTGCAACCCCCAAACCTCGAATGTTGACAGCTGAACGTTTGTCACAATTCTTTCAATTGATTGATGTGGCAATGGACATAATAAATGAGGTTGATCCGAACAGAGGACGGAGCTCTAAAGTGTTGAGAGCAGTAACAAGCGCCATCAACTGTTAGAGGGAGCTTTACACAGAGAAAAGGAATCAGGCTGTGTAGCAGACATTTGACACATATTTTGTTCAAACAGAGAAGAGCCAGGAAAAGAGGCAGGAATAGGTTACAGTTTCACCCTCAGATGAAGAGGCAGAATTTAATGCCTTTACGTCCCAATAACTCTACCACTCGCCCTCCAACCCACCTCTATTTAACCAATAAATATCAACAACCATCAAAATAAACATTACTGTGGTACACAATACACTGTATTTCATTTAATTCTATGGGAAATAGTGTTTCGCTATACGTCGTTTCACTTAACGTCGCGTTTTCCAAGAACGTAACCCCCGACGATAACAGGGGCCTACCTGTACTTATTTCACGTATCGCATTTCTGCATTAATACAAACAGTTCTTCGTTTACATATTGCTTGGTTTGCTTTTAATTCTTTCTTACCTAATCTATCTCATCAACGTTATCTTAACAAAGTCTGCGAAGCCTATGGCTTTAGCTTTCTTAGTGTACATTGTGAACTCAGAAAGTGCTAGATATTATGTTATGTAAACTAGTGTGAATATGTGATCAATCAAGTACAATAGACTTTGCTTGTGAGGAACATTAAAAGAGCAACGTCCAAGTGGCTTTCTGGTTGCACAAGTCAAAGATGAATTGGAAAATGTGTTAGTTTGCGATGGAAGAAATGACAACGAGAAACGAGAACGGCTACCGTGGAGTGATGAAATCCATTTAATATGCCAGAACCAATACGGCTGTATTTACGTTTAAACACGTTAGTTACGTGTCATTTTACAGGACGTTGCAATCAGCCCCATAATGTACTGGCTATTTATGATTTACTCGGTAATGTTATTTTCAGCTGATAAGCTGGCAGGGAATGCACCTCTTGGTGGTAGATTACCTATGGACACGTGAGAAGTGGTCGAGCGCCTGTGGGACTAGGAAGAGAAGGCGGGGGAACAGTTGAGAACCAGTATGTGGAAAGAATTATATTGCGGGGAATCTGCAGAGGTTCTGGAAAAATCTCAAAACGGAGAGGGGAGACCAGGAGATCTTTCAATCAGACAGCGGTGGGAACGATTAGTAGTATGACTCTTTGCTGGATGTTGGATGGAGGGACGGAATGCGTATGGGAATGTCCTGATTGCAATGATGTCGGTTCTTAGCTCAACTCAACTCAACTCAACTTTCAATAGTTTTGGCTATACCTTTTTGAACGGGCAACGCTCATACCATCGAGGTCAACGCATAGCAATCTGCTCCCACATCGCCCGCGGCTGTTTTCTAGCCTTTGACCCAAGTATGTCGGGGAATTGTGAAACTGCGTTCACAAACATCTACGCCACAGACGCCTACGCGTATACTTCACTAACAGGAAATGTGAAGGTCATCTCGTGACGGGTACCGTCGTCAGGGCTTGAACTGTAAGATGTCCACATATATACTAGGAACAGCATAATAACATTGTTGAACTCCGTGTATTACTTCCCACAAAATGATCTGCTGTTAGTTTGCCGAAGTTAGATCTACCCAAAGCGGACACCAACTTGGAAGATCCGTAATAAATAATAGATAATTGATTGGGCAGCGGCCTATCTGGCTCTCCGTTCTGCTTTCCACTCCACTTGACGAGGACGTTTTAATGTGTTCGACACGCACAAGTGTCTCCTAGTTTTTCGTCTTTATCCGATCCATTAGCGCTGGTTCTGTCGGTCTTCGTAACGAAGGAGTTACGGACTTGGATCGTGATCCCGAATACCCGCGTTCGAAATACAGCTTCGTGCGATTTGGCAGCAGGCCGCATTGCGCTGGTTTTTACGAAATGGTAATGGTGCCGATCGTTCAGAAAGCAATGACAAAATACTGAACATAAACTTGCTAAGATATCAACAACTGAAAAAAAAATGCTGAAGTTGATTGCAAACGTCCTGTAAAGGATTTACAACTAACTTTTTTTTAAAGCGCTGGATATAGGAAAAGTAGGTAATCTTCTCATCTCATAAACAATGAAGTTCGCAAGCCCTGCTAACGTCATATTTTGGAGTCAAGGGGGACAACTGTCAAAATATATTAAATTTTTGGGATGATACGCAGTTTGCTGTCCTTTGCACGACTTTGCAATCAACCCCAGAATTTATTGGTGGTTTGTGATTTACTAGAAAATGTTAGTTCAGTAGTTTGCCATTGCTTTATTAACGCCGACGCCTCATACCATCTTTAGAAAATTTAGGCTTTTCCTTTCTGAACTGCGTCTCTCACTATCCCCTGTGTCAGAGCGCCCGGGAAAATTGTGAAATTATGTTTATTTATCAGGTAACTACGGTAAATGAAGAGGGGCCAGGAAGTGTGATGGTAGTGGCGACAAAGTAGGGGCCAGACGCTCGCTTGCAGTCGCTGTGGTCATGGGTTCGATCCGGAACCACCCACCGGGTGCCGAGTGGTCTATAATAATATGGGTACAGCACCGTATGTCCAGTGCACATTAAACTGTGTAAAAGTGTCATTTGCTCACTTGCTAACTGAGGAAGTGCGATATGTCTGGATCTCAGCCATCATCAGCATCATCATGTGCCCTGCCAACTGAGGAAGGCGTCCAGGCATCTCCACAGACCTCGCTCCCTCGTGTTCTGACTGAGATCCACTGTCGCCATTCCAATCCGCACAGCATCCTTTTGACACCGGCAGGGACTGGTTATAGAAGTGATTTTATTCAGTTCACTCAGATAAGATATTTGTTTTACAGATTTTATATTTTAATGCAGTTTTTATCATTCTACTGTGTGATGTGTCATGTTTTACAAAGTCAATCGTCTTGTTAATCACAAATATGACAAAATCCTAGATTACAAATTTCACATTTTGGACATATAACAGGATAGTGTAGCTCCGTAGGTAGTGGTGCTGCTCTAGCTCAGTGGTTAGAACGCATGCCTGGGCCCAGTTGCCATAAGTTCGAATCTCCATCTAGTCAGGGATGTTTTCTTTTAAGTTGAACAGGGCTCCCAGCCTAATGTGGGGACCAGGAAATGTTCTGGAGAGTAAAGGGGGCCTTTGTGACATCGACTGACTGCATCCCTTATCGAGAGTCGATTGGTCTATAAAGATATGCAGCTTAACAGGCAACAGATTTACAAAAGATATAAACGAGCAAGGGAAACATTGTTTTAAGAATGGGCTTTGGCTTTAGTAACATAAGTCACATATCAAGGCAAATGATTTACACAAAAAGTATACACGAGCAAGGGAAACTTTGTTTTAAAGAATTGTCTTTCGGTTTTAGTAACATAAGCCAAATATCAGGGCGAAGGATTTGCAAAAAGATATAAACGAGCAAGGGAAACATTTTTTTAAAGAATGGACTTTTGGCTTTAGCCACATAAGACAAACATCAAGGCAAAGGAAAGGGGGTGGGTGTAGGTGTTAAAGACAAGAGGATTGATTTGCTGCACCGGGTTATATGGGTCGGTCTGCTTTCCGCAAAGCGGTCTGCTGAAAGCGTCGCATGGGGCACGAACTCCTTACCTCCAGGGAGAACCACCTGAGGTCTCCGGGGGTAAAAATTGCCCTAGTGAACGGAAAGACGGAGTCCGGCCATTAACCCACGGCCTTCGTAGAGCGAGGCAGACGCCATGACCACTTCACATGGTAGAACTTTTCAGAAGGAAAATAAACAAGAACAAAACTATACTAAAGTATTATTTAAGACCCAGAATGGGAACATAAATATGAAGTAAACGATAATGGAGTGTGAGACATGAATAGTTCAGTATACGTGTAACGTTACGGATCATCTGTGCGGTACTTACCCAGCTAACATTAGGGATGCGTGGACATGCGCAGGAATATTTCCCAACAACGTTACTCTATCAGAAATCTGACGCTTCTACTGATGCATGACGTGGGCTCTTTAAATGGGAATCTGATGAGGAAATCAAAACACGTAAAGTTAAAATAATGTGACTTGTCACCTGTGGATGGAATGTGAAGACGCCATAGCATGTGGAGAAATAAATAACTGAATGCACTTTGAACTCTCATATTGGCTTCACATGAAGTCAATAATGTATTTTAAAAGTTGCATATCCCTTACAGGACATTGCAGTCAACACCAGCATTTTATTTTTCAGCTACTGTTGATGTTCTTGACAAGATTACGCTCATTAGTTTGCCATTCCTTTCTGAGCGACCTGCTCACATATCCCCGTAAGTAATCAACGCGACGAAATCCGCTACCGAATCTCGAGCAGCTGTGTTCCCTACGTGGATATACGGGATTACGGAGAAAGTGGTTAACCCCTTCGCCGGTTAACTCTGGTGTTGGAGTCACACTAACTGCTTCAAATGATAACTGTGGTTTTGACTTCACACACTATAAATAATGACACGAAAAGCTGACTCTGTTATTGCCATCACGTTAACAGATTCAGTGCCAAAGAATAAGTAAGCTTGGAACAAATGAAAATGGATGACGGCAAATGGGAAATAGGGGTTAAACTTAAACATTGTTAATGTGGTTGTAGACGTGTTGTATTATAATGCAATAAAAACATTTCGGCGATATATAAGTACATGGCAGATACGGAGAGTCGCTTAAGAAGATTAATCATCCCATGGCACTTAATCAGTCAAGTAAATAAATGTCCCCTGTAAAGAATTAAACCGGCGCTGTGACTTGGTTGATAGTGAAACTGCGTTTCATAATTTCCCGTAATACCGAGTCTTGAGTTTGACATCTCGCGATACCGATTTGGAAACAGACCGCTTTGTGTTGATGTCTGTGGTATGGGGTCTTTTAGAAAGCAATGGTAATCGAACAAATTACAATTGTCTCGTAAATCACAAACAGCCAATACATACAGAGGTTGATTGCCACTTCCTGCAAATGACATGCAACTGTCTATTTATATTTTTTTAAAGCATAGAGAATTGAACATATAAGATATACAGTATTGTTAATGAATGTGCAGTGTTTGAAAATATTGCCGCTCCAAGTTTTATATTTACCTATTATGTTGCATGAACTTTACAGAGGGTGAATACAAAACTTGGATATAGAATATTTTCAAACACTGCACAGTCATTAAAAATACATCCTATATTAATAGGAGTAACTGTCTTCAAATATGCAAGAGAAAGTAGAATGACATATTAATAAATTATTTAAGCATAAAAAGAATAAATAATAAAAGTTAGTTGCATATCCTTTACAGGACGTGGCAGTCAACCCTAGAATTTTGTATGTGGGCTATTTGTGATTTCTTGGCAAGTTTGCTTTCAGTATATTGTCATTGCTTTCCGAACGACCAGCACACATGTCTTTGTATAGAAACTAACGCAAGGCGGTCTGCTACTAAATCTCCCACAGCTGTGTTTCCAACGTGGTATGCAGGATTGCGAATTACATTCGTAAGCCCTTCACCACAGAACCGGCATTAACAGAATGCAAATGTAGACAATTAGTAACATTATATGCGCTTTACAGACTGTGTATCGAAATAAATTACACAAATGCATTGTCACTTTACTATCGCTGATTTAACTCTTCCCAATAAAATAGCTTGATTAGAATGTAAATGATGATAACTCAAAGAGTTGGTTACACGATTTATTGCCTGGCATATTTCGCTACCGTTGTGATATTGACCACATCACCCACCGAGCGCCGAGTGGTTTATCGAAATGTGGGTCTAGCATCATATGCCCATTGCGCCCATAGCCTGTAAAATGGGATTTTATTATCTTTATTTATATTTCTGTAAGGTGTGGAATGCGCCTGGCCCTGCAGCCAGCAGGGTTAGGATCGGCTAGCCTCTCCCAGGAGGGGTGAAGAGCGAAAATTAGTAGCCTGCCGATGACCCGCAGACTACACAAGTCAACCCCCACCTCCACGTGGTGCAGACCGGGCAACCATGACCGCGAGGTCATGGGCTAACGGGGCTATGGCTCGCCATAGGGGATGGACTCCCTGTGGTCAGATTAGTGTCCTAAACCTGCGACTGGCCTAGCAAGCCGGCAGGGGATCTTCATACTGCTCGTAGAAAAACTAAGAAGTATAAACGGACTGAGAAAGAATCATAACAGTGAGAATAAAAGAACAAACAATCACAACATATGTACAGATATACGCACCATGTAATGCAAACAATAATGAGCAAGAATGTGAGGACTTCTACGAAGACATACATGATGTGCTAAATAAAATAGATAAGCAGGACAACATCATAGTTATGGGAGACTTCAATGCAAGACTAGGACATAACAGAGGGGGCATAGAAAAACACCTGGGAGCATTTGGAGATCAGCAAAATGAAAGGAATGATAACGGAAGTAGACTGATAGAGCTTTGCAGCCAACACGATCTCTATATAACAAACACATTCTATAAACATAAAGATTCGCAAGTATACACCTGGTATAAATGGAACAATCTAGATACTAAAAGCCAAATTGATTTTATATTAACAAGAAATAACAGAAAGAGAAATATATTAGATGCAAGAGCAGTGCCCAATTTCAGTATAAACACAGATCATAAAGCAGTCGTTGCCACAATAAGAACCATTAGAAGAAGAAAACAAAAAGCAGGAAAATACATGCCATGCGAATCAGTAAACTTAAAAAACCTTAAAGACGAGGCAGTAAGGGAAAATTATGAGAAAGAACTAACTGAACTCTTTGTAAAATTACCTACGGAAAGAAAAACAGTGGAAGAAGAATGGGAGACGTTCAAATCAAGCGTTTTAAATACTGCAAAAATAACATGCGGAACCACGAAAAAATGCAAAACACGGATAAAGAAAATAACAAGTTGGTGGAACGCAGAAGTAAAGAAAGCGGTAAAAGAAAAAAAGGAAAAATATAAAAAGTGGTTGAAGAGCAAACAGGAATGTGATCTCATAGAATACAGAATATCGAGAAGACATGTGAGTAGAATAGTAAAGAGGGAAAAACAGAAAGACTGGGAAGAGTATGGAGAAACCCTAAATAAAAACTACAAGGAGGCAACCAGAAACTTCTACAAAAAGATAAGTGCAATGCGAACCAGAGGAGTACCCTTTGACCCAACTGAAATAATTAACAGCGAAAATGGAGAACCAATAAGTGAACAAAAACACATCCTAATAAGATGGAAGCAGTATTTCGAACAACTTCTCAACATCCCATCAGATGTCACAGGAATTCAAGAGACCTACACAGATGTCACCGAGGAACTAGAACCAGACATACTAAAAGAAGAAATTATAGAAGCCATCAGATTAGCCCCATTGAACAAATCACCAGGACAGGATGAAATACCAAATGAACTAATTAAAGCAGCAAGGGAAGTAGGAACAGCTTGGCTACATAGACTATTCAACCATGTTTGGGTAGAACAACAGACACCACGAGACTGGGGAAACGCCATAATTATCCCAATTTGGAAAAACAAAGGCAGCAAAAGAGATTGCACACAATACAGAGGCATTTCACTGTTGAGTCATACTGGGAAAATATTTTGCAAAATTCTTGAAAAAAGATTACGAACTACTTTAGAACCCCAGCTAAGCGAAACGCAGCTTGGATTTAGGAAAAACAAAGGATGCACAGACGCCATTTTTGCTCTTAGACAACTTATAGAAAAATCAATTGAATTCAATGAAACACTCTACTTAGCCTTTGTTGACCAAGAAAAGGCATTTGATAGGGTAGATAGAAACAAGCTGTGGGAAATCCTTAAACAATATGGAGTGAGCACACATCTAACAAACCTATGTAGAAGTTTATACGACAACAGTGAATGCATAGTGAGAGCAACTGGAGGACACTCAGAACCCTTCACAATAAGATCTGGAGTACGACAAGGTTGTGTCCTGTCCCCTCTCTTGTTCATAACATATATAGACAACATATGTAAAGAAACCAGCCAAGCAGAGACAGCAAGAATACCGCATGACGAGAACACAGAAGAAGAACCATCTGCAAATCTAACCATTAGAGAACTCCTGTTTGCGGACGACCAAGCACTAATAGCAAAATCAGAAGCTGAATTACAAGACCACATGAATAGTCTAAACGAAATGTGTAGGGAACATAACATGAAAATTAGCACAAGCAAAACAGAGGTAATGACTATAACTAAAGAAGAACAAACAGCAGCAATTCACCTAAACGAACATCCCTTGAAACAAGTAAAGAGCTTCAAGTACCTAGGAAGTATAATATCATCAAATGGCAGATCAGAAGACGAGATCGAAAATAGGTGCAATAAGGCAAATCAACTCATTGGACAAATGGCACCAATACTAAAGAACAAACATGTATCAATAACTACTAAGAAAGCACTTTACAACACAATCTTCCTACCAACTCTGTGCTACCAATGCCAAACCTGGACAATGACAGAAAAAGAGAAAAGAAAAATCACAACAACAGAAATGAGGTTCCTGAGAAGAATACTCAACGTATCAAGAAGAGATAAGATCAGAAATGAAGAAATCAGGACTAAAGTGGGGGTTAAAGCTGCTCTAGATTTTATTAGAAAGCAGCAAGTCAAATGGTTTGGCCATGCAAGTAGGCTACCAGTCAACAGCATGCCACAACAGGCAATGACGTACAGACCAGATGGAAACAGAGGAAGAGGCCGACCACGTAAACGCTGGACGGAGGGAATAACAGAATCCATGGGAATGTCGATATACGAAGCCCATAACCGGGCACTCTCACGAAGTTTATACTTCACCTCGACACCGCAAGGTACAAGAGGAACATGATGAGATGAGATGAGATTTATATTTCTCTGTATAAATCTACGTGGCCGCGGAGCTTTTAATGCCCTGGCGCTCAAACTTCCAGTGCACTGATAGCAGTTTAGGGGGTTCAACCTCTACACCGGTCAGCTGTACTTAAATGTTGACTTCTCATTGAGAAAGCAATGGCAAACTACAGAACTTAAACTTGCCTAGAAAATCGACCTGTGTTCACGGTTGACCACAACAAACTGCAAAATAACAAGCAGCATTTCTTCATATTTCTCTATGTCTCTTCCTGACACCACGAGATAACACGCACAAATAACTCACTATTGTAGCCCAGCATACAACACTGAGTCAGTTTCTCTTCCTGACACCACCAGAGAGCACGCACAAATAACTCACTATTGTAGCCCAGCATACAACACTGAGTCAGTTTCTCTTCCTGACACCACCAGAGAGCACGCACAAATAACTCACTATTGTAGACTAGCATACAACACTGAGTCAGTATCTCTTCCTGACACACCAGATAGCACGCACAAATAACTCACTATTGTAGACCAGCATACAACATTGAGTCAGTATCCGACACTGCCGTTCACTATTAACCCAACATAGCAAACTTAATTAAAATGCTATGACTATTTTGCAATATAACACGAATCACTATCATTGCATCGAGAACTAACACAAATTACTATCATTACATCTAAAACTAACAACAATCACTTTCATTACATCGAAAACTAACACAAATTATCATAATTACATTGAAAACTAACACACATCAATATCATTATGACCAAAACTGCCACAAATTACTATCATTACAACGGAAACTACGTTAAATCACTGTGATTTAATCGAAAACTAATACACATCACTTTCCTCATATCACATACCCACAGTAATCATTTTTCCGACATCGCAACCCCCCAACGATCATTTATCCCGGCATTCGACAGCGGGCATCGCACAAAGCATCACTTGGAGTGGCGCAGTTCATCCACACAAAATCTATATCGTTTCTTGATCGTTACGTTTATCTGAAGTCAAATTGACAGCCATAAATTGTGGCGATTAGATAACCGAATCAAATATCATTAATAGCTAACATATGTGCAGTACTAGTCACAAACTTAAGGAAGGTTACAATGAGGGATACAACAAAAGCAATAATAAATACCGTGTGAACACAATAAAATATAAATATATCGAAGTAAGCTCAATATTGTAACTGAAGGAGTCGTGTCGGCAAAATGATACGCGACATCTGCAGAGCATATACATAGAATTGTTTATACGATAATTAGCATGACAGACAGACAGACAGACAGACAGACAGACAGACAGACAGACAGACAGACAGACAGACAGACAGACAGACAGACAGACAGACAGACAGACAGACAGACAGACAGACAGACAGACAGTGAAAACAATAAAGAGAGAAAAGACAGGAGGAAAGAGAAAGTGGACAGACAGGATACATAAAAATAAAGAACCACACATAGAGATTAAATGCCCCTTAACATTAAGAACCCGTAAAGTACATGAACAAGTTTTCTATTCAAATCAATATAATTGAAAATATCTCATCTCATCATGTTCCTCTTATATCTTGCGGTGTCGAGGTGAAGTATAAACATCGTGAGAGTGCCCGATTATGGGCTTCATATATCGATATTCCCATGGACGCTGCTATTCCCTCCGTCCAACGTTTACGTGGTCGGCCTCTTCCTCTGTTTCCATCTGGTCTGTACATCATTGCTTGTTGTGGTATGCTGTTGACTGGTAACCTACTTGCATGGCCAAACCATTTGACTTGCTGCTTTCTAATAAAATCTAGTGCTGCTTTAACCCCCACTTTAGTCCTCATTTCTTCATTTCTGATCTTATCTCTTCTTGATACGTTGAGTATTCTTCTCAGGAACCTCATTTCTGTTCTTGTGATTTTTCTTTTCTCTTTTTCTGTCATTGTCCAGGTTTGGCATTGGTAGCATAGAGTTGGTAGGAAGATTGTGTTGTAAAGTGCTTTCTTAGTAGTTATTGATACATGTTTGTTCTTTAGTATTGGTGCCATTTGTCCAATGAATTGGATTGCCTTATCGCACCTATTTTCGATCTCGTCTTCTGATCTGCAATTTGATGATATTATTCTTCCTAGGTACTTGAAGCTCTTTACTTGTTTCAAGGGATGTTCGTTTAGGTGAATTGTTGTTGTTTGTTCTTCTTTAGTTATAGTCATTACCTCTGTTTTGCTTGTGCTAATTTTCATGTTATGTTCCCTACACATTTCGTTTAGACTATTCACGTGGTCTTGTAATTCAGCTTCTGATTTTGCTATTAGTGCTTGGTCGTCTGCAAACAAGTTCTCTAATGGTTAGATTTGCAGATGGTTCTTCTTCTGTGTTCTCGTCATGCGGTATTCTTGCTGTCTCTGTTTGGCTGGTTTCTTTACATATGTTGTCTAAATATGTTATGAACAAGAGAGGGGACAGGACACAACTTTGTCGTACTCTGGATCTTATGATGAAGGGTTCTGAGTGTCCTCCAGTTGCTCTCACTGTGCATTCATTGTTGTTGTATAAGCTTCAACATAGGTTTGTTAGATGTGTACTCACTCAATATTGTTTAAGGATTTCCCACAGCTTGTTTGTATCTACTCTATCGAACGCCTTTTCTTGGTCGACAAAGGCTAAGTAGAGTGTTTCATATTGAAAGTATATGAGTTTTAAAACAAAAACCGTCAATATAAAACATATTCGTAATTAGTGGTGAATGGTCAGACTTTGTTCTCCCGACAGTACTGACGTATATAAATCATTTGAATAGTTCATCAGCGGTATTACTAAATAGACTAAAACCATATTCAGAAGACATATTAGGTGACTACCAGGCGGGTTTTAGACAAAACAGATCAACAATAGATCAGATATTTATCTTACGACAAATAGCCGAAAAAAATTGGGAATATAAAAGAGATCTCCATAACATTTTTGTGGATTTTAAAAAGGCTTATGATAATGTCCATAGGAATAGTCCATGGAATGCTATGCAGGAATTTGGAATACCACGGAAGTTAATCAACATGACCAGACTATGCATGGAAGATACTCATAATATAGTAACATATAAAGGCAGGAAATCAGACCCTTTCCAAATAACATCTGGCTTGAAACAGGGTGATGCACTATCGCCGCTCCTTTTCAATCTGGCTCTAGAGAAAGTTGTAAGGACGGTAAAGGAGGAATGTGCTATTGGAGGAACATCCATACTGCTTGGTTATGCAGATGATATAGATATTATAGGGAAAATGAACAAAAGACGTTGGTAAAATTGACTCACTTAAAGGAAAAACCTCAACAAATGGGACTAGTTATCAACCAAGATAAGACAGAATGTATGGTAATTTCAAGAGAAGGAACGGCTAAAAACTCTGGCCACATACAAATAGATAATATGACCATTAAAAGAACGGAAACATGCAAATACCAGGGCACAATATTCAACTGCTCCAACATAATAAGGGAAGAAATACAAGCTAGAATCATCTCTGGAAATAAGATATACTATGCACTACAACATCTGCTAAAATCAAATGCGCTATCCCGTAACACCAAGATCACAATATACAAACCACTGATTAGACCAGTTGTGCTGTATGGCTCTGAAACCTGGAGTACAACTAAAGGAGACGAAGCCTTGTTACAAACCTTTGAAAACAAAGTCTTAAGACGCATCTTTGGGCCCATTAGGGATACACAAAGTGGAGAGTTGAAAAGAAGAAGCAACAAAGACATTTATGATCTGTTTAAGTCCCCGCTAATCACTGGTATCATGAAGGCTAATAGACTGCAATGGCTGGAGCATATAGAAAGAATGGAAGATAATAAGGAAACAAAACTCGCTTACACTCAAGAAATAAATGACCGTAGACCCCGAGGTAGACCAAGAAGACGGTGGAGAGATAATATACATACATACCTACAAGCACTTGGAATCAGCGACTGGCAAGAGAAGTTCAACCAGAGAGGCGAATGGAGACTGCTTGTATCTGAAGCAAAGAACCTCAATGGCTCTGAATGCTGAAGAAGAAGAAGTTCATGTTAGTTGGTCTCTCCGACAATGCTGCATGCCAAAGGGATGCTGGACGTGAGAAAATGTGTACTGCTATGCCAGATACAGCCCAACAGATATGTTGTTCTGGGTTGTCACGTATTTTGATCACGATATGGCCAGATGAAGTAAGTTACAATCCCCCACACCCCTTTTTTTTAAAACTCCGCGTTGTCCTTGGCATAGGAAAGGACATATGGTTGCCATTTTTTTGATACGGCGTGAACTCCAGAGCCGCATGTTGTAAAGAAAAGTATGGCTACTCTACAGGGATTGCAGTCAGTATGTCTTTTATACCAAGAAGCAATGTGATGCCCTAATTATTGGTGGTCATAAAATACCAGAGGTTCGATATGCTGATCATACAGTATTGCTATCTACATCACATGATGGTATAGAAAAACTAATAACTTCTACCCACAATAATAGTGGAAATCACAACTTATATCTTAACATAGCAAAATCACAGATAATGCATACAAATAAAACTAATATGGAGAAAGAAATATATGTTAATGACGAAAATTGGAGGCGGTAGCAAATTTTGAATATCCTGGGTCATTAATTACCAACAATGGTGACGCAATGAAAGAAAACACGACGAATATCTATTGCTTTTCAAAAACTAAAACAACTGAAAAAATTGTGGCGTGGGCCCGACAGACCTACAAAAATTAGAATTTTAAGAGTATGCATCTTTCCCATTGATACATACGCCTGTGAGACCTGGGCACTTAGTAAACAAGCTGAACAGCGCATAAATGCCTTTTAATATAAATGTTATTTACGGGTTCTAAGGATATCTTGGATACAGAAAAGAACAAAAGCACCCATACGACAGGAGGTGAATATTGGAGAAGGTTGGCTACTAAAGACGATACAACAAAGAAAACTGAAATATTTTGGTCACTTCAAACGTCATGAAAGTTTGGAGAGAACAATAATGGAGGGGTATATGCCTGGGAAGAGAGGAAGACGAAGGCCAAAGAGGATATGGGTGCAGGATGTGGCGGATGATCTCTAGATGGGTATATCGGACGCGGGACATCTTGCTTGTGATCGAGAAGTTTTCCGGAAGGTTGTTAAGTGAGCAAAGTTCTGCAAAAGACATGCTACTGAATGAATTAATGAATGTCTTCGATATTATGCCAGTTTCCTATCTACCAGGACATCACGACTAGACACTGTCACCTGAATGTCAAATGTTAAACCTGCATATGTACTTGGTCAGGGCATAATAGAGAAGGATGACCAGCATCTTTTATTACAGACTTTCTTTCCCACACCATTCTAATCCAATAGGAGAATATATTCCCATCATTATTTTATAAGGCGTGGTAGACACCTTCTCCGTACCAATCAGATTAAAAAAACAACCCATGAAACCACTGGGATTCATTCGCAGACCATTACAGTTGTAAGCGAACGGACTAACTACCGCGGAGGTTAGCGTGGTCGAATAGATAACAGCGCTCACTGTTAAACTTCCGGTGTGCTGATGCCAAGGTAGCGGGTTCAACCCCTACACCGATCATTTGGACTAAAATGGTGATCTCTCGTCCATGGCTATGGGATGCAAATTACAAATACCTTAGAAGTTGGAGTGGGTTCTCCGGGTGATTAGAGACACTGGTAATAGGGAAAGCTAATCTACACGCAAAAAATCCGTCTAGTGCACTAGAAGTATCCCTTGTATGGACTACGTTTGGTTCAAAGCGATCGAAAACAATACCACATCCTCTGTTGCAAAATAAAGTACATCCGTACATATGATTTGCGAGAGTGCAAGACTATCTTATTTTTGCCGGGCGGGCCGACAGCTCTTGTCTTCGGCACCTTAATTGCTTGAGCACATACAGGGCATCTTGCGCAATCGTATAGCTCATGATTTGAGAATGGATTTATCATCGCTTAGTATATACCACATCAATGAGTTCCGTGCACTGCATCTTTGAGACTCCATCTGCCCCAAGACCTTATGTCATATAACGAGCAGAGTTAGTCTGTCTGGCTGCTATCCTTTTTACTTTGTAATTACATGGCATTGACAGTGTCCTGTATGAAGTGTCCTTCTGATATATCGTGGTGGCCTTCATTGTTTCTTGTCTGTCAGGTAGATGTATCACATCACGGTAAGTGCATTAACATGACTGGCCGAAAGTTCTATGTTCTAACTGCAGACTAGGAGCAATTATGCATTCAATCATTAATTATTTTTATTTTTTTACATTTGCGCTCGCTCGCTTTTAACTGAAGCGTAAACCATACATACTTCTTCTAGTACAGTGGTTCTCAACCGGTGGTTAATTCCCCACCCCCAGGAGGGAATTTTAGAATTTCCAGGGGTGGGAGGGCGATGAAGATTATTTAAAGATCGCATTAATACAAGAACCAGTTACTTGATATTGTTTTTCCCTCTACATTTTACGGTTCTGTACTTCTCGCCCTAATGAAATTCGTTTTATAACGTACTAGCTGACCCGGCCCGGCTTCGCCCAGACCCTGGTGGGGAGCATCTCATTTAATTCATATAAGTAGTCATATAAGTTCTCGTTCCCGTTACCGACTATCTGTCTGTCTGTCTGTCTGTCTGTCTGTCTGTCTGTCTGTCTGTCTGACCCGGCCCGTCTTCGCCCAGACCCTGATGGGGAGAATCTCATTTAATTCATATAAGTAGTCATATAAGTTCCCGTTCCGACTATCTATCTGTCTGTATGACCCGGCCCGGCATCGCCCAACTCCTGGTGGGGAGAATCTCATTTAATTCATATAAGTAGTCATATAAGTTCCCGACTGTCTGTCTGTCTGTCTGTCTGTCTGTCTGTCTGTCTGTCTGTCTATCTATCTATCTATCTGTCTGTCTGTCTGACCCGGCCCATCCCATGGTGGAGAGCATCTCATTTAAATTATATAAGTAGTCATATAAGATCCCGTTCCCGACTATCTGTCTGACTGTCTGTCTGTCTTGGGTAAATGGAGGAGGGGGGAGGAAGAGGGAGGTGGAGGAGGGAAGAGGAGGGAGGAGGAGGGAGGAGACAGGAGGAGTAGGGAGGAATAGGAGGGAGGAGGAGGGATTAGGAGGAGGAGGGAGGAGTAATGTGGAGGAGGAGGCGAGGAGGAGGGACGAGGAAGAGGGAGGAGGAGGGAGAAGGAGGGAGGAGGAGAACGCAGGAGGAGAAGGGAGCAGGAGGAGGAGAGGGAGGAAAAGGGAGGAGGAGGGAGGAGGAGGAGAGAGTAGGAGGATGGAGGAGGCGGAGAAAGAAGGAAGAGGGAGGAGGAAGAGGGAGAATGAGGAGGGAGAAGGAGGAGAAGGAGGGGGAGGAGGGGAGGAGGAGGGAGGCGGAGAGAGGAGGAGGAGGGAGGAAGAGGGAGGAGGAGGAATGTGAAGGGAGGAGGAGGGAGGAGGCAGAGGGAGGAGGAGGGAGGAGAGGAGGTAGAGGGAGGAGGAGGAGGGAGGAGGCGGAGAGGGAGGAGGGGGAGGAGGGAGGAGGAGGAGGAGGGAGGAGGAGTGATGAGGAGGAGGGAGGAGGAGAGAGGAGGAGGAGGGAGGAGGAGGAGGGAGGAGGAAGAGGGAGGAGGAGGAATGTGAAGGGAGGAGGAGGGAGGAGGTAGAGGGAGGAGGAGGGAGGAGGAGGAGTGAGGAGGAGGAGAGGGAGGAGGAGGAAGGAGGAGGGGGAGGAGGGAGGAGGAGGAGGAGGGAGGAAGAAGGAGGAGGAGGGAGAAGGAGGGATGAGGAGGAGGAGGGAGGAGGAGGAAGAGGGAGGAGGGGAAATGTGAAGGGAGGAGGAGGTAGAGGGAGGAGGAGGAGGGAGGAGGAGAAGGGAGGAGGAGGGATGAGGAGGAGGAAGAGGGAGGAGGAGGGAGGAGGTAGAGGGAGGAGGAGGAGGAGGAGTGAGGAGGAGGAGAGGGAGGAGGAGGAAGGAGGTGGGGGAGGAGGGAGGAGGAGGGAGGAAGAAGGAGGAGGAGGGAGAAGGAGGGATGAGGAGGAGGAGGGAGGAGGAGGAAGAGGGAGGAGGAGGAATGTGAAGGGAGGAGGAGGGATAGGGAGGAGGGGAAGAGGAAGAGGGTAGGAGGAAGAGTGGAGAGGAGGAGGGAGGATGTAGAGGGAGGAGGAGGGAGGAAAAGGGAGGAGGGAGGAGGAGAGAGGAGGAGGAGGGAGGAGGTAGGAGGAGGAGGAAGAGGGAGGAGGAGGGAGGAGAAGGAAGGAGGAGGAAGAAGGAGGAGGAAGAGGGAGGAAGAGGATGGAGGAGGGAGAGGGAGGAGGAGGAAGGAGGAAGAGGGAGGAGGAGGATGGAGGAGGGAGAGGGAGGAGGGAAAGAGGAAGAGGGTAGGAGGAGGAGGAGGGGAGAGGAGGAGGAGGGGAGAGGAGGAGAAGGAAGGAGGAGGAGAAGGAGGAGGAGGGAGGAGGAGGGGATAGGAGGAGGGAGGAGGCAGAGGGAGAAGAAGGAAGGAGGAGGAGGAAGGAGGGAGAGGAAGGAGGGAGAATGAGGAGGGGAGGAAGGAAATGGAGGTGGAAGAGGAAGAGGAGGGAGGAGGAAAGAGGTAGGGGGAGGAGGAGGTAGAGGGAGGAGGAGGAGGAAGGAAAGGGAGGAGGAAGAGGAGGAGAAGGGAGGAGGAGGGTGGAGGGAGGAGGAGGAGGTAGAGGGAGGAGGAGGGAGGAGGTAGGAGGAGGAGGAAGAGGGAAGAGGGAGAAGAAGGGAGAAGGAGGAGTGAGGATGATGAGGGAGAAGGAGGCAGGAGGAGGAGGAGGGAGGCAGGAGGAGGAGGAGGGATAAGGAGGGAGAGGGAGGAGAAGGGAAGATGAGGGAGGAGGGGGAGGAGGCGGATGGAGTAGGAGGGAGGAGGATGGAGGAGGAGGGGAGAGGAAGAGGGAGAAGAAAGAGGGAGAAGGAGGAGGGAGTCGGGAGAGGGATGAGAGGGAGGAAGAAGAGAGGAGGAGAGAGTTCGCCATTCCGAATTCATACTCGTCTAGTTCTTCCCTTCTACACGACTGTAGATAACTTCCTTACACATAAAAAGATGAATTTTTATTGATATTGCCGTGGCATGGAGGAATATCAGCAGCAGAGTTGATCCAAAAAACCAAAGACTGAGATCTACGGAGAGCCATGAACGCCTACGCCAGCCGGCACGGCACTTGATGATGATGATTGCCGTGTGACGATTCTGTGTAGTCACGTCATTTTCTTCCCTTTCCCTAGCGTTTTGGTTCGGGGATTCTTTCATCATCATCATCATATATTTACGTACGTATTTTGGGAGGGGGAGGAGGGAGGAGGAGGAAGAAGAAAAAAAAACCATGACAGTTGACAGCTCTGGAATGAAAGGAAGGCGTGTAGAAAATTTCATCTCAATCGGATGGGCCGTTCGCGAACAAATAAAGGACATACATATTTACATACATACATATATACATATACACATACACTTTGTTTTATAGATATAGAAGTAGACCCACAAATCATGTTTTATGTAGATGTCTAGACTTGTTCTAGTATATGTTATTAAGTTTAGCTTCCATTTTTATGTATACTGTGTAAGGATGGGGAGGGGGGATTTATAGGGAGGAAATTCGAAGGGGGGGGGGGGGGGGAGATGACGTTCTGAACATACGGTAAAGGGGGGGGGCATGGGGCAAAAAAGGTTGAGAACCACTGTTCTAGTAGTTCTGGCCTGGATTTTGCGGTGGATTAGCTTTCCCTATTAACAGTGTCCCTCGCCAGCTTACGAACCCACTCCGACTTCTTTCTGAGTTAATGTCATGTAAAACATGCGTGATTATGAAATGTTTGAAATTAGTCAGGTAATGTAGTCACTTTAGAAAGTCGACATATGTGGAAACAGTGAAGTTACTCCTTACTTAGCTGAATAACATTGCCTAAATAAGACATACAACATTTATAATCTGTATAATTTTGAATCGTTACCAATAGAAGTGAAACGTGTTCATAAATGAAGTAATCTTAATTGCATTAGCGTACTAAAACAATAGGAAAATTAGCACTAATGAAATATGAAATAATTAAATGTAATATAAAAATAAGACATCGCCTGGCCACCAGAATAAGAGAGCTTGCTCTTAAACTTTCTTCGCGGTGATGGCGAGGTCAAGAGGAGGGGCGGGGTTAGCTCCTACACCGGCATAAGTTGGACGTAAACGTTGACTTCTCGTTCTAACTGCAATGGCAAACTACTGAACGTGAAATTGTCTAGAAAATTAACCTGGGGTTGATCACAACGTCCTGCAAAGGAAATGCAACATTAAACACACACACACACACACACACACACACACACACACACACACACACGCGCGCGTTCCTAGATATTCTAATGAGACGTAGAGCAGACGGCACAATTCAAAGATCGGTATACCGCAAAGAAACATGGACTGGCCAATCCCTAAATTTTCAGAGCTTCACACCTGTCCAGCACAAACGGGGCTTAGTGCGGACCTCGTTTGACCGTGCTAGAAAGATATGGACCCAGGACACACTGACAGAGGAATTTGAAACTCTGAAGAATGTCTTAAATCTGAATGGGTACTCCACAGAATTTATAAAGCGCCACTGCCAACAGCCCAAACCCAAACCAGACGAAACTACAGTCCCTAAACTCAAGGTATTCATCCAGCTAACCTTTCGAGGGGATGACGTAATGCAACATCTACAAGACCGAACGAACGAACGAACGGACTTTATTTTCAATGGGTAACAAATTGGGCACGCAGCCCCGTCTTACATTCGGCCCTTCCAATCACTCATCTTTCGTTCATCAATAGTGCATAGGAAAAACATTGTCAAATGAATTTTGTAAACATAAACAATGCATATTACCATGTTATGAGACACATCCACCACCCACCCACACATCCCCCATTCACCCACACACACACACCCCAGACACACATACATTCCCCCATCCATCCACCACACCCCCACACCTACACATCTCCCCACCCACAAACACTCCCACCAACCACACATCCCATCCAACCACACCTCAAGCATACATACATTTCCCAACCCACACATCCCCCACCCAGTACATCTCCCCACCCACATATCCTCCACCCGTCCCATTACCCACCAACAATCACCCACATACATATCCTCCTCCACCCACACACATCCAACCACCCAGCCAAACACACATCCCTCAACCACACATCCCCCACGCACACACACACACATCTCCCCGCCATCTCACATATCCCGCACCTACCCAAACACAAATTCCGCTCACTACAGCAGAGGGCAAACATTCTGTTCTGCAACTCCAGTCATTAAGTATAGAACCACACCGATTCCCATACCAGCAGTAAAGGAGCCTGTTCCACTGTACGCCAAAAGTAATTGTATTTACCAATTCACATGTAGGTGATAGGCTTCCTACATCGGCAGAACAGAGCGGCAGCTCAACAAAAGAGTGTCAGAACACATACCTCAATGGGTCGACAAGATACGACACAGGGGATGGGAGCCTAGTGGGGCCGGCACATCGGAAGCTTCTGCGTATCAGTTGCTATGCATATTCTCGAAAGCGGCCATGTGTTTGACAGAGACATTGCCTTTCGCGTGTTGTTTAACACACAATATACTAGCTTGTTAAAGTTTGCAGAAGCAATAATGTTCAATCTACGCAAGCCAGATTTGTGCAAACAAAAAGACATGTTAGTCAGCTTAAAATTACCGTGGTAGACAATTGACATTACTGTGCGAACATGTGTATATTTCAGCTTGAAGGATGTATCTAGTTAATTTACTTTATGTTGTGAGAATTCTGCAGTATATACCTGACGAGATGCAGAGAAATATGCCAGGCAATAAACCGTGCAATCTATTGTTTGTGTCTTCGTTATTCAAATTCATTACGGGAAAACATTGTTTTGAATAATTAATATGCAAATTCCTAAATCCGGTTACCTTACAGACAATGATGTATTCGTACAGTAAACTAAATCATTCCTATAAATTATGTTTTAAAATTTAAATAGAAACACTCAATATAAAGTCTACAATCATATTTTGCTTACAAATGGTTCCATGACATGTTCTGGGAAGTAAAGATGTCCGGCGTGATACTGGCAACATCACTCATGCATTATCCTGTGATATCGTTGTTAAAAATTTGGATAGGAATGGCAAATTAAGAAGTTATTTAAATTACTGCCGACTCGTGATCTCACGTGTACACTCGCTGTCAGAAAATAGATAAGTGACGCATGTTATCTGTTTAGCTTTTTAAATACTTCAATGATATTGATTGCTTTGACACTTTTGTTAACTACTCGACTTCATTTTATTCCATTATTTTTGTCAATGTTGTTGCTGTTATGTTTTGTCGTGTCTGTTATCTTTCATATATTTTGTTTAAACTGTGTTGCTGAGTAGTTTTATTCTATCCTTCATTGTCTGTTTACAACTGAGGAATATTTTATTAAAACATTAAGTGTTTTTGTGAAGTCCTTGTCTAGATTTTAATTGCATTATTTGTGCTCTTGCTTAGGTCTTTATTAAATCTAGGATTTCAGGAACAAAACAAGAATTTGTCAATTTATTTAACATCATAGTTAGTTAGTTAGTTAGTTAGTTAGTCGCAGTTCCAACTTCACAGCAACGGGTCGTCCCCATTATGCTCCGTTCCTGTGCCAGTGAATATCACACAAAACGCTCCTCACTGCCCAATGTGAAAAGTGGAAAAGACAGGAGTCTCAACAAACAACAGTCCGCACAGATACACTGTGCATAATGCCGCCGCCAGAATGTCAACACACCAGTTCCCCACGAAACACCCAATTCATTTCTGATGGAATCAGCAGTCATTTTCCTATCTGGATGTTTCCTAGATGTTCACCCACACAGTCCACGAACATACAGTTCATCACCGACGGCAGTGGCAGTCAACCAGAAGCCCAGCAGCCACGCATTTCTGCATAAGGCAAAAACCGGTCAACTCTGGGACATAGCCACCTGCCATCGCTCCGAACATGCAGCCACATTTAACATCATAATATTGGGTTAGTCGGACTATAAGACATAATTTATAAGTGTATATAACATGGACTCTTCCATGTACAGATAGCCTCGCATATGCATATTATATCGTCAGCACCATTTAGTACGTCCTAGGCAGAACTTCACTCTCACTAAACCTGCCAGAAAGATTCCAAATACTTCTTCATGTCCTCTGCCTCGTGTAACTTCCTTCCCAGAGATGTCTTTACTCCCCTGTGCTGGTTGACTCCTGCCTCTTATTCCAGAAACCAGGCTTTAGTTAATTGTTCTTTCTAACCCTCTTTTACGTTTATTATGGCTACAGTATTTTAGTTTAATAGACAAGTGGCTGCTTATCAGCCACTTTCCTTTGATGTTTATCACATACAGTGAAACTTCGATTAACTTTCGTCACCCATTTAACCGCCAGTTTCTGTTATCCGGCATCGTCTTTTTTTTTTTATGCGCAAGTATCAACAAACAAATACGGATTACTTTTACATCCTATGTATAAAGCTGGAAGCGACTGTTCTGTATGATGGTGGAAGTGACTAATCGTCGGCAGAAGCGTTGAGCTTGATCTAGCGCGCCTCAAACCCATCACTAACCAGTCACTATTGTTACAACGAAAGAACCATTGTTATCAAAGAGCATCGACTGGTTGTAAATACAAATATAGACAAATGCAACATAGATCCTACTTCTGCGTAAGATACGAAACATCGCCGCACAGAAAGCTCGAGCCTCAAAGACACAGAAGGAGATGACATATGTCACAAGGTTATTGGCAGATAGAAGTGGCTGTGGTTGTGTCCAGAGGATACCAGTGTGAAGATTGTGTCGGACGACTGATCAACAACGATGAATCAATATAGAACACCAGCCTGCGAACACAATGTTTTAATTCCAAACAAACTAGATGCTATAACACTCTTCAGGAAAATTCAACAGTGAAATATATCTACATTGCATCTGCACAATTCCAGCACACTCAGATTATAATTTAACACAGTAAGATCCTGCGACCATACTATTGCCGTCGACTGGCCTCGCACATTACGGACACATATATACTGATACGGACTCTTCTCCGTCCGTAATCTAACCACCTCCTCTGAGTCTCTTCTCTCTTTAGACTCAGTTCCCCTCACTGGCCCAGAACTCAGAACTCCACTGCCTGGCTTAATCTCAGACTGAATGCTCTCGCTAAGTCTTCCTCACTTAGCCTTAGAATCAATTGTCCCTGAATTTCACTGTCTTGGCTTGTTTCCCTCACGCAGCCCAAAACGCCACACCTCCTGAAAGCCTGGCTAAGTCTCCAATACGTAGCCTCAGACCCAAATTCCCCGTTAAGTCTCAATGACTTAACTCATACTCAACGATCGTGCTAAGTTCCCTCCCTTAGCGCCAGATTTCAACTGTCACTATAATTTGCCCAGACTTTTGTTATTATTCACTCTTCCCGGGACCTCCCAAGAGACACCATTTAACCCCTTGAACCCCATTCTAAACTCCTCTAACATTATATTTATGGGTGTCCTTTGTCTCTTCGTCTACTATCACGTTCTTCTCTGTGCCCTGGTGACCCATGCCGTGATATACCCTCCATTGTGTTTGGGGCCAAACATTGATTTTGGGATTCCTTACTCCACCTTTCTGAGCCAACATCCGCATACCTCTTCTCTGACCCATTTAATCACAATTGTATTATATGATTCTTAACTCGTACATTCACCTCACCCTGGCGTAAACACACGCACGTTACAACATATTATTTTAATGTAACGTATGTGTATAGTATTGCAATACATTTCTGTACAGTAATACTTTTATATTGAAGTTTATATTGATAGTTTTGTAAAAAAAAAAAAATAAATACAATATGTATGCATTATTCACTTTTAAAGGATCGTATTTTCATTTTCGAACCAATCCCCCAGTGAAATCACGTTAGTGTACATATGTATTAAAAGATTTCTGTTATCAGTCTAGTCGTTTATCAGTCACAGCCCTGGTCCGGGCGGTGACGGTTAAATTAAGGTTTACTGTATATAGTTCAAATTCTAAGACATTCTGTGTATGTAATTTAACTTAATTATTATACGAAACATTGTACCTTGTGGATGTTTGTAATCAATACCAGACATGAACGATTACAGCGAGGGACAAGAAGAAGCTACAAAAAGCTGAATGTGCAAAGTTTGAGAAGCATATTGGGTGTAACAAGAAGTACTGCAATCAGAAAAGTAGAAATAAATGCTAACAAGTAAGAATTCCAACGATGTTAAGTTACATATAACACGTCTAACGCTATTTACTCACGTAACTAAAATGCCAAAAGATATTAGCCCTTAGTATTTTTTTTTAATAATTGTGCATAAGCAAAGGGAGCGCAGTGTCAAGCATGCTTGCCTTCGGGTCGGCTGGTCATGAGTTCGAATCGTCATCGAGTCAGAAATTGTTTAAATGCAGTGTGATCGCATTTGGTCCAAGTCTAAAATGGATACCAGAAAATGTTATGGGAAGTAAAATCGGTAGGTATAATATTGAAATATTGACTGTATGACCCATAGTGTGATAAATATGAGGCTTGCAATATATACCAAACAGCCATAATGTGTTGACATCGGTGCTTCAATACTTTACACAAGCAAAACGCTAACCAGTTAAAGGATGGGAGCTGCCAATGTATAGGACACAAACACCAGAGCACACGAAATCATATTTCACTGGACGGTGTAATAGCAAAAGAGAACAGGGGCGATAATAATAATAATAATAATAATAATAATAATAATAATAAGTAGTAGTAGTAGTAGTAGTAGTAGGTAGTAGGTAGTAGTAGTAGTAGTAGTAGTAGTAGTAGTAGTAGTAGTAGTAGTAGTAGTAGTAGTAGTAGTAGTAGTAGTAGTAAGGCCAGACCCAGCTGCATAAGAAGAAGGAGTAGATTCAATAATTTGCCGTTGCTATCAGAACGGTCGACGCTCATACCATTGTTAGAAATCAACACAAGGCTGTCTGCTGTCAAATCGCCTGCAGCTGATTTTGAACACGGTATGCGGGATTGCGAATCACGTTCGCTACCCGTTCATTACAGACGGCGGTCATATTAAAAGTAGTCAAGTAGGCAACACAGTAACCGAACAACAATGAATGTGTGCCGTATGCATGAGATAAGAGCTATTTTAGAAGTTATTGTTCATAGTTCCCTTAACTGTATTGTCAACGGTAGTTAATACCGAGAAGTTCACTGACTCCCAACACTCAACAACCTCGCTGTATGAAATCTCGTTTATTTATTTGGCTTTTTAAACGCCGAGTTTCAACCCGCTAAATTATTCAGCAAATGGTGTAAATTGTCATATCGTAGCTTCAAACAGCCAGACTAGTTAGCTCGGTAATTATTGATAGGAAGATAACTGTGTTTCAAGAGTTCGGTCAATATTGGCAGCTAACTCCCTTCGTTTACACATATGCAGAAGCAGAAAAAGTCCAGAGGAAAACAAGGAAACCAGCATCAGTGGCCTCCGTAATAGGACGTCACATGACCTAATTTTATTACCTGGGTTTCCAGCTCTCTCAGGCTACACATGATATGTTCTTCTGGGTGGAAGCAAATGCTGGACAATGAGCAATGGGGAGAAGAAACTGGAGGAAATAGTCATGTGAAAATATCATAGCTAGTGAAAAAACATGGAGAAATATTTACAGCTATAGATTTTACTAGCTGACCAATCAAATCTACACATCAAGTCAAATGGCGACATAATCAGACTGCAACTAATACCATTAGTATTGGAATTCTTCGCTAGTTGTTGAAGATGAGGACGGAGAGAGTATGGGAATGTACCAAGTGCTGTGATGTCGGATCCCGACTCAGCTCAGCTCAAATTCCCTATTCAGAACAGTGAGAAAGAGACACGTTGCATTTACTGGGTATAACAGAAAGAACGGATAGAGACATTAGAAAATCGAACTAGATCAGTTCCGTGCACAAATCCCGTAGTACAAAGAAGATCCCAACATATGTATATCAAACATTGTTTTCAGAAATACCTTCAGATGGTTGGTAATATCCTAAACAAATGAACATTGTATGTTTACTAGGCATCGTTTAGGAAAACTGACTGATGGCTAATAGTTTCCTAAATTAACGCACACACACATATTGATATTAATTAACTGATGAAAAAGCAAATTACCTAATGAATTTATTGAAAACAGTCATACCAGATTTTCTAGATTCACAACATGCAATTACACAAAAACCTTTGTTGATTAACCAGTGCATAGTTTAATTATTTAGAGATGTGTCCAGAGGTCATGATTGTCTTGTTGAAATTAAAACAGATGTGTTGTATTCGCATTTGCGTGTCATCTGATTTCAAATGAAATGAGACAAACAAACCAAGGATTAATTCCATTATGAACAATATCGTAGTGAATATAAGTCATTGGACTATACAGTAAAATAGAAACCGTGTAAGTTAGTTTTAAAAATAAGATGGATAAAAGATAGTTAGAAAGATTGTAACGTATTATATTACGTCCAGTCATCATTATCATCATCCAATGCCCTGGCAACTGGCCTGGGGGATCATGATTCTTCACATCTTGGGATCTTCAGGGGCTGTATCAATTCGTGTGCTGGCACACTTCCGAACCTTGATACAAGACTCTCAAGAATATTCACTCGCTGTCTTCCCCTGCCTAACTTTCTACTTATCTTTGCAGATGTCACAATTTGTTCTGATTTTTGTCTTCTCATACTGCATGCAAACAATGATGACTGCCTCTTTTTTTATCTCTGTATTTCTTTTCAAATGCTATCCAGTAAACAACAGAAATTCTGGGGCACAACTGACGGCTTTGGGTTTAAATCACAAAATAAACCAAAGGAGGGATGAATTAAATCGCTCACGTGTAAGTTCTCAGATTTAATTGATGAATAAATAAACGCAGATTGTCAGTAGTTTTCTATACTCAACGTCCATCAATAAAATGTAGGATTAAACATTGCGGCCAAAGGGAAAGAAGACAATATAATGCCAATGGAATGTAACCCAAACTACAATGGAAAACATGAGGCCAGTAAACATTGTGTCCTACTTGCTAAGCGTTTTCTTGTTTTCATTTCACAATATTTTTTAAATCTCCTAATATGTAGAGAGTATGTATTATGTTGTCAGTCGTGGTAGTGCAATGACTAGCACGTTTGCCTGTCGGCCCAGTGGTATATGTTCGGATCCTCATAGAAGCAAGGCATTTTTTTTATTTAAATTGACGAGGGCTTCCATGTCAATCAGACCTAAATGGGTACTGGACATGTCATGGGAAGTTAAGGCGGCCAGTGTAATATTGACCACATCTCCCTCGGATGCCGACTGGTCTAAAGATATTGTGCTAGCACAATATACTATATACACCTTAAGGCATGAAAAGGGGTCCTCTACTTTATTGTTCTTACTACGAAGAAGACAAATGTACTCAACGTCTAATTTACCGTTAAAAATCAATCTGTGTGAATAAGTCCCCACAAGCGGTAGAAACTCACACATAACACTGCTGGCAGTTTACAACTTGCAACTTATCTAAATCACAAAGTAATCAGTTCTCTATCTCTGGCTGTTGTTATGCTTTTAATTTTCCAGGTCGATTAGAAATGCATTTTATTTTCCCCCTTCCGCACACGCTTACCATGTAGCTTATCTTAGCTGTCAATATTATCATTGATTATTCGGCATACGATGCGCAAGAAAAGTAAAATCCACAAAAGCATGTATCCTATATGAGTTTCGACATGGTTGGCTACATTCGCGAAGCTTTGTCGATATAATAGGATTAACTGCATACGTTTCTCCTATTGACGCATATCTTGGGGCAGTGTTTACTGAACGTTTTCTGAGTATGGACAGCTGCTTTCTGAATGTTAGATAATGGGCTGATGGATCCTTTAGAAGACTAATCTTGGTCTCCGAAGTCTGATGCATTAGCGTTCTGGTCCTTTGAACTTGAAAAGGAATTGCATCTATGGCAGTAAGTTCGGTGTAGAGTCTTCCTCCTGCCTCAGGACTAAAGAACCATCTCGGCGGTGTCTGTGTTGTAGAGTTATGCTTTTGATCTCCAAGCTGTGTAACCAGAGGGTTGTGCAAGACCAGTACTGGAACTTCACATCATCTTTATCATCATCATCATGTGCTTTGCCGAGAAGCGTGGGTGGTCATGGTTTACTATCATCTGTCACAATCACCAGGGTCATTGACCAGGTCTATTTTCGTGTCTCGATTATGCCACGTAGTCAAGCCATTCAGGTATTTATCTACATGTTTTCTCTTTGCACTGTTCTGATCAAGTTTTCCAGTTGCACTAAGTTTTCACATGTATTTCCAAACAATCTTGACTGTCTCAGTACAATCTATCTAATGAATTTATAGTTTTCGTGCTCTGCTTGTAGGACTTCCGAATAGCCATCGAATACAGTGACCAGCAGAATATTGTGTTTGCAGATCAGGAAACGGCTTTCGACTGAGTTAAAAGTTAGTTACATATCATTTACAGGACATCGCAGTCAACCCCGGTATTTTTCGCTCTTTGTGATCTCTTGGTTAGTTTTCCATTGCTTTATGAACGACCGGCACCCATGAGTAAGTAGATATAAATTATGGACCATCCTTGAAGACTACGGGATACAAGGACAATAGTTAGAACACATCATAGCCATGTACTGCTCAAGCCAAAGGACAGTAAGAATATATGAGGGTGTATCAGATATGTTCGCAGTCAATACAGGAGTGTGACGGGGATATGTGCTCTGCCCTGCTATTTAATATCTACATAGATAAATAATCAAAGAAGCAAGCCTTGAAATAACCGATTCAGAAAATGTCGAACTCTTTACTGTAGACAATAAGAACAGATCCTAATTAGCTTTCATTTTCAGAATATTAATGCCTGTTTTACAGCAACGAACGGAGACTGTAAAATCATATTAATAAGCTGAGTTCAACATGCAGCGGATACAAAATAAATATAAATGCAACAAAAACTGAAGTAATGCAGGTTAGCAGATCTTCTAGTCCACTAAAATAGTGCACTCTGAACCATGTTAAAGAATTTAAATATGTGGGATGTTTGATCACAGAGCTGCATAGACACAGAAATCGAAATAAGATGTCAAAAATCAAGCGCGCTTACATATCAATTATCAATAACCCATACTGAAATATACACATATACCTTTGTCCACAAAACGACAGATAATAAATATAAAATAGCATGTTCACGCCAAATTTATGCTAGCAATGCCAAACTTGGACATTATCCACATTACACTTAGACAAAATAAACACCTGTGAGATAACATGCTTGAGAAGAGCTACCAACTTAACTATCCGAGACCGAATAAGAATAAGAAATGATATTGTTATCAGACAGGCAGTGGGGTTAACACCTTGTGCCACATATATAGAAAGGGAGAAGATGAAATGATTCTGTCATATCGTTAGAATGCAACACAATCAACTATCAGCACTGCCGCTACATCAAAAATCTGATACGAGAGAAAGAGAGCGCCAGAACAACAGGGATTTACCACATCAGAGACATTGTTTGTTCAGCCACAAATCACACCATCCAATGACACCCATGGGACGCGGAATCTCAACTTGTCTCCCCACGCCACCTTGACTGCAAAAAAAGTGGTAGCTAATAATGATCATAATGTTTTAGGGTCAAGGGTCAAAGGCCACTTGAGAACAAAGGTTAAAGTTAAGCAACCAAAATGGAAGGTGTAGAAGATCCAGGAGTGAGCAGATTCCGCGAATATCTGCGTATCAACACAATGCAACCATCGCCCGATTATGGTTAGTGCATTTTGACAACCATTCTTTCTAATTCATTCCACGAACAGTTGCCACAGTGAACCAATTGTGTGTATATTTCACTTTTGTTTTCAACTGCAGGCTAGGCTAAGGGAGTTAAGTTTAAAGAAGGGTTTATGGTTTATGTTTATTTTTGATGACTGAGACTGCAAGTATGTGAATATGCAATATAAAATATTTGAAAAATATTGCCGGTCCGTTTTTTTTAAATGTTGCATATCCCTTACAGGACGTTGCAATCAACACCAGCATTTTTCAGCTGCTGTTGATGTACAGTTGTACTAGGCAAGTTTTACGTTCAGCAGTTTGCCATTGCTTTCTGAACGACCGGCTCACATCCCCTGTAAGCTACCAACGTGGCGCGATCCGCTGCCGATTCTCGCAGCTTGTTTTCCCCACGTGGATATACGGGATTACGAACAATGTCGTTAACACCTTGGCCAGGGAGACCAGCAAGTTTGTATTTATCTATTATGTTGTATGAACTTTACAGAGGGTGAATACAAATCTTGGACAGGCAATATTTTCAAACACTGCACAGTCATTAATATATTACAACATCTTCATTATAGTGATAGTCTGTCATCATATACATACAGGATACTCATATATATATATATATATATATATATATATATATATATATATATATATATATATATATATATATATATATATGGTAGTTAGTAACTAACTACGCCAACAAACATACATATGAGGGTACCAGTTAGCAAAATTAAAAGTTTTGTCGACTAATTTTCAGAAAAATGAAATTCGGTTCTGTTAGTTGTTGGAAACCCATTAGTGAATTTTGCTTTCACAGTTAGGGCATTGCATGCAAACATTGTGAATGTATGTATGCATAAACGCACTTATCTGTGCTGTTGTGTGTGTGTGTGTGTTTGTGTGCATGTACATGAACACACTTGTCTGTGCTGTTGTGTGTGTGTGTCTGTGTGCATGTACATGAACACACTTGTCTGTGCTGTTGTGTGTGTGTGTCTGTGTGCATGTACATGAACACACTTGTCTGTGCTGTTGTGTGTGTGTGTCTGTGTGCATGTACATGAACACACTTGTCTGTGCTGTTGTGTGTGTGTGTCTGTGTGCATGTACATGAACACACTTGTCTGTGCTGTTGTGTGTGTGTGTCTGTGTGCATGTACATGAACACACTTGTCTGTGCTGTTGTCTGTGCTATTGTGTGCGTGTACATGAACGCACTTATCTGTGCTGTTGTGTGTGTGTGTGTGTGCATGTGCACACATGCATATGTGTTTAATGTTGAGGGTGTATACATGTTCTTTCATACATCCTCCCGTGATGCATATTATGTACGTTACTTGCACAAGCGTGCTACTTGTATATCTGGGATAAGGGAGAAAGATGAGAGAGATAGAGAGAGATAGAGAGATGGATGTGAGAAAGATGAAATATTAGAGAAAGAGAGAGAGGAATTTTATATGTATATAAATACCGGCCTTCCTGGCGAAGGTGTTAACGACTTTCTCCGTAATCCTTTATATCCACATGAAGAACACAGCTGCGCAAGATTCAGCAGCATATTGCGGCACATTGGTTACTTTATGGGGTATGTGAGCCGGTCGCTCAGAAAGCAATGGCAAACTACTGAGCGTAACCTTGCCAAGAACATCAACAACAGCTGAAGATATGCTGGTGTTGACTGCAACGTCCTGTAAGGCATATGCAACTTTAAATATATATATATATATATAGAGAGAGAGAGAGAGAAAGAGACAGACAGACAGACAGACAGAGGGGTGAAAGAGATAGACATGAGAGAGATGAGTGAGATAGAAAAATAATAGAGAGACTGGAGAGAGATGTGAGAGACTAGAATGCAGATAGAGCTGGGAGTAAAACAACAGTGACTAGGGGACCTAGATGGGGGGGATAAGAGGTGAGACATAGAGGCATGGAGGGATGGGAAAGAAAGAAATACAAGATAGAGAGATTAGAGAAAACATTAAATAATAGAGAAATTCAAGCCTTACTAATATATGACTTGCTGATGTTACTCATTATAACATGAATTTTGCAATCCTTCTGACAGGGATTTGAATGTGACATATTGCTGGTGTGGCATGTGACAGGCTGTGAAAAATAATGTCACCAGAAAGTACATTTTACTTGAGCAGTGTTGATCTGGACTGGTGTCAGAAAGCAATAATCATAGTAAATTTTATGGGCGGTGCAAAAACCAAAGGCATTGTGATTATTGCATTGCCTATTTAAAAAATTGATAGTGAGCTGCACTGGTAATGTCATGAGCATGGAAGACGCGGGTTCAACGCCTGGGCTCATCACTTGCCAAAAATGAGGGAAAGATTGACCACCTCTTCTTCCTTGCTCTTGGCCTACAAAATGTGATGGTGCTATAACATCACAGACTCAGACAGGAAACTGCTTCAGAACAATTCCATTCCAATTCCTATTCAAACAATTATTTTAATAACTTGAAGGTTTTATGTAAGCTGCTAGTATATTCTTTAGGAAATTTTATTTCAATTCCTATTCAGACAATTATTTTAATAACTTGAAAGTTTGATGTATGTTGCTAGTATATTTAGTTAGTTAGTTAGTCTTTCCTCTTGAGCCTAAGGCGGCGCATAGGGCAGAAGTCATGGCTCTCCATGTCTGGCGGTTCGCTGCTAGTATATGCTGGTACAGAAATGTAGAAATCTCCAAGTGAGATTACTCTTTCGGTAACAGACTCTATAGAGCTTTAGCTATGACATCACCACTGCGACATGGGTTAAGTAAACTCTATGTTAAAACATTGAGAGATATCTGATACAGCTTACATTTATCAATCTCATGTAAAAATGGGTGGAGAATTTGTTTATCTACTTACCAAAACCCATCTGAGCTAATCAACAAAAATCAAAATATATTTCTCTTATCCTCATGTGAACGCTGTAGCAGCAAGAATTAATACTGTATCTAGTTGAATAGAGTCTGTTTCATTTTATTTACTCTTGCATTCCTGTTCAGCACAACAAGCTTATGATTTATTTCACTTTAAGCTGCTGGTTATACATGTAAAGCACACTGTAGCAAGTGAGATGTAGCAGAAGTCTTCTTTCTAACTACTACATATCTAAAGATTGAGAATAACATGGCCACTGGTTCATGTAGGAATTAAGTGAAATGAAATGGCAGGCAAAGAAATGCAGAGTTAGTAATAATGATAGACGTATAAGTCTGAGAAAAGACAACTTCAAATCATGAAAAAAAAATAAAGTATAACAGACAATGGATTTTAACTTGGAATCGAAACTTGAAAAGAAGGAATGCATACACATTGCTGAGTACTTCAACAAGAGCATGTCAGGTAAGCAACTAACAATTCCTTGCGATAAACAAGTTTGAGACTACAACATGCAGTACACATTTTACTATTAGCTAAACATTAGAAACATAAAAGAATACAATATTGATTACTATAGTGCAAAAAATATGAGAAACACAGGATGCCACTAATGCACTAATGGAATATACATATATATACATTGCATTATATTGTGCTAAGAAAGCAGTTTTCATAAGTTCTGTTTTTTTGTTGATGCCATCACCTTTGTTGAACAGTACATTTCTAAGCTAGCGAAACCAGATACAAGCCATAAAAGCTTTTTGTAGTATCTGGAATTACATGTCATATAATATTACATGTCAGGTCTTAGTCAGATATGACTGAGCTACCGTATAACAGTAGACGGTACTACCTGGTTTCTGTTAGCGCCGAACGTTGGGCGGCGCTTACCAAACCCGACACCCCACATTGTGCCAACGGCTTCGGGCGGAAGAGCGCAATTGGGAGGGTACAAGCCTTACCCTGGTGTGAGGAAATGCAAGCTAAAGACAAAATTGTCATGGCAGGGCAGACCAGGCCCTAAGCCTTGGTTGGCGACTGGTCTAGGATCGAAGCTCCGATAGGCGGACAGTTAGAGCATTGCTTTGCTGATCCGGCAGCTTCTGCAGCTTGTCTTGTTCCAGATGTAGAGGTGTTACCTTTCCTCTGGAGTCAACTAGGCAGGCCGAGAGAGGCATCATGCTGCATGGGCAACACATGATCTCTATATTTTAGCCCAGGCTTTGTGCTATGGAGAGGCAATAACTCCATCCCTGGTCTTAACTGGTCTCGGAATCAAAGCGAGAGGCAACTGTTACGGGTTATAAGTCCTTGTCAGTTGGCGTAGACATGGGGCGCCACGCGTTGCCTCTGACGGTGGGAGACACCTATAGGTGTCACTGATCAGCTACCGCCCGCCTCAAGCTGGGCAGCCCCCAGCCAATTGGGTGCTGATCCGCCACAGCCTGCCTGCTTCAATGGGTGCTTGGGGCTAGGACAAAATCTGAATCGCAGGCTGTAAAACCAATGCACCAGGTACAAACAAAAATAGAAATAGAAACCTCAAGCTACGGCTTGCAACCTGGAACGTGAGAACCATGTGTCCAGGATTTTCCACTGACTTGACCAATATTGACGATGTGAGAAAAACGGCTGTGATTGATGCCGAACTCAGTCGTCTTAACATTGATATTGCTGGCCTGCAGGAGACTCGCCTCGCTGAGGAAGGGTCACTCAGGGAAAACAACTACACCTTTTTCTGGAAGGGTAAAGGGCAGGCAGAAAAAAGGCAACACGGTGTGGGCTTTGCAGTGAAGAATTCGCTACTGGGAATGATTGAAATTCCAGCAGGAGGAAATGAAAGACTATTATCCCTGCGCTTGGCAACCTCTTGTGGGTTTGCCACCATTATTACTGCATATGCACCGACACTCGATTCCTCTGATGATGTGAAGGATTTGTTCTATGAGGAGTTAGACTCTGTGATGAAGGCAGTTCCAAAATCCGACTACATTTATATGCTCGGTGATTTCAATGCTCGTGTGGGCAAGGACTCGAGTTCATGGCCAGTGTGCCTTGGAAAATACAACATCGGTCGCATGAATGAAAATGGGCAAAGGCTGCTGGAGCATTGCACCAGTAATGACCTATGTATTACAAACTCTTTTTTTAAAACAAAAGAGATGCATAAGGTCACATGGAAACATCCAAGATCCGGCCATTGGCACCAGCTGGACTTCATCATCACACGGAGACAACATCTGAACCATATATCATTGACTCGTAGTTACCACAGTGCTGACTGTGATACGGATCATTCTTTGGTTGTTGCAAGGGTTAGACTGAGACCAAAGAGAATCTACACAGCTAAACACAAATCTAGCCCCAGGATTAATATTATTAACACTCATGATCCTGAAAAGTGCTTTCAGTTTCAACAGCAACTTGAAGACGCTTTCACTGATACACCAGAAAATTGTACAGTAAATGATAAATGGAATAAACTTAAGGAAACTCTTTGTAAAACTGCCGTAAAGGTTTACGGCACTGTGGATCATAAGAGGCAGGACTGGTTTGCGGCCAACAGCGAGACTCTGCAGCCCTTGATTGATAAGAAGAAGAAAGCTCTCTTAAGAAACAAGGAAAGACCAACGCGTAACACTCTGAGTGAGCTAAGGCAAGCTAGGAAGGATGTGCAAAAGGCTGCCAGGCAGTGTGCAAATGATTATTGGATCAAGTTATGTGAGTCCATTCAAATCGCAAGTGATAAGGGAGACATAAGAAGCATGTATGAAGGAATAAAGAAAGCCTGTGGTCCAGTGATCAAAAGAAGTGCAATATTGAAAACCTTGACTGGAGAAGTCATCACTGATAAGAAACAGCAGATGGACAGATGGGTAGAGCACTATTTGGAGCTTTACTCAAGTGAGACCAAACTAGCGGATAATGCCCTCAACGCCATAGAGGCTCTACCAACTCTTGACCACCTGGACACACTTCCCACTATAGCAGAAGTTAAGTGTGCTATAAATGAGCTTGCATCTGGCAAGGCTCCAGGTAAGGATGGGATTCCAATAGAGGTTATCAGGAGTGGGCAAGACACACTCACTATACAGATCCACCAGCTAATAGAGCTATGCTGGCGTGAAGGACAAGTCCCACAGGATTTCAAAGATTCAAGCATCATAACACTGTACAAGAACAAGGGCGATCGGAGCGACTGCAACAACTATAGGGGTATCTCACTTCTGTGTATTGTTGGAAAAGTATTTGCCAGAATTGTTCTGCGCAGACTTCAAGTCCTAGGAGATCAAGTCTACCCCGAATCACAGTGTGGCTTTCGACAGAACAGGTCTACCACTGATATGATATTCTCATTGCGACAAATGCAAGAAAAATGCCGTGAACAGAATCAACCACTGTTTATTGCCTTCATCGACCTCACAAAGGCATTTGATTTGGTCAGTCGTGAGGGTCTGTTCAAGGCACTAAAGAAGATTGGCTGCCCACCAACTCTTCTGTCCATTGTGGAATCGTTCCACACAGGCATGAAGGGTATAATCAAGTTTGATGGTGCAACTTCTGAAGAATTTTAAATCAAGAGTGGAGTTAAGCAAGGTTGTGTACTAGCTCCCACCCTCTTTGGAATATACTTTTCACTTCTACTGAAATATGCATTTCGTGATCAGGATGGTGGTATATACATTCACTCACGCTCAGATGGCGGCCTCTACAATGCTCAGAGATTGAAGGCTAAGACCAAAATTAGGAGGGTACTGATCAGAGAGTTGCTTTTTGCAGATGATGCTGCAGTTACGACCCACTCTGAGGAAGAATTGCAATGTCTACTATCTGCATTCTCCAATGCTTGTTCTGAATTTGGTTTAACAATTAGCAAAAAGAAGACACAGATTATGTCACAAGGTGCACATGGGGTACCATCAATCTTTATTGACGACGCCGAACTAGAGATAGTAGACCATTTTACATATCTAGGATCGGTGGTAAATAGCAAATTATCCCTAGATCAGGAAATCAACATCCGGATTGGTAAGGCAGCAACAACAATGAACAGGTTAAGAAAAAGAGTCTGGGAGAACAGGAAGCTTACTGCCAAAACAAAAGTCCTTGTCTATCAAGCCTGTGTCCTTAGTACTCTTCTCTATGGCAGTGAAACCTGGACAACTTACTCACACCAAGAGAACAATTTAAACAGCTTTCATATGCGGTGTCTGCGAAGAATTCTTGGTATTAAGTGGCAAGACAAAATCACAAATACTGAAGTATTGGAAAGATCAGGTTGTGTGACAGTTTATTCCATGCTCAGTCTTCGTAGACTTAGATGGATAGGACATCTTAGGAGGATGGATGATGGTAGAATACCAAAGGATATCTTTTTTGGTGAATTACAGATGGGTAAGAGATCTCAGGGTCGGCCTCTACTACGATACAAAGATGTGTGTAAGCGGGACATGATTGATACAGGCATTGATAATGCACATTGGGAGCAAGTCGCCACTGAACGTGTTGCATGGAGGGCAAATATCAGAAATGGAATAAAGTCAAAGGAGAAAATTATTGCAGAAAAGTCACACACCAAGCGTTTGAGACGTAAGATGGTGCATGATGGTGGAAATGACCACGTGTTCACATGCACCCACTGTGAACGGACATTTACAGCGCAAATTGGCCTTATCAGTCACACTCGCTACCGCCATAGTTAAAAGTTATTATGCCTTTTTAAAGCACAAACTATCGTCTGTCAAGACGGCAAGGTGCCATATATATATATATATATAATGCAGTGCATCTAAAACAGTAAACTAAAACTTAATGAAGCTAAATAGTCCCAGCGGACTGCAAGGAAACATAGACCAATATATGGAAGGCAACATTTTTACATAGGAGATCACAATTGTAAATATAAAGAAATTTAAATAACTTACTGAACAGCTTATATGTACTGACAGAAATAGGACTATTCTAATATTATAATAACCTACAGAATATAAAATAGCAAAAGTATAACAGTGCTACACATTCCTACATAGAAGGTGAGGGCACGCACTGTTTGTATCTTACAAATGGCCCGCCCCTAAACGGTTGTATCATTTCATTTCAGATGCAGCACTTGACTTCTTGCGCAAACAAGCAGAATCAATAGGGCTAGAATTTCGCGTTCTGGAGGTAACATTAACTCATCAATTTTTGTTGTAGACATGGCAAAGATACTTTGACCAGTCAGGTTTTACTTCACATCGTTGGCTTTTTCACTTTGGAAACAAAAAATAAGATCATACTTTTGCTGTTACTATATTTCTAATTATCATCATCATCATCTAACACCATCTCTGCATTGATCTCCAGCAACTTCTGTCCTTAGTATCCATTGTACATTCTTGTAGGCTGTATCCTGACCATATCTTGACATTGTCTATCCATTTGCTTCTTTGATGCCTTCTAGCTCTTTTGCCTTCAACATTTCCATTTTCAATACATTGCTATGTTGTTTGATGCAACAAAAGTACCTTGTCTTGTATCATTTTAATTTTGTTCATCAGCATCTGTATTAAATTAAGGTACTCCAACTTCCTTATTTGTCATGTTTTTTTTCATCCAAGAAATTTGCCCAAGTGTCCTGAAGATGCATTTATGGAAAGTAGTAAATGGCTGTATCCCACACCATGAGGTGTATTGGGTATATGGTGCTAACTCCATAATTATATAGACCAATCAGCACACTTTGGGCCATGTGGTCAATAATCTCTCAGCTCCTTTACTTCCCAGAACATTCCCTGGTACCCCTGTTGGACAGGGTATACCTGTAAGCCCAGGTCAGTTTAAAAATATGATCTCTGCATCAAAGGGAACTGCCACATGGGGAAGAACATTAGAGACCGAGGTGAATAATATGGGGAGGACATGAAGGGAGCTGTAGGAGATGGCAGTTGATTGGACGGTTTGGCATGAGTTGGTTAAGGGCCTATTCTCTAATGGGGGGAATAAAGGGCAGAAGAAGATGAACCACGCGCAAGAGCTCTCAACACATGTTTCTTCTTAAATTGAAGGGCAAAACAGGAGAGCAGAAGGAGGAGAAGAAGAAGAATAGAGGAAGAAGAGAAAGGCTCTGTTTTCCTTTGGTACTATTGCCACTCAACTGTCTCTAGCTTTACATAACCAGTGAACTCTATTTTGTTTTATGCAGTGCTTTTTTTCTAGCCACAAACTTGTTAGGCTATGTCACACAGGCTATGCCTCCTGAGTAATACAGTTAACAAAGGAATTGTTTTGTTTCTTTGTTTATGAGCAGAGTGGTGTCAAAAATAGGCCGTTCGGACTAATTACCTGGAGAGGCACTCGGCCAGAGCTGAAATCTGTACTGTTGACCTCTCACATGGATGTTGTTCCAGTGTTTGAGGTATGGAAGCAGTGAAATAGATAACACATTTGTCACAGTTTAAATATGAGGTAGCTGTAGAAGGTTCCCAGAATGTGTAATGTGTTTGTTATTTAAACATCAGTAACAATACAATCGTGAATACTGCATTTCCTTCAAGATAACTGTCTTCCCTTCAGGAACTATACAATTTCCCCAAGTTTCATATAGTTGTTGAAAACATTTCTGGAACCCATTCCTTGAATCCTGTCTTAGCTGCATTGCCATGTGGTCCTCATTAACCTGGGATTGCATTCCTTTGAATGTCGATCTGAGGTGAGGGAGCAAGAACAAATCAGGTATGTTAGCAAATCATTCAACCGTAACAGCTAATGTCAGGTGAGAACGAAATACAGGAGATTCCTTAGGTTTGATATACAGTCAGGAGTATGTCAAGGATTCCTATCTATTTCCTGTTACTCATCACCTGCGTAGACCAAATCAGTCAAGTAGCCCAATCTAAGTATGGCAATAGGTGTAGCTCCTTGGTGTCAGTGATCAAGTCCTTCTAGCAAATACAGAAGATGAACTACATCTACTCTACAACCCCAACGTGGCAGATATATATCACCATATATACTAGATGTTGGCTTATAAATCTGTCACTATTTACACTACATAAGCAGTCCCTTATACACCTTTAAGGCACATCAGGCATACAATGCTAAGCACATATTTTATGTAGACCAAACGACACTCAGTAGGTGATGTGGTCGGTATCATTTTGGCTGCCTCTTCTTCCGAAGACATTTTCTGGTACAGTACAACTTTGATTAATCATCACCGCCCTGACCAGGGCTGTGATGGATGACCAAATAGACAGATAACAGAAATCTCATAATACATATGTACAATAACGTGATTTCACTGTGGACTTGGGATGAAAATGAAAATAAAATCCTTAAAAAGTGAATAATACATTTTTTTTTTTTTTTTTTTTTTTAAGCATATCCTTTACAGGACTTAGCTGTCAACACCAGCATCTTTCAGCTGTATGTTGATCTCTTGGCAAGATTACGCTCAGTAGTTTGCCATTGCTTTCTGAGCGGCCGGCTCAGTATCCCGCAAGTCACGAGCGGGGGTCGAACCGCCTCAGTTCTCGCTCCGCTACGAGACTCTGCGTGATAAACGGGATTACAGAGACAAAGTGTTGTAACCCCACAGCCAGAGAGACCGGCGAATAATACATACACATTGTATTTAATTTTACAAAACGATCAATACAAACTTCAATATAAGAGTAATAATGTTCAGAAGTGTAGAGTGATACTATAAACCTATGTTACTTTAACCTTAATCTATCATCTCCTTCTGTGTCTTTGATACTCAAGCTTTCTGTGCGGTGCTGTTCCATATCTTACGCAGAAGTAGGATCAGTGTTGCATTTGTCTCCTCTTGCATTTCAAACCAGTCAACGCACTTTATAACATTGTTTCTGCTTCTGAGTGACTAGTGTATGTTTTTGGTTAAGAACTGATCCTTCATCGTCATCAATTTCTTCTTCTTCAATGGTAGTTACGCTAGAAACATTTTATCATCGTTCAAATTTTCAAAGCCTCCATCCATTTTGTCACATTCCAACCAATCTGTTACTTCTGGCGTAATGTTTTCACTCTTTAGTCCTACATTGTTGCACAGTTGCACAGTTTCATCAACACGAACAGTCTCAGTTCCTTTCTATAATGAAACACAGCTTAAAAATACAGAACAGTAGCACTATCGTAACATTATACCAAAAAAGTTAATTAGGGCACTATGAAACAAAACATTCATTCAAACACACATGCTACTCTGTCATGACTGTGAGACCATTATGTAACACAATAGCAACTGGTTAGTGATGGGTGATAGGGTTTGGGTTTGTGGCGTGCCAGATCAAGCTCAACTCCTCCACTGACGATTAGTCACTTACGCCATCATACAGTACGGTCACTTCCAGGTTATAAAGTAGGGTGTAAAAGTAATCCATGGACACTTTTACAGATGTCTGTTTGCGGATACTCATGCATTTTTTTTTAGACTACAGATAACAGAAACTGACGGTTACAAGAGTGACGGTTAATCAAATTTTTATTGTACCAATTTTAGACTACATGACTAATTATGTCTTCATTTACATCACATGATTGCTTGTATTGATGTAATTTTTCACACAATACTTAATGCTAGCTCAGTTTTTACATTATCTCTAACACGGTATATTGACTATTGGAATTGTGTATGTCGTGAAGCAGGTGTTAATTACTTATTATTTTTAATGTAGTTTTTCACATGTTCAGTTGTGCTAACTGGCATATGGTGTGTTTTGTCTGACAGGAACATTGGAAATACCCACCCTTCAGTGCTCACAAGGATGAGCAAGGGGACATTTTTGCAAGAGGTGCACAGGTCTGAAGTGTTTGCATTCTAAGCTGTATAGTTGTATTTGTATTGAGCATAGTGTATAATTATAATTGTATTGAACATATTGTATAGTTATAATTGTATTGAACATATTGTATAGTTATGATTGTATTGAACATATTGTATAGTTATGATTGTATTGAACATATTGTATAATTATAATTGTATTGAACATATTGTATAGTTATGATTGTATTGAACATATTGTATAGTTATAATTGTATTTAACATATTGTATAGTTATGATTGTATTGAACATATTGTATCTCCCCCGATGTGTCTCCACCTTGCCGCGGTGGGGGGGCTTGTGTGTCCCTCTGACCCCATGTGCTTGCCGATGGGTGAAAACTACATATCGGACAGCTTATGGGATAGGGGCCAGACTAAGAGAGACACAACCTGCTGCTCTGTGGGTTAGACTGAGGTGAGGATAACAGTCAGAAGTTAAATCAGGCGCACGAAGGCAGAAGTTCTTGGTCCGGACAAAACACATAAGGCTCCCTGTCGAGGGCTGTGGCTGAACGCCTCTAAGCCACAAACCCTCGGATCTGAGAGCCAGGCCGATACCAGCCTACCGAAAAATAGAGACGTGATACTGAGCACGCTACATGCTCAGGTCTGATACAAGTTCAAAGGCTCTCAGCTGGGGGATATGAGAAATCCCCGGATGAGAGGGCCAGGTCGTTTCTCGTTCACTGCTGCACGAAGGTAAGGTGCTGAGCCGGCAGCACATGTAGCCTACCTTGTGAGCGAGTACAAAAGTCAGAAAAGTGCCCCAGTCGAAGGAAATGGTTACGAAAACTGTCCGTATCCAACTCATAGAGAGTGTAGACAAAAGTGGAAGAACATCTCAATGACGCGAAATGGAACGCACGGCGAGCGAACCTATTGCGTTGTCCGAAGTCAAAAATAAAAGCTTACCGAGTGGATGTCGCTCGCAGTCTGACCGCTCCTGGTGTGTGCTTGAGCGATCAGTGGCAAGCGAGACCCCCAACACATGGAAGTGAGGAACTAAAGCAGCCATGAGCAGGACGTGGCAACTCCTCGGGTGTGCCCAGTCTCAGAGCAATATGTGCCGGCTCTGCAATTATGGAAGCCTCCTTGGATAGCGAGGGAATGCCCATGATCTGCCCCTGCCTACCCTTGAAGGTCGACCGCGATGTCGTTGATCGTTCTATCTTGACCAGCTGAGATGTTGGCGACATCACAACAGTCTAACGTGCCTCGAAACCAGAGGAAGGCTAACCTCATTAAAAAACGCCCGCCGGAAGTCGGAAGTGTCGTCCTACGGGTGGCAAACTAAAAATTGACAATACACAATTACGTCCGAGTGAATTGTCTCGTCCGAATGTCTCTCGTGCTAGGAAAGCTCTGACTACCTAGTTTCCGAATTCCGCTCTTGTACGGAACAGCTCTGACTAGGTAGTTTTCCGAATGTCTGTCGTGCCTGGAACAGCTCTGACGGGCGCAACAACAACCACATTTCCGAAAACTCGCTGAGTGGATACCGTCTGCAAACTTGTCTGGTTTGTGCAGGAATGGCCCGGGGCAAACAAAATGACCAATATATTGAAGTGAGGATTTAAAGCAGCCATGAGCAGGACGTGACGATTTCCCTCGGTGAGCCCAGAATCAGGGCACTATGTGTCGGCCCTGCAACTATGGAAGCAACCTTGGATGGCGGAAAATGCTATGGACTGTCCCTGCCTTCCTTTGAGGGATGACCGTTGTCTTCGACCGTTCAACCTTGGCCAGCTGGGCTGTAGATGGCACCACAAAAGTGAGTCTCCCAGGAATGCTACCTGGTCAAAAAAGCACGCTGTAGCCGGATGTGTTGGCCTACGGGTTTCGGCCCAAGGGCGCATAACTGACACACCGCAATCACATCTGAAAAAACACTCCGGATGAACGAAAAGAAGAAGAGAACATATTGTATAGTTATGATTGTATTGAAAGTGTAGTGTATAGTTATAATTGTTTTGAACATAGTATATAGTTATAATTGTATAGAACATAGCTTTCTTCATGGATCAACATTTCTTTCATGTGTGCTCTTTCATTTACATGTAGTAGGGTTAACCTTTCACATCCTTTTTAGATAGTTCTGTTCTTTTTCAGTGGCTACCATTTCTGTTTATTGTATGGTTTGGCATGTGTGTATGCTGTATTTGCTTCATTGTTCTAGTGTACTTGTATGTGAATGTGTTCTTGCATATAAATGTATGCGTGTGGGTGAGAGAGACTGAAAGAAGGGTGGAGAGGTAGGGGGCACTCTCCTTGTGTTTAAAAATAAGGTACTTAAGTTTGAGTCCTGTCAAAAGATAGTAGCAAGAAAATTAATGCAACAGTATAAAACAACTAATGCAAGTATAATAACAATATGTTTACACACTTTTCTTTTCCTCCTGTGATTTGGCCCTTAAAAGGTTGTTTGTTTTGCTGTTGCAGTTTAGTTATGACCTATCACAGACACATCCAGCTTCATAAATGTGTTTTGTTTTCTGCTTTCCCTCTTCAGCACACAATATTATCATAGGTAGGATGTATAAACTGTGAAATTTTGCATTGCAGCAGTTTCCATGGCCTGCACTTTATGAATGTATTCTTCTTAAGAATATTTGACTTGCACAATATGCGTACACACATGGAACATATCTGTGCTCTTATATGAAAATTATGGGCATCTGATCCACTATTCAGTGATCAGAGGGAGTACAACATGATTAGGCTCTCTGCAAAATTGTCCTGAGTATGGTGACCTCTGCTGAATTTGAACCTTTAACCTTTTGAGTTAGAAGTGGGCATCATGCCTCAAGCAAATACAAGGTTTGATGGGTGTATAAAGGGTGCCATGTCTTAATCACAGTGCTTTCCCTAAACACTATAAAGGCAGAAGAGATTTAAGAAGAATAAGAAATAATTGCAAATTTAACATACTCTGGTCATGTTAGAAATTGTTATTTTATTTTATTTTTCAGGATATGAAATGTGTCACATCTTGGTAAGTTACAACAAATTTCAGCTTCATCTTGAAACAAATTCAGGTTAGCAGAAGTATATATGTGCCTGATGGGTATATTTGAACCCATGAGCATTCCTCTGACATATATGCAAGAGCATGCAATATTTACTCACATTGAAAGTAATTAGATGTAATTAATCTTGGCTCATCACTTGGAGGTGTACCTAGATTATTATGAGCTAGTCAATCGGCAAATGACTTACACAATACTGCATGGTGTTGCTAAAACATTTATTGCTAACATAGAGAAAGTTCTTGTCAGGAAGTCTTCATCAGCCAACATGAACACTTCCGTCTCACACACCCATGGCTACATTGGGCAGACAGACATGGCTATAATGGGAGAATGAGAAATGTGCTTTGCCTCCAACACCTACTTGGATCACATGGTGACAAAATAATAACTGAACAAGTAGGCAAATCAGTAGGAGCCAACTCTAAAATAACCTCAGTGAGTACTATTCACAACTGAGAGTTATCTTTGCTTTGTCTGGGGACTTCATTCAAATTTGGATGCTCATAGAGTGAATAGTTAAAAACATAACTGTCTACCTCTTTGTACGCTCATTAGTCTTTGATAAGAAGCTGACATTGAATAAGTTGTGATGATTTAATCTAACAGCCATTGATATTCTCAGATTTTTATTAAAATATGGTCTCTTTAGAAAGGAACTACAGGAAATGATAGATACAGTGGTTGTAGAAAGTGAAAAAGTGAGCCCGAGTTTGAATAATAGAATGCAGAAGTCATGGTGATAGCAAAGAAACACAATTTGCCTAAATATGCAATTAAAGTAAATGATGTTATTTTGTGGCAAGTGCAGAAATTCAGATATCTAGTCACATGGATGACATCAAATGGAAGATGCATCACTGAGATAAAGAACAGAATAGGACAAGCAAACACTGCTTTCTGTCAAATGTAGAAGTTTTGTGCAGTAAGTCATTGTCCTTAAAGTTAGAAAAAGAGTTCTTGCATGTTACGTAGAACCAATTTTAACATACAGCTGCGAATCCTGGACAAAATGGTAAACAGGTGAAAATTATCCCTGCAAGCCTTGGAGATATGGTTTTATAGAAGAATGCTGAAAATTAATTGGACAGACAAAATTAGCAATCAGAACATTTTGAGGGGAGCTAAGTCGCAAAGACAACTTATCACAAACGTCTAAAAGAAACAGTCATAATATTTTGGCCATGTTATGAGAAGACAAAATCTGGAACATGTAACAACCAGAAAGATTTGTGGAAAGAGATAGAGGAAGACAGCGAGAGAAGATTCTAAGGGAGTCAAAACATGAATTAATCCATGCCGTCAGAGATTGCAGTTTGTGGAGAGGCATGATCGCCAACACCAACTGACACTATATGATGGTGATAGCAAAAATAAAAATGTCATCCCATTACAGGGGCAATGTAAGATGTAAAAAGATACACTTTCACACATAGAGTTATACATGTACTATGATGTGCGAGAGCAAGTTTCCTTCTTCACCACCTTTTCCCATAGAAATCTCTGTTGCTCATTTCATGAGGCTAGGCCAACTTAAGAGGCTTGGTTAAGCCACCTTATAAATTTAACACACTTTTATGTATCCCAGTTCTTCATATTATTATTTTCATAACACTACTTTTCTGTTTTAAAATTGTCAATTTTACATGCAATCTTCATGTGCGTCTTGTTAAAATGGATGTTTTATACTGCCATTTGTACTTAAGCACTTCCTTCTTATTATCACAACTTCTGAGACCATCATATACGAGGGGAAGTCAGTAAGTAAGTCACAAATGGCTGTAGACAAATAACTAAATATGATAACAACTTGAAACCAGTTTATTTGTATACATACTTTGTCCCTTTATTTCTCAACATTATTTCCACCAACATTGATACACTTATCCCATCGTTTTATCAGTCCTCCCAAACTGGCTGCATAGAATTGCGTGCCTTGTTTTCTAAACCATATTTTCATTTCACATTCAACTTTGGCTTCATTCGCGAAATGTCTCCCTCCAAGGTGGATTTTCAGTGGATCAGAAAGGTGGAAATCACTAGGGGCTAAGTTGGGGCTTTAAGGTGGATATTTCAGAACTTCCCCACCTTAGTTGGGTAATTTTCTCCTGAATTAATAGAGCCGTTTGTGGTCTAGCATTGTCATGAAGAAGCAACACTCCTGTAGTCAGCAGTCCTGGACATTTTCTTCGAATTGTATCATGAAGCATTAATAGAACTTCACAGTATGATTCAGAATTCACATTGTCACCTTTCCTCTTGAAATTAGTTAAAAGCATCTCCTCCTCCCGCTGCATGGATGCTTCTGTTGCAATCTTAACAGGACGACCAGATCAGATTTCATCAACAATTTTAGAGCGTCCTTGAGAAACTTTTTCTACCCAACTATGCACCACTTTACGGGACAAACATTTGTCAGCATAAACAGTAAGCATTTCCTTATGAATGTCCTTTGCAGGCAGTCCTTTTGCCCACAAAAAACGCACAACAGCACATTGCTCTTTGGTTGTACACTCCATAAGTACAGTCACCATTTTGTTTATACGCTACGCATGTGCATGAGACACCAAGCACCACCTGACGAACAGGAATATAAATGTTGCTGTCACCTAATGACACCCGTAGAAAACACCAACTACATTTACCTGCCATCCCACAGAACTGTGATATATATATATATATATATATATATATATATATATATATATATATATATATATATATATATATATATATATATATATATACTCATGCAGCTTATAAAATACAAGGCAAGTATTTTGTTTCAGTACATGGTGATGAAAGCAAGGTTAACCTGTACCAGAAATTGTCACAGCTTGCAACATTCTCAACTAATGTTAATAAAGTTACAGCATTATGGGCAGGCCTTCTTGTATGTAGAACATCAGGAAATGTTGCTGATAGTTACACCTTAAACATGTAACAGTGACTTGTTAAAATGAATATTTTCTGATTTATAACAGCTTATTTCATTTTTCTTAATTTGAAGAATCGATAGTTTAACACTCTAGACAAACCCATATTTATCTGCAAATGTTGCAAGGTGTAGATGCTGATTGATGAAGCAACAGCTAAACATATCAGATGACTAATACATTTCCTACATGTCGCCCGCCAGGTATCTAGAGGCAGTCAGGCGATTGAAGTCACAAGGCCAGACATTCTTAAGGACAGTTCATCTATTATTCACTTCAGGTATTTTAATAAATTAATTACTTTTAATTTCCTGTCCTTAAAATGTGTCATCATTTAACATATTTAATTAAATTCATAGAGTTTATCTTCAATATTATTTTCTTGTTGCTGTTTGTGAAAATACTTTGTGAGTATGGTTCTTTTCTGTTAAAGAAATGTGTGACTAAGTGAATAGAATGCGGTAACATAGTGGCTATTGCTGGCCTGTTGACCCAATGGTCATAGACCGCATCAGTGTGAATGTTTTTTAATAGACCTAGACTTCCAGGTTGACCCAGCCCAAAATGTCTACCAGGAAAAGTCTTGGGAAAGTGAAGGTGGCCGGTGTGATATTATGTTGCCACAGGGCATATGTATAATCTGATATCTCTGACTTTCGTTCTATCTTTTGTTCTATCTGTTTCAGTCCATGAAGGTTTTTAATGCTTGAGTTGTGCAGTGTTTGTTCTTCTTATAATCTCTGCCATCAGATTATCATCGCCTGTCAGCAGGGAACCTAGATACTGTGTTTCCCCTAAAATAAGACCTGAATAGTCAGTCAGAGTACAGACGCCATTGGTGCGCACTTGATAATGAATGGATGTAGTTCATAACTCTCACTCATCACTCGTGTGAAATAAAGTTACCAATGCACTACGAGCAGGCTACGTGGACAAGAAATGCTCATTTAAGGAAAGCTTTATTGCTGGACATGTGAGACTGGGGCCAATGGTTCTACAGGATATGGAGTCGCAAGAAATTCAAGCCGCAATTCGGGATTTGGAGAGTTATGACAGTGTTCCAGATGAAGATGACATGATTGTATTTGAATAAATGTAGAATTGTGTACATGAATAAATGTAGATATTTGTATCTGAAAAAAAAAAAAAATATAAGACATCCCCCCAAAATAAGCCTTAGTGCATTTTTAAGCTAAATTATTTTCGTGGAAACACGGTATTAGAAACTGCTCATGTTCTGTATTTCTCTCCATTGTGAAATATATCTGTTGACATATTTGCTTTATCTGTTTATGTGATTTGTAAAAAAAAAATTGATGTCGTTTTCCTTTCTCTATTTCCAGATGAGGAAGTTGGCAGCAAACCGTCAGAATTGTTTTCACAATCAAAAGAATTCCGGGAACTAAATGTCACGTTTGGTTTAGATGAAGGTAAGCATGCTTGCTACAGATGCAGTTATCTTCTGTAGAGATTGTTTGACAGACATGATCACTTGTAAAGTATGTACTGAAGGAAGGGTTGATGGTCAAGTATGACCAAGACTAGGCATTTGGCTTGACTTGTGGTGGTTCAAGACATTTTCTCTATGGGAACAATCAGCTTCTGATATATGTTGAGAGAGACGGCACATATGGTGTGTCCCATGTGCTCTGACATGATCAACCAGTCAGTCTGTTATAGCAAGATATTTGAAATAATTTCATCCTGTCAATCTGTCAAATCTCAGACCCACCATTAAATATCTTCAATACCACTGATTGTTTCTGTCAGAAGAATAACAAATGGTTGAGTCTGCTTCTTTTCACATAATACACATTGCACATTTTGTAATTCAAAATAACAGGGGCCTCATCATCATCATCATCATCAAGTGCCAAGCCGGCTGGCGTAGGCGTTCATGGCTCTCCATAGATCTCGGTCTTTGGTTTTCTGGATCAACTCTGCTGCTGATATTCCTCCATGCCACCGTCTCAATCCATCCAGCATCATTTCTCTTGGTCTGCCTCTGCTTCTCTTCCCCTCGATCTTTCCAGTTGTTACGATGTTCTCCAATGCCTCTCTTCTCATCACGTGACCGAAGAAAGATGTTTGTCTCTGTTTTATTGTTGAATACAATGTTCTAGTTTCATTAGCATGTTTCAGGCAGTCGTCGTTAGTTACTCTGGCAGTTCAAGGAATTCGCAACATTCGTCTCAGAAACCACATCTCTGTTGCTTCTAGTTTGTTCTTAATTTGTTCATTTACATTCCAAGATTCACTGCCATACAGCAAAACTGGTTCTACATAGCATTTCAGCACTCTCTTTCTTACATTCAGTGATAGTGACTTATTGCATAAGATACTCTTCATTTTCTGAAATGCGGCTTTTGCCTGCCCTATTCTGCTCCTAATCTCTGTTGTACATCTTCCATCTGATGTTATAAATGCCCATAGGTTTCTAAAATTATCCACTTGGTTAAGGATTTTCCCTTCTATTTCTATGTCACATTTTGGTGTCACCATTTTCTTTGATATTACCATTGTTACTGTTTTATTGATATTCAAGGAGAGTCCTTTCCTTGCACTCTGCTACTACAATGTCTAATAATTGTTGTAGGTCTGTTGAATTATCCGCCACCAATACTGTGTCATCTGCATAGCGTATATTATTTATATTATAACCTCCAACTAGTATTCCTGGCATCTCTTTGATCTCTCTAATTATTACTTTGCTATACAGGGAGAAAAGATCTGGTGACAAGACACACCCTTGTAATACTCCTAGCTTTATCTGTTCGTAACTACCCTCTTTATTTCCCATTTTAATTGCTGCTACTTGGTTCCAGTAAATATTCTTTATTATTCTTAAATCTTTTCCATCAATGTTGATATCTTCCAATATTTTAATCAGTTCATCATGTTTTACTTTATCAAATGCCTTAGTATAATCTATGAAGCACAAATATATGTCTCTCTGTTTCTCTATTGACCTTTCTATTAGTGTCCGTAATGTATAAATTGCATTGTTTGTGCCCTTTCCTTCCACAAATCCATACTGTTCTTCACTAATTTCCATTTTTCTGTTCTTTTTGGTTCTTCTCATTATGATTCTGAGTAGAAGCTTAGTGATATGGTTTATAAGGTTAATTATACGAAAATCTTCACAATCAATTGCTCCTGGTCTTTTTGGTATAGCTATAAATACAGATTTCAGCATATCACTGGGTAAATATCCACTGCTGTAAATATCATTCAACATTTTGGTTAATATATCTACTCCAAATTCTCCCAATACTTCTAATTCTTCTATTTTGATTTCATCTGGTCCAGCTGTTTTCCTTTCTTCATACGTTTCATAGCGTCAGCGACTTCTTCTTTCAGAATAGGTGGATCTTCTAAGTTACTATCTTCTGTTAATTCTTCCCTTTCTCCATCATATAATTCTCTTATATACTCATTCCACCTCTTCATTATAGAACCTTCCTCTAATAATATCTTTCCTGTTTTTGATTTAAAACACCCTGTATTTATTCTTATTTTTCTTCCTGTAAGCTCACTGATTTATCTGTGCATATGTTTTGTATCTTTAATGGAATTTAGTTCAATTTTTTTGCATTGCTCGTTTAACCAACTTTCTTTAGCTTTCCGACATTTATCTGTTATTTCTTTATTTATCTTGGCGTATTCTTGTTTGTCATTTTTACTCTCCAGTGTGCATATTGTGCAATTTTGAAATCATTGTGCAGTTGGAAAGCATTTTAAACAAACGGTTGGATAGAACATTACTGTCAACAGTTTGAAAAACTTCCAACAAAGTGAAAGTGTTAGCTAGAATGGGTAGATGATCTAGAATGGGTAGATGATAGTAATAAAATAAACAATGAAATAAGCCTTAACAGTGCAAATGATACCAGCTAACAATTATAATAATAAATTAACTACAGTCAAAATATATTTAAACAATTCAGTTTAGTTTAGTTGATGGATCAACATCACGGCACACTGGTGTAACCCATAAGTGCTTCGTTCTCCCCCTAACTCAAACCTGAGTTTGGAGGTTTCAGCTCAGTGCATGAACTCCGTAGCATCGGCAAGGATCCTGAAATATTTAGTGTAGATTTTTAACTCAACATTTTGCCCGGGCAGCGCCATTAGGCTGCTCTTTTTCGATTTCCAACTGCCAAGGGATTTTTTACACGGCCATCCGATCTCACTGCCCAGAGACCAGGGGAAATTTTATTACTAGAAGTCCACATGAAAAAATCCTGGTCCTCACCGGGGCTTGAACCCGGGACCTCCAGCACTCGAGGCGTACGCAGTATCTCAAGACCACTCAGCCCCCACACAGCACATTTAAACAATTCAATAAAAATACAATCTAAAAAAGACGATTCTCATGTGAAAACGAGTGTCATATCTGTGCCATGACATCAAAGACCATACCATAGAAGGCAAAATGATTGCTTGTTGAGTGTCATGCTGAACTGGCATGGTTTACCTATTCCATTTACCATATATTTTTTATACAATATGATGAGGAGAAAAAAGCCAATCAAAGAACAGACAGAAAATATGCACTGGACATATATGGTCAGCCCCACCAGCCTGTGGTTTTAAACTTCAACAGTTCTGGTAATTCTGGATCTGATCATGTGACAGTAACTGGATCTGATCATGTGACAGTAACTGGATCCAGTAGTGTTCTGTCAGCTCCACAGTTTGCATCCATACTGAGAACATATTAATGTTGGCTATGGATTTGCTGCATCCACACTGAGAACACATTCATGTTGGTCATGGATTTGCTGCATCCACACTGAGAACACATTAATGTTGGCTATGAATTTGGTGCATTCACACTAAGAACACATTGATGTTGGTCATAGATTTGCTGCATCCATACTGAGAACATATTAATGTTGGCCAGGGATTTGCTGCATCCACACTGAGAACACAGTAATGCTGGCCATGGATTTGCTGCATCCACACTGAGAATATCTTGATGTTGGCAAGGGATTTGCTGCATCCACACTGAGAACACATTGATGTTGGCCATGGATTTGCTGCATCCACACTGAGAACACATTAATGTTGGCTATGGATTTGCTGCATTCACACTAAGAACACATTGATGTTGGTCATAGATTTGCTGCATCCACACTGAGAACACATTAATGTTGACCAGGGATTTGCTGCATCCACACTGAGAATATCTTGATGTTGGCCAGGGATTTGCTGCATCCACACTGAGAACACATTAATGTGGTCATGGATTTGCTGCATCCACACTGAGAACACATTAATGTTGGTCATGGATTTGCTGCATCCACACTGAGAACACATTAATGTTGGCCAGGAATTTGCTGCATCCACACTGAGAACATATTAATGTTGGCCATGGATTTGCTGCATCCACACTGAGAACACATTAATGTTGGTCATGGATTTGCTGCATCCACACTGAGAACATATTAATGTTGGCCAATGATTTGCTGCATCCACACTGAGAACATATTAATGTTGGCCAGGGATTTGCTGCATCCACACTGAGAACATATTAATGTTGACCAGGGATTTGTTGCATCCACACTGAGAACATATTAATGTTGGCCAGGGATTTGCTGCATCCACACTGAGAACACGTTGATGTTGGCCAGGGATTTGCTGCATCCACACTGAGAACACAGTAATGTTGGCCAGGGATTTGCAGCATCCACACTGAGAACACAGTAATGTTGGCCAGGGATTTGCAGCATCCACACTGAGAACACAGTAATGTTGGCCAGGGATTTGTTGCATCCACACTGAGAACACATTAATGTTGGCCAGGGATTTGCTGCATCCACACTGAGAACATATTAATGTTGGCCAGGGATTTGCAGCATCCACACTGAGAACACATTAATGTTGGCCAGGGATTTGCTGCATCCACACTGAGAACATATTAATGTTGGCCAGGGATTTGCTGCATCCACACTGAGAACACAGTAATGTTGGCCAGGGATTTGCTGCATCCACACTGAGAACATATTAATGTTGGCCAGGGATTTGTTGCATCCACACTGAGAACATATTAATGTTGGCCAGGGATTTGCAGCATCCACACTGAGAACACATTAATGTTGGCCAGGGATTTGCTGCATCCACACTGAGAACACATTAATGTTGGCCAGGGATTTGCTGCATCCACACTGAGAACACATTAATGTTGGCCAGGGATTTGCTGCATCCACACTGAGAACATATTAATGTTGACCAGGGATTTGCTGCATCCACACTGAGAACATATTAATGTTGACCAGGGATTTGCTGCATCCACACTGAGAACACATTAATGTTGGCCAGGGATTTGCTGCATCCACACTGAGAACACATTAATGTTGGCCAGGGATTTGCTGCATCCACACTGAGAACACATTAATGTTGGCCAGGGATTTGCTGCATCCACACTGAGAACACAGTAATGTTGGCCATGGATTTGCTGCATCCACACTGAGAACACAGTAATGTTGGCCAGGGATTTGCTGCATCCACACTGAGAACATATTAATGTTGGCCAGAGATTTGCTGCATCTACACTGAGAACACAGTAATGTTGGCCAGGGATTTGCTGCATCCACACTGAGAACACAGTAATATTGGCCAGGGATTTGCAGCATCCACACTGAGAACACATTAATGTTGGTCATGGATTTGCTGCATCCACACTGAGAACATATTAATGTTGGCCAGGGATTTGCTGCATCCACACTGAGAACATATTGATGTTGGCCAGGGATTTGCTGCATCCACACTGAGAACACAGTAATGTTGGTCATGGATTTGCAGCATCCACACTGAGAACATATTGATGTTGGCCAGGGATTTGTTGCATCCACACTGAGAACACATTAATGTTGGCCATGGATTTGTTGCATCCACACTGAGAACACATTAATGTTGGCCATGGATTTGCAGCATCCACACTGAGAACATATTGATGTTGGCCAGGGATTTGCTGCATCCACACTGAGAACACAGTAATGTTGGCTGTGGATTTGTTGCATCCACACTGAGAACACATTAATGTTGGCCATGGATTTGCTGTATTCTCATTGCCTCAGAACAGTTTTGTACAGTAGTTGCATGTTCCAGTGTCCCCTTTTTGTTGTTGATCAACTTTAGTTTCTCTTGCTGAACTTTGCCATCTTTGTTTATTTGTCTTTTTCAATTCATTGTACAAGCAATTGATGTTCTAATACAGTTTGGGAAAAAAATATTGACTGCAGACAAATGTGTGCAATTACGTAGCTGAGAAATCCACCAACAGCCTGACTAAACATTCTTGTTAGTTTAAAAAAGGATAATAATTGGTAAATTATATTGCTTCAGTATTTCAATATTTTGTGCAGGTATTGCAAGTCCTACTGAGACGATGAGGGTATTTTATGGGGAGCGTTCCATCTGGTGTAAGTATGCATGTTTGATATAAACATACTTGTCTTTGCAGTGAAAGAGTCTTTACTGAATATATGTGCAGGCAGGTTTCAGACAGCAAAGAAACCAGGGGTCATATCTTCAACTTGAGAACCATCTTTAAGAAATGCAGAGAGTCAGTGTAGATCTGCATGCTTGCCTTATGGACTATTGTAAGGCCTTGTCTGTGTTATACATCAGAAACATTACAATTTGAAACATGAGAGAGATGGGATTTCCAGTACTTTTGATCCACTTAAATGAATCATTATATCATGAACAACAAACATCAAACTGGTTTGATGTGTCACAAGGAGTAAGACAGTGCTGCATTCTCTCCCCAGCATCTAGGCAAATGTTTTATGAAAAACATAACAAATTGATGAGGCGGGTGACAATTTTGATCTGTTGATAATTGGTGGAAATTCAATTCTAGAACTCAGATACACAGATAACATGGTCCCCCTTTCAACTAGTGCTAGGGGATTAGAAGAGTTAATCCTGTTTGTCAAAAGATTCATTGTAGGTCAAAATCGTTTTCTCAACTTATCACAATCAATAATGAAGAAATTGAGAATGTCACAAACTTTACAAATTTGTGCTCCATAATCAACAACAATGGGAACAGTTCCCAACATGTCAGATGGAGACTAGCCAAGATCTGACAATCGATGAGAACTGGCTCATAAATAGCACCCTGTCTCAGAAGCTGAAATACTTTCGTCATATTTAATGTCACGGTGGCTGGGAAAGAACGGCCATGAGAGGCAAGGTTCGTGGAAGATGAGACAGGGGTCCACCAGCACAAAGATGGATGCAGGACATTGCAGACACTTTGGACATGAGGCAGAAGAACTAACCAGGGATTGGGAAACTTTTGGGCAGGACGCGAGGAGAAGGCTAGTATGTGAAGAACCTGATACACAAGGATGATACAACTTAACATAACTCCACTTCTGATTGTCAGATTCAAAACATAAATCCCCAAAAAATATTGATATTGTGATTTCTGAAGCAAGCAGAATTAAATAAAGCTTTTTATAACCCCACAATTTGCACAGTTAATTCTCATTGGCTAGTTTTACCAAATCCAGATACATTTTGGAGCTTTTCAGCCAATCTGAAATAAGCACTCAACAGAGATACTTAATCTGTGTTAAAGTACACTAACTTTGTCACAACTTGATAGCTTTCTAAGTTTGTTTTAAACATTCTTTTGTGTGGAAACACTTATCTGTTACTTATATTAATTAATATAAAAATTCAAGAAAAAGAAACATTTACTCCAAGACAAGTAAGTTGGAAAGCAATAGATATGTAAAATGGAGGGTACATACAAACAGAAATTCTGAATTTGTAAACTGTAATGAAAGTGATATATTTCCTGTGTTGTCAAATTCCAGCACTGTTACTGGTACAGCTGAATGTACTTCTGGCATTTGATAATTATTATCTTATCAACAGCTGCAAAAAACTTTCCTTGAACATTATTATGCTGACTCATGTGTAGAAACTTTGAGTGGATACAATTTGTATGATATAAAGTAATGAATTGAATTGATTCAGAAGTGTCCATGACCATCTTACTATGAAGCTTCAAAAAGTGAAGATAACTGTATAATTTCACAGAAGCTTGTATTTCTAGAATCTTATAAGCAAATCCAAGGACACTATTGTGCAGCCATTTGTAAAAATATAAGAGATGCTGCAGCAGTAATTAAGACTATGTAGACAATCTGAAAACATAGGCAAGGATTTCTTCTTCTACTTTTTACACCTTCAGGCATCAACATAAATATGTTTAACACATGGGGGTCTGCTTCCAAATCATCTGTGGCTTATTTTGAACCCTCAACTTTGTACTTCTGGAAATTGTGAATCATGCTCACTGCTCCTAAGCCTTAGCGCTGGAAATATTATATAACATAGAACTGTCATTTGTTTTATGTTTTTTCTTAATTTTCTCAAAACTCCTTGTTTAAAAAACGTGTGGGTATGTACCAAATGATTCACACAAATACTTTATCAATTATATGCCCCCTTCTTTCCTCTAGCAATACTGTCAATTTAATCATGGTCAGAATATATTGTAGAGAAGTTAATTTTTTTTTTCATGATGTGTTATGTAGTATGTATGTGTATGCTAGTGTGCATTTGTTTATGTATGAGAGTTATATTTTCAGAGCAATATGTCTTATACAGGACATAGGGGAAATGGTTATTAATTGTTATTTCTTCATCTTATTGCAGGGATAAAGATTACATTCAAGGGTCAACCAGGCCACGGTTCACAGTTCATTGAAAATAGTGCAGCCAAGAAATTTGTAAGATTATTTGTGGAAACTGATCAGTTGATATGGTTATTTTTAAAATTATATATTAGGAATAGAAATAGAGTTTTTTTTAAATAGATATTGTACATGACACTTTCAAACGTTTTGTAGGTCATTGCTGTGAGCAAATTTGGTACTTTCATTAAAAACAATTTTATTGGAAATTTGTAGATAGTATTTCATAATTTGAGTAACTAAATAACAAATGAATCATTTGAAATTATGCAAAATAAACACCATTTCCACACATATAGCAACAATTAAACAATAACGGGTGTTATTTTATGTCATCTGTGACAAAGTTATGTCACACATGCCCCTGATGTAATCACATGACAATAAATCAGTATTATCTCATAGAAACATATAAAACTACTGCACAGTTGAAAATAGTTCTAAACAAACATGGGTACTTTTTAATTATCATATTTGCTTTGGGACCTCATTGAATGAAGTGGAGAAAGTATGTTTGTTCTCATAATCCATTCACACATTTAATCACTCAATGTATTATTTATATGTATTGATTTGTGTCCTATATTTAATTTCCTGCAATATGGTCTTCAAGAAAAGGCAACACTGATTTTGGTGGCATGAAATCAGTGTAATGTGGCAAAATAAAGTTTTAAGAAAGAATGAGATAAGTTTCATAAAGATTAAAGAGTACCTATCAACAGTGGAGATGTTTTGGAGTAATGCTTTCTTTAGTAAACTCTGTTAAATACAATTTAATATATTCAGCGTCGGCTTCATGGCCAAGGGGTTACGGACGCAGTTTGTATAAAGGATATACAACTAACTTTGTAAATATATTCAGCAGTTTCTTTTTATTTTGTTCTGTAGAGTTAAATTAGTATAGTTTTTGTGTGTGAATATTGTACTGTATAGTCAAATTAATGCTTGTATATTCTCTCTGTTTAGCAATATGTTATGAACAAATTTATGGATTTGAGGGATGCAGAAGAGAAAAGGTATGTCATTATTAGTGACTGATATTTTAATGTAACATTCCTGTAATTTGTTTGTGAAGTGGTGACATTAAATATCAATTAAATAATTTGTAGTGTAGAGAATCAAGAACTGAAGAACATTATTTGCATTGACTATAAATCTGCGCATAAATAATTTATTTGGGAAGGAGTGAAAGACAGAGAAATATTACACTAGTGTAAAACTCATTTAGTGTAAATGTCAGATTATTAATGTGGGTCTGGTAAAAAGCTGAATTGAAAATTCATTCATTCATTCATTCAGTAGCGTGTCCTTTACAGAATCTCGCTCCCATAACAACTTTCCGGAAAACCCCTGATCATAAGCAAGATCTCCCCCCCCCCCTGGAGATCATCCGCCACATCCTGCACCCATCTTCTCTTTGGCCTTCCCCTCCGTCTCTTCCCAGGCATATACCCCTCAATTATTGTTCTCTCCAAACTTTTGTGACGTTTCAAGTGACCAAAATATTTCAATTTTCTTTGTTTTATCGTTTTTAATAGCCAACCTTCTTCAATATTCAGCTCTTGAAGTATTGATGCATTTGTTCTTTTCTTTACCCAAGATATTCTTAGAATTTGTCTATAACATTTATATTCAAAGGCATTTATGCGCTGCTTAGCTTGTTTAGTAAGTGTACAGTGAGAAATTTAAAACACACACACACAATGTCAACAGGAGTAAAAGATTAATTATAGGGCAAGCAAATGTTTCTGGAAATATTGGGAATCATCTCAGTGTAGAAAAGTTGCATAGATGATTAGATAAACTCTCACAATCATTTTTGCATTTCAGATTTAAGAAGAACCCAGAAGAGGGTTTAGGCAGTTTTCTCACAGTGAATATGACCCAAATAGAGGTTAGTATTCTCATCTGCATTTCAGAAGTTGAAAGTATCTGATGTTATTAGTTACTTTCATTGAATGTCACAAAGAGAATACTGAAATGTTACATGGAACCTGTTCTGCTGCTATATGGCAGTGCATTTTTGAATGTGAATGAATAAACTAGAAAGAGCTGGGAGGCAGCAGAGATGTGGTTTCTGAGTCAAATGTTGCAAATACCTTGGACTGCCTGAATAGCAAGCAACGATTGGCTGAAGAGGCTAATTAAAGAAGAACATTATACACAACTATAAGGAAGAGACAGACAGTGCTCTTTGGTCATACAATGATAAGAGAGGCATTGGAGAACATTATGTTGACTGGAGCTACGGAGTTTGTGCTTTGTGCGACACTTTCCAAGCAGAGGAAAGAGACTGAGCCATATGGGATTAAAACCCGGTGCAATGAAGTCAACCCTGTTGACTTTTATGCGACTTTTTATGTCAACTGGAAAGATCATTAGTAGAGGTGAGCTGAGAGAAATGATGCTGGATGGACTAAGATGGTGGCATGGGGGAATACCATCAATAGAATTGATCCAGAACACCATGTACAAGATCTGAGTGTCATGATCCAGTTTGTGAGTTGAAATCACATTCATGCTTTACAGTGTGAAAACACGACTGAGAGTTGATGAGGAGACAAGTGTCTCCTCTAAGCATCATTCAGAGGCCGACCACTGTCCAGGTTGGATGGGTCGAGACTGATTGTGGCAATGGTAGTATTCACCCTGCCACCACCTGTGTAGATTTTAGTTATACCTTTTAAGTGTTTAGGAATTAAGTGTGACATTTCTTGAGTTTTAAGAAGCTTATGTAGAGATTCAGATGAACTTGTGTAAAAGGTCAGAGGTGACTTAAATACATAAAATGAACCAATCTTCTGTCATATTTCAAAGTTGTGGGAAGTTGTGACATCAAGTGGCAATGTAAGTTGATGTAATATGGTGGCTCTGCCCACTAAGACCAATGCTAAATCTGGTCAGCAAGCAATCAGACTGTAATCTGGACAATGTGAGGAATCACATCCCAATACAACTATCTGGGCCCTGACTGATAGCATTGTAACAGTCTAACCAGCCACATGATTAACCCTTTACAGGGCAGACGCTTCTTCATTTTTAGCCCTGAACAGGCAAGATTTTTTCAGGTTCGGTAAAATTTTGGGTTGTGTTAGTAAAAACATCACATCTAAGGTGTTAGTCAACTGATTTTAGTTAAATAAACAACACAGTGAAGGGAAAAGCATGCAGAATATGTTACTCATGTGATTGTTGCCGGTTATCCATGTATGAACACAAATATTTACGAAATACAGTTATTGTTTGTGATTTTCAGTCATCTATACGGCAATTTACAAACACATTTTCAGAATCATAATCACTTTCTTTAATGTTCGACTCACGACTGCTAATACAAAGTAACGCTTTTCACTGATATCTAGCTCCAATTAGTAGTCAACTTCGTGCCCTTTAATGTCACTTACATTGAACCTAGCGAAATCTCAGCTATCACTTGAAGAATCGCTGAAATCCATTTTGAAAAACAGCATTAAAACCCCGAAAACTATCGAAAAAAGTCCGTTCAAATTCATAGTAGGCGCTTGCAAATGGCGGCCACGTTGTCAAGCTAACGGCAAAAGTGAAAGTAACCGTCGGATGTATCGGAAAGCCGAGAGATCGGGTTTTTACAATGCATAATAGTATCGGGTGCGTTCGGCCGATCTGCCCGTTTAAGCGATCGGACGGAAATGGACGTTCCACCCTGTAAAGGTTTAATCGACCCAGTCCACCGATACTCAGAAGGGGATTCTGTAACTCTGCTGAGCCATTAATGACAATATCTTGTGTCCAGCCAGCATGAGGACACCATGTTAAATTACCGTGTCAAACTGAATACACTGTCATACATCAATCGCCCAATTCAACTTGTGGGTCATATCAACTATCATAACAACAATAACAAAACTATCGACATGATCTACCTAAAGTGGGTTATGTCAACTGTTTGCCTCTTTCCTTCTTGTAAGCATGTTAGCCTACGTTAATGCATATGTTTCACTTTACCACACATGATAATGTCCACATTTCAAGTCTGCTGATTCTTCTATAAAACAAAAAACACATATTTATCTTTCCTAAACTGTCTTACATATGAGAGACCATTTTTTCACTATCCATATCCCAGCACAACTTTCCTGGGAACTGTTTAGGCTGGGTAGAGGTTTAGAAACTAAGATAAATCCATTGTGTACCACGTCCAAAAGTTCTGATTTCCCATAAGCGGGCACTCTCCCACTGTTTATACTTCACCTCGACACAGCAAGGTACAAGAGAAACATGATGAGATGAGATCAATGTTATTTTCAGAAACACGCAAGAAGTATTTCATGTTCAATTACTTCTCAAAATTAGAAACCAACAAAATAACATTGCTGAAATTGAAGCCTTGTCTTGCTTCTAACTGTCATAATTGAGTCATAGTTTGTGTTGCAGAATGTGATGTCAATTTAAGTATTTTGTTATTTATTGTGCTTTCTTTTTAACGTCTGATTGTTCTCTCCAAAGGGTGGAGTCCAACCCAATGTCCTCCCAGCTGCCATGTCAGCAGGTTAGTCCTGACAACTGTTGTTCTCACATTTTTCACTTGCCTGGAGATAAATAATTTTGTTACTTTTGTATGTCAGGCCATGACAGTATGTCAGTCTGAAAATATTGAGAACACACTGTTGTGTACTTTGCAGAGAAAATCTGCTGCACATAAACACACTAACATGCTTTACTGTGTAAAATTTAAAACAGTTGTGTGATTTTTGTTATGGTTGTTATCCTAGCATCATGGGGTGTGTTATGTGTAATGTAATGAATAGCAGTAAGAAAACAGCTGTTAGTATTTAAATGATAAATGTGAAAGCATTTCATTGTATTATGACTAAAAGAAGAGTATGTTCACGGGGAGAAATATATTTCAAGTTGTGTGATTCTTGTGTTCGTCACAACTATAAATGTATTGACTGAACAGTCAGAAATGTCTCAAGTTTAAATAGTTATGTTCAGTTGAGTTGCTAGTATTTTATTTTGCCTCTAGTTATTCTAGAACATTTTTTATTCTATGATCTTGTGGAGCAGGCACCTTGAGCATAACAACATATGCCAAATTAATTTCCCAAGAAAAACTATATAGGCTGTTGCAGTTACATTTATCCTGGAATGGCATGGTCATACAGACAGTTATAAAGTAACGTTTATGCTGGAGTTATGTGTGTTTGGGTAGTTACAAAGTTATATTTATGCTGGAGTGACAAGCGTATATGGGTAGTTATATGGGTATATACAGACAGTTATAAAGTAACGTTTATGCTGGAGTTATGTGTGTTTGGGTAGTTACAAAGTTATATTTATGCTGGAGTGACAAGCGTATATGGGTAGTTACAAAGTTACATTTCTGCTGGAGTGATGTGTATGGGTAGTTCAATCAATCAATCATGTGCCATGCCGGTAAGCGTGGGCGGTCATGGCTCACCATTTCACTCGATCACCGGAGTCGTGGATCAGCTCAGTGTTCCTGTCTCAACCATGCCATGTGGCCAAGCCATCCAGGTATTTACTTCTCGGTCTTCCCCTTGGTCTGTTCCCTTCGATCTTGCTAGTTGTCACCAAGTTCTCCAATCCATTTCTTCTCATAACATGTCCAAAAAAATTTTGACTGTTTACGTCTAATTTCTCTAATCAGTTTACGATTTTCATTTGTCTCCTGTAGTACTTGGTCATTGGTTTTTCTGTCTGTCCATGGTATTCTTTGCATTCTCCTCAGAAACCATATTTCTGCAGCCATCAGATGTTTTTCAGCTTGACTGCTCATTGTCCAAGTTTCACATCCATACAAAAGTGGGTAGTTATGGGTAGTTACAAAGTTATATTTATGCTGGAGTGACAATTTTATATGAACAGTTACAAAGTTACAGTTATGCTGGAGTAATGTGTATGGGCAGTTACAAAGTTACAGTTATGCTAGAGTGACAAGTTTATGCAGATAGTTACAAGTTACATTTATACAGTGTAAAATGATGAATGTTTGTAGTTACAAAGTTACATTGATGCTGCAGTGATATGTTTATTAATGCTGCAGTGATATGTTTATATGGGAAGGGACAAAATTACAGATATGCTGGAGTTATATGGATATATGACCCTTTACATTTAGGCTGGGGTGATATGTTTATATAGGAAGTTAAACATTACATTAATTTTAAACTAAGAAAAGTCCAGTAGTCCAAAAGAACTAGGTCTGTGATGTGTTAGGTCAATCACAATTTTTAGGCCTGGTGAGGAATAGGGCTGGCCAGTCTTTTTATCCCATAGCAAGTCATGATACCATGCATAGAACCCTTGTCCAATCAGGCTCATGCATAGAACCCTTGTCCAATCAGGCTCATGCCATTAAAATGACATTAATGCTGGACTGATATGTTTACACAGATACGAGGGTAAGTTAGTAAGTAAGTCACAAATGGCTGTAGAAAAATAACTAAATGTGATAACAACTTGAAACCAGTTTATTTTAATTCATACATTGTCCCTTTATTTCTCAACATAATTTCTACCAACATTAATGCACTTATCCCATCATTTTATCAGTCCTCCCAAACCGGCTGCATAGAACTGCGTGCTCTGTTTTCTAAACCACTTTTTCGCTTCACATTAAACTTCGGCGCCACTCGCGAAATGTCTCCCGCCAAGATGGGTTTCCAGTGGACTTAGTCCCTAGCGATTTTCCGTAATGTTCTATGCAGTCGGTTGTGGAGGACTGATAAAACGATGGGATAAGTGCATCAATGTTGGTGGAAATTATGTTGAGAAATAAAGGGACAATGTATGTATGAAAATAAACTAGTTTCAAGTTATCATAGTTAGTTATTTTTCTACAGCCATTTGTGACTTACATATTAACTTACCCTCGTGGTTACACAATTAAATTTATGCTAGACTTAAATTTTTATAAAACTGCAGACCATTCTTAAGGCTGAATGATCTAAATGAAAATGATGACAGCACCTTTTTGTTGTCAGTCTTTGATATGAGGATTCCACCAACTGAAAACCTACCAGCTTTGAAGAAAAAGATTCATCAATGGTGCAAAGAAGCTGGGGATGATGTTACAACTGAGATGCTTGTGGTAAGAACACTTCTTTCTACCTGACAGTAAAATATAAATATTTTCCAGAACAATCTGTTTGAATTCTAGCTTTCAGTTTGACATGCCAACGCGCATCAGCAGTTTACTTCTCAAAACTTAGTATGGTTTAATCACCATGTGACAGGCATAGGTAACAACAACCATACATCCCCACTGTGTTCTCCAGCACAGTTTGTGAATGGATAATTTAGTGATGTACTACTATATTCATAAATTCAAAACAATGTATGTCCTTAGTGAATTTAAACAGATGCCATAAACAAACTATTGCACGATTTCTTGTCTGGCATATTTCACTGCATCTTGTCAGAGTTATATATCATATATCATCTATTAGTCTATACCAGCTGTTGCTATGTAAACAGAAAGACTAAGCGTTAGGCTTCTGTGGAGATAACATTCTAAACTACAAGAATATCAGCGACAGTGTACATCTTATTTCAACCATAGTATCATTTCTTTCTTCACTTTATATGATAGATAACTCTGCAGTATGCACCTGACGAGATAATGTGCAATATTTTGTTTATGACATCTGTGTTTAAATTCTATATTCATCATGAAGTGTCTTTCCAACTGGTATAGGTGATTGTGTTCCTCTACAGCATCCATTCTCTAGCACAAATTATTGGTTCATCTGTTGATAGATTTCTATGCCATAATGCAAGGCTATCTAAAACAATGTCCTTTAACTTTTTATTTTTCATTAATCTTACCAGTTGTTGCTATATGTTCCAGTTGTTATCATTTGTGATAATTTGTCCTTATGTCTTAGCATCTTTCACATTTAGATTACTCATGTTGGCTGTCCATGGACAGTATTTTAAACCTTTTTTCAATTAACTAACTACCAAATAATTTAATAAATTAATTAAAAAAAACCTTTGGCAGAATTCATTTTTCAACTGTAGGTGCGTCTATAATTTAAGTATAAATCCTTGTTATTACAGGTTAGAAAACAAATTCTTGCATGTTATATCGAACCAGTTTTAACACAAGGCTGTGAATCCTGGAAAGGAGTAAATAAATAAAAACATCCATTGAGACCTCAGAGATGTGGATGTATAGAAGAATGCAAACAAGAGTAATCTATTTATTTTGAAAGAGGCCAAGACACAAAGAAAACATCTGAAAGAGGCAGTCATCATTTTCTGGCCACATCTTGAGAAGAGAAATACTGGAAAGATTTATGGAAAGAGATAGAGGAAGACAGTGACAGAAAATTCTTCACAGCATTTTGTCATGGCGCAGAAGGGTGTCAATACACGAGTTGATCTATGCTGTTAGAGATTGCAAGATGTGGAAAAATATGACTGCACACACTAACTCGACTACTCGACAAGGCACTTAATAATGGTGATAATTTAAATGTAGTTTTATTCATTTTTAGTAAATTTTTTATGAATTATATATCTATTTATAGATATATTAATGTGATGTTTTATTCACTAAATATATTTAAATATGTTTACACTTTTGTAGATGTTACAACTTTTTAAAGATGACAAGATGAGATAGCTTACTGCCAAAACAAAAGTCCTTGTCTATCAAGCCTGTGTCCTTAGTACTCTTCTTCATGGCAGTGAAACCTGGACAACTTACACCAAGAGAAACGTTTAAACAGCTTTCATATGCGGTGTCTGCGAAGAATTCTTGGTATTAAGTGGCAAGACAAAATCACAAATACTGAAGTATTGGAAAGATCTGGTTGTGTGACGGTTTATTCCATGCTCAATCTTCGTAAACTTAGATGGAAAGGACATCTTAGGAGGATGCATGATGGTAGAATACCAAAGGACATCTTTTTTGGTGAATTACAGATGGGTAAGAGATCTCAGGGTCGGCCTATACTGCGATACAAAGATGTGTGTAAGCGGGACATGATTGATACAGGCATTGATAATGCACAGTGGGAGCAAGTCACAGCTGAATGTGTTGCATGGAGCGGAAAGATCAGAAATGGAATAAAGACAAAGGAGAAAATTATTGCAGATAAGTCACACACCGAGCGTGTGAGACGTAAGATGGTGCATGATGGTGGAAATGACCACGTGTTCACATGCACCCACTGTGAACGGACATTTACAGCGTGAATTGGCCTTATCAGTCACATTCCCTACCGCCATAGGTAAAAGTTATTATGCCTTTTTAAAGCACAAACTATCGTCTGTCAAGACGGCAAGGTGCCAATGAATGACTGTGTAGTATATTCAATTATGAATTGAAATAATCCAATAACTTGCATATACACTAATATTTTCATATGTTTTCATTTACTTATCCACTTGCATACGACTTCTAAATGAACAACTATGAAGAGATAGTTCTTTCACTATTTTATAATATATAAGAATTACTGTTGAGATCCACTGTCACATCATCAAACTTTTACTTATCTAATATTTTTTTGGAACTATTTCCTGGCCTGTTCAGTAGTTCACCCAGACATCCAGGTGGTTCACCCAGACATCCAGGTGGTTTTAGTCATTGTTGTCACTGGTTACCATAGTAAACAAGAGTGCACAACCAGGAAACACATTCTAAACTTGAAAAGAACTATTCATTCAAAACAGTATAGACTGCCTCAATCAATTCAAGTGTAGGTTAGGTCATTTTCTGTTGGAGACGGAGCACACATGAGGAAGTCTCAAGTGCTGTTATATTGGTGTTTGATGACAATTTCACACATACCACTACAAGACAAAATCTAGTATTAGTCTGCAGATTAATTATATTGTCATGGACTTCATATCTCAGCCTGGGCAAACAATCCTGGCAGACACCAGCAATGGTACAGTATCCTGTGATCCCCTATGACGTGTCTCTACCTTGTCGTGGTAGAGGGGCTTGCGTGTCCCAATGACCCCAAGAGCTCTGCTGACGGAAGCACAACTACATGTTGGACAGGCCTTGGGATAGAGACCAGACCAAGAGAGACACACCCTGCTGCTCTGCAGGTAGACTGAAGATAGGCAGTCAAAGACCGAATCAGGCACATGATGCCACAAATTTTTGGTCCGGACACATACTCTAAGGCTCTTCACTGAGGGATATGACTGAACGCCTCTAAGTCAACATCCCCCGGATGTGAGAGCTGGGCTGCTACTCATCCACTGCAAAATTGAGGTGAGATGCTAAGCCTGCTACACGCTTGGTCCATTCACTTGTTCGAAGGCTCTCATCCGAGGGATAAGAGGGATCCCCGGATGAAAGAGCCTGGCCGTTACTCACTCTCTGCTGCATGGAGGTAAGGTGCTGAGCCGGCTTCACATGTAGCCTACCTTGTGAGCGTTACTAAAGGTGGAAAAGCGTCCCAATCGCACGCAGTGGTTACGATAAGTCTGTACTAGAGTTCACTAAGTGAGCATAGACAAAGGCGGAAAAACATCTTATTAACACGAAATGGAACGCTCGGCAAGCAAATCCATTACGTGGAAGTCCGAAGTGAAAAACTTCAGAGTGGATGTGGGCTGCAGACTAAGGTAGAAAAAGCGTCTCATTAGCATGAAATGGAATGCTTAGCTAGCGAATCCATTACGTGGAGGTCTGAAGTGAAAGCTTGCTGAGTGGATGTCGTCTGCAGACTGACTATTCCTGGTATGTGCGAGGAGCGGCCAGGGGCGAACAAAATACCCAATACATGGAAGTGAGGAATTAAAGCAGCTATGAGCAGGAAGTGGTGATTCCTTGGGTGAGCCCAGTCTCAGAGCACTATGTGCCAGCTCTGCAATTATGGAAGCCTCCATGGATGGCTGAAAATGCCCATGGACTGTCCTTGCCTTCCATTGAGGACTGACCGTAAAGTCCTTGGCCCTTCTAACTTGACCAGCAGAGATGTGTGCGATACCACAACAGAATGTCCCTCGTACCTCCAGGAAGGCCAACCTGATTAAAAAATGCCAGCAGAAGTCGGATGTGCCAGCCTAAGGGTGCAAAAAAATTGGCACAATGCAAAAACGTCAGAGTGAAATGTCCCTCGTGCCCGGAACAGCTCTGACTATCTTGTCTTCTGGTTGGAACAGTTCTGACTATCTAGTTTTTTGGCCGGAACAGCTCTGATGATCTAGTTTTCCAAGCACAGCGTCCATACACGTCCGAACCGAAAGCTCGCTGAGTGGAAGTCATCTGCAGACTGACCATTCCTGGTTTGTGCAGGAGTGGCCTGTGGCACACGAAATGCCCAAAACATGGAAGTGAGGAATTAAAGCAACCATGTGCAGGACATGGCGACTCCTGAGGTGGGCCCAGCACCAGAGCGCTATGTGTCGGCTCTGCAATTATGGAAGCCTCCCCGGAAGGCGGAAAATGCCATGGACTGCTCCTGCCTTCCCTTGAGTGCTGACCGTGAAGTCTTTGACTGTTCTAACTTGACCACCTTGGATGTGGACGGCACCATAACAGTGAGAGTCCCCCTGGACTGCTAATCTGAATAAGAAATGCACACTAAAGTCGCGTGTGTTGTCCTAAGGGTCTCGGCCCAAGGGTGCCTAACTTAGACACTCCGCAATTACGTCTGAAAAAACACTCCAGATGAACGCAGAAGAAGAAAAAGAAGTATCCTGTGATAATGCTTGTTTTATAGATAAATAACAAATATAATTTCTTATTGTATACTGACTCATAGCCGATAACTGGTTATTATGAAGGGTTATGTTTGAGCAGTATTTGCTGTCTGTTGTCCTATACACAGTTGATGATTATCATAACAGTGTGTGTTGTATTTGAAATCTTTGTAAGGATTGCAACAGTTCGGAAGTGGTATCTCTTACTGACGACAACCCCTGGTGGGTTGCTTTCCGTGCAGCTTGCAAAACAGTGTAAGGCAACTGTCTTTGTTAGTGTGGTTTATGTTCTAACCGATTATGTTATCAATATCTGGTGTTTAATTGCTAACATACCACAATCTATTATTAGACACATTTTTAACAAAATGTTAAACCTTATTTATTTGTTTAATTTTCTTTGGACAAGTTACATATCTACTGCATAGCTCTCTCTACACACAATTACAAAAACACACACACACACACACGCCCGCCCAAACAGACAGACCTGCCTCCCTGTGTGCTTACATATGTGCATTTTTAAGTATATATATATATATAATATACACACACAAACACAATTGATGGATGATTTTAGCAATATGATGTCGACTGCCTTTATCTCCCAGGACATGTCCTGGTACCTAGTTTAGATAAGTTTGACCTGATAGCCCAGGCCACTGATACGTGACCGTCAGGCTGACAGGCTACCACGAATCCCTATATGTATGTAGGTAATGACCATATACTAATAACCTAAAGTAGACACATTAATTCACTTTCCCTAGGAGTATGAAACTAGACCAAAATGTTGAACAAAGCTGCTTTTGTGATCAGTAACCAATAATGGATTCACTCACTGGCACCTTGCCATCTTGCCAGATGATAGTTTGTTACATTGTACTTCAAAGCCATAATAACTACATCCCAAGGCGTTAAAACCAGGGATGGAGATATACATCTCCATAGTACAAAGACTGGGCTGAATTGCAGAGACCATGAGTTGTTCATGTAGCATGATCCCTCTTTCAGCCTGCCTAGTTTACTCCAGAGGAAAGGTAACACCTATACATCTGGAACAAGACGAACTGCAGAAGCTGCCAGATTAACAAATCAGTGCTCTAACTTTTAATGGATTAGATAATGAATAACAGATTTTGAACACGTTATGAGAAGAAATAAATTGAAGCACTTGGTGACAACTGGCAAGATTAAGGGGAAGGCAGAGAATAAATATCTGGATGGTTGGCCATGTGGTATGGTTAAGACAAGAACACAGAGCTGATCCATGGCTCTGGTGATCGTGTGAGATGGTGAAACATGACTGCCCATGCTTATTGACATGGCACATGATGATGATAAATGAATAACAATTGTAAATAAAGCTGACCCTGTTGAAGACCTTTAGAGGTCAGGACTATCTTTTGCCAGCATGATTTAAAACATAAATATCATTAGGAATATACATATGCATTCATTTTACTGTAAAGTTTGGTGGGAAAGGTGTGGTTTGTGTTATGCGTACCAGCCAATGGTTATAATGTTAACATTGGTTATATCAGGGACACACTGTAGGTAACATAACTGAGACAAAACTGTTGGTGCTGGTCATATTAGACAAACTTTGTAGTAGGTAGCATAATATTGACTCTGGTGATATAAAATAAACTTTGTAATATGTCACAATGTTGGCTCCAACCACATCGGATACACTTTATCTCAAGTTAAAGTTAGTTGCATATCCATTACAGGACATCACATTCAACACCAGTATATTTTGCTGTTGTGATCTCTTGGCAATTTCACGTTCAGTAGTTTTCCATTGCTTTCTGAACAACCGGCACCAATGCCATTTCGTAAAAAATCAACGCAAGACGGTCTGCTGCCAAATCATCCACAGCTGCGTTTCGAACGTGAGTAAGCAAGACTACAAACTGCGTCCACAACCCCATCAGCACAGAACCGGCTTATGTCATGTAACAAACATAATGTTGACTGGCCACACAAGTTAAACTTTGTAGTAACTCTATGCACATAAGATACACTTTATAGCAGGTAACATATTGTTGATACTCATAATAAAAGATATATATGGGATTGGAGCTGTTTTCTGGCTGCTGAGGATGGGGACGGAGCGCTTATGGGAATGCCCCGAATGCTGTGATGTCGGTTCCTAAATCAATCAATCAATCAAATAATAGATATACATTGTAGCATGTAATGTGATGTTAACTCTAGTCACATAGTATAAACTATCAGCTTTGCAGTATGTATTATAATGCTGACACCAGCCACATCAGATAAACTTTGCAGTAGGTAACATAATTTTGATACTGGTAATAAAAGATATACTTTGTATCAGGTAACAGTTTTGAAACTCATCTTGTAAAACAGATGTTGAAGGTAACATAATGTTGGTGTTAGTCATGTTAGATAATGTTTGTACTAGGTAATATAATGTTGACACTAATCCTATCAGGTAAACTTTACATCAGTTAGCACAATGTTGAAACATGTCATATAAGATATCAACTTTGTACTAAGGAAAACACTGACCTTTTAGACAAAGCCTTTCTCAAGAAAGAGGGTGTAATTCATGGACATCTCTTCATGTAATGTTATCGTATGATCTTGTCTTGTTTTCTGGTTTGATATGTAGTTAGTTATAAGCTGAATTCTTTACTTGAGCCTGGAAACGAAGAAATAAAATACTTATTTTTAGTTTGGTTTCTTGATTTTAAGAATCCACACAGCACTCTGAATAAAGCCAAAGATGCTCTTTGTTTGTCAGCAATTGTCGTGTGGTGTAGATGCTCTTGTAACAGTATCATATTTGCTTGTAAACATGTCAAAAAATGGGTTCCAAATGTTGCTGTATGTAGCCGAGGCGCGGTGTTGGGGTGAGCGCCCAACATTGCTCAAATACCTCAATGGCTCGTGAATACATAACCTATGCAGCAAAAGTCCAACTCCTGGCCTTCACGTGGCGGACCTGTTTAAACTAACAGGAGAAGGGACGACGGCGAGTCTCTGGCGCCGGAAAATAACCAGTATGCTCTAGATGTGTATGCACGTACATGCATGCGCAGACAATTGTGTGCGCGCGTACACATCTACACTCGAGTGAGACCACAGTCTGCTCTAGCAAAGAAAGGTGCTGAAGACGGAGGCAACCAGCCAAGAGGCGCACCACAGAAATCAGGATGCCACGCAATCACGCAAAATGGAATATGTCGACTACTGCTAATCGTTATGGTGCTCGCCCTGCTTTGGACCCCCAGGCAGGTGCAGTGCCGGGCCCTATGTCTCGAAAGGGTCCAACCCCAACTACTGGAGGTCCTTCTCAGATGTCCTGTGGAGCCAGGGGACATGAGAATAGGATGACTGGCCATACTAAACGAAGACTTAAAATAATGCACTGGAATGCGGAGGGAGTCAGCAACAAAAAAATAGAATTAGAAAAAATCTTGGACCAAGAAAAAGTAAGCATATGTTGCTTGCAAGAAACTCACCTCAATGAAAATATAGCCTTCAAAATCAGAGGCTACCAGTGTTACCGATCTGACCGAAAGAACAGGCGAAAAGGTGGGATACTGACCCTTGTAAGAAATAACATCATGGCTTCCCAAATCAAAGTCTACATGGAAGGGGCTGAGTATCAGACACTTAAACTTAAGACAGGTAATACAGATCTACATCTGATCAATTACTACTGTCCAAGTGACCGCCCACAGGCACTGGACACTCTACCACTAAAAGAAAAAATGATTGTGTGTGGCGATTTCAACAGCCACTCGCAGAGCTGGGGCTATGATCACATGGACCAGAGAGGAGAGAGACTGGAAGACTGGCAGGATGAGAATAGATTCATGTTGATTAACAAGCCGTCCGACCCACATACTTTCTACTCGAGATCATGGCACTCTACAACTACACCTGACCTGGCTTTTCATTCACCAGACCTGGAGTGGAACATTACACGAACTGTTGGGAAACAACTTGGTGGCAGTGACCATCGGCCAGTCTTTCTAATCGTAGAAAATGAGCTTGTAAGTGAAAGCAGCACCCTCTCGAGGTGGAACTACAAGAAAGCAGACTGGGCAATGTACAAGCATCGCACCAGCATACTGGTTAGAAACCTGAACACTGAGAAAGACATAAATAAAGCAGTTGAAGAGTTTGGGAAATGCATACTACAGGCAGCGCGAGAAACAGTACCAAGAGGAGCCCGTAAACAATATAAACCCTACTGGAGTAGTGAACTGGAACAGTTGCATAATGATGTTGAAGTGTGTAGAAAGCAAGCAGAGGCCACACCCAGCCAAGAGCACCACAATAAATTCCAGCATGCAAAAGCCAAATTTCAAAGGGCCAAGCTGCAGGCTAGACGGAAAAGCTGACAGGAGAAAACGGAGTCTCTGAACTTTGAAAGAGACACAAGGAAATTGTGGAAGCTAATAAAACAGCTTAATGACGAGGGCACAGGGAGAAACTCAAAAATTGCACTACATAAAGATGGAAAAATCTTAACAAGAAAGCAAGCAGCTGACCATTTTGCGGACTCGTTCGCACAAGATAGCAATATCAAAATTAGTCCAGAGAAACAACAAGAGATTCGAGAGAAACGACAACATACAGGACAGAAGGAAATAGTACATGAGGTTCTGGAGGCACCCATCACAATCAGCGAACTGGAGCTAGCCATATCAAAACTGAAAATGAGAAAGTCACCAGGAGCTGATGGTATCTCCAATGAAATGATCAGGAACCTAGGAACAGAGGCCAAAACAAAGCTGTTGCAGATCTTCAATAACAGCTGGACCTTAGGCAGTGTTCCACAAGCCTGGAGAGAAGCAATCATGATACCCCTCCTAAAATCAGGGAAAGATGGTTCCATTGCCTCTAGCTACAGACCAATTAGCTTCACCAGCTGTCTGCAAAACACTGGAGCGCATCATCAATCACAGACTGCAGTGGTACATTGAAAGTAAAAACATCCTTGTGCCACAGCAGGCTGGCTTTAGGCAGTGCTACTCTACGGAAGATCAGACAACCTACCTCTCTCAAGAAATTGAGGATGCATTCCAAGAGAAGAAGCTGGTGCTTGCGGCATGGATAGATCTGAAGAAAGCCTTTGACAAAGTCTGGAAAGAAGGTCTGATGAAGAAACTGAGAAACTGCAAAATCAATGGAAGAATGTACAAATGGGTGAAAGCATACTTGCACAACAGAAGAGCCCGAGTACAGATAGACGGACTCAAGAGCAAGAAAGTACTACTGCGTCACGGTGTCCCCCAGGGCGGAGTCTTGTCCCCCACACTTTTCCTAATCTTCATCAATGATCTTGTTGCTCACCTACCGCATGGAATTAAAGCGGCAATGTACGCCGATGACCTGGTTCTATGGAGCACAAATGAATATGCATCAGTGGCCACCAGATTGCTACAAAGAGCTGTAGATACATTTGCTGCATGGGCAAATAGATGGTGTGTCAGCATAAACACTGACAAGTGCAGCACCACCCTATTTACCCTCTCTCCAAAACAAAAGGCAGGGATCATCCAGATAAATGGAACACCCCTAAGAGAAGATAAAGAACCAGCATACCTTGGAGTAACATTTGATGGCAAGCTGACATGGAGAAAGCACATCAACAAAGCAGTAGCAAAAGCCAGAAGGAAAATAGCCATCCTGAGAAAGCTAAGTGGAACCACATGGGGAGCCAGTACGAAAATACTTAGCAAAGTTTACCAACAGAGCATACGACCACACCTGGAATATGGGTCAACTGCGTGGTGTTCAGCATCAAATACCACACTACAAGAGCTGGACAAGGTGCAAAATCAAGCACTTAGAGTCACCACAGGAGGGATGAGATCAACCCCTATAGTGGAAATGGAGAAGATGGGGAGGACACAGGCACTGAGTGAGCGCAGAGAGACGAAAACGCTAATACAAGCAGAAAAGTTCCTCAGCTTGCCAGGCCACCCTATGAAGAACAGATTTGAAAACCTAGCTATGGGGCGGTTGAAAAGAAGTAGTTTTATCCACCAGGCCAAACGACTCTGCAGAGAAACCACTGATCTGCCCACAGTTGGTATCCCCCTAACAACTATTCCAGAGCGAACTCCATGGAAAGATGAGCATAGACTATCGTTACAAATCCAGACAAAAGTGAGAGGAATATTTGACAAGGAAGAACAGAACAGTGTGCAGCGCAGAACAGCCACTCTCAGCTTCCTTGATGAAGAATACCCACAGGACCTCTGGATCCGAGTCTACACAGATGGGTCAGCACAAAATGCTGTTCGAAATGGAGGAGCGGGAGTGTACATAGAATACCCAAATAATACTAGAGACACAGCCAGAGTACCGACAGGAAAGTACTGCCATAACTATGATGCCGAAATTGAGGCAATCAAGATAGCAACAGAGAAATTACTAAATAACAGCAATGGTACACAACCTGTGGTGCTACTAACAGATGCAAAATCAGTACTCGAGGCGCTCCTCTCTGGGAAATTGCCAGTACTAAGGACACTACTTTCTGAGCTTAGCAGTCAGCATAAAGTCACCATACAGTGGATACCATCCCACTGTGGAGTACCCGGAAACGACAGAGCTGATCAATTGGCTAAGGAAGGAGCCAAAGAGGAACAGCCTGATGTGCCCGTTACATACCACCAAAAGAAAAGAATGATCAAATCAGTCAGAAAGCCACCAAAACCTGCTTAAGATGACTACCACATTATGGACAGACCAGAACAAGTCATTATTCTGCGCCTCAGAACAGGACACAATAGATTACGCAACCACATGTATACAAAATTCAAGATTGGTGAAACAGCCATGTGCACATGTGGATTGGCGTCGCAGACAGCAGAGCACATACTCCAAGACTGCCCAAAATATAACATATCTAGGCAAACCTTCTGGCCTAGAGAGACGACAGTGGAAGATAAACTCTATGGACCACTGTGTGAACTGAAAAAAACAGTTCAATTCATGCAAGAGACGACATTGCAGATATAGACATATTTCAAGCGAACGAAAGAAGAAGAAAAAAATGTCAAAAAATGCCCCTTATAAATCACTCATTCCTAGAGCCAGACTTTTAACTCAAGCTCAAGCACCCTTACATACATAGTTTCATCTGTTACTGTGTTTTCAACTACCACTTGTTCATTGTCTTCAAAATATCTCCCTTGTCCATCATGATTCATTCTTTTAAAAATCAGAATTGTGCTTATGAAAATTCAGCAGATTTGTCGAGTCAAATACAGAACATTGGTGTGACATAACGGCACCACATGACGCTGGTGGGACATGAAAGTTGACACAGCACTTGTGTGATGTAAGGGAGATTACAATACTTGCTGTCATCAACTGCCGCATACTGAAGGAGACACTTAGGAGAGGACCCGAGCATTCATAGACTGAATGGTTCGATGTGCAGTGAGGATGATTTGTCCACTACCTAACTTATTGATAAAATAGCTTTAAAAAGAGACAAGCTATATGGTGTGGTGCAAGCATTAGCAACTTTCTGTACTGTTATGTTTCAATAAGAATATTATTTGTTAACATTTCATGTTATCAGTCACATTTACGACATATTTTGATTAATTTGATTTGTTAATCAAATGATTTCAGAAATGTGGAACTCCAAACTGAAATATTTCCAGCTGGAACTGACAGTCGATATTTTCGGAAAGTATGTTAATCATTTAGTCTGTCCATAGTGAACTGTTGAGTAATTTATTTAAATATATGCTCTTTGATGCTCCATATATCAAAGCTGTAATTGGTGGATGGACATGTTTCTTGGGACAGTATATTTATTTTGTATGAACATTTCGCTGTTCTATATATCTATATATGCACTCACCTACATGCATGCACAAACACACAGACGCTTGCATGCATAGATGTGTGTGCTTGTGCATGCACACACTCACCCACACACACACTGATTCACTAACTCACAAAGAGAGAAAGAGATATGTTTGCGATAAGATGTCCTTGTGTCTTAGCTTGCTCATTTTGGCTGCCCAAGGAATTTTCAACATTCTCCTATAAAACCTCATCTCTAAAACTTCCAGGAATTTTCAACATTCTCCTATAAAACCTCATATCTAAAACTTCCAGGAATTTTCAACATTCTCCTATAAAACCTCATCTCTAAAACTTCCAGGAATTTTCAACATTCTCCTATAAAACCTCATCTCTAAAACTTCCAGGAATTTTCAACATTCTCCTATAAAACCTCATCTCTAAAACTTCCAGGAATTTTCAACATTCTCCTATAAAACCTCATCTCTAAAACTTCCAGGAATTTTCAACATTCTCCTATAAAACCTCATCTCTAAAACTTCCAGGAATTTTCAACATTCTCCTATAAAACCTCATCTCTAAAACTTCCAGGAATTTTCAACATTCTCCTATAAAACCTCATCTCTAAAACTTCCAGGGATTTTTTTTTACTTGTCTGCTAATTGTCTAGGATTCACAGCCTTATTTTAGAACTGGTTCTATATCACAAGTAAGAAAGCTTGCTGGGTAGGGTGAGGACAGGCATGCTGAGTAGGGTGAGGACAGGCAAGCTGGGTAGGGTGAGGACAGGCAAACTGGGTAGGGTGAGGACAGGCAAGCTTCGTGCAGAGTGGCTTGCTTTGCTTCGGAAGTCACGGGTGACAAGCATTGTCTGGATCTTTTCTCCGGGGCATGCTGGTGTACTGGGGAATGAACAGGCGGACAGATTGGCTGGCTCTGCAAAACTTGGTGGAGTATTGATGCATGATAAGGCAGACGTGATTGCGGCCTTGTGGGAGCACGTGCACACCTCGGAGGAGAAAATGGATCACCATGGTCTGGCAAGAATGCGACAGCGAGGGGTGATGAGGGGATCTGGCCGACGATCGACGCTCAGAGGAAAGGCGAGATGGACATATAATCAGATTGCTATTGGTATATTAGTGTTGGAACTCTTCGCTGGCTGCTGAGGATGGGGACAGAGCGCTTATGGGAATGCCCCGAATGCTGTGATGTCGGTTCTTAAATCAATCAATCAAGTAAGAACTCTTTTTCTAACTTCCAACAACAATGGCATGAAATGTTCTTCATTTGGTAGAATGCAGTTTTTGATGGTCCTATTCTGTTGTTTATCTCTATATTGCATTTTCCATCTGATGTTATGCATGTGCATGTGTGTTCTGAAAAGTACTCTGGTCACTATTTGCATACTCACATGCACACATAGATGCACTCACAATCACATATACGTGTTCTGGAAAGTACTCCAGTCATTATTTACATACAATGGCAGAATTTGTATTGTATGTTTATCCATTGATTTTTAAAAGGCATATTTTGTGTTGAGGTGTGCATCTGTGTGTTTACATACATGTGTGTGTGTGATTTGGTTTTACATTTTGTGTGGAAGTCAGCATGGCCAAATGGAAAAGAGTGCTTATTCTTAAACATCTGGTGTGCTGATGCCAAGGTAGCAGGTTCAATTCCTACAATGGTCAGTTTGACTAAAATGTTGACTTTTAGCCTTTGACTTGGGGACGTAAATTACAAGTACCTCAGAAGTCAGAGTTCGCCTGATGGCGAGGGACACTGGTAATAGGGGAAGCTAAATCACACGCAAAATTCAGTCCAGTACACTAGAAGTTGTAGCACATGTATGGACTATGCTTGAGTTCAAAAGCGAGTGAATGAAGAAAGAAGCAGAACAACATTGTGTGCTATTTAGTCATGTATTTAATGATATAACTGGGACCATGTTCACACAATTGTGTGCTATTTAGTCATGTATTTAATGATATAACTGGGACCATGTTCACACAATTGTGTGCTATTTAGTCATGTATTTAATGATATAACTGGGACCATGTTCACACAATTGTGTGCTATTTAGTCATGTATTTAATGATATAACTGGGACCATGTTCACACAATTGTGTGCTATTTAGTCCTGTATTTAATGATATAACTGGGACCATGTTCACACAATTGTGTGCTATTTAGTCATGTATTTAATGATATAACTGGGACCATGTTCACACAATTGTGTGCTATTTAGTCATGTATTTAATGATATAACTGGGACCATGTTCACACAATTGTGTGCTATTTAGTCATGTATTTAATGATATAACTGGGACCATGTTCACACAATTGTGTGCTATTTAGTCATGTATTTAATGATATAACTGGGACCATGTTCACACAATTGTGTGCTATTTAGTCCTGTATTTAATGATATAACTGGGACCATGTTCACACAATTGTGTGCTATTTAGTCATGTATTTAATGATATAACTGGGACCATGGTCACACAATTGTGTGCTATTTAGTCATGTATTTAATGATATAACTGGGACCATGTTCACACAATTGTGTGCTATTTAGTCATGTATTTAATGATATAACTGGGACCATGTTCACACAATTGTGTGCTATTTAGTCATGTATTTAATGATATAACTGGGACCATGTTCACACAATTGTGTGCTATTTAGTCCTGTATTTAATGATATAACTGGGACCATGTTCACACAATTGGTGTAATTTGCTCGGAAATAACAGATTTAAGATCAGCTGCCATTTTCATATCAAAAGTGAGCTGCAATGGTTTCCAGCATTCTTGTTCTATTGTCTTGGCAGTGCTATAGGGAACAAAGCAATGATTGGTGCAACCCTAGAGCAGTGATGTTGATTCTATTTAATAATCATTGGCTTAAGCATGTTGCTGAATTTGATTATTTTTTTTTTTTCAATCTGATTTCAGTCTGGTGCAGATATGATTGGATTTTCTCCAATGAACAACACACCAATTCTGCTACATGATCATAATGAATACCTGAATGAGGAAGTCTTCATTCGTGGAGTGGACATTTACTGCAAGATTATCCCAGCACTGGCAAATGTAGAAGTTTAGAAACCAAGGTCACCTTTCAGTCAAAGTTTGCAGCAATGGTGTAGTAAATTCTCATGTGTTTGTTTACTAAAGGATATTATCATTGAAATGCTTATTTGTCATTTTTGGCTAAAACATTGTTAATATTTGAAAATTTGAAAATTTACTGTATTCATAAAATTGGTGTTTAAGCAGTAATCAGGTTTGGTGTCAAGATTTTATTTAATTGGAATGTTATTTATATTTGGTTATTATTCAGAAAAATGTAACATTGTGGTTTCACAATTAAGTATTACTGGTGATTTTTATTTTAAATCAATGTGTTATTTTGAATTTCTATTATCTGATACAAAAGTTAAAATTGGCAGGGAGTAATTATACATTTAGATATTGCTGCAGTTTGAACTATGAATTTATAACATATTATTTAAGTAATATAACATGAATGATGTTAGTATTTAATTAAATTGTAGTTTCTAAATGCCATTTAAACATAGTCAGCCAATAATTTCAAGTTTTATTAAAATCTTATCCAATCAGCAGCACTTTGACTTTTAATATAGTAGATATGTTTTTTCTAAAGTACATTTGTCCATATCTAAAATCACCTTTAGCAGTCAGAAACTCTGTCTTTGGTAACAAACAATCTAAAATATAAGTGTTCAGCCTTATTTGGCCACCATGTCCAGTCTTATGACCTACTGTTCAGTCTTCATGTACAACCAGTGTCCTGCAGTTACTGTGGCTTCAATCTCTGATTTAAAAAGTGAGTTGCATATCCTTTATAGGACGTCGCAGTCAACACCAGCATTTTCTTTTGCTGTTATGATCTCTTGGCAAATTTACGTTCAGTAGTTTGCCATTGCTTTTTGAACGACTGGCACCCATACCATTTCATAAAAAACCAATGCAAGGCGGTCTGCTGCCAAATTGCCCGCAGCTGTGTTTCAAACATGGATATGTGAGATTACGAACTGCGTCCGTAACCCCATCGCCATAACCCCATCGTTCAGTCTCTGATACTTGAAGGATATTTTCCTGATTGGATGCTTTTGGAGTTGACTCTGCCTCTTTAAATTTGTACCAGATTTTTCTCAACAACAGCATAGGCAGCCATATCTTCCCTTGGGATACTGTTTGGTTGCTAAATTTGTGCCTTAATCAATTTAGTATGTAATATCAGATTGACTAGCTCTTCCATGTGGCTGTAAAATTTGGTTCGTATTGTTGCTTGTTGACAATCAAGTTTTAAAAATGTACTGAAATGAGTATCTAAGATGGAAATAAAGCATTTGTAAACATTAAAGCTTGTGGCTTTTTGAAGTTTGTGTGTTTTGGAGTTGACACAATGATCAGATGTTATGCAAATTGCAATGTTTAGATAGCTGGTGATCATTTTTTTAGAAACTTCTGAAAGTTTGGATACAGTAAAGAGAACTAAAGATTTTGACTATATAACTGCTATGGACACAGGAACAACTCACAATATAACATAAGATGAAATCGATAATTCTTTTTCTTCTTGTTGCTGTCTTTAATGATTATACCATTAAGCAGATCTTGTGATTAACTTGTTTTATCTTGCTACACGGGGGACAATTGCCGTATGTTACCAGGGCCTGTTAGGAAAGCAAATAATAGCACCACTATAACCTACCATGCAAGTGGTGACTAAGAAGAGCAAGTGTGAGACTGGCTAGTTCATCCCATAGAAAACTTCAGCTGCAGAATCCAGCCAATGATGAGCAAGTCTACAAAAGGCTTGGCATGAGTGGGTTGTGAGCCTGTGATCCATTGGGAGGTAAAAAGCAGAAGACAAAGACAGAGGACCACAGTCGCCCTCACCCTCTCCAATCCAGGAGAGACCTTTTCCTCCTGCACCCGATATAAAGCGTGCTTCTTACACAAGGCAAACTGCCCTTTCAACCATGATGCCCTTTCAACCATGATGCCCTTTCAACCATGATGCGGGTGTGAGCTTTAGTCCTGCTAGTTGGTCCATGACACTCTCACCCCCGCCTTAAATAAAAATGGGTGGGATTCCAAACAATCCGACTCATTTTTAACCAACTTTTATTAACATTTATTTGCACATTCATACTATTAAATAATTCTGGCAGAACATGCTTGGCAGTTTGTCTGACTAGTCCACATGATGAAGCAGGCATGTGTTGATTCAGTCAGTTATAATCCACCCGAGACTGAAAATGTGGTCTGAACTTGGTGGTCAAGGGTGTAGTTGAATCGAAGTAATTGAGACTGTTCTACTACTTGGATGACAATAATATCACCCTCTTCAACCTCAGTTGTTTTATTCAATTTTTCATTAGCATACAAGAGAACCAACCTTTAACTGCCTTACACTAACCTCATCAATTAAAAATAGAGATTGACTGTAAAAATGTAGATTACACAGTGATATCTTAAACATATGACAGGCGCATCTGACAGTAAAGAAATTAATAAGAAAATCAAGATCTTGTTCAAAGTTAAACTTCAGGACACAAAATCTTCTTTGTACACTACATCCTGAGGTGTGTCACTAGTTACAGAAAGGTCCGGGAATATATTGGGCAAGCTACCTATCATCTAAAGGTGAGCAAGTTGATGGAAAAACGTTGGGTAGCAGCAGTTGCTTATCTGCTGAGAAAGAATGTGTTGGTTTTGTCTCAGCACAATCATCAGGTGGTATATAAGTACAGTGTCTTTTGTACACACCTTGGGCATATGGTACTAGCCTCATATTCCTGTAGACCAGTTGGTACTTTAGAGGTGATGTGATCATTATCATGCTGGCCACCTTCGTAAGACATTTCCTGGTACCAATTTTAGCAGCCCAGGTCAGTTTCATTAAGTGATGCTACAAGCAGATGAACTACCAAGTGTCAATGTCATGGTATCCTCATTATATTGCATGCAGAGTGGAAATTGTTTGAACTCTTTCAGTCATGAAAACACTCCCATGCAACCAGACTACTGTACGCCACATGTGTTGTTGGACAGTGAAGAGAACTACTGTGGTAGCAAGGCATCTTTATTTATCTCGGACCAAATAAACACGTCAGAAGATGCATGATGCAGTGTCTGGGATACATGAGATAGAGCCAGTGAAACATCATTCATTGCTTGGGACTAAAAAAGTTAATAATTTAAATCCATGTTGATGTTGTTAAAGTAATGTTTCACTTTGACTCTTAATAACATAACTTGACCCTTATACATAACTTGACCTCTGATAATACAGACTTGACCCTTAATAACATAACTTGACCTATAACTGATTAAGTGCCATGGGATAATTAATCGTCTTAAGCAACTTCCCATATCTGCCATAAGCTTTTATATCGCCAAAATGTTGTCATTGCAAAATGTTGTCTCAATTAAAATATCAATACAATTGTTTTTCCTAAGCAACCTCCTTTAATTTGATAAATAATACAACATGTCTGCTACCATATTAACATCTTTTAGGTCATAACTGTGACACACCCCTACTTCCCATTTTAAGCCATCCATTTTGTTCTGTCCAAACCTACTTTATGTTGTTTGCACTGAATCTGTTGAGAACTTGAGCCTTAATAATACAACTTAATCATTAATGGCACAATAAATGATCAAACAAGATACTTAAAGATACTTGAGTTTGAATTTAAGTGTGGCTCCAGTAAAGGACTTAATCCATTAGGTTAACAACCTGTGTTTGACTGGAATAATTACCTCAAGACCTTACGACATTTGCTGAGGGAGTTGTAGCATCTAAGGGTTTACCTGGAGCCTGTGGGTGTTCTTCTTTAGTAATCAAATTAATCTATTTTACCGTTGGGATAAACAGTGAATTCTCAACTTATTCAATATTACCACATCTCTTTCTTGATCATCATGTGCCATGCTGATAAGTGGGGGGGGGGGGGACTCATGTTTCGCCTTCTTACATGATCACCAGAGTCGTGTGGAGCAGCTCTGTTTTTTGTTTTGATTATGCCAAGATGGCTAAGCCATCTAGCTCTTTGTCTTCCCCATGTTCTTTTCCCTCTAATCTTGCCAGTTGTCACCAAGTTCTTCAGTTTATTTCTTCTCACAACTTGCCAAAAAAATCTTGACTGTCTAGGTCAAATTTCTTTGGTCAGTTTACGGTTTTCATTTGTTTCTTTTGGGACCTGCTCATGGTTTTTTTCTGTCTGTCCACAGTATTCTTTGCATTGTCCTCAGAAACCACTTTTCTACTACCACTAGATGTCTTTTAGCATTGCACATTGACTATGCTTCACATCCATACAATAGTACAGCTCCTATGTAGCACTTCAACATTTTTTAATTTGTCGGTATGTTGTCCATCTTGCAAAAGGCTACCTTTGCCATAGTGATTCTTGTTCTAATCTCTTCAACCATCAGATGTTATGACTGTTCCAAGATATTTGAACTAATTCACATGTTTAAGAATATTCCCATTTCCCTACATATTGTGGTATTTCATTCTTCTTAGAGATGACCATAATCTGTTTCTTATTACAATTTAATTATAACCCTAGGTGTACAATATCTACATCTACTAAATATTGCAGATCATGTTCCTCATCTGCCATCAATAGTGTATCATCTGCATATCTAATATTATTTGTGTTATGTTCACCCCAGTGATGATTCCTCTTATATCTTCTAAATTTCTATAGTCTGTCCTGAAAAGAATGCCTTCATTCATGATCAATTATTTTGAAAACTGTCTGTTGTATCGTTATGAAATTTTTCCTGCCTTCTTATATTTACCCCCACCCAAGGAATATGTCTTTGATAGGTACAAAAGCAACGTAAATCATGAAAAGCAGCGACATTTCTTTGATGTACTGGTTAAAAACTAGTGATTTCTCGCTAACAAACTTGTTTTACAGTAATGCCAATGCCCCCACCAGTTCGGACGACAAACAAGGCGTATCCGGATTCGTATGGGAGTGGGTGCAATGTCTACTCTGCTGAGTGGGAACATGATTACCTGTTTTGCACGACAAATATAGCTGTGAATGTCTCTGTAGTGGGCTTCCTTCTTAACGGTCAAAATGTTGGTCCTCTTTTCATTGAAGTTTACAGAATGATTTGTATGTTCGTGTGTTGTCCCCTCATTTGACAACGTGTTTCTTCTCACGTTTCTTGTTATGCCACAATATGTCAGTTCCCACCGCAATATTACTCTTCGGTTGGTATTCAGTGCGTCTAGAGCTTTTTTGTTTTTTCAATGTCAGTTGTTTGTCACCGTTGAGGGCTTACGGAATTGAAAATTCATCACTGTGGAATACAAACTGTTGCCATTAACAAGTTGTATTGGTTATGCCGATGCTGTAATGTTTAGGGCCTGCAATTCTTCTGAATATGTGGAGCAAAATATCCCAGTAGGTGTGCATGTGGATTAATGTCTGCGATCTGCCCAGACCTTAATCTGTGTCGGACGATTCCAGTAGGTTGATGACTGCTCTCGGTTGCATAAAATTCAATCCATCCTTTCTCCAATAGTCATCTTCCTCTTTCAACACATGTTCCTCACATTTTTTCCAGCAACTTTTATCAATTTTTAACAGCGCGGTCTGAATTAGTATCTTGACATCAGACAATTTGAATAGATTGATTGATTGATTGATTCAGAAACCGACATCACAGCATTCGGGTCATTCCCATAAGCGCTCCGTCCCCATCCTCAGCAGCCAGTGAAGAGTTCCAACACCAATAATTCCAGTAGCAGCCTGATTATATGTCCGTCTCGCCTTTCCTCTGACCGTTGAGCCTCGGCCAGATCCCCTTGTCACTCCTCGCTGCCTCATTCTTGCCAGACTATGGTGATCCATTTGCTCCTCTGAGGTGTACACGTGCTCCCACAAGGCCGCAACCACGTCTGCCTTGTCATGCATCAATGCCGTAGGTATTTTGTCTTCTTGGGCAACTACATTGTGATATGATGCATTGTCCATAATTAGACAAGACGGTCTATCTAGGGATGGAAGCATAGTATTCTCGAGCCAATCGCTAAATACATTGCCATTCATCTCATTATGATAATCCCTATTGTCTGTATGCTTTGATACGAACACGAGTCCAGCATTCTGTAGTAAACCATTTTGAGTACTACCAGCATGGGCTATAACGAAACGCTGTCCTTTACTACTGGGCACATATCGCGTTATCTTTCCTTCCACTGATTGCCATTCCTTTTCACTTGTGTGGTGCGCATTGATCCAGGTTTCATCAAAATACACTATGTCATAATTTTATTGCGCATTTCCCTTATTTCACGTAGGTATCTGCTTCTCGTGGCTCCTAAATGCGGTTGCTCGCAAATGATATTTCTACCTCCCTTGTACTTTCTAAACGTGAAGCCTTATATGAAAGGACCCACATTAATGACACACCTCTGAAGATATTGCGACACCACTGAACACTCCCCGTTTCACTTCTCAAGGCTCTTTTCCTAAGGCCAATCCCGTGAACAACATGAAAATTTACTATTTAACACTTATGTTTCCTCGTGAAGATGTAATACTTATAATATTGTGCACTTCATCTCTGTCCCGTAAATTATATACCACATATAAACAAACTTTGAAATCTGCTGTACAATCTCCAGAACAAAGATTATTTTGTTGGGTGGACATCATGGTAAGGTTATATGCTAAATCTCATAATTTTCTCTCAGCTGGTTACTGAGAGATGGAATTTTATATTGGGGCAGACAAAAGTAAATGGACTATAGTAATATTTTCACTGTATAGGGAAAAAGTGAATCGGTACAATTATCTCGGAAGTCATAACATCTGATGGGAGATGCCTTGAAGAGATTAGAACAAGAATTGCCATGGCGAAAGTAGCTTTTAGCAAGATGAAAAACATTCTGACCAATAAAAAGTTGTCAATTGAAACGGGAAAAGAAGTGTTGAGGGGATACATAGAGCCTGTTCTTTTGTATGGATGTGAAACTTGGACAATGTGCAGTCAAGCTGAAAAACATCTGATGGCTGCAGAAATGTGGTTTCTGATGAAAATGCAAAGAATACCATGGACAGACAGAAAAACCAATTACCAAGTACTACAGGAGACAAATGAAAATAGTAAGTTGATTAGAGAAATTAGACGTAGACAGTCAAAGTTTTTTGGACATGTTATGAGAAGAAATGGATTGAAGAACTTAGTGACAATTGGCAAGATCGAAGGGAACAGACCGAGAGGAAAATACCTGGATGGCTTGGCCAAATGGCATGGACGAGACAGGAACACTGAGATGATCCACGACTCTGGTGATCGAGTGAGATGGCAAAACATGACCGCCCACGCTTATCGGCATGGCACATGATGTGTGGAGAATTCATCTGTGTGCAGCAGACGTAAGAGTCCTCGGATTCTACATCATGATTTGAGATATGGTTTACAGACTCATATTGTTTCTGTGGCCAAAGGCTTTCGAACGTGATTCGTGAGCCGCTTACCAGGCGTTCGAAACGCAGCTGCGACCGATTTGTGCAGCAGACCGCGTATTATAACGTGCCGGTCGTTCAGAAAGCAATGGCAAACTATTGACGTAAACTTGCCAGTTTAAAGAAAGAGAAACCGGTCTCCCTCTCCTAGGAGTTAGCGACTTTGTCCGTAATCCCATATACTCTCGAGAGTTACGTGACATGCTCGAGAATCGGTGGCGATTCTAGCAGGGTCGGTAACTTACTGGGTATGTGAGCTGGTCGCTCAGAAAGCAACCACCTGAGCGTAATCTTGCCTAGTACATCAACAGCAGCTGAAAAATGCTGATGTTGACGGCAACGTCCTGTAAGGGATATGAAAAAAAAAAAAAGTGTCTGCAGACGACATCATGTTTGGTCTAGATTAGGATTAGCTGTGCACGTCGCAGAGTATGTGTGTGTACAATTCTCTTAGGGAATAACGATGAAAGCCATTTGCTACGCCTGGCATATTAAGGTATTGATTCGGCATTGAGTAGAGGAATTAATTACAGGGATATTACTCATGACCCATTGCTTGGTCAACGAGGTACTCTGATGTATCTGAAAAAGGCGTGCATAGAAATTAGTGTGTGCTGTATAAGACTTAGTTGCAACAATCATCTGCTCAGAATTTATCAACGTATGATCTGTGTTTAAAGAGACAACAGATCTGTTTGTCCAGAAACGAGGGCATGGTTTGAGCTCTGACGTGTCAATCCTGCGAAAAGGAAGACTGCGATATTGAAACAATAGTTCCGCATCTGGGGCTCTGCCAAAACCAGGAACAGGGGAGATCAGCATGGCACAATGAATGAGTGCTCGCTCTTAACTTCCGGTGGGCTGATAGTAAGGTAGCGGGTTCAACCCCTACACCGGTCACTTGGACTAAAATGTTGACTTCTCGTCCTTGACTTAGGGATGTAAATTATAAGTACCCCAGAAGTCGGAGTGGGTTTGTCTGATGGCGAGGGACACTGGTAATAGGGAAAGCTAATCCACAGGCAAAAGTTCAGTGCACTAATTGTAGTAGCACGTGTATGGACTACGTTAGATTTCAAAGCTAGCGGGGATAAAAAGCAGGAACATTGTTCACCAATGCGAATGTCGCAGTGTTCCCAATCAACTGTACTCGTTTATTCGTCGTATTTCCAGTCTGCTACTCCAGTAAATCGGCGCCAAACAAATCGATGTGTCTCGGCTTCTGATGATGTCTTATGTGTGTTTACATTATCACCAGAGTCGTGTTGTGCGTGAACTGTGAAGTCCATTGTTAGTGTGAACGTGTGTTGTCGTTGAGCGTGTGATAGAGTAGACATACATCTCACACACGCACATACCTCAACAAGAACACAAGCAAAGGCATTTATTACAGCACATTTATTATACACATTACTAGCTTAACCAAAAATAACAATTAATAATCATCAGTACCCACACAGGACACAACCGACTGAAGTACCACATGTTTAATAAACTAAAGATATGAGATACTGATCAATGTAACTGGTAAAGTTACGGCTAAATATTTGTTGCATACGTGTCCAACATTCAGAACAAAGAAAAGTAGTTTGGCCTAAACCCGCTTCATTTGAGGACACACTTCGTGGAGTTGTCAACAAGCTTTAGCTGACCGTTGCTTTCTTCGGATATTTGCATATTGACATTTGAAGGTGAAAAAGACGAAGAAGAATTAGAACGGTTGACACAGGAGGAAAATGCTGGCCTTGTTGCCAAAGCAGCAATAGAAACAATCAGCATTGGACATAACAGGAACAAAGAGGACATGTTTGTGGAGGAACATGATCGCCTGCGCCGCTAGCTGATGATGGCTACATAGAAATATTCCTAGTTGGGCGAGCCCTTGAGGCCACTAAAATAGCAAGATAGGTAAACTCAACAATACTTTCAGGTTTATTTCTGATGCTGATTATATCAGAAACGTACTTTTATAAGTCAAGTAAACAAGAGAAGGGTCATTTTACACAAGAAATACGCATTGGGCATGGTACAATATCCGTATTTTTATTAACCAATCGGCACTCGGAGGGTGGTGTGGTTGGTAGCATGCAGATCGTTTGAACTTCTTCAGACATTTCTTGTCACCACTTTTACATTCGCAACTGCGGAGTTCTATCGAGAACAAGTCACCCAAACTGTTCTAGAAACATGATCAATCAATCAATCAATCATGTGCCATGCCGGAAAGCGTGGGCGGTCATGACTCGCCATTTCACTCGATCACCAGTGTCGTGGATCAGCTCAGTGTTCCTGTCTCGTCCATGCCATGTGGCCAAGCCATCCAGGTATTTTCCTCTCGGTCTTCCTCTTGGTCTGTTCCCCTCGAAACATGATACGGAGGAGAAAATGGCACGTGACAAGACTAACACCAGAAGACATCCGACATACAAGGTGAGCAGCGTGGAAGCCGCCAAGATTTTAAAGAAGACGAGAGGAGAGAATCTGCCTGCGAGCTGCAGCAAAGAACCAGAACCTGCAGTAACCTCAAATGAAGCTACGAGGGTAAATTAATAAGTAAGTCACAAATGGTTGTAGAAAAATAGCTAACTATGATAACAACTTGAAAACAGTTTATTATTATACCTACATTGTCCCTTTATTTTTCAACATAATTTTCGCCAACATTGATGCACTTATCCCATCGTTTTATCAGTCTTCCCAAACCAGCTGCATATAACTGCGTGCCCTGTTTTCTAAACCACGTTTTCACTTCACATTCAACTTTGGCGTCATTCGCGAAATGTCTCCCGCCAAGGTGGGTTTTCAGTGGATGTATCCCCTAACGATTTCCCGTAAAGCGGTCATAGTTGGGTAGAAAAGTTGCAAGGGCGAGCCAATAAGTAAGTCACACAGTTCTGAGGGATGGCGGGTAAATTTAAACTGTTCACGTAGATTTATACAGCCGGTTTGGGAGGACTGATAAAACGATGGGATAAGTGCATCAATATTGGTGGAAATTATGTTGAGAAATAAAGGGACAATGTATGTATAAAAATAAACTGGTTTCAAGTTGTTATTATAGTTAGTTATATTTCTACAGCCATTTGTGACTTACTTATTAACTTACCCTCGTAAGACGGGGAAGACCAACGACAACCCACCACTGACAAGAGCCAAGACAGCTGAGAAGCAGAGAGATGCGAAAGACACCATAGTCGGAAACACCGACTCACAGATAATCAGATGGGTTATCAAACGGATCCAAGGGGAGCTGACAGATGACTAGATCCTGAAGCAGCTACAACAAGAAAATCTCCACATCCGAATCTTGAAGGCGGAGCAGCTTCTGACCTACTTCAAGATTCCTACAACCTTAGCGGTGGTGACGAAAGAGGGCAGCGAGATGCCGATCACAGTATCTATGAACAAGAAAAATCAACAACCCGGAAAATTCATTCCGACTCACCCAATGCTCAAGATGCCAGATGGCCGGCCACAGCAGAACAACATACCGCAGCAAGACAGAGATCTGCCGATATTGCGCCGAACACCATGGATTCAAGGCATGTCCGCTGGCCAAACAAGACATGGGCTTCCGAAAGCCCAACCATGGCCGGAGTAAGCCATCTTGGTGCCCTAGGCACAAACCCACATGGGTGCCCCCTACTGCCCCGGGCCCCCGATCCTCCACTGACTGCTGGTATGTTCAATATTATGCAAAAAACTAACAAAGAAAAACAGTTGTGAAATGTAAACACATATGTTTGTACTACTATCACTCATATAAAACCTACAATAAGGTATTTCTGTATTAAAATTAATAGTTAATTAATTTTGTAATAATAGTAGACAAAAATACTGTAACATTTTTGATAGATAAGAAAGTCAGAGAGAGAGCACACATTTACATTTTAAAGTTCTTTTTTCTAGATTTACGTCTGGCAAAGTTTTTGAGTACATCATCAAAGTTAATTTTGCCCAACAAGTCTGCCTCAATCATCAGCAAAGATAAGGAATCAAGCCTTTCTTGTTTCATTGTCGATCTACTTGGATTTTTTGTACGTTTCAATTGAGAAAAAGAGCGCTCAGTTGAACAGTTCGTAACCATTAATGTTAAAAATATGCGCAAGGCGATTTCTACATTTGGAAAAGCACACTCGATGTTGTCTCTAACTATTACTTTGTAGAGTTCTGCATGACTGAACGTGTTGTTGTTAGATTTTGATGCACGAAACTTGTGGCGAATAAATGAGTGGAACTGTTGTAGTTCAGTATATAAATTATTGTTCAGATCTTCAGGATAAGCATTTATTAGTCCTTCACAACACTGAGATGTTTGTGGTACATCGACCAAACAAGAAAATCGAACTGCTAGATCATTATATACCTGTCCTCGTCTACTCATCTCTGTCTCAAGTTTGTCAACAATGGTGTAGAAAGCAGATATACGAAATTTGTCTCTGGCATTCTGAGATACCTCAGGGGCATCACCATCAATGACCACTGTCTTTCGTTTACGATTACGGGTCAAAGTTGACTTATAATCCACACCTGGTGTTATTTCTTTTGCAGCTTCTTCAAATCTTTCAAATTCATTCCTAGATTCATGCAAGTGATCTGCTAGTGAAGAATACAAATCAGCACACGTTTTCAAGTTCACGTGCTCATTTTGTAGAGCTTGACTGACCCTGTGAAAATGTTGTAACACTTCTTCCCAAAAGACAAGCATGAAAGCAAATTCTAATTCTTGCATCTTCTTTGCAATGTTTTCTGCTTCTCTTCTGGTGTCCCCCTTCTGTGACTGGTCTTCTTGTAAACATTCTAACGCTTCTATAATCTGAGGATGAGACATTAGAATGGCTTCAGTTGCAACAGCATGTGCTTCCCATCTAGTATCAGAAAGGGACTTTACCAGCTTTTCATTCACAAGGCATCCTTTTAGAATCTTCCATCTTTTTGTTGAAGCTGAGAAAAAAGTATAGATCAGTTGCACTGTACGGAAGAAGTTTACTGCCTCTAAACAAGAGTCAACGGCACTTCTGCCTACCAGATTTAGTGAATGGGCAGCACAGGGTATGTATATATAAATAATGTGCGATTCAATATTACATTTGCGATTTGCTTATGCCATGCAATTACGCTACCGGGACAATTTACACATTTTTCTTGAGGACTTGTGGTGCCCCCCAAATGCTTGGTGCCCTAGGCACGTGCCTTGTTTGCCTAATGGTTAATCCATCCCTGAGCCCAACGACAACAGAAGGTGTACCAACTGCCTTGGCAAACACGGAGCAAGATACCTGAGCTGCCAGTACCTCCAAAGGCACCGAGACGCCATAAAGACCGCTATAATCACAAACACCCCATTCAAGGACGCACGGAGGAGGTGCGAGGCAGCATCGGGCATTTGGCAAACAGAAAAGTCCCAGCTGCAAGAGCAGATTGACGAGCTGAAGAAACAAGTCAAGGCACTGCTGACACCGACACCAACCAGCGACAACGAAAAACTACTGGCTGACATGAAGGAAATTCAGCACAGCATCAAGCAAGAGGTGAAACGCATAGCACTGATAAAGAAAGAGAACGAAAAAACCTACAAACCATTAAATCAGAGAGAAAACTAATGAAAGCCAAAAGGGAAATAACCCATAACAAGCTAGCAGAAGCCACAGAAAAGCTGCAAGCTGAAGCCAAAACCGACAAGAATAATAAAACCAAGGCCAGCGAGACATCCACTATGCCCAAGAAACTCGAGGAGGACTCAGCACACTCCCCGACACCTAAAAAAAAAGCAGGGAGAAATTACTCGCCAGACCCATAAGTTACATGAGCATAGACGAGTACATCTCCGCATCAAGAGAACTTAAAAGAAGAGAAAAAAAAAACTAACCAAAAACAAACAAAAAAGCAAACATGAAAGAGTCCTTATAAAGACTGCACCAAAACCAGAAAAGACGAGCCAGGAGCCTTCACTAACGAACAGAACAGCAGTAAGAAACTGATACAAAGGAGAACCCGCCGGCCAATCCCCCAGCTGGCGTCATAGGCACAAATGCAGCGAATCGATAAGTCATCTAACATTGACACAGAAGACGAAAGAAACTTAACCCGTACTTTGAACTACAACAATTATAACCAACGCCACTGAGGCTAGTTGGACGAGGTGGAAAATTGTTTGTCTCCCCCCCCCCCCCCTAAAGATAGGATCGGATCGGAACCAATTTTAGGTTGCTTAGACTTAGGAACCAGGTGAATATTCAGATCCGTCTCGGTGTGAATTCAAACCTTTAACCACCGAGCCGGCAAGCGAGCGTCCAGCCACTAGACTACCACGGCCCCCTTTCTTGATGTGCATTTCATGTGTTGGAAAAATGGAGCACCGTTCAGCACAATAGTAGATTATAAACAAGTAAACATAGCCTGCTGTAGCGTGTCTCTGCAGTGTGGTCTCTTCGCCTGCTGTAGCATGTCAGTGCGATGTGATATCTTTGCCTGATGTAGCGTGTCAGTGCGGTGTGATATCTTCACCAGCTGTACCGTGTTTGTGTGCTGTGATATCTTCCATCCTCTAGCTCAGAGCAGGGAAGATTATTCACTTCAACAGGCACCGTCTACAAGTTCCCACTTCTTTGGTACAGGCAACCATGTCGAGTAAGTGACTTAACAAGACGTCGCTCTTCCGCCACCCGCCGGAAAGACAATCAGTCTTTCGCCATTGCTCCTGCTTCGTACATTTTCATGTCCATGGTGTTTTTAGTGGCCTGTGTCAGCCGTCGTTGTTGTTTACTCCCTGCCTCTACTTCTAGGAACCATGTCTGTCATGGTTGTTCTTTCTTAACTCACTGTTCCGATTAATATGGTCAGTGTAGTCGTTACTGAGACATGCTACTGTTTATGAGGTACTTTTCTTCGATGATTAGAACTCGTAAAACATTAACATATTTCTTCTTCTTGATCGGCTACTGCTGATGATGACCCACTAACATTGCAACATGAAGTGTGTGTGTGTGTGTTTGTTTGTGTGTGTATGTGTGCGTGCGTGTGAGTGAGTGAGTGAATGGTGGAGGGGATTATTATAGCCCAAAGGAGAGTAATAATATAATGTAGCAACAATAATAGAATGTTCTCATGGGTTAACATATACCATAATGCACAATGTTTTGATTTTCTAGGAAATGTGCATACGGTCCCCAGATAACTGATTTACCAAGGTAAATGACCCCCTTTCTCCGCCATCAGATGTGTTAGGTATTAGATAAAGTAACAATGTTAAGGACACTCTTACACGTCTTCAGTGCATTTGACGTATGACAAGTAACTAGAATACCCTTTTACGCGCTTTAAACTGCATTCAGCATATGGTTTAGTTTAGTTTTTTTTTTATAGTTTAGTCGTTGGATCAACATCACGGCACATGGGTTTACCCCACAAGTGCTCCGTTTTCCTCCTAACTCAAACCTTAGTCTGGAGAAACTAAGCTCAGTGCACGAACTCCGTAGCACGGCGAGAATCCTGAAATACTTTGGGTAGATTTTTAACTCGAAATTTTGCCCGGGCAACTCTTTTTCGATTTCCAACTGCCAAGGGATTTTTTACGTGCGCAACAATACACAAGGGCGTCCGATCTCACTACCCAGAGACCAGGGGAAATTACTGGAAGTCCACGTGGATTTTTTAAATAAATCCCGGTCCTCAACGGGGCTTGAACCCGGGACCTCCAGCACTCGAGGCGGACACCATACCTCGAGACCACTCAGCCCCCTCAGCATATGGTGCTAGATCCATATTTCAATACATCTCTCATCTCTCGACGAGTGATGCGTTCATTATCTCACCGGAGCCTTTAATTTCCAAGACATTTTCTGGTAACCATTTTAGGCAGGATCGACCTGCGAGCCAAGGTCAATTTAACAACAACAACAAATCCTCTTCGATGTGGATCCGGGGCCATGACCTTCGGATTGGGATCGCGAGCGTCTAGCCGCAGCTCGGTAATACATTCAACTATAACAATATTTCTCACATTCCCAAACCGCGGACAAGATAGAACTGAACATACGAAGCGACTTCTATAATTGTGATCCTTCTTCTTCTGCGTTCGTCCGGAATACTGTTTTAGACGTAATTGCGTTATACCTGTTTACAGCAGAGCTGCGATATTTGCGCCTTTCGGCCGACACATCCGACTTCGTCAGGCATTTGTTGAACGGGTTAACCTCCCGGAAATGTGATCTAATACGTTGTCCACTTCAGTTGACGTGTGGCGCACTAAAAGACAATACATGCAACAGATCTCATTGGCACCTTGCCGTCTTGACAGACGATAGTTTGTGCTTTAAAAAGGCATAATAACTTTTAACTATGGCGGTAGCGAATGTGACTGATAAGGCCAATTTGTGCTGTAAATGTCTGTTCACAGTGGGTGCATGTGAACACGTGGTCATTTCCACCATCATGCACCATCTTACGTCTCACACGCTCGGCGTGTGACTTATCTGCAATAATTTTCTCCTTTGTCTTTATTTCATTTCTGATGTTTGCCCTCCATGCAACACGTTCAGCGGCGACTTGCTCCCACTGTGCATTATCAATGCCTGTATCAATCATGTCCCGCTTACACACGTCTTTGTATCGTAGTAGAGGCCAACCCTGAGATCTCTTACCCATCTGTAATTTACCAAAAAAGATGTCCTTTGGTATTCTACCATCATCCATCCTCCTAAGATGTCCTATCCATCTAAGTCTACGAAGACTGAGCATGGAATAAACCGTCACACAACCTGATCTTTCCAATACTTCAGTATTTGCGATTTTGTCTTGCCGCTTAATACCAATAATTCTTCGCATCATGGATGGCTCAGGCGGAGGATACGATCAGACAGGTGTGCCCCTTGGAGAACATTAGGCGAGGAGAGGAGTGGGTCAGAGTGCCAGCCGTGCAGTCAGACTTGTGCAGAGTTATAATCACATTGAGCCGGGAGTGCAGGGAGTGGCCAGCAGGGGCCACGAAAGTGGAAATTCAGCAATTAATTCAGGAAAATTCTCGCCCGGGTGATGTGATTATCTACACGGATGGGTCGGTGTTGAGAGGTAGGAGAAGTGCTTGGGGGTTCTTGGCAAAAACTAATGGTCGGCGTTTGGTGCAGCAGAGCCTGGCGTATGATGACACTACATCTAGCTTAAGAATGGAGGTGGAGGCGGTCAGTGCAGCTTTCCGCTGGATAGAAAACACGATACATACACATATTGTGATTGTAACTGACTCAGAAAGCATGCTGAGAAGGGTGAGAACAGGCAAGCTTCGTGCAGAGTGGCTTGCTTCGCTTCGGAGGTCACGGGTAGCAAGCATCACCTGGATCTTTTCTCCTGGGCATGCCGGTGTGCGGGGGAATGAACAGGCGGACAGATTGGCTGGCTCGGCAGAACTTGGTGGAGTATTGATGCATGACAAGGCAGATGTGGTTGCGGCCTTGTGGGAGCACGTGTACACCTCGGAGGAGCAAATGGATCACCATAGTCTGGTTAGAATGAGGCAGCGAGGAGTGACGAGGGGATCTGGTCGACGCTCGACGCTCAGAGGAAAGGCGAGACGGACATATAATCAGATTGCTACTGGAACTATTAGTGTTGGAACTCTTCGCTGGTTGCTGAGGATGGGGACGGAGCGCTTATGGGAATGTCCCGAATGCTGTGATGTCGGTTCCTAGATCAATCAATCAATCAATCAATCCTAGATATGTAAAATGGTCTACCATCTCTAGTTCGGCGTCATCAGTAAAGATTGATGGTACCCCATGTGCACCTTGTAACGCGTGGCGCCCCATGTCTACGCCAATTGACAGGGACTTATAACCCGTAACAGTTGCCTCTTGCTTTGATTCCGAGACCAGTTAAGACGGGATGGAGTTATTGCCTCTCCATAGCACAAAGCCTGGGCTAAAATATAGAGATCATGTGTTGCCCATGCAGCATGATCCCTCTCTCGGCCTGCATAGTTCACTCCAGAGGAAAGGTAACACCCCTACATCTGGAACAAGACAAGCTGCAGAAGCTGACTGATCAGCAATGCAATGCTCTAACTGTCCGCTTGTCGGACCTTCGATCCTAGACCAGCCGCCAACCAAGGCTTAGGGCCTGGTCTGCCCTGCCATGACATTTTGTCTTTAGCTTGCATTTCCTCGCACCAAGGTAAGGCTTGTACCCTCCCAATTGCGCTCTTCCGCCCGAAGCCGTTGGCACAATGTGGGGTGTCGGGTTTGGTAAGCGCCGCCCAACCTTCGGCGCTAACAGAAAGCAGGTAGTACCGTCTACTGTTATACAGTAGCTCAGTCATATCTGACTAAGACCTGACACAAGCAACAGATAATAAAAATAATAATCCAGAATTCGTGAACACATGGCAGTGTCGAACATTGGTAAAACCTTGAGAACATTAAAATAGCTTAAACAGGTTTTAGTTCAGTTCAGTTACAATCTGAACATTTCTAGCTATACCCAACTATCGCCTGCGTCTGGGGGAGAATTGGTAGCGAATGCGATTCGTAATCTCGATAACGCTTTTTCAAACTCAGCTACAGGTGATTTGAGAGCACGCCTTGGGCTGATTTTTAACAATGTTATGAGCTTTGGTCGTTATGAAAGCAATGGCAAACTACTATACGTAAAGTTGCATAATAAATAACAATCAGCCAGCTATTGCTGTAAATGACACGCAACTAACTTTAACTGAACTGCCAGTGCCAAATATGGAGGTTGTGTGTAAGACGTCGTCCAAGGAACTCATTGCCTAGACAGGAAATTGTTGAGAACAGAAGCCCGTGTCATTAGAAAAACAGCGATAGAAGTGCTTACATTATGAAATCATAGACACTGCTAACTGCATTGAGACACGCGGTAACGTAGTTGCAGGCACGTTAGCTTACCGTCTCGGTGGTCATATGTTCGAATACCTTTTGAGGAGGTCATTGGAGAAACAATCTAGCCTGCCCTCCCTGGTCGACTCAGCCTACCGTGGGTATAAAGAAACGTTCTGGGAAGCAACGGAGGCCGGCGTGATATTGACATTACTCATGTGGTCTCGGGGTATGGTGTCAGCCTCGGGTGCTGGAGGTCCCGGGTTCAAGCCCCGGTGAGGGCCGGGATTTTTTCACGTGGACTTCTAGTAACAAAATTTTCCCTGGTCTCTGGGTAGTGAGATCGGACGCCCGTGTGCATTGTTGCGCACGTAAAACATCCCTTGGCAGTTTGAAATAAAAAAAAGAGTAGCCTAACGGCGCTGCCCGGGCAAAATTTCGAGTTAAAAATCTACCCAAAGTATTTCATGATCCTCGCCGGTGCTACGGAGTTCGTGCACTGAGCTGAGATAGCAGTAGAACGGAACACTTATGGGTTACACCCGTGTGCCGTGATGTTGATCCGCCGACTTAACTAAACTAAACTAAACCCATTTTTTTTTTTTTTTTTTTTCCCGCGTTTCCATCCTGTTTCAGGATATTGCGGTCAACACCAGCATCTTTCAGCTGTATGTTGATTCCTAGGCTAGATTACGCTCATAAGCACGCCACGACTTTCTGAGCGACCGGCTCCATACTCTCATAAGTCACTTTTGCGATTCGAACCACTGCTAATTCTCGTCGCGTCACGTGACGAGAGTATTCGGGGTTAGCGGAGAAAGCTGCTAACCCCTCGGCCACGGAGCTGGTAAACTAAACCCATAAAGTGTCGTAAAAGTAGCTGGTCTCATTATAGTATTCTGTAATGTAATGACCAAATGAACACGTCTGCGTGAAAAAAATTGTGGAGTTTTGAAGAACATAATCAGTGATTTTTGTTTAAGTGTTAGCGGTTGCGTTGGTGTACTGGCTAGGATCTTACGCTAACAATGACATGGGAGTGGTCGATATCTGTACTCCCCGTTTGTCACGCGAGATAAAGACTGGCAATCTTTCCTCCGTGCAAACAGAGCTAGAAATGTGATCGTTCTAGCATTCCACATAACCACAGCAGGCTCCTGCTAGGGGACTTGGTTATTGTTTGCTTGTTTTTGTGAACGCGCTTCACTAACTCGAATGTTGCAGACACGTCACTGGTCAACGAGAAGGAGAGAGCGCAAATTGATCTTGAAGGAGATGTGTCCCTGGAGACCACAGCATTGAACGAAGTCGTTGCAGTCAAGGTAAGAGCATCTGTACAGATCTTGTGTGCTGTTTACTTAGTATCTCTATATTGCTTAGCATTGCTGTGTTGTTTAGTATTGTTGTTCTGTTGTATTCATGTATCCATTAGCAAGACGGCGTTTCTTAGCATTACTCTATTGTTTAGAATTATTGTTGTATTAACGTTTCCATTAGCCGTTAGAAAGACTGCTGTTTAGTATCCCAGTGTTTTTTAGCTTTACTTTGTTGTTAAGTATTGTTGTTCTGTTGTATTCATGTATCCATTAGCAAGACGGCGTTTCTTAGCATTACTCTATTGTTTAGAATTATTGTTGTATTAACGTTTCCATTAGCCGTTAGAAAGACCGTTGTTTAGTATCCCAGTCTTTCTTAGCTTTACTTTGTTGTTAAGTATTGTTGTTCTGTTGTATTCATGTATCCATTAGCAAGACGGCGTTTCTTAGCATTATTCTGTTGTTTAGAATTATTGTTGTATTATTGTTGTTTCCTTTAGCCGTTGGAAAGACTTTTGTTTAGTATCCCAGTGTTTCTTAGCTTTACTGTGCTGTTTAGTATTATTGTTGTGTTTAGTACTAACGTATCAGTTATAGCAAGACTGTGCTGTTTGGTAAGCTATCCTTTTTTACCAGCCTAATTAGAGATAAAATGTATTCCTGGACTAAATAAAGGTAGTTGCTATTGTCACTTCAATTAGCTGTGTGAATAGAGGGTCTCCGTGACGAGGTGGTCAAGCATAAAGGTTCTCCCTGGCAAACTGGTCAAGCCGTCTGCCTCGCGTTCTTTAGGTCGGGGATTCAGGTCACGAGCGCAATTTTCCCGAAGGTCCCTGTGGGTCATCTTTGAAAATACTGAATTTGCGTTTTGTATGATACTCTCGGCAGGCAGCTTGAAGTTCTGCACAAAGAGAGACAGAGGGATGGAATAAAACCCTATAGAATAAAAACGACTCTCTCACCTTTCACCTTTAGGAATAAGAAGATGTGATATTAGATATGGTTTTTGGTAAGTGGCTGGTATATGAGGGGTGTTAATACAAGTATCCCTTCGACCATGATTACTTTCTAAGAGAAATATTTTATGAATTTGTATTGACCCAAAGATAGTAGCAACTTAAGAAGCTAGTTCCTTGCCTACTAGACATTGAGGCTGGAACTGGTGTGTTGGGATGTTGGTACACTAATTATCGCGGCAGAATATCATCAGACACAGTTTAAGGGTCACGCGAAGACCGGGTACAAATTCTACAAAGATACGAAAGCACTGGCTTGATCACGCGTCAAAAACAACTGAATTATAGACACAATATACTTGCTTATTGGAACGGATCATGGAAGTGGAGAAAAGAAAGATCACAACATGCGATGCACAGATAATATTTAGATCATCATCATCATTATTATCTCTCAGTCGTTATCCTCTGGCGTGGACGATCATGCTTCTCCACATCTCTTGATCTCCAAAGTATTGTAGCAGTTCACGTATTGTTATTTTTCCACCCTCAATACAACGCTGTCTGTTATCTTCTTTCGCTTTCTTCCCTTATCTCTTTATTTTTTTTTTATGAGCAGTCTTTGTTCTTCTGAAAATTTGGTCAAAGGATTCTGACTGAATGTTTCTGATATGTATGATGGGTTATCTTTGTGCTTTAACCGTTCCCAAAACACTCATCATCGTCATCAAGTGCCCAGCCAGCTGGCGTAGGCGTTCATGGCTCTCCACAAATCTCGGTCTTTGGTGTTCTGTATCAACTTTGCTAATGATATTCCTCCATGCCTCTTGGTCTTCCCTACATTTCCTCGCGTCCAACTTTCCTGTTGTGACGACATACTCCAGCTTCCCCTTCTCAAGACGTGCCCAAAGAATGTGGACTGCATTCTTCTGATGCGAGTAACCAGGGCTCTTTCTGAGTTATCATTCAGCATGTCTTCATTGCTCCACAATGTTCTCATAATTTTTTCTATGAAACCTACATCTCCGCATCTTCCACATAATTCCTTACTTTGCTAAATATCCATTATTAGCTTCCGTACACCAGGCTCGGCGCAACGTAGCTCTTAAAACTCGTTTTCTCATCTCGACTGACAAAGAATGTAGCCTGAATCAAATTTCTGTACAAAATATTCCAGGATCTTGGTCTTGAATATTTAAATATTGTGTTTTATCCTAGAGATTACATATGTGGTCATCCTATTAATTGTGCCATTTTGTCTCATGGGTATTGTTCAACGACTTTCAGTTTAAACATCCAGCAAATGTTCGTCTTTTGTCTTTTTAAGATAGTTTTGTTGCTTTGGCTTACTCCAAACATGCTACACCCCAGGGCCGTGCGGTAGATTTCCTCAGTATGATGCGAGTCTTCGAATGCAGCCCCTTACATGTTTCTTTTTCTTTTTGAAATGCCGCCTCTTCTTCTTCTTCTTCAGCGTTCCGAGCCATTGAGGTTCTTTGCTGCAAATACAATCTGTCTCCATTCGTCTCTCTGGTGGACCTTCTCTTGCCAGTCGTTGATTCCAAGTGCTTGTAGGTCTGTACATGTATTATCTCTCCACCGCCTTCTTGGTCTACCTCGGGGTCTACGGTCATTTATTTCCTGAGTGTAAGCGAGTTTTGTTTCCCTATTATCTTCCATTCTTTCTATATGCCCCAGCCATTGTAGTCTATTAGCCTTCATGATACCAGTGATTAGCGGGGACTTAAACAAATCATAAATGTCTTTGTTACTTCTTCTTTTCCACTCTCCACTTTGTGTATCCCTAATGGGTCCAAAGATGCGTCTTAAAATTTTGTTCTCAAAGGTTTGTAACAAGGCTTCGTCGCCTTTCGTTGTACTCCAGGTTTCAGAGCCATACAGCACAACTGGTCTGATCAGTGTTTTGTATATTGTGATTTTGGTGTTACGAGATAGCGCCTTTGATTTTAGTAGATGTTGTAGTGCATAGTATATCTTATTTCCAGAGTTGATTCTAGTTTGTATTTCTTCCCTTATGATGTTGGAGCAGTTGAAGATTGTACCCAGGTATTTGTATGTTTCCGTTCTTTTAATGGTCATATTATCTATTTGTATATGGCCTGAGTTTTTAGCCATTCCGTCTCTTGAAATTACCATATATTCTGTCTTATCTTGGTTGATAACCAGCCCCATCTGTTGGGCTTTTTCCTTTAAGTGAGTCAATATTTCCAATGTCTTTTGTTCACTTTGCCCTATAATATCTATATCATCTGCATAACCAAGCAGCTTGGATGTTCCTCCAATATCACATTCCTCCTTTACCTTCCTTACAACTTTCTCTAGAGCCAGATTGAAGAGTAGCGTCGATAGTGCATCACCCTGTTTCAATCCAGATGTTATTTGGAAGGGGTCTGATTTCCTGCCTTTATATGTTACTATATTATAAGTATCTTCCATGCATAGTCTGGTTATGTTGATTAACTTCCTTGGTATTCCAAATTCCTGCATAGCATTCCATAGACTATTCCTATGGACAATATCATAAGCCTTTTTAAAATCCACAAAAATGTTATGGAGATCTCTTTTATATTCCCAATGTTTCTCGGCTATTTGTCGTAAGATAAATATCTGATCTATTCTTGATCTGTTTTGTCTAAACCCCGCCTGGTAGTCACCTAATATGTCTTCTGAATATGGTTTTAGTCTATTTAGTAATACTGCGGATAGTATCTTATAGCTTGTGGACAGTAGTGATATTCCTCTATAATTTCCACATTGGAACTTGTCTCCTTTCTTAAAGATAGGTATCAATAATGACTCTTTCCAGTCATGGGGTAATTCTTCTGTCCTCCAGATTTTTATTATTAGTTCGTATAGCTTTAGATGTAATGCATGGCCGCCTGCCTTTATAAATTCAGCAGCAATTCCATCAGTCCCAGTTGTCTTATTGTTTTTAAGTCGTGTGATTACATATAGGATTTCTTCAAATGTAGGTTCTTCAATTTGTGGTTCGCATGTTAGAACCTCTTCCTGTGGGAAAATGTTACTTGGAGCTTCACAATTTAGTAAATTAATAAAATATTCTTTCCATGTGTTGCACATTTCCTCATTGGTATTTATCATATTCCCATTTTTGTCTTTTAAACCATATGTGTTTTGTTGGTGCCCTCGTTTCATTGACTTCAGTTCTGTAAAAAATTTTCTGGATTCATTTTTCTGGTGATTAGTTTCCATATCTTTGATTATACTACTCATATATTCTCGCTTCTGCTGTCTGACTATTTTTGTAGCCTCTTTACATTCATTTCTATAATGCTCTTCCTTTTGGATGTTATTGATGTCATTTAACCATACATGTCTGGCATTCTTCTTCCTAATGACTGCTTCTTCACATTTTTGATTGAACCATCTGTTCTTTCTATGCGTGATTAACACACCGAGACATTCTTCTGCGGTAGATTGAATTGTATTCTTGATGTTCAACCAAGTTTTGTCAACGCTTTCCTCCAAAGGGTTTTGCAAAGTTTCAAGTTTACATTTTATTTCATCTGTAAATTTCTCTTTGACTGTAATTTCTTGTAGTTTTTCTCTGTTATATGTTGGGTGTAATCTTTTTAATTTAGTATAGAAACCTCTCTTAAGTTTTATTTTAAATTTTGCTCCAACGAGGAAGTGGTCACTGTGGCACTCAGCTCCTCTATAACTTCTAACTTGCTGTATGTTTGATGTATTTCTGTTGTTAATTAAAATGTGATCTATGTGATTATAGGTTCTCTTGTCACATGATTTCCAAGTTTGTTTGTGTATATCCTTTCTTTGTAGTCTGGTACTGCTAATCTGCAGTCCTTTGGCTTCTGCCAGATTGATGACTCTCCATCCATTATCATTTGAAGTTGTATGTAGGCTTTCCATACCGGCCACTTTTTTATTAGTTTGCTCTCTACCTATTTTTGCATTGAAGTCTCCCAGCACAATCAGGATGTCCTGTTTGGGGGTTTCTTCTATGACATCTTCCAGATCATTATAAAAGTCTTCTTTAATATCATCTTCTTTCTCTTCAGTAGGTGCATGTACATTAATCATCGTTATATTTTTCCATTTACTTTTTATTCGTAATTTACTAATCCTGTCATTAAAAGCTTTAAAGTTTAAAACGTTCCCCCATAACTCTTTTTTGATGACAAATCCTGTTCCTAATTCATGTTTATTTTTGGTGTTTCCTCCATATATTATAATCATTACATTTTGCTCTAAAGTACCCTCTCCTGGCCACCTTATTTCTTGAATTGCTGTTATATCCATTTGATATTCAACCAGCTCCCGGGTTAGTTCTTCAGCCGCTCCAGCTCGATATAGTGTCCGTACATTCCATGTTCCAAATCTCAAAAGTCCTTTAACGTTCCAAGGTCGTTGTCCAGATAAGTCAGTCCGATATCGAGGCTCATGTATTTGTTTCGTAACAAAGAAAGGTTTTTACAGGTGGGGATGTTAACCCCACGCTTCAACCCCCAACCTGGAGGACCAGGGTGTTTCTCTTTGTCTGTTCTCTACCCTTTGACCTGTCCGGCTTGGGAGGCCCTGCTGGTAGCTACGCTACCGCCGGCATAGCTCTCAGGGTCATTGAGAAACTCAAGCTCCCCCACCACGACAAGGTGGAAACACCATCGGGGGAGAATGCCGCCTCTTAAAGATTTTTATTTATTGAATCGTTCAAATTGTGTTTTGATTTCGCGGCTTATGCCGCCCTAATTACAGTGCCACCTGGTGCGACCGTCTCTCTGTATCATAACACGGCACGGCCTGCTACTCCTTTCTCAGCTGTTTCTGTCCGCGAGACATGCTATTTTGTACCACTTTGTCTCAGTTGTTAGTTAAACCCTTTCTTACCGAACCTGTTTTACTTAAAGTAACAACAGCTTTTTATGGCAAGAGGTAAGGCAATATCTGCCTGGGGCGGATATATTTCATGGATCAGCATGTCCCAGGCTATAACCAACCCATGATAGCTTCATCTTTTATGCTGTTTTCAAAATCCCCCCCCCCACTCTCTCTCTCTCTCTCTCTCTCTCTCTCTCTCTCTCTCATTCTCTCCCCCATCCCCTTCTATCTCCCTCTCTGTTTATTCTTCTTTATATAAGGATATCTATAATGCCTTTGTTTTTACAGCCGTCTCATCTTCTATGGTACTTTTAGCTGTTTTATGTGTGTTCATATCATATAAGGATTGTATCATTTGTCTTTTATTCAATCCAGCTTATAATTTCTTATTAAGGATCCGCATAAAGCTTGGCCTTATCAGTTAAGGATCATCTTTGCACTAGAGTGAATCCATAAGTAATCCGGTCTCCTCCCATTGATCACATGAGTAGGCAGTCAACACATAGCACGCATGCCGTCGCACCCCAGCCATTATCCAAATATATGTATACCAGGATCCGAATATATGTATACCATGATCCAAATATATGTTTCTCAGGATCCAAATATGTGTATGCGAAGGTATGTTTTTATATGTGTATTCCCGTTACAATAAAATCAACATTTGACCGAGTGATTTTACAGCTTCTTGTCCCTACACTAAATAATTATTTATAAATCTGGGCGCAGTATGTGTTTTGTTTTGTTTGCATCTTTCGTTCTCTCTCTTTTAACTCAAGCGTAGTCCATACACGTGCTACTGTCTCTTGCAGCACTGGACTGATTTTTTGCGTGTGGATTAGCGTTATCTATCACCAGTGTCCATCGCCATGAGGTGAACCGACTCCGACTTTTGAGGTACTTGTAACTTACGTCCCCAATTCAGGAATGAGAAGTCAACAGTTTAGTCCAAGTGATCGATGTAGGAATTGAATCCGTTACCTCGGCATCAGTACACAGGAAGTTTAAGAGCGAGCACTATCTATGTGGCTATACTGACCACTTGTGCAGAATGTGCATATGTATATATTTGTAAAATAATGGACATTTTAATATCTGATGTAAGCGTTTTATCAGTTGTTTACTTACATTTTAATATCTGATGTAAACGTTTTATCAGTTGCATACTTAAACAGATTATTGGTTTCTTCCAAGACCGATACAGCCAAAAATAAGAAACAGTTTACGGGACCTCCAAAGCCATGTAAGTATTGCAATGTCATTTTTTTTTTTATCGTTTATGTAATAGTGTTTTCACTAGGAAACGTTATTGTCGCAATTCCTCCAGACACGAAGCTGAAACAATCCGCGGGCCAAGTGGAAGCTGTTAACTTTGCGTTGAGTTAATTTCGATGGTATCAGATGTCGGCCATTCAGAAAGCAATGGCAAACTACTGAAGGTAAAATTTCGTAGGAAATTACAAGCAGCCAATAGTGTCTTGGATGTGTCACTAATTTTTGTTCACTTTGTAAAAAGAGAGGAAATACTGTGTGTAGATTATCGAGTATCAATGATTCGTATACGTTTCATTTATAACAGGATGTAAACAAGAAGTTAAGTGTAATTACATACCCTTTTAAAAGACAAGAATGGTAGTCATGTTTTTCTAAAAGACTGCTTAAGATCACAGTAAACAATGTAAGAATGTGAAATATTTCGTCATTTAGTTGCCAGCGTATGTTATGTTAAACATTCTAGTCGCACGGATAAGAACTGTTTACCGTTACGTGAAGTCATCAATGTTCTCAGCCTTCCCGAGTGCGAATGACTGCTTTTTAATTACAGTGTATAATCTTCTACACTGCTGGTTATGTCTATTGTAAGCATCTTCACCACTTGATGCTCTTGGAGATAACTAATCGTTTTACATTGCTCGTTTTCAGATCACAGAGATGGCATGGGCGGCTATAAAGTCCCGGCTGGGGGAAAACCTCTCACAGTTAATGGTAAGTAGAGTTTATCACCATTACTGGTATGCGTGTTGTTTCCATCGGTATTTGATATACTAAGACCGTGTTATTTGCATCGGTATTTGACAGACTAAGAGCATCTCGGAACAGTCATAACATCTGATGGAAGATGCCTTGAAGAGATTAGAACAAGAATCGCCATGGTATAAGGCTATCCTTTTTCAAGATGGAAAACATACTGACCAATAAAAAGATGTAATTTGCAACGAGAAAAAGGCTGAAGTGCTACATAGAATTTGTGCTTTTGTATGGATGTGAAGCGTGGACAGGATGAAAAACATCTGATGGCTGTGGAGATGTGATTTCTGAGGGTAATGCAAAAAATACCATGGACAGACAGAAAAATCAATGACCAAGTTCTACAAGAAATTAATGAAAATCGTAAACTGATTAGAGAAATTAGACGTAGACAGTCACAACTGTTTGGTCACGTTATGAGAAGAAATAAATTGGAGAACTTTGTGACAACTGGCAAGATCGAAGGAAGAGAACAAGGAGAAAGCAGAGAAGTAAATACCCGAATGGAGTGGCCATGTGGTATGGTCGTGACAAGAACATTGAGCTGATCCATGACTTTGGTGATCAAGTGAGATTATTGCTTATCGGCATAGTACATGATGATGATGATGATGATGATGATGATGATGATGATGATGATGGTGATGATGATTTGGCAGACTAAGAGCACGTTATTTACATCCGTACATGACAGACTAAGATCGTGTTATTTCCATCTGTATTTGACAGACTGAGACAGTGTTATTTCCAATGATATTTGACAGACTAAGATCGTGTTATTTCCGTCGATATTTGACAGACTAACATCATGTTATTTCCGTCGATATTTGACAGACTAACATCATGTTATTTCCATCGATATTTGACAGACTAACATCATGTTATTTCCGTCGATATTTGACAGACTAACATCATGTTATTTCCGTCGATATTTGACAGACTAAGACAGTGCTATTTCTAACGGTATTTGAAAGACTAAGACAATGCTATTTCTAACGGTATTTGAAAGACTAAGACCGTGTTATTTCCATCAGTATCTGATATACTTAGACCTTGTTATTTCCACCGGTATTTGCTAGAATAAGACTTAACAGCATCGACGACAATACCAAGAAAACTAAATGTCATGGTGGGTGATGAACTGTATTTTAAAGACTGGAAACAACACTTGCTACACTGATGTTAGATATTTAACATGTCCCTACATTCGGGCTTAGGTCAGGATGACGTACTGGCTAAACACTCGCTTGCCGTTCCAATGGTCAGGGGTTTGATCCTCATTGGGGTGGATTCGAATTTAAAAAGAATATTCCTGGGCCTAAAATTAGTCTCTGCCTTGAGAAGTAAAGGCAGCCGAAGTGATATATTCCACATCGCTCACAAGTGCCGATGTTTCTTTGTTGTTGTTGTTGTTGCATATCCTATTTACAGAGCATAGCTGTCAACACCAGCACTGCTGTTGTTGGCGTCTTGGCAAGTTTACGTTGAGTAGCTTGCCATTGCTTTCTGAACGACCGGCTCTCACGTTAAAACCCAGCGCAACACGGTAAGTGCCGATTGGTCTATACAAATATAGATTTAGCAACATACACCCAATGAGCCGTAAGAAGTGTGAAAGAGATAATTAGTATTCAAGAGTGATTTCCCGTAAGCAGTATTATTTTCTCCAAATTGTATGGGAGGCATTATTCACAGCGCGCTGCGAATAATACTGAGTTAGTATCCTTCATGTACATTACCCTGATTTTGAGAGGTCCAAAGTATTTTAAAGATATGGAATTATCCATTTAGTTCTGTATGCAGTTCCAAACTCTAACCATAACCCTAACCTGGAACTTGAAAATAACACTCCTTTTTCTATCCCCATAACTATCTAACATAAACTTCATGCCACCAGCCGCGTCTGTGAATAACACTGAGCTTTGTAAGGTGTTATTCACAGCGCGCTGCGAATAATCACTTTGAAATTGTATAGCCAGTCGTGAGTGCAAAGACAAGCTGAGTTTGTCATCACCACTTGTGGTGGTCACGTGACGATCATTTATTAAATGTTAAATGAAACACGAAACTAAGAATCAACATCATCGAACTCGAGATATTCCCACAAGTGCATCGCCCCTTCTCCAGCGGCCGATTGTGTTCCCGTGCTGATGTACCTGTGGCAGTCTGACTGAACATCCGCCTGCATTTTTCTCGACGGGTTTAGTTGTCGTGAAGACCCTCTGCTCACTGCCTTCTGCTCGCTCATCTTTGCTCATTGCCCTCTGCTCACTGCCCTCTGCTCACCGCCTTCTGCTCACTCATCTTTGCTCACTGCCCTCTGCTCACCGCCTTCTGCTCACTCATCTTTGCTCATTGCCCTCTGCTCACTGCCCTCTGCTCACTCATCTTTGCTCACTGCCTTCTGCTCACTCCCCTTTGCTCACTGCCCTCTGCTCACAGTCCTCTGAATCCGCCTTTCAAGATGTGGATCATTTGTCTGTTCCGCGGCACTTCTCTCTAGATTCTAGAGTGCCTCCACCGCCCCATTCTTGTCACAATGAAAAGATGGTGATGTGGTCAATATCCCATCGGCAGTCTTTACTTCCCAGGACATTTCCCGGTATTTGTGCGGCACAGTCAATCATTATATCACACACAGTCTGATACGAACATCTCAATTAGTTTCAGCAGTGTTCATCCAACCCACTTAAAGGTGGTATAGTTTAAATTCCGTTAAAGGTTTCTGGAAAAAGACATCAATAACACACAATATTGAATATTGTATTTAGAGAAGGACGCACAAAACATGTGTAACGTTATATACTTAATAATAATAATACAATTGTCCCGAAGGGGGTTTCTACAATGGGAATGTGATGTGATAGAGCCATCATAATTTAGGCCTGAATGCACGGTGAAATAGGTGGCCAGTCTTTGCCCTGCTTAGCAGTCGACGAGTCCATGCGTAGAACCCTTGGCCCGCCGTGCTATTAACATGATAATTTCACAAATTCGCTAATGCGCATGTTAAAATTGTATATTGTGTACAGATATTCCAGGCCCGGGGCCTAACATGTACTATCCAGAGTACAGTCCAGTGGTGAAAAAATACCCAGGGTGGACTTTCGGAGAAAAGGAGAGCGAGAAACCGAGTATGCCTTAGATTTGTGTACGTTCTCCTAATTTCTGATCCTAATGTCAAACCTCTCACCTGTCAGTCAAACCATTCATCTGTCTGTCAAACTGCTTATCTGTTAGCTAAACCTCTCATGTGTCAGACAAACCATTCATCTGTTAGACAAACCTCTCATCTGTCAGACAAACCTCTCACCTGTCAGTCAAACCATTCATCTGTCAGTCAAACCTCTTATCTGTTAGCTAAACCTCTCATGTGTCAGACAAACCATCCATCTGTCAGTCAAACCTCTCATCTGTCAGACAAGCCTCTCACCTGTTAGACAAACCTCTCATCTGTCAGTCAAACCTCTCACCTGTCAGACACACCCCTCACATGTCAAGCAAGCCATGCTATGCTTTCCTACTTTGTCATCTTCATATCTCGCCAGCAGCCTATCTATCTAATCACCTGTCTACTCTGTTTATATGGTCATATCTATCTAATCACCTGTCTACTCTGTTTATATGGTCATATCTATCTAATCACCTGACTACTCTGTTTATATGGTCATATCTATCTAATCACCTGTCTACTCTGTTTATATGGTCATATCTATCTAATCACCTGTCTACTCTGTTTATATGGTCATATCTATCTAATCACCTGTCTACTCTGTTTATATGGTCATA
>OY992882.1:76496312-76606312 GCA_963921405.1 Cepaea hortensis | reverse complement strand
GAGTTAGAAACTTTTCATGTATCTAAAATAGATCCATTATTTTTACGAAAACTTTGAAGATGCCTTAAAGTTTTTATCACTTTGTTTATACCAGATACGACTGTGGTGCACAGAGTATATGTTCGGCCCTTCCCGTTCCCGTTGCGGGAAAAATGGGTTCAAAAATTTTCACGTATCTAAAATAGATCCATTATTTTTACGAAAACTTTGAAGATGCCTTAAAGTGTTTATCACCTTTTTTATAACGCATATGCCTGTAGATAATTTCTTTAAACATTTTATAAACTTTACGAAAAATGCAACAATTATTTAAATTACATAATATAGCAATGTTACTAAAAGTAATGTCCCTTGATATAACTTTTGTTGTTAAGCCCTCTTAATTAGACGTCGTTCCTTTTAATATTGATTTAATACGTTAATAACTGTTTTTAAACTAACAAACTATGCCAGTTGATTCGGCGAGAGTGAGAAGAACATCTGTAGAAAATTTCATCTCAATCGGATGGACCGTTCAGGAACGCATAAAGGACACACAAACAAAGACACAAAGACACAAACATTCTCTTTTACAGACAGACAGACAGACAGACAGACAGACAGACAGACAGGCAGGCAGGCAGACAGACAGACAGACAGACAGACAGACAGACAGACAGACAGACAGACAGACAGACAGACAGACAGATAGATAGATAGATAGATAGATAGATAGATAGATAGATAGATAGATAGATAGATAGATAGATAGATATATTTGACTCACCTATCCAATAATAATGATATAGACTTTATAACTCTCGGCAGAAATGAAAATTCCTGCTCCCAACAAATACAACACGAGCGGAGACTTGAAATGGGGCAAATGTAAAACTATCACACTGAAACATAAGATTGCACCAATTTGCGACGGTAAGTAGACACTTTTAGAAATGATAGAACGTTTATACAGAAGAAATGAACATGTTGGGTGCTTATAAGGATCGCTGAAAATCACTTTTAAACAGGACACAAAAGCGTTCAAGATAAACCAATAAGTGACAGGCGGTTCGTTGCAGATGGTGTAGGCATCTCTGCAAGAGTAGAGGCCCTAGTTCTTTAAGTCAGGCACATAACCATCGAAGAGATCATGGGACCACACTAAAAATGTAGCTCGAACAGTGACTTATTTCAGGGGGTCCGTTATAAGTTTCCCGCTTTCTCAATTTTGAAAGGAGCACCGAACCGAAGCATCCGTACGCATGTAGGATATCTAAAATATTGACACAGGTTATTTTTTGTTTTGTTTCGTGAACTAATATTGGACACATTTTAGTAACCCCCGAGGCTACAAGCCAGAACCAACACCAAAGAAGGCAAAGATGGCACTTTCTGCCTAAAAGTTTATGTTCACTGTCTTTTGGGACTACCGCGGTGTAATGCTCATAGACTACATTTCCTGTGGCCGTAATATGAGCTCCTCGTTCTACATAACGCCTTCTCCAGAAGTTATGAAAAGAAATTAAGCGCACAAATAGTGTATTGCTGTTCAGAGGCGTTGTCTGCTTCAGGAAAATCCTCGGGTCATACAGCTCTTGGCATCATTGTCCTTTCTCAGGCAGTGCAGGTATGGCATCATGTCCCATCCACCATAATCACGGGACTTGGTACCGAGCGACTTCTTCCTGTCTCCAAACACCAAGAATCCACACCATAAAGTCGTTTTGCCAGCGACTAGGACTTGATAACTGAACTGGAGATATTATTTCGGGCCCAGACGTGCAAGTTCTGCAATCAATGCATTATACTGGTGAAGAAGAGATGGGAGAAGTGCCTCTTCTTGAAGGATGAATATGTAGAGAAGGACTAAAGTTAACACTAATTACTAGGTACTTGCTTTGACCCCTTCACACTAAACTACATAACTGTTCGACCGCGTCGTGCAGCATAGTTGACGAGGCATCTTCCATAGACCAATACCTATCTTCATCTCCTCCCGGGGTATTTGGAGAGACACATTAGTCTGGTTAATAGTCGATCATTGAAAGTAGGGACTTGGAATGTTAGAACAATGAATGCAGATAGAAAATTAGAAAACATCAAACAAGAAATGGAGAGAGAGAAGATTAAAATATTAGGAATATCGGAAACGAGATGGAAAGGGGCAGGGATAAGGACAGGAGAGAATTATAAGATTATTTACTCTGGGGGAGAAGAACAGCAAAGAGGTGTAGCCATTATATTAGATAAGCAAACATCAAATTCTGTCAAAGGATATCAAGCTGTGTCAGACAGAGTTCTGTTAGTAAAAATAAACGGAAGACCTTTTAAAATAAATATCATTCAAGTATATGCCCCAACAAGTGAATGCAGTGAAGAAAGTATAGAGGAATTTTATAATGACATGGAGTCTGCTTTGAAGAAGTGCAAAAAATCAGAAATAAATATCATAATGGGTGATTTCAACGCAAAAATAGGAAAGCAAGGCGACGGATGCAGTGTAGGCAACCATGGTTTGGGAGAGAGAAATTAAAGAGGATACAGACTTGTAGAATGGGTAAAAGAACAAGAAATGGTTGTAGGAAACACATGGTTTAAACAGTATCCTAGAAGATTATGGACATGGAGGAGTCTAGACAGCAGGATTAAAAGCCAGATAGATTACATCCTGATTAACAGAAGGTTTCGAAATACGTTAACAGTCGAAAAACAGTTCCAAATGTAGACTGTTACAGTGATCACAGATTAATTACAGGCACATTGAGGGCAAAGTTAAAGAAAGTCAAGTATATAGCAGGAAACCCTAAATATGACTTGTGCAAATTGAAAACTGATAAAGAAATACAAGATAATTTTAACATGGAAGTAAAGAACAAATTTGATTTATTGTCTGATCTAGAGATCCTATTTCAAGATGTAGATGATCAATGGGAAATGCTGAAGAATTCAATCAGTTATGCAACAGAAAAACTATTCCAAAATTAAAGAAAGTGGGCCGTAAGACATGGATGACTGAAGAAATTTTACAACTAATGGAAACAAGAAGACAGAACAAAAATAATCCTGCCAAATATGAAGAAATTCACAGAAAAGTCAGAACCTTATGTAGGGAGGCAAAAGAAACATGGCTTGAGGAAAATTGCGGAGAAATTGAAAACCAACACAACAGTAAAAATGCGAAACTAATACACAAAAGAATCCAGGAGCTTACTAATCAAAGAACACGTACATCAGCAGGCTGCCTAAAGACAAAAGATGGAAGAGTCATAATAGAAAAAGATCAGATCTTACATGTATGGTCAGATTACGTGAAAAACCTTTATGACGACAACAGAGACGAACACTACGATGTTCAAAATAATAATGAAGGACCAGCAATTTTGAAGATGGAAGTTCAGAATGCTCTTAACCATATGAAATCTGGCAAGACCCCCGGTTCAGACAGCATCACAACAGAAATGATTAATGCTTTAGAAGAATATGGAATAGATAAAGTTACCAGTCTGCTTAATGCAATATATGATACTGGAAATATACCTCATGAATTATGTAACTCTGTATTTAGTGCAATCCCAAAGAAATCAGGAGCCTTGGAATGTGATCAACATCGAACAATTAGTATAAAGAGTCACATCACGAAGATTTTGCTAAGAATTATCATGCAAAGAATTAGGAGGAAAATACAACCTGAAATAGGAGAAGAACAATGTGGGTTTGTAGAAGGAAAGGGTACAGTAAATTCTGTGTATTTACTGAGAACCGTAATCGAACGATCTATTGAAGTAAACAAAGATCTACACCTTTGCTTTATTGACTATACAAAAGCTTTCGATAAAGTGAGACATGTCGACATGATAAGGATGCTTGAAGATCTACAAATTGATGGAAAAGACCTTAGACTTGTAAAAAACATATATTGGAAACAACAAGCTGCCATAAGAGTTGATAATGAAGTAGGCCAATATCAGCCTATTAAGAGAGGTGTGAGACAGGGATGTGAAATGTCTCCAGATCTGTTTTCCCTGCACAGTGAAAGTATTTTCAGAAATATTGAAGATATGGAAGGAATCAACATTGGGGGATGATGCATCAATAACATTAGATATGCAGATGATACAGTCTTGATTGCAGACAATGAACAGGATCTGCAACATTTAGTAGATGCGGTTGTTACACACAGTGAACAACGAGGGTTAGAATTAAATTGTAAAAAGACACAGATTATGGTCGTCACTAGATTATGGTCGTCACTAGGAAGAACGAAATACCACAATGTAATATACAAGTAAATGGGAATATTCTTCAACAAGTGAATAGGTACAATTATCTCGGAACAGTAATAACATCCGATGGAAGATGCCTTGAAGAGATTAGAACAAGAATCGCCATGGCAAAAGTAGCCTTTAGCAAGATGAAAAACATACTGACCAATAAAAAGATGTCAATTGAAACGAGAAAAAGAGTGTTGAGGTGCTACATAGAACCTGTTCTTTTAAATGGATGTGAAGTTTGGACAATGAGCAGTCAAGCTGAAAAACATCTGATGGCTGCAGAAATGTGGTTTCTGAGGAAAATGCAAAGAATACCATGGACGGCCAGAAAGACCAATGAATAAGTCCTTCAAGAAACAAATGAAGATAGTAAAGTGATTAGAGATATTAGACGCAGACAGTCAAAGGTTTTTGGGCATGTTATGAGAAGAAATGAATTAGAGAACTTGGTGACTACTGGTAAGATCGAAGGGAACAGACCAAGAGGAAGACCTAGAAGCAAATATTTGGATGGCTTGGCCTCGTGGCATGGTCGAGACAGAAACACTGAGCTGATCCACGACTCTGGTGATCTAGTGAAATGGCAGAACATGACCGCCCACGCTTACCGGCATGGCACATGTTGGATGGAATAGTCGATCGACCATGGCGTCTGGTGTTATGAAATCTACTGATAACTATACACTTTGAACGATGCGATACAGCAGGAGGGATCACAGCCTTCCCACACTATGATGGTACACGTTAGTATCCAAGACGTACACTCTCCATTTGGAGACAGCGCGGAATGAGTATTTTGCCTGACTGATCTAAGTTATCATCTCATCTCATCAGTGTCGAAGTGAAGCATAAACAGCGGGAGAGTGCCCATGTATGGGCTTCGTAGCAGTTCGTAATTGTTCAAGTCAATTCAAGTAAACAATTACAACCGATCACGTCCAAACAACAGAACATAATAATGTGTTCATTATTGTTTGCTTATGTACATTAACATATGGTTTCATAGTAAAACAATTTTCCCATACCCCTTACACTCAGGAAGTAAATGACCGAGGTAGACCAAGAAGACGGTGGAGAGATAATATACATACAGACCTACAAGCACTTGGAATCAACGACTGGCAAGAGAAGGTCAACCAGAGAGACAAATGGAGACGGATTGTATCTGCAGCAAAGAATCTCAATGGCTCGGAACGCTGAAGAAGAAGAAGAAGAAGAAGAAGAAGAAGAAGAAGAAGAAGAAGAAGAAGAAGAAGAAGAAGAAGAAGAAGAAGAAGAAGAAGAAGAAGAAGAAGAAGAAGAAGAAAAAGAAGAAGAAGATCCCTTAGACGAGATTGCAGTCAACACCAGCATTTTTCAGCTGCCGTTGATGTACTAAGCAAGATTACGCTCAGTAGTTTGCCATTGTTTCTGAGCGAGCGGCTCACATACCACGTAAGTTACCAACGCGGCGAGAACCGCTACCGATTCTCGCGCAGGTTACGTTACTCACGAGAATATATGGGATTACGGAGAAAGACGTTAAGCCCTAGGTCAGGGAGATTCATATTAAGTAACGGAGGTAAATAATCATAAGCTTTCCAATTTTATATTGTCTACTGGGCCACCCATAAAGCAACGGTAAACTACTGCTAGTAATTCACAAATGTTTTTTTGCATATCCTTTACAGGACATCGTTGTCAGCATCAGCATCTTTCAGCTGATTGTTGATTTCTTGGCAAGATTACGCTTAGTAGTTTAGTAAATCACAAACAGCGTATAAATGCTGGGGGTTGATTGTAACGTCCTGTAACGGACGTGCAATAAACTGCTAGTGTATACTATAATCTCTACTTCTGCCCCTGTTTACGTGTGTCGATCGATACCTGCATATGTATTGCTCATACTATTTCAGTGGCTTCCAAGTCTCCCCATTATTTAACATACTAGGTTCTCGCAATGAATAACATAACATGCCATGACAGCAGTTACTTATATAACGAATGTATTCATATAAATGCACCATTCATCGAAAGCTAGAATGTCTTAAAGCTAGAATTTAAGTTAATTCACAGGATCAAACATTGCAAGTGACCTAAAATACTGTTTAGGTTGATAATATCATCACTGTCTTATTTATAAAGTACTGGAGAGAACACGAAATGCCATAATTTGTCACAGCTCAGTAAAGGGACAGTCCCAAATGTATCTATCCCTTGTAGGTCGGGAAACTGACAAAATCGTGACAAATGCAGTTCAGGTTACTGAATATGCGGACAATTTTGTCCACGAGAAGGGCAGGATATACACTTATACTGACTTTCGAATTCTAATTCGATTTCACCATTACCCCTACTCTGTCCAACTTCAAGGAGAACTTATGGTTAGGGTCCATTACCGGTTCAGAATGATAGTCCTGTGCTGGGTAAGCCGCAAAAGCAGCTGCCCATGGTTTTACCCTCACAGGCTTATTAATCCGAAGGTGATTGTTGTCCATATGGGGACTTTATTATACTGACATCAGGGAATTGCTATCAAACACAAATGTCACCCACTACTCTTTTAGCCGCGGAAGTGAAGGGAAATTCATCACATTATATTCCAAAGAAAAATCTTGCGATCAGATAACAAAACTGGTATTCAGGAGTGACAATTTAAAAACATACCAGCCCGCAGGGTGAATGACTTGTCATGACAAGCATATCCTAGAAGCAATTCGCATCGCTACAATTGTCCAGGGCTATACTTTCATATTTGGAAATCTGTATTTGTTCTTACCGGCGCTGTGGCATAGGGACAGTGAACACGATTCGTAATTTCCCGACATACCGAAATTCAAATTCAGCCCCAGACGATCTTGAAGCAGACCACCCCAATTCCGATGGTATAAGTGTCGATTGTTTAGAAAGCAATGGCAAACACCACTTAAGATAAACAATTGCCTGTTAAGTAACAAACAGTCAAACAATGCAGGGTTGACTGCGGGTCCTGTAAAGGACAAGCAGCTATTTGCTCTAGGTTGCTACTGCTACCCAAATCTGTCTATTGAATTCGATGTTTCAGACGCCATGTACCCGGGCCCGGCAACATACACTATTCAGCGGAGTGTGTCACACGGACCGCGCTTCTCCATGAGACTGAAACCCAAGTCAGAACTAGTGCCCGGGCTGGTCAGCACGCTGGCTTTACATGCAGGTACGTAGGTCGACTGACTGATTCTAATGATTCTGATTTATACTTATAGGGTCAGTTAAAAAGTTAAAGGACCTTTCTACACGCATCGAGGCGTATTAGGTACATGGTTCCATACCAGTTTTGTAAAGACCAGTCGGCACTCTATGGGTAATGTATTCAATATGGCGTCGGACGCTTTTCAGGGACATTTCATGGCAACCATTTTAGGAGAGAGGTTGGGGGAGAAAACTCATGTCCAAACCCGCCTTGATAGGGATTCGAACACATGAACACCGGGCAGGTATGCTAGCCATTGAGCTACTGTCCGTAAAGTCACCTTCATCTTCATCTTCGTCCAAGGGCATGCCGGGGTCGAGGGAAATGAACGAGCTGATAATCTGGTGGCTCTGCAACCCCTGTAGATGGCCAGCCCATGGATCGTGCCGATGTTATTAACGTCCTCAAAGATATGGCGAGAACAGAAGACTTTGACGTCAGTGAATCCACATCGCTGTCCAGGATGAAAGACTTGGGAGTAAGAATCGGCACGGCCAGACGCGAGAGGTACATCGGGAAAACAAGGCGCCTCGTCAACCAACACAGAACTGGCACTATTAGCCACCGGACGCTGATGCATATGCTGGGGGGGGGGGGGAGGATCTGAGCACCTAAGGACATGTCCGGAGTGCAATGAAGATACCCCAACTGATAACTGATAACTGATAACTGAGTTACCGCTGCTCCAGCAGGTTAATACAGGTATGCTAGCCATTGAGCTACCGCTGCTCTAGTAGGTTAATACAGGTATGCTAGCCATTGAGCTACCACTGCTCCAGTAGGTTAATACAGGTATGCTAGCCATTGAGCTACCACTGCTCCAGTAGGTTAATACAGGTATGCTAGCCATTGAGCTACCGCTGCTCCAGTAGCTAGCCATTGAGCTACCGCTGCTCCAGCAGGTTAATACAGGTATGCTAGCCATTGAGTTACCGCTGCTCCAGCAGGTTAATACAGGTATGCTAGCCATTGAGTTACCGCTGCTCAAGCAGGTTAATACAGGTATGCTAGCCATTGAGTTACCGCTGCTCCAGCAGGTTAATACAGGTATGCTAGCCATTGAGTTACCGCTGCTCAAGCAGGTTAATACAGGTATGCTAGCCATTGAGTTACCGCTGCTCCAGCAGGTTAATACAGGTATGCTAGCCATTGAGTTACCGCTGCTCCAGCAGGTTAATACAGGTATGCTAGCCATTGAGCTACCGCTGCTCCAGCAGGTTAATACAGGTATGCTAGCCATTGAGTTACCGCTGCTCCAGCAGGTTAATACAGGTATGCTAGCCATTGAGTTACCGCTGCTCCAGCAGGTTAATACAGGTATGCTAGCCATTGAGTTACCGCTGCTCCAGCAGGTTAATACAGGTATGCTAGCCATTGAGCTACCGCTGCTCCAGCAGGTTAATACAGGTATGCTAGCCATTGAGTTACCGCTGCTCCAGCAGGTTAATACAGGTATGCTAGCCATTGAGCTACCGCTGCTCCAGTAGGTTAATACAGGTATGCTATCCATTGAGCTACCGCTGCTCCAGTAGGTTAATACAGGTATGCTAGCCATTGAGTTACCGCTGCTCCAGTAGGTTAATACAGGTATGCTAGCCATTGAGTTACCGCTGCTCCAGTAGGTTAATACAGGTATGCTAGCCATTGAGCTACCGCTGCTCCAGTAGGTTAATACAGGTATGCTATCCATTGAGCTACCGCTGCTCCAGTAGGTTAATACAGGTATGCTAGCCATTGAGCTACCACTGCTCCAGTAGGTTAACATGCTGAGGTCGATTTCGGAGAGCTTACAACACTCGGTTGTTCAGTTGCCTACTTCGTTCTCATATCTACTTGTCCCCGATTGCCTACGATGTCATCCGGTCAATAGTTATGAATATTCTGCATTAATAAGCCCAGTTTAACATACAACAGATACGATATATTTGACAATGTTAGTGTTTCGTAAATTATTGTTTTTGACTAGCTGTTTAAGCATTCCACATACATCTGTCTATGTCATCCACTGTCTAGAATTTTCCCACGCAATCCTGATTTATCTGTTCCACCTACTATGCTGACATGCCTCCTAATTTTCATTTGCTTTCTGGTTGTGTTCAGTGACCTTGTAACACCCGCAGATTTCAGTACCTCGGCCTTGATCTTCTTATCTGTCCACGACAAGCATATATGTGTGTACACACACATACGCGCGCACGCACGCACGCATGCACGCGCGCGCGCGCGCACACACACACACACACACAGCATATCCATATAATTATGATTTACTAGGCGATGTTAGTTCAGAAATTTGCCATCGATTTCTGAACTACCAACGCCTCAGGCCATTGAAATCAACGCAAAGCGATCTGATCCCAAAATGGCCCGCAGTTTATTTCAAACCCCTGACTCGGTATAACGGCGAATCATGAAGCAGTGCGTCTCACTAATCCCTAAGCCACAGTACAGGTTTTCACAGCTACATATACATTCCTTCTGTTTTGTTCTCCTCTCTTCTTCTGTAGCCGACTCTGTGTCGAAGAAGTTACCGATGCACTTCTTAATCCCGCATACCGCGTTCCAAACGCATCTGCGGACGATGTGGAAGCTTACTGCCTTGCGTTGGTTTATATACAATGGTATGAGTAGCAGTCGTTCAGAAAGCAATGGCAAACTACTGAACGTAAACGTAAAAATATTCTGCAGCGGGCTATAGTATGCACCCAGTGCATCATCTTGTTAGTATTACATTGTTAAAGTATATATATATATATATATATATATATATATATATATATATATATATATATATATATATATATATATATATATATATATATTGTCCACCAACAATGATGATGACCATTCACTTCATCCAGTGGGGGTTGAAAGTATTGAGCCGTAAGTTCTAAGATGGCTGGTAATGCCTATTTTGGTTCGAAATGTTCTTTGTCAATGTAGGCACAGAATGATGATCGATGTTCCAGGATGAGGATCTCCTGCATTGGTTTTTCAGTCCAGCCTTTGGTTTTTACAGCTTTTGCAAGTCTGTTTGCTTCACAAGTGACTGCACCCTTGCGTAATGATATACGCCACGAATGTCGGTCTTTGGCAGCAGTCACCAAGAGTCTTGATGAATTCCAAAAGCTTTTTAAGTGAGATCTTCAGAGTGTCTTTAAAACGTTTCCTCTGACCGCATCGGGAGCGTTTACCACAACGCAACTCGCCTTAAAAAATTCGTTTAGGGATCCTGTGATCTGGCATGCGAGTCAAGTGACCAGCCAAACGAATATGATTCTTTATTAGTATAGTGCGGATACTGGGCATGGACGCTCTTTTTGGTACTTCAGTGTATGCGATCTTGTCTTCCATTTAATCTTCAATAGCTTCCTAAGGCAGACATTGTGGGAGTGATTTAATTTTCTAGCGTGTCGCTGGTAAAACAGTCTAGGGTTAACAAGTATATAGCAGTGTGGATAATGCGACTGCTTTGTAAACTTTCAGCTTTGTTTGCAGGCTTATTCCATTTCTGTCCCACAAATTCTTGTACAGTCTGCCAAAGGCCACACTGGCTTTGGAGATTCTTGCATTCACTTCGCCATCAATTGTTGGGACACAGTGCTGCCAAGATTTGCCCACAACGTTTAGTCTATGACCATTCACTTTGATATACAGATCTGTGTGATTAATACCTTGAGCTGGCTGGTACACAACTACAGCCTTCTCCAAGTTGATATTGAGCACAAAGATGGCACAGGCATATGAGAAAGCTGAAACAGTGTGTTGCTTGTCTACCTCTGAGTTGGCATATTGAGCGCAATCATCAGCAAACAGCAGTTCTCTGACGGTGTCGCTTGTAGGTTTGGTTTTAGATATCAACCTTCTGAGATTGAACAAATTTCCATCCATGCTGTAGTTGATGTCTATTCCTTCTTCTTCTGCGTTCATCCGTAAATTTTTTTTCGGACTTGATCGCGTTGTGTCTGTTTACAACAAAGCTGCGTTTTTGTGCCGTTAGGCAGACACATCCGGCTTCTGCGGATGTCTATTTCAATGTAGTTGTTTTCGAAGGCATTCGTCAGCATAGGGAAATTATGAGGCTGAACAGTGTTGGTGCCAGGACACAGCCTTACTTCACTCCATTGGTGACAGGAAAGGGCTCAGACAGCTTACCATTTTCATGCCTGCATACCATCATGAAATAACCGCACTATTTGGACAAACTTTCGTGGACAGCCATATTTCGCCATAATCTTCCACAGTCCTTCTGTGCTGACTGTATCAAAAGCCTTGGTAAGATCAATGAAAGTGGAGAACATTTCAGAGTTCTGCTCCTGAGATTTCTCTTGCAGCTGCCTTGCAGCGAAAACCATGTCAACAGTTCCTCGTGTGTGTGTGTGTGTGTGTGTGTGTGTGTGTGTGCGTGCGTGCGTGCGTGCGTGCGTGCGTGCGTGCGTGCGTGCGTGGTAAAACCTCGGTTTTTGTCGATAATCCGTGCGAAAACAGTCGGCGAAATCCGAAACCGACGAAAGCCGAGGCAATTATGTTCATGTGAACTAATGTCAATCCAATTAATTCGTTCTAGAAACTCCACAATACATACCAAAAGCACATTTTAAATAGAATAAATATAGTGTTTAATACTATTTTGTTGTTTTTGCCCCAGACGTGTCAGAACTCGCACATTTGCCGAGCCTTGTGACACTGTGTATGCCAGTGCGCCTCTTGAATTTTTTAAACCATCCTCCGCTAGTCTTAAAATCACTAACTACACTAGCACTATTCCCATACATTTACTTAATAAGATCGGCATACAAAAGTCTGGCTTTTTCACATATGATTGCCTAGTTTTGATTTATCCAAATTAATAATAACTGTTCGACATCTTCAATTGTTTGCGATCTCTATTTTGTTAGCACATTTTTGCCTGTTGCTACATTAGCCTCCTTTATTGCTTCCCCTTTCGCCACAATGCGGCCGATTTAAGCAATCTTAATGCTGCTTTCGTATTTTATTATTAGCAAGTGATGCTCACACAATGAAAAACAACGACAAACTGAGCAGAAGAACGTGTGGTCCCTTTATTTTCGCAAAATTAGCAGTGAGGTCATGTTGCACGCCGACGAAATCCGATGTAATCGACGAAAACCGAGACAAACTTTGCGCGAAAGAAATAGACGAAACCAAAACCGACGATAACCAAAGGCAACGAAAATCCACGTTTTACCACACACACACACATAAACAGTAAAACCTTAGTTTTCGTTGTTATATATATATATATATATATATATATATATATATATATATATATATATATATATATATATATATATATATATATATATATATATAACCTGCGTTTGTCTCCAATAACATAGATCCACAGGTTCCTGGACCCAAGTACAATCTCCCACCGGATCAGTGGCTAGAGAAACCACAGTCGTTTGGCATCAAGCATAAAGAGATGAAAAGACCCACTGTACCAGGTATGCATCGGTACAATTGAACACTGAGAAACACATGTTATGCGTACAATGTGCTTGTATGTGATAACGAAGTGACTACTTTCTGCTAACTAACCCATTGTTTTTTAAACGGATATTATAATTAAACACTTTTAGTTGAATTTACTATTTTTATACAACAAGAACAAGAACAAGAACAACAACAACAACAACAACAACAACAACAACAACAACAAAACACATTATGCATTCCTTACAAACTCTACACACCTCATACGATTGATCTATCAAGCAAGTACCGTTTCAACAATCAATTTTCACTGCTCTTTCACTTTAATTGTATATTACAGTAAACTGCTTGTCGCACTTCTGCTGATGCTGACCTTGTTTATATCATTGTCTACCTCTTGTTGCCATGCTTCCTGATTTTCTCTTAAATATATGTATTTTAACAAGGCATCATAATTTTAATATGCCCAAAATGTGGCTCTCTGCTGGCGGGTAGAATGAGTGTGATGGCGGAAGTTTAAAGTGCGGAAAAAAGCACAGCAGAAGCTAGGGCAGTTGAGGCGTATAATGATTGGAGCGGATGGATTAGCGGAGGTCAGAGTGCTGAAAGTGTTCGCGTTTCCTGCCGCAACATACGGGCGCGAAAATCAGACATTTAATCTATCAGCTGAAGAGCATGTGGGAGCCTTTGAATGTTGGTATAGCAGAAAGCTATCCGAGGCATGTTGGACGAGAAATACAGGAAGCAGATCTGTCGAAAAAGGGCTGGATGTCGAAGAAGATTGGTTGTTACGATAAGTAAAATCGTGTAATATGAAATCTGTTGAAAATGTACGAAGACATGAATGCCCGGACAAGATAACTGCAGAGGCAGTGTGCCGGCGTGGAGGAGGGAGTGCGACCGCGAGGATGGAGTCAGTATGTGTTGGATAAATGACACATGAGACGAGACACTTCAAGAGTAAGAGTGTTATGGGAGCACAGTTACGCACAAGACAAGCCACTGAATGATAATGATCGTTAGTAATACGTTTTTTGTTAGATAGATTCTTTATTCTACATCTTCTTGGCTACGGCATAATGAGGTGAGGTGGATTGCTTCCCTGCTCGTCGCCTTTTCTTCCTAAACAATTCCCAGAAAATTCTTAAAATTATCCCGCACAAATTTTTTCTTCTTTAGTTCGTTCGCTTGGAATATGTCTATAACTGCAATGTTGTGTACACATTTTATGTGGCTGGGTCGACACCAGAACTATACGGGTCGGGGAAACATCCTGCCACTTACGAGGATCGTACGAGGACTACTATCTTAACAGGAATGCAACATAACCATTATAGCACACAGGCTTCTCCTGTAATCTAGGTACCTTGTAATGACTTTAAACGGTAGGTTCATCTTGTATCCAGCCCTTAGCAGAACGTCGTTCTAATCACAGTGCTGGAAAGACTCTCGATCTCTTACCATGCCTCCCGCCTCGTGCACACTCACGCCCAAGGTGTCAGCAATATCCTGTGTCCATCTGGTAGACCGTTGCCTCTTATTCCCAGGAACTATACCTTCTACCGCTGGTCATTCCAAGCCACTGTGATGTTTAATATTTTTATTTCCGCCCGAGATACGGTACGGTTTATGAACCAGTTTTCTTTTTCTTTTCGATGTTCAGGTACTGTAGACTTTCAGTGTTTTTCTCTCTTCTTGTTCCACGATATTCTACGAATTGCTTCTAACATTTGAACTCAAACGCCAAATTTTCTTCTTTAATGGGTGTGAAATGGTCCATGGCTCACAACCATACGTTGTTGCAAGAATTATGATATTACACCATATTTTAACCTTTTAAAACTACAGTTACCAGGAGTCTCATGATCATTTTAACTCAAACGCCTAGACAGCCGTCAGCCCAGCTCAGCTTCAAGTCAATTTTCCCTGTTTGTTTCTTCACCTGAAACAGCTGCTGGCATGTTAATGTTGTTGTGTTCGTTCCCCATAAAGACCTGACGACTGGTTTGCGGGCATGCCCCAGTGTTTATCCCACAGCCCGGTGTAAAACGTGGCTGTGGTGTGTGAGCGATAAGGGTTAATGTAAAACATAATACAGGATGATGCCAAAAGCATTCATACATGGAAAGTACGTTATCGACGATGTTTTTCTGTATGCCGAGCTAGCCAACCATGCACATTAGATGGCACCAGATCGCATTAACTCAAAGGCTTTAATGAGGAGGTTTTAACACCTCTCCTCAAATACTGTGCAATATGTTAAATACAAACTGTATCTGGAATTTATTTGTGTTCCTGTACAATCTTTATCACTATATGTTTGCTTCCTTAGCAGTTGTTTATAAGCCACAACCACATACACGAAAGAGCATTAAGTACATTTTCTTAAGTGTTGTCTGCATACACCGTAATGATTAAGAACTGAGCTAAAAATGGTTAATTTGATTAAACCTATTATATAAATTGTGTCATACAATTATTCACATCTGTTATTTAAGGGTTGGGAAAGGGGAGTCCTTCATACGCTGAGATGACGTATTGTACACTTTTATTTTTAGAGCCGAAAGAATCGTGGTATAATGATGCTAATGCTGGCTTATTACTCTTCTTCATTCAGCGATCCCGGTTATGTATTTCAGCATCAGGTTAGTAGGTGCTTTTTGGCAGAACCTTCAGAAATACAACCAAAAATAGGAGATAGGGAACAATGAGGGTTTGTATGAGAGTACAACAAAAGGTGTGTAATTACTGAGAACATTAATAGAGAGTTCAATGTAAGAAAAGACCCATACCTTTGTTTGACTGACAAAACACCAGACTTTCGATACAGTAAAATACGTCGACATGGTCAACATGCTTACACATCTCCACATTGACGGAGAGAGCTTAGATTCGTTAAAAGAACATATAGTGGAGACAATAGGACGCCGTAAATATTAATAACAAAGTAGATCAGTACCAGCCAATCAAGTGAGGTGTGCGACAAGGAGTGTCTCCAGACACATTTTCACTTTATAGTGAACATATGTGAAATTTAAAAGAAACAAGATAAATCCATAGAAGACATAATATCAACAATATGAGATATTCAGATGCTGTAGTAGCAATTGGCCGGTCTCTGTGGCTAAGGGCTTGCGAACGCGGTTTGTGAGCCCGTATACTCGGGTTCGAAACACAGCGGTGCTGGTTTTTTCGAAAAAGGTATAGGGGCCGGTCGTTCAGAAAGCAATGGCAAACTACTGAACGTAACACTTGCCTAGTACATCAACAGCAGCTGAAAATGCTGATGTTGATTGCAATGTCCCGTAAGGGATACACAACAAAATTTTTTTTTTTTTTTTTTTAAAGTAGTAATTGCAGACAATTAACTGGCAGCAATTAGTGGATGCTGTTACTGTCACAGAGATAAATATATAAAGTGAAGGACCATTTTACTCGTCTTGGGGAGAAATGGGGATATTTTGCTAGACTTATATTTTATGAGGAGTGGCTGGCCGAGTGGCCAGCCCGCCGGATTCTCCTCCGGGAGATCCGGGCTCGAATCCTCGGTAAGGTGTGGGATTTTTTTCTGTCGGGGGTAAAAGGAAAATACTAACCTGCACAGTTCGCGGCGACTGCACTAGCCAGAAGGCCTTAATTCCCCAGTCTCACGACCCCCCCCCCTCCCCCCCCCCCCCGCCATACATCGCAAGGTTCTACATTCGCAGTAAATGGGAGTTATATTGTTTTGCATATAATAGGTAATTAAGTTTTAAGGGGGAAAAGTATGGCCATCTCCAAGAAAATAAATTATACCATAAAATAACATCCAAGTACATTTTATTAAATGTTGCATATCCTTTGCAAGATGTTGCAGTCAACGACAGGATTTTTCAGCTGATGTTGATGTACTAGGAAAGTTTTTCCGTTCAGTAGTTTGCCATTGCTTTCTGTACGGCTCCCATACCAACACGTTATAACGCAATGCGACACGGTCTGCTGCACAAATCTGTCGCGGCTGCGTTTCGAACGCCTGGTGAGCGGCTGATGAACCGCTTTCATAGCCTTTGGCCATGGAGACCGGCCCAAGTAAATTAGAAAGTGTTTGTACAGGTGAATGAGAACACCTTTTTTCGAACAGACACATCATCTGATGGAAGATGGCTTGTATAGATTAAAACAAGAAGCATCATCGCACCCTCCCCCGATGGTGTTTCCACCTTGTCGTGGTGGGGGAGCTTGAGTTTCTCAATGACCCTGAGAGCTATGCCGGCGGTAGCGTAGCTACCAGCAGGGCCTCCCAAGCCGGACAGGTCAAAGGGTAGAGAACAGACAAAGAGAAACACCCTGGTCCTCCAGGTTGGGGGTTGAAGCGTGGGGTTAACATCCCCACCTTTGTAAAAACCTTTCTTTGTTACGAAACAAATACATGAGCCTCGATATCGGACTGACTTATCTGGACAACGACCTTGGAACGTTAAAGGACTTTTGAGATTTGGAACATGGAATGTACGGACACTATATCGAGCTGGAGCGGCCGAAGAACTAACCCGGGAGCTGGTTGAATATCAAATGGATATAACAGCAATTCAAGAAATAAGGTGGCCAGGAGAGGGTACTTTAGAGCAAAATGGAATGATTATAATATATGGAGGAAACACCCAAAATAAGCATGAATTAGGAACAGGATTTGTCATCAAAAAAGAGTTATGGGGGAACGTTTTAAACTTTAAAGCTTTTAATGACAGGATTAGTAAATTACGAATAAAAGGTAAATGGAAAAATATAACGATGATTAATGTACATGCACCTACTGAAGAGAAAGAAGATGATATTAAAGAAGACTTTTATAATGATCTGGAAGATGTCATAGAAGAAACCCCCAAACAGGACATCCTGATTGTGCTGGGAGACTTCAATGCACAAATAGGTAGAGAGCAAACTAATAGAAAAGTGGCTGGTATGGAAAGCCTACATACAACTTCAAATGATAATGGATGGAGAGTCATCAACCTGGCAGAAGCCAAAGGACTGCAGATTAGCAGTACCAGACTACAAAGAAAGGATATACACAAACAAACTTGGAAATCATGTGACAAGAGAACCTATAATCAAATAGATCACATTTTAATTAACAACAGTAATGCATCAAACATACAGCAAGTCAGAAGTTATAGAGGAGCTGAGTGCCACAGTGACCACTTCCTCGTTGGAGCAAAATTTTAAATAAAACTTAAGAGAGCTTTCTATACTAAATTACAAAGATTACACCCAACATATAACAGAGAAAAACTACAAGACATTACAGTCAAAGAGAAATTTACAGATGAAATAAAATGTAAACTTGAAACTCTGCAAAACCCTTCGGAGGAAAGCGTTGACCAAACTTGGTTGAACATCAAGAATACAATTCAATCTACCGCAGAAGAATGTCTCGGTGTGTTAACCACGCATAGAAAGAACAGATGGTTCAATCAAAAATGTGAAGAAGCAGTCATTAGGAAGAAGAATGCCAGACATGTATGGTTAAATGACATCAATAACATCCAAAAGGAAAAGCATTATAGAAATGAATGTAAAGAGGCTACAAAAATAGTCAGACAGCAGAAGCGAGAATATATGAGTAATATAATCAAAGATATGGAAACTAATCACCAGAAAAATGAATCCAGAAAATTCTTTAAAGAACTGAAGTCAATGAAACGAGGGCACCAACAATACACATATGGTTTAAAAGACAAAAATGGGAATATGATAAATACCAATGAGGAAATGTGCAACACATGGAAAGAATATTTTATTGAATTACTAAATTGTGAAGCTCCAAGTAACATTTTCCCACAGGAAGAGGTTCTAACATGCGAACCACAAATTGAAGAACCTACATTTGAAGAAATCCTATATGTAATCACACGACTTAAAAACAATAAGGCAACTGGGACTGATGGAATTGCTGCTGAATTTATAAAGGCAGGTGGCCATGCATTACATCTAAAGCTATACGAACTAATAATAAAAATCTGGAGGACTGAAGAATTACCCCATGACTGGAAAGAGTCATTATTGATACCTATCTTTAAGAAAGGAGACAAGTTCCAATGTGGAAATTATAGAGGAATATCACTACTGTCCACAAGCTATAAGATACTATCCGCAGTATTACTAAATAGACTAAAACCATTTTCAGAAGACATATTAGGTGACTACCAGGCAGGTTTTAGACAAAACAGATCAACAATAGATCAGATATTTATCTTACGACAAATAGCCGAGAAACATTGGGAATATAAAAGAGATCTCCATAACATTTTTGTGGATTTTAAAAAGGCTTATGATAGTGTCCATAGGAATAGTCTATGGAATGCTATGCAGGAATTTGGAATACCAAGGAAGTTAATCAACATGACCAGACTATGCATGGAAGATACTTATAATATAGTAACATATAAAGGCAGGAAATCAGACCCTTTCCAAATAACATCTGGCTTGAAACAGGGTGATGCACTATCGCCGCTACTCTTCAATCTGGCTCTAGAGAAAGTTGTAAGGAAGATAAAGGAGGAATGTGATATTGGAGGAACATCCAAGCTGCTTGGTTATGCAGATGATATAGATATTATAGGGCAAAGTGAACAAAAGTCATTGGAAATATTGACTCACTTAAAGGAAAAAGCCCAACAGATGGGGCTGGTTATCAACCAAGATAAGACAGAATATATGGTAATTTCAAGAGACGGAATGGCTAAAAACTCTGGCCACATACAAATAGATAATATGACCATTAAAAGAACGGAAACATACAAATACCTGTGTACAATCTTCAACTGTTCCAACATCATAAGGGAAGAAATACAAACTAGAATCAACTCTGGAAATAAGATATACTATGCACTACAACATCTACTAAAATCAAAGGCGCTATCTCGTAACACCAAAATCACAATATACAAAACACTGATCAGACCAGTTGTGCTGTATGGCTCTGAAACCTGGAGTACAACGAAAGGAGACGAAGCCTTGTTACAAACCTTTGAGAACAAAATTTTAAGACGCATCTTTGGACCCATTAGGGATACACAAAGTGGAGAGTGGAAAAGAAGAAGTAACAAAGACATTTATGATCTGTTTAAGTCCCCGCTAATCACTGGTATCATGAAGGCTAATAGACTACAATGGCTGGGGCATATAGAAAGAATGGAAGATAATAGGGAAACAAAACTCGCTTACACTCAGGAAATAAATGACCGTAGACCCCGAGGTAGACCAAGAAGACGGTGGAGAGATAATACATATACAGACCTACAAGCACTTGGAATCAACGACTGGCAAGAGAAGGTCCACCAGAGAGACGAATGGAGACGGATTGTATTTGCAGCAAAGAACCTCAATGGCTCGGAACGTTGAAGAAGAAGAAGATCATCGCACCCTGTGCAACATGGAAAATATACTCGCCAATAAAAAGATGCCAATTTCAGTGAGAAAATGAGTGATAAATGTTTCATATTGAAAGTATATTGTGACATGCACGTGAAACATGGACAATAAAAAGACAAGATTAGAAACATCCAATGACAACCAAAATCGATTCAGAAAGAGATACAAAGAATACTATGGGGGGGGGGGGAGGAGAGATAAACAAATAACAAAATAGATTGTTCTTTAAACAATTAACGCTCAATTGATTAGAAAAAATAGACGTAAACAGTCACAATAATGTTGGCATGTTTTGAGGACAAATAAACATGTAACTTAGTGACAACTCGCAAAGATGGCGGGAAACGATCAAGGATAAGGCAGCAAGTACGAATACCTGGATGGCTTGGTCATATCGCATAATCGGAGAAATTACACAGACCTGGTTTGAGGCTTTTGTTGGTGATTGCATCGAACCGTGACCTCCCATGCTTGTCAGCATGGCACATGGAATTGTGTGTGTGTGTCTGTGTGAGCGCGCGCGAGTGCGTGTGTGTGTGTGTGTGTGTGTGTGTGTGTGTGTGTGTGTGTGTGTGTGAATTGGCGAATTATGAATGTAGAAAATTGGATTCACAGAATACAATAGGTCAAAGAAGAAAAAAAGCACAATATTCCAACCAATGCCTATTAAGTTCTTAATTTATTTGATACTGTTGCAATAATTCTAAATAATATGGCATATTAAGACACACCCACGGCACGTCATTGTTAATCAAGGACAAATATGACCGCAGGCTTTATGTAACGTATTGCTCGTGTTCACAGGAGGTAAGTGGAGCTAATCACTACAACCGGATGTATAGGATTTGCCCGGATGTACGTCAAAATTAGATCCCCTTCTTGGCATGTCTTGTCTGGAGCAGACGTTCTATAGCCAAGCCTCTCAGGATTCTGTGATCTTAATGATTTTGACGTTTATATTATTATTTGTTAAGATGCTGGTTGAGCTTTCCGGACAATCTTTCCCTGCCTCTCTTGCCTAATAATGTCCCACTTGTCTAATTCTCTATTCCATCACTTCTGTTGATATGTCACATACATTTCACGTATCATGTTTTCTTATGGTTTTCACAAATTATTTGTTTTCTATGGTTCAGTGTTTGTTGTATTCTCTGTCCACGATATTCAAAACACTCTTCTCAAAAACCACATCCCCGGTGTCTTGTGTTTCATCATTATTTCGCTACTTACTGCCCAGCCTTCTCACCCATACAGAACAGACCACACACAACTTATCAGTAAGCAGAACTTGTCATGTGTGATACGTCTGTGTGTAATGAAGCTGCTTATTCTAGCAATGGAGACATTAGACACTGCGAGTCTTTTCTTTATGTCAGTGTCATAACGTCCTTCGGATGTAACTCTGCAGCTTAGATTAATTACACATTGAACTTCTTTGAGTTTACACATTTACTATATAAAGCGCATACTGTGATTTGAGCCTTCTTGAAACCATCATGCATTACGTTTTATCAACACCGTTTTAGAATTCGGCTAAACATTATCCTGGATATGTTACAATCACTTGCAAAAGAAGTTATTGGTAACGGTAAAACTAGATTTACAAAATATCGCCCCACAACAGAGCAGCACTTTATATATTGAGACCTGGATATCGAAGGCTTATGACATTCTCACACAGTTATAAAAGTTCACAAGGTTTCACAATCAACCGTTGCACTATAAATTCCAAGAGAGAACCCAACCAGAATACTAATGAAAATCCCAAATCACTTTACACTAGAAAACTACAGACAGCATACATAAATATTTGAAACCGATATATCCAAGTGTGAAACCCTCACACCAGAACCATCGGCAATCTTCCTAGACTTATCAGTTAAAGTTATCGAAGTCCCTGAAATAATCTCCACAAATGAGCACACTGAATCAGAACACCGAGCTATTTCACTTCACGTGCTCATGTAAAGGTACCCTTGCAACATCAGGATACGGGTGTATACATACGGATCTGCTCAAGAGGTCGCAGAACAAATGAGGCAGCGGAATTTACAAACCACATCCTAACGGAAACCCAGAATATACTGGATAGTTACAGTAGACATCTGTACTAGCTTCGGAGCAGAGGCATCTATCCTTCTTACAGATGTCAAGACCCTAAACAGTTGAATAGATCTAACCCCCAAAGCTATTGTCATCACAAACTGAACGTCAGTACTCCACACTATTTCATGTTTCATAAAGGATACTATTATCCATGAAACAAAAATCATTAGAATTCTGTCAAAAAGAACAGAACTAGTAATGTAGTGATTACCAGCCCACCGAGGTATCCTAGAATAAGAAAACAGAGGAGCTAGCAACGAATTAAAGAAACCTCGAGAAGCCATATCCATGTCAGATCTGTAGGGAGGTAAACACTACTAATGCAATCTATGAGCACGAAATTTAGGAAAGAAAAAAAAAACTGGAGACCATAGCACAGCAGAATAAATTAACTTGACATTTTAATATCTTATTTCATCTACCTCTTTTGTTATTTTGTTTTATTCGTTCAGGAATATCATTTCTAATAAAGGGCATGAACGACCAGATAGGTATTTCCTAATTCAAAGAAAATGCACCTAATTCTTCGAGGATTTTATTTAGATATTCACAATGAAAACTCTAATATATACTAGTCTTAAGTTACCTCTAGTCTCCAACTTACCAATAATCATCATGAATGTTCCGTCATGAATTTATAATACACAACACCACCATAATAATAATAGCCGAACTGGCCAACACATCTGGTTAGGTCAGGGCATTTGTGTAGACTGCACCTCAACAGACAATTTCTCCGGACAATTTCTAATCCTCCTCATTATCATATTTTATGTTAATAGAAGTTGACTGTGCCGATTCCAATGAGAATATCAGAATTTTGCCGTGAACATGACGTCACTCCTTCTTAGGCGTGCTGTTGACAATCCTACATGGGTAGCGTCAAGGGGAAAGTAACGTGCAGTTATCTCCAGTGATGAAAGAGTGAATAATCTTGACAGCTCAGGCCTTGTAGAAACCCAAGGGGATTTATTTGAAACAAGAGAATTAACTTTCTCAGTGGTCGCCCCTTTTCTTGGCCCCAAGATCAAACGACAGATGTTGAATTTCATAGCTATATTTAGATGTTGTTGACAACTCCAATCATTTCCATTTCATCAAAGAGAGCAGGGGGAAAGTAGTCTAATGTTAAAATTAAAATCAACAGGTTTCCTAGACCGGACACGGTTTAACACTGGAATATTTTTCTCTCTATATATCTTTACTATGTTTCGGGATTTTCAGAGGCTGGATAAAATATGTCACAATAATGTATATCTGTCTTATGTTTCTTCCTTTCTTTCTTTTCTCATTGTTGTTTTACAGGACCTGAGAAATATCTGTGCAGAACACACCCAGCGGGCCCCAAGTGGATCATGGGAGACGTACGCTCACTACATAGAATATGTAAGATGGTAATTGTGAATACCAACCCTTTACAGTGACATTAGTAGTTGTTCTTTTGGTTTTGGTTAAAGATGACCCTAACAGCACATTGAAATTTCAAGAAGTACTCCAGTCTCCTGGCATAATCACTCAAAGAGAATCCAAGCACAATGCACGAACTCCATAGCTGTGGAGAAGATCTCAATGTTTGCATACCAGAATCACACAATCGATTTTTCAGATTGCCCCGAAGCAATTTTATGTTATGGACATGTGATAGGGTCATTAAATTGTGTGGGCCTGAATGCACCAAGGAATAGGTGGCCAATCTTTCCCTCAGTTAGCAAGCGTTGAACCCTTGTCCCACTGTACTCTTGACATTATCAGCTCTGTTACCGATCAGCTTCACTAGCACACCCATTGATCCTTATGTTGGGTTGAAACTGCCCTGTTTTTTTTAATGCACACGTTGCTCATCATGGTTTGCTCTAGCCACAGGTGAACATCGTCACCTTAGTGTCACTCCGTCTCCTCCTCTACACCCTTTCCTCCTTTGATGTAGACAATGTGTTTGCAGTGGACGTCCAGATGGTCACACTTGATTGTTGATAAGATTTGGAAGGAAAAAGAAAGATCTTGACTCTAGCGGGAAGTGGCGATATAAACTGAAAGAAAGATCTTGACTGCAGCAGGATATAGCAATATAAACGCACACAAACCGATGTACTAAGATCCTATGGAGAAACAAGGTTAGCTGCATGTCCTTTACAGGACGCTTCGATTAACCATAGCAGTGTTTGGCAGTTTCTGATTGTCTAGGCCAGTGGTTCTCAACCGGTGGGGAATTCCACCCCCCCCCCCTCCCAGGGAAGAATTTTAGGGTTTCCGGGGGGGGGGGGGGGAATTAAGATTATTTTAAGATCACGCTAATACAAGAATCGAATACTTGATATTGTTTTCCCCTCCATACTGTACGGATCTGTACTTCTCGACCTTCTGAAATTTGTTTTATAACGTAAGTAGACGCGCAAATAACGTTCATGTAGACGTCTAGACATGTTCTAGTATGTGTTATTGAATTTAGCTTCCATCTTTACGTATACTGTGTGGGGGATTTATAGGGAGGAAATACGAGAGGGGCGGGGGAAAATAACATTCTAAACATATAGTGAAGGGGTGCATGAGCCAAAAAAGTTTGACCACCACTGGTCTAGGAAATTTTACGATCAGTCGGTTGCAATCGCTTTCTTAACAACTGATGCTCACTAGTGTGAAAATCAACACAAAGTAGTCTGGTTTAAAAGTTCCTGTGGCTGCTTTCAAACCCGGCATGGGAACTGTTAAATTACGTTCACTGCCTTTAAGTGACGGACACCGGCTCTGTTGACGCCATCACGTATTTGTTTAAATTAAAACCGTATTCGTATTCATTATGTTATGTTAAATTAAACCCCGTATCGAATACGTTACAGACTAAACGAGTATTTGTATATAGTATTTTAAGACACAGACTGACATCAGATGAGTAAGTAAGTAAAAGTAAAGGTTATACGCCTTTAGGGGTGTCTGACATAAGGTGCTATATCTATATTTGTATAGACAAAACGGCACTCAGTGGGTGAGTGATTAGTATCACGCCGGTCGCTTTTGCTTTCCAAGACATGTGTTGGTACCCATTTTAGGCAGGGTCTACCTGGGAACGCAATGTCAGAGGAGTGTCTAGTGAACATTATAGGACATTCTTCATGAGCTAATATACGACGGGAGGTCAATAAGTAAGTCACAAATGGTTGTAGAAAAATAACTAAATATGATAACAACTTGAAACCAGTTTATTTTTATACATAAATTGTCCCTTTATTTCTCAACACAATTTCCACCAACATTGATGCACTTATCCCATCGTTTTATCAGTCCTCCCAAACCGGTTGCATAGACCTGCGTGCTCTGTTTTCTAAACCACGTTTTCATTTCACATTCAACTTCAGCGTCATTCGCGAAATGTCTCCCGCTAATGTGAGTTTTCAGTGGACCAAAAAGGTGGAAATCGCTAGGGGCTAAGTCGAGGCTGTAAGGTGGATGTTCCAGAACTTCCCACATTAGTTGGTTAATTTTTTCCTAAGTTAATCGAGCCGTGTGTGGTCTGGCATTGTCATGAAGAAGCAACACTCCTCTAGTCAGCTGTCCTGGACGTTTTCTTCGAATTGCATCATGAAACATCGATAGAACTTCACAGTGCGTTTCAGAATTCACATTGTCACCTTTCTTCTTGAAATTGGTTAAAAGCACCCCTTGACCCCAGAACACTGTCAGCATAACCTTCCCTGTTGATGGCGTAACCTTGAAGTTTTGGACACAAGGCGAAGAAGGATGTTTCCATTGCATTGAAGCACGCTTTGATTCGGGCTGGTAGTCAGCGTAAACAGGAAGCATTTCCTTATGAATGTCCTTTGCAGGCAGTCCTTTTGCCCACAAAAACACACAACAGCATGTTGCTTTTTGGTTGTACACTCCGTACATTTTGTCGCCATTGTGTTTATGCGCTGCGCATACGCATGAGACACCTAGCGCCACCTGACGAACGGGAATATAAAGTTCGATGTTGCTGTCACCTAATGACACCTGTAGAAAACACCAACTACATTTATCTGTCATCCCACATGACTTACTTATTGACTCGCCCTCGTAACAATGCGTGCCAAAGTCGAATAATGGAAATAGAAAACATATACAACTATAAGAACGTGACAGATGTCCCGTCATGAGAAGAGAGGCATGGAAAACGTTGTGAGACTGAATAGATCAGTGCTCAAAGAGACAGAGCGAGGTGAATAGAAATAGTGCTGGATTGTCTAAAAGTGTAGATGCAGGATTAGCATCGAGAACACCAAGGGCTGACATCTTTGGAGAGACACGAACAGATAGGTTATTTGGCAGATACACGTTGATGACTACCATTGAAACTATCATTTCCTGTTGTTTCTTCTAACTTGCTGCCATCAAGACAGTTCATCTGCATAAGCTATTTATAATTTGACCTACAACAACAACCCCTGGCATATTTTCTATATATCACAGTATATTCTCACTTTTCAATGAAAACAAATCAACGTCTGTATATATACTTGTCCGACAACCTCTATGTACTGTGATATCCCTATATGTTTTTTTTTTAAAATTACTTCAATCTACACTATATGTTCTTTATTATTTGCAGATCTTTGCCGTTGATACCAAATTGTTCCTGATGTTTCACACTTTCAAACGATCCTTTGTTGTCTCTGGAGAATAAGTATATCTCTGTCTTTTCACTTCTATAGTGTTTTTCCTCCGTAATAATGTCACGAAAGTGTACATGGGATACTGTTTATGTCCTTTCCCTCTTTAAATGCACTTTTTTCATAACTAATTTCTGGTTGAATCCAGCTTCTTACTCTGTTCACGATTATTCTCAATATTACCTTTACATATAATTCATTACCGTTACTGTGAGATGATCCTCACATTCTAAACAGCTTGATTTCCTACGTTCTGGGGCATATTTGGGGTATGGTATTTTGATAGACAAATCAACACTCAGTCGATGACGTGGTCAGTATCACGCTTTTACTTCCAAGGTAATTTCCGGTACCCGTATTAGGTTGGGCAGACCTGGGAGCCCAGGTTAACTAAAACGGATTCGAACACATGGCCAGAAGAACAGGGAGGCAAGAGTACCAGTCACACGTGGATTCAACTAGCTTAAGTGTGCTGTGAATAAGAATGTTCATACAGCTACATCTATTTGTGTCGCTAGCTGCTCCTACTCCTGGTCCCCAGAAGTATTCCCTGAAGTCCACCATTGGCGAAGCTCCAAAGTATTCAATGGGGTGTCGTCTTCAACCATCTCAGGTGAAATGTAAGTAATCTTTTCATTATCGACGCTGTATGCATGTAGTCGTGTATTTCATATTAAGTGTAATCAGTTTACAAATACCAATTAGTAGATGGTAAAATACCACATCGTAGCAAAATTAGAACAACAGGAAAAGTCACCATAATAAACAAATTATAATTCTTGTGTGGAGCGAAGAAAAAGCACCCCATTAATTTCACAAGGATAACGCATGGGCTAGTCAGGGCGTTGGAAACCTACGGCACGCGTACCAAGCACGGCGCGTGGAAACATTTTAATGACACGCTGACCAAGTTGAAATACAATGTATGATATGTGATTTCTTTTTATTTCTTTATTTATTTTTGTTGTTGTTGAAGTTTTATGTTCCCATAGATGAAAGCTGTTTTAAGTCCATAGAGAAGTCATCCAACACCCGTCACCCCAGAAACTGACCAATACACACCTACCATTCAACAATTAACTAAGCAGATGCTAGGACGAGGGTCCCATTAAATGCATAATAACTCAGATCATCATCAGGATTATCACCTTCGCCTTTTGACTTCAAGCGTCGTGGGGGAGGAATAATTGGCGCCACAGAGCACGATGGGTGGCACTGGATAGTGTCATTCCGTGAGGCTGTATAATGTCTTCGATGTCATCAAGCCATTTTCTTCTCGGGCGTCCTCTCGCTCACGTGGCAGATGTTCTTTGATGTAGGGCCGGTGCTGGTAGTTGATGGTGTTGCATTCTAGAGAGATGGTCAAACCATCTGATCTTCAGCTTTCAGTAGATGTTGGACAAGGTGCTTGCTGATCCCACTGTCTGATAACATCATTTCTTATTCCGTCTTGGATAGTAAAGTTAGAAGATCTCATTAAGCATCTCAGATCAATAATAATTAATGACTACTCGTAGTAAAATGTTAATCATATATTTTACGTTTGGTTTATTTATTTATTTAAAAAAAATAATTTCCTTAGGTCCTGTCTTGACAAAATATACCTTAGAACATTATTTGGTACTTTTGCTTTCTTTCACCCCAAACAAACTTTGCCAGCTACATTTAGAGTCACCAGCTATATTTTGCGCCGACGGTGATCTTCTCTGTGTTCGGGTGGAGTGCGTGTCAGTGCGTTTCAATTGCCCCACACCACAGTGTTGTTTCTTTGGGCTGTGGCAACCGTTTCTGTCTCCCTTCGATCCTCATTTGCATCGGTCCTGCAATCACTTTCCGGTTAGGGTTAGGGTTAGGGTTAGGGAGTAGCGTTAGGATTAGGGTTAGGTGTAGGGTACACACACTAACCGTAACCCTAACCCTAATCCTAATCCTAACCCTACCCCCTAACCCTAACCGGAAAGTGAAAGAATAGCGCACCACCGCCGCCGCATAGAATTGCGCACCGAGCTACGGCGCAACACACGCAAACCCCCTGAATGTTCGGCGCAACACAGGGAACCCCTGGATGTGACGCCATACCCTGGGATTCCCTTTTGTTTGGGGCGAAAGAAAGCAAAAGTACCCATTATTTTAACACTTAAAAAAAAAAAAAAAAAATAATGCGTCCAAATCTTAATTTTTACACACCATGGTATTTGTATTGGTTCCTATTTATATTAAAGAATTGAATACACTTCTGTGAATGAAATGGTTATATGACGTAACGAACACATTAATTTGTTTCAATGATTGTTGTATATATATATACACATATAGTGGTTGCCGTGAAGTTGGAACCGCGACTAACTAACTAACTAACTAACTAACATATAGTGGTACACTTCTTAGGCACAACACTACCAAAGAGTTGTCAACTTCCGGGCTAGACTAAAGTGTAATGAAAACCAATAATAATATATTAGGGACGTTCATTTGAAACCCGTTCCAATGGCTTTATTACAAAAGCATGAAAGAAACATTATTAGGTGTGGTAGAATTAAACAAAGCATTCATTTTGAATGAATTATGCACCATGGGTTGGTCAGAAGAAGTCGCCGTAGGCATTCAGCAAGCATTCTGTTGCTTAGGTAGGCGGCGAATGCCATCCGCAAAAAAAAAAAAAACAGGATTGTGGTTGCTCACTGAACCAAGTGTTTACCACGTTCATTGCGTCTTTAAAGTCGGTCAGCAATAGCCCGTCATGTTTAAAAAATGCGCTCAGCATAAACTTACCAGCGGAAATCTGTAACTTGAAGTTTTTGGCTTTTGATGATCCAGCATACTTACATTGCATGCTATCTCGTTTGCTGCTCGGCAGTAGTAGGGGACGTGGTAACGGGTTAGTAAATATGGAACCGCTCCAGATTTGTGACGTCATAAACCAACTCCAGAACGGACCTCATTTTTGAAAAATTGGCGGGTATTTTGAGTACTTTTGATGTCACTTTCGGTGTCCCTTCCGTTTGACTACTTCCGGTCCAATGTGTGTGTCCCCAAACCCGCTCCCTTCCCACACCGACCGCCCCGAGACCATTCTTAGACAGCGAGGCAAACCCCGGGCATGTGGATTACTGTTATGAATAAGTAGACTAAATATGCACCGAGCATCCGGGTTCGAGTCACACTGTGTGTCTGTGTTTACAGGGTAAGCCGATGTGAGGGGCGCGAGGGAATGGGCCGCTACCCCGGATATTAGCCTTTGCCCCCAAAGGGGACACCAAATGTGCACCTAGATGCAAAGGGTGGTGATCAGTATATGGCAGTATTTGGCAATATTAGACTCTGATCTTAGCTAAAAGACCCAAAAGATATGAGTCAAAAGGGACGTTCAGGCATATTCAGCTTTAGGAAAAAGACTGAAGCCAGAGTACGGCTAATAATTCTATATATGGTGATTATTATTATAAATACATATGCTTAAAAACATATACGAAGTAATTAATTCTAGAGAAAATAACATTAAAGACAAGTCTCAAAATTATAGTCAATTAAAGGAACATAATCAGTGAATTTTGCGAAATAATCTTAAAAATACTTTTAAAAAAATACAACGCCAGTTATTTCCATTTGCATATTTTGGAAATAATTGTGTCCCTTGATACCGGCAAGCCCCAGGCTGGCCTTCTGCTCTTATTGTGATATCGCTGTGACCGATTAACACACGATAGTGAAATTTTTAATATAGCGAATTTAAATGGGGCTAAATTGCGCGATTACATCATCGAAAGTGTAAACAAATATTCTAAGGCACTTTGCTTGGTGCCAGTCACGTTAGCACATGAAAAGTTGCGTAAATATGAACACAAAACTACAATATATGTCATAAATTGTACATCTCGAAAAGCAAAACCTGTCGGTATGCGCGGATTTTGACAAATCTGGTCTAGCTTGCAGTAATCTCACAAAAGCGTTAAAATTATATACCCGATAATGATAAAAGAGACGTAGTATACAGATATCACGGTTATCACAACACCCAGATATTTTGTAAACGTAAACAAGAGGTATGACATGCCTTAAATCACATGTGCATCAGTCCATTCCGAGAGTTTGACATAAATTGCACATGTGTGTGAATATAAGTAGTATGGGATTTCGCAATCGAGCCGTAAGGTGCGTTCACCCGGAAAACGAAAAAAGTTCTTATTTCGAATATGTGCCGCCACAACAAGGACTAAGAGGCTGAATTTTCAAAGCTCATGCGGTAGGATACATAACTACTTACGGTTTTGTGTAGATAAAAATGTAAAACTGGTAGTATTAAAAGATATAGTTGTCTGAGTATGTTGTTTTGTCCGACTGGTAGCCTGGCATGTATCTGTCACTTGGCGTGTAGTCATAAGACTGGTCTCCTGCGTGGTATGCCAGTTTCTTAGGTCAAGCGGCTCAGATTACGCTGACACGGCTGTCCGTATGGTGCGACTAAGCGTTCTACTACCCGCTCGTTGACCCGTTGTATGCTTGAGCTGGGTTGGGGAATGTGGGTTATGCTCGCCTCATGACCTCTCAACATGATGAAATAGATAGCATAGAGGGCGCCATGTTACTTGCGTTGTAGTCACTGTGAGATACATTCTGTGAAGCCAGAATAGCAACGATATACATATACAGTCTCCTCACACCCACCGAAGTTTTCTTTGTATTGACGACTGGTCAGCTATTGAAGACATGACTGTAAGTATATTACAGCTATCTTGTTTTTATGTAGGTGCTTTAATACTTAGTGTGGATTGTCTAAAGGTTAAAGATGTCGGTGACGCTGATCGCTCCACGTTGGATGGGTATGGTTGCGCCGTATCCTGTTTGCGATTATAGTCGAGGATGCACTCCTCAATTCTATTCAGGCTTAATGTGATTATTTCATATTTGGTAAAGTGTTGTTGTAGCACATCCCGTAGTCGAACCGTTACTTGGTCCGCAAAACTACCACAATCACCATAATCACAAGAATGAATGAAAGGATTCTCGACTTCTTGATTTTGTGGGATATTAAGACTCTCCATGCAATAGCTATTTGGCTCTGCTCTTAGTATGCTCCACAGTTTGCTAATTAGGTCTACGTGGGCATACGTATCAGTAAAATAATTATAAGAATAAGTTACTATACCAACGTTATAGAAATACATATTATAAATAATATCTCTGTATCTGACATACACCCTCTGTTACACAATCATATATGTATATCGATAATGGGTATTTAGACCCTGTAGTACACTTTCCCCTTCACCTGTTGACTCCTGACTCAGCGGAATATTGTCTGGGCATGACTGAACTTGATACAATCACGTGCTAAGGTCGTGGTTATCACCGCGACTCAGTAGCTTGTGGAATTACTTTTCCCGAGTTAGGTCCCTTCGTTTGATAATCGACAGTTTATTTTTGTGTAGTGTCCTTCTTAACCACGTGTAATAGCTGTATCATTATACATATAACCGGATGCGACGCCATCTTTGACCGGATGTGCCACCATCTTTAATCAGTTTTAGCCAGTGAGCACTTGTCTCGGATGTATTTTTATGGATGCGACGGACGCAGCACCATCTTCGACCACTTTTGGCTAGTCAGCACGTGGTCTGGTTGTAGTCATTACACATGCGACCTGAAGCAGCGCCATATTTGATCGGATGTGACCATTACCCAAGTGTCATCGGATGCAGCGTCATCTTTGCCAGGATGTAATTATTGCCCACGTGGTCTGGTTGTACCCCATTACCACGTGTGACCGGATGCGACGCCATATTTGACAACTCGTAGCCAGTGAGCACGTGGTCAGGTTGTAGTAATTACACATGCGACAGGATGCAAAGCCATATTTAATCCGATGTGACCATTAACCATGTGTATCGGATACAGCGCCATCTTTGAACATCTATAGCCACGTGTTTCGGTTGTATCCCATTACTACGTGTGATCTGATGCGACGCCATCTATGACCGGCTTTAGACATTGAGCACGTGGTCTGGTTGTGGCTATTGCACATGTGACCGGAAGCAGTGCCTTATTTGACCTGTTTTAGCCAGTGAGCACGTGGTCTATTTTGCCATTATCCCAGTTTGAACGGGTGTATTCCTTAGAAACGTGCTCCTGTGACTGCTTGTATACAATCACACAACCCAAGGACAAGTCTTGTGTCTCTACCACTTTGCGCTTGGTCTGATGACAGTGTTTAAATCTCATCCACTACTGACAGTAATAAACGCTATTACAATTTATAATCGATTAATTTACAATAGACATAGCTGAAAAAAAGCCAAGTCTTCTGACGATCAGCTCCTTAAATATGCATTAAAATTGTTAGCGGTAGACCTCCTACCCATGCTGCCATCTTTACTTTTCACTTTACACATCAAAATGGACTATTTTTTAAATGTTTCTTTAAATACTTACAGATTTACGTTTTTATCTACACAAAACCGTAAGTAGTTATGTATCCTACCGCATGAGCTTTTAAAATTCAGCTTCTTAATGCTTCTTTTGGTGACACATATTCGATATAAGAAATTATTTCGGGTCCTTGGGTGAACCCACCTTACGGCTCGATTGCAACATACCAAACTACTTACATTCACACATATGTGAAATCTATGTCAACCTCTCGGAATGGACTCATAACATGTGATTAAAGGCACGACAGACCTCTTTTTTTACGTTTACAAAATATCTGGGTGTTGTGATAACCTTGATGTCTGTATACAACGTCTCTTTTATCACTATCGGGTGCATAATTTTAACTCTTTTGCAAGATTATTGTAAGTTAGACCAGATTTGTCAAAATCCGCGCATACCTACAGGTTTTGCCTTTCGAAATGTACAATTTCTGACATATATTGTAGTTTTGTGATCATATTTACGCACCTTTTCATGTTCTTACTTCACTGGCACCCAAGCAAAGTGTCCTAGAATATTTGTTTACACTTTCGCAGATGTACTCGCCCAATTTAGCCCCATTTAAATTCGCTATATTAAAAATTTCACAATCGTGCGTTAATCTGTCACTGCGATATTACACTAAGAGCAGAAGGCCAGCCCCGGCTTGCCGGTATCAAGGGACACAGTTATTTACAAAATATGCAGAGGGATCTAACTGGCGTTATTATTTTTCAAAAATATGTTTATTATTATTTCGCAAAATTTACTGATTATGTTATTTTAATTGACTGTATAATTTTGAGACTGGTCTTTAATGTTATTTTCTCTAACAATTAATCACTTCCTATATGTTGTTAAGCATATGTATTTATATTAATAATCACCATATAGAATTATTAGCCGTACTCTGGCTTCAGTCTTTTTCCTAAAACTGAATATGCCTGAAACTCCCTTGTGTCTCATATCTTTGGGGTCTTTTGGCTAAGATCAGAGTCTAATATTGCCAAATACTGCCTTTGGTGGGGCTATACTGATCACCACTCTTTGCATCTAGGTGGAAATTTGATGGCCCCTTTAGGGGCAAAGGCTAAATTCCGGGGTAGGGGCCCATTCCCTCGAGCCCCTCATATCGGCCTACCCGGTACACACACAGACACACACTGGGACTCGAACTCTGATGCCCGATGCATATTTAGTCTACTTACTTATACTAGTATTCCACATGCCCGGGCTTGCTTCGTTGTCTTAGAATGGTCTCGGTGGCGGTCGGTTGGGGAAAGGGGTGGGTTTGGGCACACACACCATGACCGGAAGTAGTCAACCGGAAGTGACACCGGAAGTGGCATCGGAAGTACTCAAAATACCCGCCGATTTTTCAAAAATGAGGTCCGTTCTGGAGTCGGTTTATGACGTCACTAATTGGGAGCCATACACTTCACACAGTAAAATATGACGTCACAAATCTGGAGCGGCTCCAGATTTACTAACCCGTTACCACGTCCCCTACTTCTCTCGACTCAATTTGGTGACACCTGATTCATCTCCTGTCACTATGTGGAAGAGAAATGCATCACCCTCCACTTTTTAACGCAGCAAGTGTTTCAAACACCATCCCATGCGTTCCTCTTTTTTTGTGGTCGGTCAACATCCGTGGTACTCACTGTGAACACACCTTCCGATATTGCAGTTTCTTACGAACGACCTTTTGAATTGTTCAAATTGACACATCAGATTCTTTCGCTAGCGAACGTATGCTTCGACAATGACTATGATTTTTTCTGATGCAACAATATGCACTTAACCCGGCTGTCGAAGATCTGTCGTGAACTGATGTCCTTTACGAAACATTCGTGCCCAGTCTGTCACTGTTGTTTTCGAAACGAATTTGTTACCGTACGTTGCCTGCATTCTTCGATGAATGTCCACTGGTCGACATCCTTCAAATGAAAGAAACTGAATCACCGCTCTTTGAGCTTCTTTGGACGGATTTTGGATCAACCCGGCCATTTTCTCAACGGTCAGAAACATAACCTATGCATCATGGGACGATAAGCACGAGCTCTTTTATTCAATGGTCAGTACTTATCACATGACTATGACATGATCATGTTCAATGTACGCAATTACGCGCGGTGCGGCACGAACGGATTTCAAATGAACGCCCTTTATATATGCACATGGATGGATTAATACTAGGCAGCAGATATGCACGTGGATTAATTCTAGGTAGCAGGGCTTAAGAAGAAGCAATAAGCCATTCTTCAAACATGAATCTCTTACTAGCTACTAGGTCTCCTTGATGTAATATATACCTAGTGAGTCACCAAACGTATATTACTTACTTCCTCTACGTTACCAGACAATTTTCAGGCCAACATGAAATTACATTTAAGTATGGTGATTTTCATGGTTCCAGACAAATTATGAAGCTGGCATCCATGTGACACAATACTAGTATGATATCATGTTAGTCGCAGGATTGAAGATATGCTATGGCTATCTATGTTGGTTTTAAATAACTTTATTAAAACAATCGCAAATTTTTCGAGGACATTAAGAAAGGTGAACATTTTACAACAAATTATTCACTATTTGTTTTAATTTTCTGAAGTAGTTTCCTGCTATGAGCGTAGTGCTATAGGGCTATCACATTTGTAGACCTGAAAAGGAGGCTGCGTGGTCTCGAGGTATGGTGTCCGCCTCAAGTGCTGGAGGTCCCGGGTTTAAGGACCGGGATTTTTTTTGCGTGGACTTCTAGTAATAAAATTTCGCCTGGTCTCTGGGTAGTGAGATCGGACGCTCGTTTGTATTGTTGCGCACGTAAAAAATCCCTTGGCAGTTGGAAATCGAAAAAGAGTAGCTTAACGGCGCTGCCCGGGCAAAATTTCGAGTTAAAAATCTACCCAAAGTATTTCAGGATCTTAGCCGGTGCTACGGAGTTTGTGCACTGAGATGAGTTTCTCCAAACTCAGATTTCAGTTAGGAAGAGAACGGAGCACTTATGGGTTACACCGTGTGCCGTGATGTTGATCCATCGACTAAACTAAACTAAACCTGAGAGCAAATAGGAATAAGTGGCCAATTTTTCACTGACCAACCTTCTGACCATGCTCATGACATTACCTGCCCTGTTCACTATCAACGTCGCCGGAGCGTCGACCAGTTATACCCTAAACAATGCATAATACGTTGATCAGTCCCGGTATCAAGTGCTTAATCATTTCTGGTATTATCCCATATAAAGGATGTGTTCATTCTTACTTCATATATCATATACTTATAGGAGATTCGAGATTGGCCTGCGTTTGGGAAAACTTTTTGGTTTAACTGGGAATTTAATGCCGACCAAATAGCTGGCAGGCCAGTGCACTACCTGCTATATCACCACAGGGCAAATTTGATATAAAAACTTAAACAGACCTTGGCTTTCTCACCCTCTATATTAGCCACAACGCCAGGACCTGACGTGTACAACAGTGCAGGTATTCGCCTAGACGAGCCCGGGTACACGATGAAGTACAGATGGTTTGACACGCGCCCAGGTAACGACGTGCAATGTTTGTTTAAAATGTGGTTGTTTTGACTCTGAAGTTGACTTCTTCGTTTTACAAGTTTCATTTTTACTGTTAAAATTTAAGGAGTATCAAACAAAACAAATTTGTGTCTTTATGGTTGTCCCCTTTCTCCTTCCTAGATTTACATAAACAATACGTCTCCACTGACAGAGTAGTAGTATATCAAAATACCACATACTAGTCAAAGGTTCGACTCCCAGTCAGGCGTGCCATGGTTATTGTCTGACTAATCCACTCAGACGCCGGCTTCATGGCTTAGAGGTTATGACTTTTCTCCATAACCTCGTATACTATCGTCGGTAACGTGATGACGGTAAGAATCAGCAGTGGTTCGAATCGCATCGGTAACTTACGGGGTATGTGAGCCGGCCGCTCAGAAAACAATGGCAAACTACTGAGCGTAATCTTGCCAAGAAATCAACATACAGTTGAAAGATGCTGGTGTTGACAGCGATGTCCTGTAAAGGATATGCAAAAAATTAAACAACAAATATCCACTCAGTGTGTACGTCAGAACGCACAATCTCGCGGTAAACTTAAGTACTTCCGAAACCTACATGGAATACTAGCTGGGGCGTCTTTGTGGCTTGTGTACTCGCCTGTCGCCTGTTAGTCATGGCTTCGAATCAACCTCAAAGGGGTATTGTTTTACGTTTTCCCGGATTTGACCCAATTTCACAAAAAGTTACCAGAGGATGTTAGACAGTTATCTAACATCTCCTAATAATAACATCTCCTAAAAATATCTATCTAATCTCCTAAACTAAACTAACTAAACTATTACACACGGGTGATTTTGAGCTTAAATGCCACAAAACAATCTTAGAACATCGTGGACCAAGAAGAAACAAAATACTGAAATTCTACAAGATCCGATGATCGAAGAAAACTGCCTAATAAACAGCATCGTGTCTCGGAATTAAACTACTTGGGCCTCACTAAACGTCACAGTTCTTTGTGAAGAACCGTTAGTCAAGGTCTAGTTTCTGAAAGACAAGACAAGAGTCGTCCAGCACGAATATGGACACCGGTCATTGAGGACACCTTGGACATGATGGTACATGAGGCAGGAGTCTTCCAGCACGAATATGGACACAGGCCTTTGTAGACAACTTGGGTATGATGGTACACGAGGTAGCAGTAGTCGTCCAGCACGAATATGGACACAGGACATTGATGACAACTTGGGCATGATAGCACATGAGGCAGGAGAAAACAGTTCTTCACGAGACCTGTACATGATGATATAAGTGTTTTAGTGGCTTTTGAAATTCTCGTGAAATATTATGGTTTTTTTTCTGTGCTTTGGGAATCCTAGCTTATTCAATCAAATGAAATGTATAACGGGATTTCATAGTATTGTTGTCAGGCACAACAAGATAAGCAACAGCTCACGTGGCATTTGAAGAGAAAAAAACGTATACAGCTGGAAAAGCCAATAACTGAATATTTCTTTAATAGTAATGTCATTGTTTATATTATGGTTATCCTGTTATTTGACTGTTAATGAAGAGACAGTATGAAAGTTAATCAAATTTACTGGATCGATTACAATCTACACCTGAAGACATTGCTGAGGGAGACGAAGCATCTATGGAATGCTGTAATGTTGATCTTTAGAGACCATGAACAAGACTCATTACTCATAAGGCAAGAATTGTACCAGGGTGTTTCAAATGAACAACTTAAATGTTTTTGTGTGTGAATGTTTCTGGAAAAATAGTGCTTTCAATGCCAGTCCTCCAGTGCCGATAAAGTTCTTGGATTCCTATAGAAAAATATTCTCTTGGTCACTACACGGCGTGCCTGACTCAGCCATGAATAGTCTGTCACAGAAGTCACGCCATTTTGAAACTTCCTACACTACTCATACACTTGCTGGACTGACTGACACGCATCCCCATACTGGATCTTAATTCTTCGATGAATTTCTGTAGGTTCCACCCCTTCACTGATTTAAAAAAAAAGGACAACAGAACGCTGCTCCCATTTGGTGTATGTCGAAAATGGAGCGGCATTCTTTAAACTGCATTCATGACGTCACCGTGTTCGTCTGAATATTGATGTCACGTGCTTAACCCTTTTGGCACCCTTAACAACAATATTGACAGGTTACAAGGCAACGGCAAGTTTATTGTAACTTCTATTACACTTTTAATGTTTTCATTTGAAGCTTACTCGTGTGTGTGTGTGTGTGTGTGTGTGTGTGTGTGTGTGTGTGTGTGTGTGTGTGCGTGCGTGCGTGCGTGCGTGCGTGTGCTAGATGAGTCACCAAATTATCGTAATCAAATATCATGTTTCCATCTATATATTTTACTAAGAAAAGATACCAGGCCCGTACACTTACTCCGATGAGAAAATACGAAAGAAGACGCCTGCTTTCACAATGTCCATCAAGGGGAAACTGTCCTACCCAAGTTCTGTATACTCTAACTGTGAGTTTACATTCATTAATTTATCAAATTAGTTTACGTTGTTTCTAGGTCTGAAATCAGCTGTGCAGTTCATTAAAGAACAACTGATTAAACGGTTAGAACACCAGACAAGTATGCCCTGGTATCATCTGCCACAAAGAGCCATATTGAAGACATATGATGGACACAGGGGAATACCATATAAAAGATGGGGTGATGGTATCAAGAACAACTTCAGATAAACTAATACCAACTTACAGAACGCATTAGAAAGAGTGCATAAAAGAATATACATCCCCATACTCCCGCCCTAACACTTCACTGAAGTAACTGGAGTCGAGAAGAAGAAAACGTATACGTTGTTTAGTTAAGCACTTTCAGATTGATGTTTTAGTGTAGTCTGCATGAACCAAACTACCACAAATTAAGTCACTGTTCCAGTGAAGAAATCACTTTAAGATTTCCTAGCTCATTCCATACCAGTCACATTATAAAACGTTTGCCAATGTCTTCTTATAAAACAAATTATTTTCAGATAGATGGAGACATGAATGTTATGTATGAAGTTACTGAGGAATGTATAATGATTTGCTTTAAACGGCGTGTACGTGTGAGGAGGGGGATGGGGGGGGGGGAGAGAGAGATTAGAGAGCGACAGACACACAGAGAGAGCGAGAGTAAAGAGATAGACTTGAGAGAGACAGACAAAGAGAAAGAGAGATTTAGTAAATGAAGGGATTAGAAAGAGAGACACACACCGAGACAGTGAGGAATAGAGACAGACAGGGAAGGGTGTATGAGTCTTGAAAACTGCAACAGAAAGAACGTTGATACAAACAAGTAAAGAGAAATTCATAGCTCTCTTCACAGTTGCCTCATTACTGTATCGTAAAAATGGCGACACACCATCAGACCTAAGAGTCACGCTGCATGGACAGTCAGTAATCAAACAGGATTGTAAGACACTGTTTCCCTCCTCATTACATCATACCTGGAAGTCAAGAGGCTGACACAAATTTGCACATAAAGATGGAAGACTGCATCAGCCTGATACAGAAACAACCTATGCTATGGCCAAGGGTATAGGAAGGAAGTAGTTACACAGCCAAACAAAAATCAGAACACCCAGGCCATAAATAAGCTGTTGAATATGACTTACTTCGCCGAATTGAACAAAAAACAAACTTCAGCCTCCACACCGGACAAAACACATTGGTATACCACTTGTTCAACAAGCTAACGATGGGAAATACTAGTAAATGTAATTGTAAAGTTGGTAAAATAGCGGCCAAACATTTGCTAAAGAACAGAAACACATAGTTTAGCTACAGCGACTCGTTTGTGGACAACCTCTGGGGTGATGTCAACGAGCTCAAGCTGACCGCTGCTGTGTTTACATGTATCCATGTTGACATCAGTTATTGAACGTTCTATAGAAGTAAACAAAGGTATACATTTTTGCTTTATTGACTACACAAAGGCTTTCGATAGAGTTAGACATCTCAACATGGTACATATGCTTGCAGACCTACAAATTGATGGGAAAGACATTAGTCTTATTAAAAGCATATATTGGAAACAAGAAGCTGCCATAAGGATTGATAATGAAGTAGGACAATATCATCCTATTAAGAGAGGTGTGAGACAGGGATGTGTAATGTCTCCAGATCTTTGTTTCCCTATACAGTGAAAATATTTTCAGAAATGTAGAATATATAAATGGAATCATCACTGGAGGACGAAACATCAATAACATTAGATATGCAGATGATACAGTATTGATTACAGACAATGAGCAGGATCTGCAATAATTAGTAGATGCGGTTGTTGCACACAGTGAACAACTGCAGTTAGAATTAAATTGTAAAAAGACACAGATTATGGTCATCACTAGGAACAAAGAAGCACAACAATGTAATATACAGGTAAATGGGAATATTCTTCAACATGTGTATCGATACAAATATCTCGGAACAGTCATAACATCTGATGGGAGATGCCTTAAGAGATTATAACAAGAATCGCCATGGCGAAAGTAGTCTTTAGCTTTAGATGAAAAACATACTGATAAATAGAAAGATGTCAATTGAAACGAGAAAAAGAGTGTTGAGGGGATACATAGAGCCTGTACTTTTGTATGGATGTGAAACTTGGACAATGAACAGTCAAGCTGACAAACATTTGATGGCTGTACAAATGTGGTTTCTGAGAAGAATGCAAAGAATTCCATGGACAGACAGAAAAACAAATGACCAAATGCTACAGGAAACAAATGAAAATCGTAAATTGATTAGAGAAATTAGAGGTAGACAGTCAAAATATTTTGGACATGTTGTGAGAAGACATGAATTGGAGAACTTGGTGACAACTGGCAAGATCGAACGGAACAGACCAAGGGAATGACCTAAAAGTAAATACCTGGATGGCTTGGCCACACTGCATAGTCGAGACAGGAACATTGAGCTGATCCAAGACTCTGGTGATCGGGTGAAATGGAGGGTCATGACCGCCTACGCTTTCCGGCATGGCACATGATGGATGGATGGATGTTGATATCTGAACGTGTACGAAGAAGAAGTTGCGATTCCCATCTTTCACAATGTATTCCATCCTCATCTATTTTGTAATATTTCTTTTAAAAAGTAATCTTAACACGTATACACATTAAACACGTTCACGGGGAGGAGATAATTGTGAAGAAAAAACACGCAGACAACCATACACGAAAAGCACAAAACAATATTACGTGTTGCAAAAATAGAATTGTGCAGAGACAACTTTCTACACACTTGCCACTTTAGAAGCAATGAGTGGTCATTTCGTTGAGTTGTTTCACAGCTGTTCTTCAGCTTTTCTACGTTTTAGAATTGACCATCCGACTGAACGACAGACAGACAGACAGACAGACAGACAGACAGACAGACAGACAGACAGACAGACAGACAGACAGACAGACAGACAGACAGACAGACAGACAGACAGACAGACAGACAGACAGACAGACAGACAGACAGACAGACAGACAGACAGACAGACAGACAGACAGACAGACAGACAGACAGACAGACAGACAGACAGACAGACAGACAGACAGACAGACAGACAGACAGACAGACAGACAGACAGACAGACAGACAGACAGACAGACAGACAGACAGACAGACAGACAGACAGACAGACAGACAGACAGACAGACAGACAGACAGACAGACAGACAGACAGACAGACAGACAGACAGACAGACAGACAGACAGACAGACAGACAGACAGACAGACAGACAGACAGACAGACAGACAGACAGACAGACAGACAGACAGACAGACAGACAGACAGACAGACAGACAGACAGACAGACAGACAGACAGACAGACAGACAGACAGACAGACAGACAGACATTAATTGTATGCTCGAAACCATCCTGTGAAACAAAAATTACAGTCTCATCTTAAAACTACGATCCAAGCGTTGTATCAAATGCAAATGAGCATAATTAAGACAGAAAGAATAAGACACACAAATATATAATTTTAATCGTTCCTCATTTGTTGCTTTATGTCGATTTGACAACTAATCTGGGATACTCAACTCTTTCCCCCACAATCTGACTTTCGGATGACATTTTAGACGGGCCTCCATCCTACGCAAAAATACAATTTTAGTTCACGAACATAATTACATTAAGCAGACGCACGCCAGTAAAAGACATCTTACAAGTGAGTACAGGTAGAAACAAGCGGCAAAAAGAAGAAAAGTATCTTCAACTTCCGTTACATCATTTCACGTAGCATAGCGAGCACAAGACATGCAAATAGATGGGAACGTCGGCAGGTATAATCTAATTTTCCTGAACACCGCGACCAATAATGTTAAACTTTCCAGAAGAAGAAATGAGGGAAGAAACGGACACCTGCTATTCCTGTTTTCAAATCTGTTGTTGTTGTTAAGGAAGATGCTTATATTAAAACACTCAAAGTTACAAGGTGTTAGTGATGCTAATAGTTAGGGACGTTTCTGGGAGAGACACAGACAGGAAGTCTCGTGGCTGTGAGAAATGACGTTACACTAATCTGTACACACGACTCTTAGAGTTTCCAAATATCCCCCACAGATGTATCGTACCGATCCCAGAGGCTAGAAATAGTTCACACTGAACTGTAACTCCGCTACGTTCAGGCGTAACTCGCACTTACAGTTAAACTTATCTGCTAGAGACTGACACAGCTTTTACCTGTGTGGTACCACTCCCACACAGAATGGCATAGAAAACCTAATAGCTTCAACCCAATTGAATAGTGAAAATCACAACTTATATCTTCTTCTTCTTTTCGTTCATCCGGTGTGTTTTTTTTTCCAGATGTGATTGCGGTGTGTCTGTTATGCGCCCTTGGGCCGAAACCCGTAGGCCAACACATCGATTTTAGCGTGCTTTTTTGACCAGGTAGCATTCCTGGGAGACTCACTTTTGTGGTGCCATCTGCAACCATGCTCGCCAAGGTTGAACGGTCGAAGACAACGGTCATCCCTCAAAGGAAGGCAGGGACAGTCCATAGCATTTTCCGCCATCCAAGGTTGCTTCCATAGTTGCAGGGCCGACACATAACGCCCTGGATCTGGGCTCACCGAGGGAGATCGTCACGTCCTGCTCATGGCTGCTTTAAATCCTCACTTCAATATATTGGTCACTTCGTTTCCCCGGGTCATTCCCGCACAAACCAGACAGGTTTGCAGACGGCATCCACTCAGCGAGTTTTCGGACATGTGCTTGTCGTTGCGCCCATCAGAGCTTTTCCAGGCACAACAGACATTCGGAAAACTACCCAGTCAGAGCTGTTCAGAACAAGAGCGGCATTCGGAAACTAGGTAGTCAGAGCTGTTCCTAGCACGAGAGACATTCGGACTAGACATTTCACTCGGACGTAATTGCGTAGTGTCAATTTTTAGTTTGCCACCCGTAGGACGACACTTCCGACTTCAGCGGGCATTTTTAATGAGGTTAGCCTTCCTCTGGTTTCGAGGCACGTTGGACTGTTGTGATGTCGCTAACATCTCAGCTGGTCAAGATAGAACGATGAACGACATCGTGGTCGGCCCTCAAGGGAAGGCAGGGGCAGACCATGAGCATTCCCTCGCTATCCAAGGAGGCTTCCATAATTGCAGAACCGGCACATATTGCTCTGTGACTGGGCTCACCCGAGGAGTTGCCACGTCCTGCTCATGGCTGCTTTAGTTCCTCACTTCCATGTGTTGGGCAACTCGTTTGCCCCTGATCGCTCAAGCACACACCAGGGACGGTCAGACTGCGAGCGACACCCACTCGGTAAGCTTTTGCTTTTTGACTTCGGACCACGCTCGCTGTGCGTTCCATTTTGCGTCATTGAGACGTTCTTCCACTTTTGTCTACACTCTCTATGAGTTAGATACAGTTTTCGCAGCCATTTTCTTCGGCTGGGGCACTTTTTTGACTTTTTGTACTCGCTCACGAGGTAGGCTACTTGTGCTGCCGGCTCAGCACCTTACCTTCGTGCAGCGGTGAGCGAGAAACGGCCTGGCCCTCTCATCCGGGAATCTCTCATATCCCCCAGCTGAGAGCCTTCGAACTTGTATCAGACCTGAGCATGTAGCTTGCTCAGTATCACGCATTTATTTTTCGAAAGGTGGGTATCGGCCCGGCTCTCAGGTCCGAGGGTTTGCGGCTTAGAGGCGTTCAGCCACAGCCCTCGACAGGGAGCCTTTAGTGTTTTGTCCGGACCAAGATATTCTGCCTTCGTGCGCCTGATTTAGATTTTAGACTGCTATCCTCAGTCTCACCTGCAGAGCAGCAGGTTGTGTCTCTCTTAGTCTGGTCCCTATCCCATGAGACGTTCGATATGTAGTTTTCACCCATCGGCAAGCACATGGGGTCGATGGGACACGCAAGCTCCCCCACCACGGCAAGGTGGAGACACATCGGGGGAGCAACTTATATCTTAACATAGCAAAAACAAAGATAATGCATACAGATAAAACTACTATGGAGACAGAAATATACATTAATGGGGAAAAATTGGCGGTAGTGGAAAATTTTGAATATCTTGGTTCATTGATTACCAACAACGGTGACACAATGAAAGAAATTACACGGTGACTATCAATTGCTCTTCAAAGACTAAAACAGCTGAATAAATTACGGAGTGGGACATATAGAACTACAAAAATTAGATTTTTAAGAGCATGCATCTTTCCCATTGTAACATACGCCTGTGAGACATGGACATTTACTAAACAAGCTGAACAGCGCATAAACGCCTTTGAATATAAATGTTATAGACGAGTTCTAAGAATATCTTGGGTAAAGAAAAGAACAAATGCATCCATACTTCAAGAGTTGAATATTGAAGAAGGTTGGCTATTAAAGACGATAAAACAAAGAAAATTGAAATATTTTGGTCACTTGAAACGTCACGAAAGTTTGGAGAGAACAATAATGGAGGGGTATATGCTTGGGAAGAGAGGAAGAGGAAGACCAGAGAGAAGATGGGTGCAGGATGTGGCGGATGATCTCCAGATGGGTGTATCAGACGCGGGACATCTTGCTTATGATCGAGAGTTTTTCCGGAAAGTTGTTACGGGAGCGAGATTCTGCAAAGGACATGCTACTGAATGAATGAATGTACCACTTCCAGAGTTAAACATGGCGTTCACTCGAGTGTGTGATGACACTCCCGTAGTTTTACATAGCTTTAACGTTGTGTGTGGTACCACTCCCATAGTTTGACATAGCTGTCACGTGTGTGTGTGTTTGTGTGTGTGTGTGTGTGTTTGTGTGGTGTGAGTGTGTGTGTGTGTGTGTGTGTGTGTGTGTGTGTGTGAGTGAGTGAGTGAGTGTGTGTGTGTGTGTGTGTGTGATACCACTCCTAGAGTTTGACATAGCTGTCACATGTGTGTGTGTGTGAGTGAGTTATGTGTGAGTGAGTTATGTGTGTGTGTGTGTGTGTGTGTGTGTGTGTGTGTGTGATATCACTCCCAGAGTTTGACATAGCTGTCACGTCTGTGGTACCATTCCCAAAGTTTGACGCAGTTGCCACTTGTGTGTGATAACAGTCCCATAATGTGACATAGTTTATTCATTTATTTTTTTATTTTCTGAAACCACTCCCATAGTTTGACATAACCGTCCTTTGTTAGGTATCACTCCCAGAGTTTGACATAGCTGTCACGTGTGTGTATGTGGTGCCACTCCCAGAGTCTGACATAGCTCCCGCTTGTGTGTGGTACGACTCCCAGAGTTTGACATAGCTGTCACGTGTGTGTGTGGTGACACTCCCAGAGTTTGACATAACTGTCACATGTGTGTGTGTGTGTGTGTGTGTGTGTGTGTGTGTGTGTGTGATACCACTCCTAGAGTTTGACATAGCTGTCACATGTGTGTGTGTGAGTGAGTTATGTGTGAGTGAGTTATGTGTGTGTGTGTGTGTGTGTGTGTGTGTGTGTGTGTGTGTGTGTGATATCACTCCCAGAGTTTGACATAGCTGTCACGTCTGTGGTACCATTCCCAAAGTTTGACGCAGTTGCCACTTGTGTGTGATAACAGTCCCATAATGTGACATAGTTTATTTATTTATTTTTTTATTTTCTGAAACCACTCCCATAGTTTGACATAACCGTCCTTTGTTAGGTATCACTCCCAGAGTTTGACATAGCTGTCACGTGTGTGTATGTGGTGCCACTCCCAGAGTCTGACATAGCTTCCGCTTGTGTGTGGTACGACTCCCAGAGTTTGACATAGCTCCCGCTTGTGTGTGGTACGACTCCCAGAGTTTGACATAGCTCCCGCTTGTGTGTGGTACGACTCCCAGAGTTTGACATAGCTCCCGCTTGTGTGTGGTACGACTCCCAGAGTTTGACATAGCTACCGCTTGTGTGTGGTACGACTCCCAGAGTTTGACATAGCTCCCGCTTGTGTGTGGTACGACTCCCAGAGTTTGACATAGCTCCCGCTTGTGTGTGGTACGACTCCCAGAGTTTGACATAGCTCCCGCTTGTGTGTGGTACGACTCCCAGAGTTTGACATAGCTGTCACGTGTGTGTATGTGGTGCCACTCCCAGAGTCTGACATAGCTACCGCTTGTGTATGGTACGACTCCCAGAGTTTGACATAGCTCCCGCTCGTGTATGGTACGACTCCCAGAGTTTGACATAGCTCCCGCTTGTGTGTGGTACGACTCCCAGAGTTTGACATAGCTCCCGCTTGTGTGTGTGGTGACACTCCCAGAGTTTGACATAGCTGCCGCTTGTGTATGGTACGACTCCCAGAGTTTGACATAGCTCCCGCTTGTGTGTGTGGTGACACTCCCAGAGTTTGACATAGCTGCCGCTTGTGTATGGTACGACTCCCAGAGTTTGACATAACTGCCGCTTGTGTGTGGTACCAGCTCGTCTGCTGGTCATAGAGCTGGTGATAGCATCAGGGCGCAATTTAAAAATGGACATCGGAAATTAGGCGTTGGCAAGCTAAGACAAGTAGCACGAACAGTTTCGAGAAGTACAGATGGTCACGTGATAGTGACCACATCACTCCTCGATGCCGATTAGCCTCTAAAATATGAGGTTATCATTATATGCCTATTACTCATCGCGGCGTGTGAAATGGGGGTCCTATACTTGCTTACGTGTCTTTTCGTTTGTGTGGGACACCCTTCTCAGAACTTGACATAGCTTTCTCTTGTGTGGGGAAACACCGCTAGCCTTTGACAAAATTGTCACTTGTGTGCCTCGCCACCCTCATAGTTTGACATAACTGTCACCGTTGTGTGATACCATTACCAGAGTGTGACATAAATATCACATGTGTGATAGTATTCACAGAGTAAAGAATCAGTTTTCACATTTGTGACACCACTCACAGATTAAAGAACCAGGTTTCACGCCTGTGATAGCACTCAAATAGTAAAGAACTAGTTTCACGTGTGTTGTAGGCACCACAGAGTAAACCACTAGTTTTCACGCGTGTGGTAGACATCACAGAGTCAAGGACTATTTTTCATGTGTTTCACATTTTTCACTCACATAGTAATGAACTAGTTTCCACGAATGTGATAGCGCTCACAGCGTAAAGAACTATGTTTTACGTGTGTGATAGCACTCACAGAGTAAAGTATAGTTTTTACGCGTGTTGTAGGCCTCAACGAGTTCAGAAATAGTTTTCGCGTGTGTCATATAACTTAGAGTTAAGAACTAGTTTTAACTAAGGTGTGGCAGCACTCCAGAAACAAAGAAATACTGTTGACTTGTTCGTGGCACCACTCCCAGACTTTGTCTTAGCGTGGCACCACTCGTAGAGTTTGACATAGCACTGAGCACTGACTTGAAACCACAAACAATAAGTGTCATGTTCCATAATTTCCTCATTATGTATCCTAGGAAACACCTGCACTATTATCTACCTGTCTGCTTTAGTTAGAGAAAAAAGGTACATCTGGTAACACTGACAATATCATTTCGCTTGCTTAACCCACCCGCCGAGCTTAGCTTAATTATATATACAGTAATGTGGCTCAGCAGACCTGCTATCCATCATTGTCAAGAACTATTACACTGGGCAGAAAGTTGCAGTCTTAACCGCGGTGGCTAACGATGCTCATGAACTCTTTCTATAGCAAGAGAATGATGTTTGTTTACTGATTCTATGGCACAGGACTCGTCATAATGCATTCGTAACTACATATATCAAGTCTTTGTACATAGACAACTGTCAATGTTTTGTTCACGTAGAGCATAACTGATTGACATGTTATCATTGTATAAGTGGCTAAGTGAAGTAATTAGTGTACTGTCCTGCTGGTTTAGCGATTCTAGTTCAATCCTGAGGTGTGGAGAGATTATTATGTCAAACACATGCGGTTTCAGGTTTCAAAAAACCTTGTAAAATGCGTACTGGCGACTTTTCTAGAGGAAGAAAGTATTCCGAGACATGGAGCTGTAACTTCATATTGTTTTTTCGTAACTTAGTATATACAAAATCCATTTACTCCACACCACATTGTCAGAAACGGCCACCGGATGGTTTTAAGATTTCTTTCCACAGCGGGTAACGACTCCCCACAAACCCACCGCTTCATAGGTGTGGAATATGAATAGAGACAGCTTCCATCTGGGGTTAGTCCAGAGAAATTAGTTCACAGCTCAGTCTAATCAACCAGCTAATTAAGAATTTGATTTTTTCAGGCACTTCTGTCATCTTATATATATATATATATATATATATATATATATATATATATATATATATATATATATATATATATATATATATATATATATATATATGCGTGGGTGCATGTGTGTGTTTGTGTATGTGTATGTGTGTGTATAACTACTGTAACCACTGCTACAACTGTAGACAGTAAGATGACTTCTCATGTACCTACTGATGCCATTGCAGAACGCCGCTCTCATCACACTCACTGGATAGACTCTCGATCCTGTGCTAGTAACTTTGCCTCTTGTGTGTACATGTGCAGGGTGTCTTTAACATCCCGTGTCCACCTTCCTCTTGGTAAACGTCTGCCCAGTCTTTCAGGAACCAGTTCTTTCCGAGCTACTGTGACGGTTTAATATGGCCAAGGTATTTCAGTTTCTGAGCTACTGTGACAGTTTAATATGGCCAAGGTATTTCAGTTTCTGAGCTACTGTGACGGTTTAATATGACCAAGGTATTTCAGTTTCTGAGCTACTGTGACAGTTTAATATGACCAAGGTATTTCAGTTTCTTAGCTACTGTGACGGTTTAATATGACCAAGGTATTTCAGTTTCTGAGCTACTGTGACGGTTTAATATGACCAAGGTATTTCAGTTTCTGAGCTACTGTGATGGTTTAATATGACCAAGGTATTTCAGTTTCTGAGCTACTGTGATGGTTTAATATGACCAAGGTATTTCAGTTTCTGAGCTACTGTGACGGTTTAATATGGCCAAGGTATTTCAGTTTCTGAGCTACTGTGACGGTTTAATATGGCCAAAGTGTTTCAGTTTCTGAGCTACTGTGACAGTTTAATATGGCCAAGGTATTTCAGTTTCTGAGCTACTGTGACGGTTTAATATGACCAAGGTATTTCAGTTTCTTAGCTACTGTGATGGTTTAATATGGCCAAGGTATTTCAGTTTCTGAGCTACTGTGACAGTTTAATATGACCAAGGTATTTCAGTTTCGGAGCCATGGTGATGATCATGAGATATGCCAATTCGGGATATAATAAAATGTGACATAATAACACTGGACTTCACATATAACAAGCCCCGATATAATAACATGGGATTGTATATATTTAAAATATTGCTTTAATAAGATTGGTCTCTACATATAGCAAATAGTGACATTATAAGATTGGACGAGTAGACACTCTACATACAGCAACATATTGTCATTTTAAGATTGGATGAGTAGACACTCTACATCAGTGTTTCCCAACCTTTTTTGTGCCATGCCCCACTTAAGCCTTTCTAAAATTCATATTGCCCCCCTCCCCCGCCCCCCCCCCCTCAACATATACATTATTTTTAATATTCAAAAATTGAAATGTTCACTAAAGAAACTTGAATGATAGGTTTTAGGAAGAAATCACTAGGTAATTATTGAGCAAACAGAGTAAGTAAATTTTCAAAACATATAATGGAGAACTGAAATTCAAGTACAAAATAATTTTAATGAAAGATTTTTCTAAATTATTTTAATTATTTGTAATTATTTATTATTTAAATTTAGTGAGATCCTTGCACTTGATGCTTGCTGCAAAGAGATCTTATGTCAGGTTCCAATTTAGTTAACTTCAGTCTCAAGTCTCCCCGTTTTGTTATATTCAGCCGATTTCTTCCATTTTCGAATTGCCCCCCTTAACAGTCGAATTGCCCCCCTGTGGGGCGTGGGCCCCACGTTGGGAAACACTGCTCTACATATATCAAATATTGACATTATAAGATTGGATGAGTAGACACTCTACATATATCAAATATTGACATTATAAGATTGGATGAGTAGACACTCTACATATATCAAATATTTACATTATAAGATTGGAAGAGTAGACACTCTACATATATCAAATATTGACATTATGAGATTGAATGAGTAGACACTCTACATATATCAAATATTGACATTATAAGATTGGTTGAGTAGACACTCTTCATATATCAAATATTGACATTATAAGATTGGATGAGTAGACACTCTACATATATCAAATATTGACATTATGAGATTGGATGAGTAGACACTCTACATATATCAAATATTTACATTATGAGATTGGATGAGTAGACACTCTACATATATCAAATATTGACATTATAAGATTGGCTGAGTAGACACTCTACATATATCAAATATTGACATTATAAGATTGGATGAGTAGACACTCTACATATAGCAAATATTGACATTATAAGATTGGATGAGTAGACACTCTACATATAGCAAATATTGACATTATAAGATTGGATGAGTAGACACTCTGCATATATCAAATATTGACATTATAAGATTGGCTGAGTAGACACTCTACATATATCAAATATTGACATTATAAGATTGGATGAGTAGACACTCTACATATATCAAATATTGACATTATGAGATTGGATGAGTAGACACTCTACATATATCAAATATTGACATTATGAGATTGGATGAGTAGACACTCTACATATATCAAATATTGACATTATAAGATTGGATGAGTAGACACTCTACATATAGCAAATATTGACATTATGAGATTGGATGAGTAGACACTCTACATAAAGCAAATATTGACATCGCACGATTGAATGAGTAGACTCTTCCTTGACATTTTTCCTTCCCAGACAAATCTCAGACAGATAGTTACTAGGATGACACTCCCCAGAGCTGTATTGTCTTCTTCTTCTGTTTCTGCCTCTGCGGTCTATCCGTCCCTGGAACATATGCCCTCAGTCAACTCACTCCTAGCCATCCTATCCTGTGTTGTTTCATGCCCCCCCCCCCTACACACCCTTCCCATATGATTGATATATGTCTCCAATTCTCTTCTCCGTGTGTTTTTAGATTTCCCTCTATTTCATTTGTCCCGTGGATTCCAGACAAAGGCCATTCTAATTATACTATTCTAAGTATGTTTGTTCTATACAACATCAGCGGCTTTTCTTCATGCCTGCATTCATTGGTGCTTGTTTATTTATGTCCATGAGCTCCGCATCGGTGATACTATTGCCACTTTAGTTCTATTTTGGGCACACATCAATTAACGAATGTTTGTTGTTTATTAGTAATTGTTTTAGTTATTCTCTCGTTTTCTGACTCATATATCAGGACTGATTTCACTGTACACATATATCAGGACTGATTTCACTGTACACATATAACAGGACTGATTTCACTGTACACATATATCAGGACTGATTTCACTGTACACATATATCAGGACTGGTTTCACTGTACACATATATCAGGACTGGTTTCACTGTACACATATATCAGGACTGGTTTCACTGTACACATATATCAGGACGGATTTCACTGTACACATATATCAGGACTGTTTTCACTGTACACTTGCTGAAATACTTAAAACACATAGTCACTAGTATTGTTTACATATGGAGCATTTGTTATCTCCATTGTAATCGTAAATTTAAAATGAAATTGTTCTGTCCACACGATTTATTGCCTTGCATATTTCGCTACATTCTGCAGAATTATATGATATAAAGTGAATAATGAATTATTCTTTGGACGAAATACTTAGAACGCATTATCATCATCAAGTGCCATGCCAGCTGGCGTAGACGTTCATGACTCCACAGATTGCGATCTTTGGTTTTTTGGATCAACTCTTCTGATGATATTCTCCATGCCACCGTTTCAATCCATCAATCTTTCCAGTTGTCACAATGTTCTCCAATGCCTCTCTTCTCATAACGTAACCAACGAAAGCTGTCTGTCGCCTTCTTATTGTTGTATTTAATGTTCTAGTTTCATTATCCTCTTTCAGGCAATCGTTGTTAGTTTCTTTGGCAGTCCTGGGAATTTGCAACATTCGCCTCAGAAACCACATCTCGGTTGCTTCCAAGTTGTTCCTAATTTGTTCATTTACATTCGAAGATTCCCTGCCATAAAGCAAAACAGGTTCTATATAGCACTTCAACACTCTCTTTCTTACATTCAATGATAGTGACTTATTGCATTAGATATAATTAATTTTCTGAAATGTAGTCTTTGCTTGCCCTATTCTGCTCTTATTCTATGTTGTACATCTTCCATGATGTTATAAATGCCCATAGTTATTTAAAATTATCCATTCGCAACTGCGAGCGCTATCAAGACAAGTCACCTGAACAAGTCAAGAAGCCTGGGAAAATGGCACGTGGCAAGAACACCAAAAGACACGTGGCAACCAAGATGTGCAGCGTGGGAGCCGACAAGACAGTTAAGAAGACGAACGTGTAGAGCCTGCCTGCGAGATGTAACAATGAACCTGAAACTACAGCTACGACTGAAGCCACCACGAGGGAGACCGTCGACAGCCCACCACAGACAAGATCCAAGACAGCTGAGAAGAAGGAGGAGAAAGACACCAGAGTCGGAAACGCCGACTCAAAAACTGTCCGATGGGTTGTCAAGCGGATTCAAGTGGAGCTGTCAGACGAAGAAATCCAGAAGCAGCTACAGGAAGAAAATCTCAACATTCGAATCTTGAAGGCGGAGCGGATCCTGACTTATTCAAAGATTCCTAAGATACTAGCTGTGGTGACGGCTGAGGGCAGCGAGATACCATACCAGGTATCTATAAACCAGAAAATTCAACAGCCTGAAGGATTCATACCACGAATCACCAATGTTCCAGATGTCAGAGGGCCGACCACAGCAGAGCAACATGTCGCAGTAAGACGGAAATCTGCCGCTACTGCGCCGATCACCACGCCTTTAAGGAGTATCTGATGGCCAAGTTGGACACGGACTTCCGAGCACCCATCAACAAATGAAAGTGCGCCAACTGCCTGGGCAAGCATGGAGCAAGATATATGGGCTGTCCATCCCTCCAAAGACACAGAGACGTCTTAAAGCTCGCCACTACAACAAAGACACCATATAAGGAAGCACTGCGGAGGTGCGAGACGGCCACGGGTATATCACAAGAGTAGTTATATATGGTCTCTACACCCCCCCCCCGAAATTGTGGTGCCGCGTGGTGCGCACCACGTGGTGCTCGTGGTGCTGGCACCACATGGTGCTGTGTGGTGTCTAGTGGTGGGAGTATGTGGTGCGGTGGTGCTGGGTGTATGTGGTGCCTGTGGAGTGTGTCTTTGGCTTGTTAAGCTCGTTGTTTTTGGCGGGTAAAATTTTTTTAAAAAGAAAAAAGTCTGATCTAATGAGCTGGAGGCTCTTCATGTGTGTGCGCGTGTGTCTGTGGCCAGGGTGGAGTGGAAGGAGCCGGCGTAAATAGTAAGCGCAAAGAAGGTGGTGCTGTCCCCCATGTAGTTGTCACCTGGCCGGTCAGCGCCCGAGTGACCACGAGTCCGGTCATGGGTCTAACGAGTAGCGGTGTATCTACTGGTGCTAACAACGGACAACCGATTGTGTCTTTAAAATGTCAAAACTTACAAAAACACACAGAGATGTACATGCACAAGGTGGGACAAAAAATCAATACTGATTCTCGTAACAACTAATCCAGGGGCTTATCGTCGTCGTAATGAACTAGGTGACATATTACTAATATAAACCGGGGCGAGCGAGCGCAGGGGCGGTCGCGGGGACGGTCGCGGGGCAGCCGGGCGCGGGTCGTCGCGTGGGTGCGGTACGAAACCCATAAAATACGTTGCATAAGTAGGTAGGTGGTCATTCGTAATCATGGATCCTAGATGGAAACATCCTTTTACCTCGATGATTGCGGGACCAACAGGTTGTGGTAATCCGTCTTTGTACAACAGTTTCTGGCCCATCTCCCAGACATGGTCGACCCGATTCCAGAGGAGGTTATATGGTGCTACGGAGAGTGGCAACCCATGTACGAGACTATGAAGGGTATTCAATTTAACGAGGGACTGCCCGACGTGGAAAAATGGTCTGGGGATAGACGGCGGTTAGTGGTTATAGATGATCTAATGTCCGAGACAGATGATAGAGTGACCAAACTGTTTACCAAGGGTAGTCATCATCGTAATCTCAGTGTCATGTATATAGTCCAGAACCTTTTTGGTAAGAACAAAGAACAAAGAACTATCAGTCTGAATTCGCATTACCTAGTAGTGTTTAAAAATCCTCGAGACGGGTCGCAAATTGCCAACCTGGCCAAACAGATGTACCCAGGCCGCGTGTCATATGTCCAAGATAGTTTTAAAGACGCGACATCGACGCCACACGGGTATTTGTTATTCGACCTTCGACAGGAAACACCGGATCAGCTCCGTTTACGCAGTCGTATATTTCCTGACCAGCACCAAGTTGTCTACGTCCCCAAGTAATATGTCTAATCGAGTGAAACGTCACGGGCCCATGCTGCGGTTTCTGGGTGAGGCAAAACCAGCCGCCGTAAAAGCCGTAATTAAAACGGCATCCCCGGATCTCGTCCAATCAATATGTGAATGCTGTCACAATGTCTTAAAAGGGAATGTTCCCCTGACACCGAGTCAGAAGCGCCGGCTGCAGCGACACAAAAACAGTCTGAGAGCGCTAACGAGTAAGAAACTGTCGCTCAAGAAAAGGAAACAGATCTTGCAACAAGGTGGTTTCATAGGTGCCTTACTCGGCCCAATTTTAAATGTGTTGAAGGGTATTGTGGGATTGTAATGGCCAAGAAAATGCTCCTGATCGACCCTCGGCTGCTAGAAAGACCATATACACCACCCGACACACTAAACGATAGCCTGCGTGACTTGGACCAACAAATGCGCCAAGTCCTGGAGAGTGAAGATCTGCCACCTCGTGAAAAAGCCCGAGTATACCAACAAACCTTGCAGCGGTATCTGAATCGACTAGATCAGTACAGACACAAGCCTTTAGGCCTAGTGGATATCAAAGAACAAAAACCCGAAGTCAGCACTTTACCCGAGACAACCAGTCAAATAACCGAGACAACTAGTCAACCTATTCAAGTAAGCGAACCCAAGAGTCAAGTAACTGCCAATACGCCAATAACACCCAAGAGTCAAGTAGTTGAGACCACTCCAGTGTATAAGCTCAGACGAAAGAAGAAGCCGAGTAAGTTAACTACGACCAAATGGGAAAAATGGCCGCGCAATTAAGGAAGTATTACTACGATCCCCAGCAGCCGGGGGCCTATGGCGGGGCCGCCGCCTTAAAAAGAAACTCTAAACTGAACGCTAAGCAAATAGAGAAATGGTTACGCCATCAGGACACGTATACTTTGCATAAACCGATCCGTCGGCGTTTTCAAAGACGTCAGACCATAACCGGTGGGATAAATCAACAGTTTCAAGCCGACTTGATAGATATGCGCCTATTACAAAGATACAACGACGGGTTGTCGTATCTAGTGACCTGCATCGATGTGTTTAGTAAATATGCCTGGGCCATCCCGATCCAGAAGAAAACAGGGAAAGCGCTGGTGGAGGCTGTGAGTAAAATCTTTGGTGATAGACAACCGGTAAACTTTCAGACCGACAAAGGGTCGGAATTTGTCAACCAGACCTTCCTAAAATTTCTGAAAGACCGAGGTGTGCATTTCTTTACCACCGAGAATGAAGACGTTAAGGCCTCTATAGTGGAAAGATTCAACCGGACGCTTAAAGAAAAAATGTGGCGGTATTTCACCAAGACTAATACACTGCGCTATGTCGACGTCGTAGATAAACTGATCAGCAACTACAACGGTTCATATCACAGAAGTATTCGCATGGCCCCCCGACAAGTCAACTATACTAATCAAGAAGAGGTGTGGCATAACTTGTACCACCAGCCCGACGGGTCAAGAAAAGTACATTTTACAGAAGGGGACCGAGTCAGACTGGCACAACCCAAACAACCTTTTAAAAAGGGCTATGTGCCGTCGTGGACAGAAGAATTGTTTACCGTCAGTCGTATAAACCAGACCAGTCCGGTGACGTATGTGCTAAAAGACGATTCGGGCGAAGAACTACGAGGATCATTCTATCGAGAAGAGATCCAACCAGTCGGAGATAAACAAGTGTATCGGGTTGAAACCGTCTTACAAGAAAGACGAAGGAGAGGTGGTGGTAAAGAGTATTTAGTGAAATGGTTCGGGTATAATTCGTCATTCAACAGCTGGGTCTCAGACCTAACTAGATACCGAGGCTAATGGACGAAGACATTGCGGAAACTACTGTACTGCGCCCACAAAATATCCCACCCAGCGAAAGAACCTCGTTCTGGTCGTTTTTTGGTCAACGGGTGCCGCGAACAGAGATTGTCTTCTTCTGTCAGATGGTCGTTATATACACCGTTATCGGCGTATCACTATTCAATCTGAGTCGCGGCAGCGCCGAAGCATCTGAGGGTAAGCTGTGGATTGCGCTAATGAGTAGTTGTCTGGGTTACATGCTACCTAATCCTAAACTATGAGCTTCTACGTGACATTACCGAGCAATGCTTCACCGAATATGTTTCCCAACAACAACCCGGGTCACTTTTTCGTCAAGTTGCCGCAGACTATTGATGTGACCAAACAATACGAAGTGGGTTTGGCCGAAATTCAGTTTCCCAACTACTACTGCAATGTGTTAGAGAATGAAGTGTGGTTCATATACATACCACCCCAGGGGAAACATCCCATAAGAGTGGTGTGTCCCTCGGGTATGTACAGCTCACCAGCTGGTTTTATAGAGGAACTGAATCGACTAGTGAAAGGGGAGGAAGAGCGTGACAGGGCACGTCCTGATCGGTTAGTGAAAGAGACTGATGACAAGGTGCGAGTCAGATTCTATTATAACAAGGCCTTGAAGAGAGCCCTCGTGAAACTATTCGAACCGGGGGCCACTGTTAAATTTAGCGAGAGATTGAGAAGCATTTTAGGTTTTCCCTCTGGCAAGGTGACGGACGCCAACCCTCTAATGGAAGGCGAGGTGGTGGTAGAACTGAATAATGACATTCAAAATGTCTACGTCTATTGCGATCTCATAGCCGCGAGACCAGTCGGAGACGCCATGGTCCCACTACTAAGGACTGTCCCGATCTTGGACCAGCGCTCAGCCTCGGTATTTCGCATCTATGACAAACCACACTACGTGCCATTGAGTCGGTACTCTTTCGACATGGTGGAGATCCTTTTAACCACTGAGACGGGGACAACGATCTCATTCACCAGCGGAACTTCAGTGCTGACGTTACATTTTCGCACGCAGAAACATTCAGACCTAGAATAATGGTGAAATACGTGGCGTTACGTCGAAGTCCCAAAATGTATGAGGACTTTTACTGCAACCAAGCTGGCCATGGCATGCCAGTGTTTGTGGGTGGCAGGAGTCAGAGAGGTCGTGGTATCGGCAGTTTCTTCAGTGGACTTGGTCGCACAATTCTACCCTGGTTAAAGACAGGTGGTAAGGCCTTACTCCGAGAAGGTCTAGGTACAGGCTTGAAAGTGGCCCAAGACGCTCTAGCTGGTAGGAACGTTGGAGAAGCCTTTAAAGACCACGCCAAACAAGCCGGTCAGCGTTTACTGCAAGGCGCAGCCGATCATGTTAGCCAATCGGGTAGCGGTATTAGAAGAAAAAGGCGACCAGCGCCACCTGGTGAGCCGAGTAAACGTATAAAACTAAGTGTTGGTCCTAATAGGTCTCATAAGAAGAAGTATTCGGATATCTTCGCATGATGGCTCTGATTCATCCCAACTCGTGTGAGTGTCTGCATTCTGGTTTGGATCTGTTTAGCGTGCCTCCGACACAAACGGCCGTAGAAGAGGGGCAGTGTGTGGAGATACACCCGCTCGCATCTCTAGCACCTGGAGCACCTATAGAATTTGCTATATCTGGCGCCAGTGAAGAGTATCTAGACTTATATAATACCTTCTTACACATCAGAGCTAAAGTCACACTACCCAACGGTGATAAACTACCACCCACAGCCGAAGTGGCCCCCGTCAACTATTACTTACACAGTCTGTTTTCACAAGTGGATGTCTCACTCAACGACACGCTAATCACCCCGAGTGAGAACACATACCCATATAGAGCCTATCTGGAAGCCACACTGAATCATGGGGAAGAAGCCAAGAAGAGTCATCTCTCAGCCGCCCTCTATTACTACGATACAGCTAAATTTCTCGATGAGACTCAAGGCGATAACAACAAAGGTCGAAACACCCGACGACAACTAGCCAGCGAGAGCCAAGAAATAGATATGATGGGTCGACTACACGTCGATATCTTTGCGCAAGACCGTTACATGATAAACGGTGTGGATGTGAAAATTAAGCTGACTCCATCGAAAACTACCTTTAACCTAATGGCCCCCGACGACACCTTGGCTTATTCATCCGTTATAACACATGCCACGCTGGTGGTTCGTAAAGCCAAACTAAATCCAGCCGTCGCTCTCGCCCATGAGAAAGCCTTGATGAGAGCCAATATGAAGCTACCGATCAAGCGTGTGGCGCTGAAAACATTAGCTATCCCCCAAGGAATGTTATCTCACACTCAAGATAATCTGTTTATGAGTCAAACACCCACCCGTATCGTGGTTGGCCTAATAACATCAGCCGCCTTCAACGGTACTTTCAAAGCTAATCCTTATCATTTTCAAACCTTTGGGCTGACGTATCTGAACGTAACAGTCGATGGGCGATCTGCCACCAGCAAGCCGTTAACGATGGACTATGAACGTAATCAATACGTACGAGCCTTCTTTGGCACTAATCTAGCCATGGGTCTGGTGGGCAAGGACGCCGGTAATTCCATTGACTATATGCAATATAAACATGGGTATACTCTGTATGCCTTTGACCTGAGTCCCAGTTTACTGGACGGAGATCAGTTTGAGATGCCGAGGGCTGGTCCCCTAACCCTGGAATTTAAGTTCAACACACCCACCCCAGAACCATTACAAGTTGTCGTCTGCGCCGAACACGACGGGATAATTGAAATATCCAAGACCAGGCAAGTGCTAACAGATTATGCTTCATAATGGACACAGAACAGATTACCAGTCTACTTCTAGCGGATAGATATGTTCGACGGGTCCAGGTCAGAGTATGTGCTCGTGATCAGTTACCTACACAAATAGATAGAACTAAACCAACTGCTTTGGTGATAAACACTGACCCCAGTGATCAACCTGGGTCCCACTGGATCGCGCTGTATTACGACGGGTTAGGCAAATGTGAATACTTTGATTCGTTTGGGCTACCACCCTTACACGCCGACATGAGCAAGTTTATTGAGAAGTATTCAATCAGACCGTTAATGTACAACACCCGGGTCTTACAAGATGTAATAAGTAACACCTGTGGCCTGTACGCTATCTATTTTCTCAAGCGGAAATGTCGAGGGTGGAGTATGCCACGTATTCTGCAGGCGTTTTCAAATAAACAATGGGTCAATGACCGGATTGTGGGTCGATTAGTCATCTTTTAATAAAGGTTAACCACCTGTTACCACAAACCTTAATGTAGGTCGACTGCTTCTGGATATGGCTCGTTGAAACCGGTTTACATGTGGCTCAACGACTGGTATATAAACCCGTGGCTGAGACCAGTCGCACACCGTGAACCGAAGATGACTACAGAACTCAAGACTGTACCAGCTAACTCCGTCTATATGACTCGTGGCGGTGAAACAGTTCGACCAGTGGGGGACGGCGTCAAGGCAGTCTTTGTCTCATCCTTCAGAGGTACGACTACATTGCACATACGCCGCTTCTTTGGTGAGTCTGATAAAAAATACCCGACTAAGATGGGTCTGACACTTACTCGCCAAGAATACGAACAATTGATAGCGATGCAAAGTGGGATTCTAGCTGATTTTGATAGACTCTCATCCATTCAAGGTGCTAACGGTGTTCAAGCCAAGTCTGTTACTAATCAAGTCAAACCAGTCACTAAGAATGTTCAAGCCAAGCCAGTCACTAACAGTGTTCAACCCTACCAAGACAGCCAAGTCACCAACACATATCAGGCCTACAATAATCAACCCAGCTACCAGGCAGGTGATGAAGCCGATGACAACCAGATGTTTGATGAAGCCGACAACAGCCAGATGTTTGATAGTCAACCAACATACAGTCAGATGTGTGATCAGAGCCCACCAGCCCGGAGACCAGCAGCCCTTGACTACTCAGACAACTGTATACCACTGGGTGATCCAAGAAAGAAGAGACAACGTGTATAGCTATCCATCTATGAAAATTAAAACAGAAAAAATGAAAATCTCTGTCTTTGTTATTTTGTTTTGTATCATTTTTGTAAACATTTGTCCTTTTGTACTTGTGACATTCTTCTGGTGTACTTGGGTCGTTGGCAAATATTTGTGTATTTGTACTTTTGTGTATGAGATTCTGTCTCGCTATACCACTGTGTATTTGTTTATTTATTCTTATCTCTCTGTTCCAATGTGTACTGGCGTTCCACTGTGTGCACGTCTCGTTTTTTATTGTCCACAGCCAATATTTAAGTACAAAGCAGCAGCCACGACAACCATGAAGACAACTGCACAAGAACGATAACAGACCAACGAAGATGAATGCAAGACAACATACACCACAGAGACACGAAGAACTCTAAGACGACTACAAGACACCAACGAAAACAATATATAACCGACATGAAAATCAGAACCATAACAATGAAACACGATAACAGCTCTACACTAAAAAATCAACAAAGTCATCAATAGCATAAATTATTTATTAACCTTCGATAGGGTTCACATGTAAATGGCAAGCAGTATTCAAACACATTTTATTAATACATTTCCATATAAAAGATGGATACAAAACGCTGTTTAAATGTGTATTACCACACGCTTACTGGGTACAGTTTAATTTTGCAATACCACACGCACACATTTCCCTCTAAAAATGCTGGTGGCAAAAATATTTCATTCTGTGTATTAAACCACACGCACATTGGTTGCACAGTTCAGTGACACAAGCAAACATGGCTGGTCAGAAAAAAATTTCAAATATTTTATTAACACTTTGGCAAGGTAAAAACTGGAGTCATTTCAATTATTAATCCATACACACATTATTTAGTGGTGGTATACATTATTAAAAACGTGATTCATATATAAAAGTAGAAAACATGCGTATAAAAACATGAAATATATGTACACGATTATTTTCCATATAAAAGTGTGAATTACAGGTACACAATTATTATCCATATGAAATATAAGTAACTGGTCTTTGTGTTGCTAGTGTAGTGTTGTGGGGTTAAATGTTGAGTGGTGAAGTGGTGACATTGTCTGCGTGTACTTCTCGTTTAATGTAGAGATATGATAGAGAGTTTCTGTGTTGTGTGTATGTATAGATGGCAGAGTTTTGTATTTTGAAACCTACATTTGTTCCCCCAGTCGCTGTCTGTGTGTCGAGTACATCTAAAAATGTCTGTTTGTCTAGGTGGGTGTTGTGTTGTTTGGTGAGCCCTTTTGTACTGGTTTTATTGTAGTCTCCAAAACAGTGATATGTCTTGCTGCATAAGGACACCATTCCAGTCCCCGCATATTCTAATTTAAATAAACCCGGGGTTCTCCTTTGATAGGCTCTAACATCCTTACAGGCCTGACATATCTCATCATTAACTGTATGTTTGGGGCATGTCTCAGACGGGAACCAAGAATTATAGACCTTATCGTATTCTTCTCGTAAGTGTGGTCTAACTGCTTCTACTAGTGTTTGTGTGCTAAGTGCTAAATATAAACTACCCGTGTCCATTTCACAAAGCTGAAAGTCGTCTTTAGAGATAAATTTGTCTAGAAAGTCATAATAAAATTCTAACATTCTCAATTTGGCATACTGGTAAACGAAAAATCCTATCTGTAAAGGGAGATCCCACACTGTCCTCTTTTTATAACATTCAACCTCAAAAAGGTCGTCGGTCAGTTGTGTCATTTTTTTGAACAGGGGATTGTTCACTAACTTTTTCGTATCAGCACCCTTACAGTACGATACGGCTGCATGTTTGGCCTTGTTGGTTAGGGTTTTACCATAAGCGGCATTACCCAACAACTTCATTGTCTCGGCCTTAATGGTCGGACCATCAACACTGTCACCTTCGCGTCTGGCATCAGACACCTTATCCCCAAACACTTGGAAGCAGCTAACTGGCGTATACTCAATAATTTGGTATATGTTTGTGACCACTAGACCATGTCCCAGGTACCATTTTAATAATGGTGTGGCCAACAAGATTTTTTCCCCGCTATAGCTACCTATAAGTGTCCGTCTGGCACTTGTCAACAATTTATGTGACTCGGCGTACTGACGCATAAAGTCACCTATGTGTTCTCTACCTACCTCAATGTTCTTGAAGATGGGTGTCATCTCTGAGAAATGGTCTTTAAGGTCAGCTGGCACCTCGATATCACATTCGACTAACCCAAAGAGTGTCTCGGCTTTTACAGCCTCGAGAATCTTCTCTGGGGTTATGGGGAAACGTTGAAACCAGGGTCTGGTGGTGGGGAAGTTCGTCTTCATGAAATGTTGTAGGTCGCTGTCAGTCTTTTTTAGCGTTTGCCATTCACACTCCCATATTTCTTCTACACTAACCTTAGCTTCTTTAACTAGATAGTCATGTATCTTTTGTGTCTTGGCAAATAAGTCTGTCAACTTTTTGTTGTTTACGGGGTTAACGTCTCTATTCTTGGTCAATGGGCAGTCGGGGTGTCCGTGAAATAAACAGCCATGGAATTGGTAAGCTGTTGTATTCTTCTTATCCCAACCATCTACTCTAATATGCCTATTACCCAACGCCATTTCACCCCCACTAAACTGTGTTTTCAACTCTATCTGCTTTGTGTGTTGTACCCACGTTAACCATTCCCTACTCTGTCGTGCAAACCTGTTAAGCTTGGGTGCTCTAAACCCCTTGTCTGCTTTTCTAATCGTCGGGAAATCTGTGGGCATTTTTTGCATAATAGCCCACAGGTAAAGGGCATTAGCGTCATAGCCTTTTACACTCTGTACTGGTTTATCCTGTCTACCTCTAATGTGTGTTATGTCTGCTTCGTGATGCCTATGAAAGATTATTGAGGGACCCCCTACAATATTATTTCTAATGGTATCATGAACTTCTTTCTGCCGAATACCACATAACGAAAATGAGACGTCTTTGGGGAGGGTCCTAAACAAATACTTTAAAGTAACCCCGGGGACAGAAATGGCATCCTTAAACATGTCTACCCCTAACTCACCATAAAACGTAACCTGTTTTTGTAGTGCGTTAAGAAAGGGACCTACATCTTTGTTGTTGTACCAGATTAGAAAATCTGCCATAGTGGTCATCTGGTACTCGCCCCAGACCTTCTGACACTCCTGGTACTCTTCGACTGTAATGTTAGTGTTTTTAAGGTTGGAGAAAAATGCTGCGTGTGGGGGTAACTTTGTTTCTTTTAACTTATCTAAGTGTGTGATGTATTCGTAACAAAAATGACCTTTTGTCTCGGGGACCTTGTATGCTGCTAAGTATTCGGCATAGCTGAACCCTGGCGCTAAATAGTTGCTAATATCTAAGAATTTTAGCTGTTCAGTGGCGATACACATAAAGTTATTGTTTCTCTTCACTACAAATTTTAGAGGGAACTTTTTAGCACAGTAAGCAATTAAATATGGTTTAATTATATTAAGATCATATTTCTCCGAGTTGAATCCTATCACCGGTAAATCTTTTAGATAAGCATCAAACCTATCAATTAATTTGGTTTCCTGTCGTTCCTCTAATTTTTTATATACCTTGTCGAAAGACACCCGTAGTTCCGAATAAGCTTTATCGGCGACTTGAGTCAGATAATCAAGCATTCGGTCGACTAACTGCTGGGGGTCACCTGATGTGATAAAGCATACAGGCGAGTCCAGCCCGGGGACATTGGAAGCTACTGAACAACTAAGTGGGATGTGTTTTGCTATGAATTTCGTCGATTTGGTTTCCCCGGGCAGAGACTTACTGTCAAAGTAACATTCGTAGTCGAATGTGGCCCTGAATGGGTATACATAGTTAGGATCTACTGGAAGCCCGTACTCTGACAGTATTTCGCATATGGACTGCGGTGGATTATAGACCCCGCCTTTATACCATTCTTTTGTCTCATCCCCATTACAGGTGTTACGGTGTCTTTCCATCCTCGAAAACTTGTGCCATAACTTCCCACATTTATCACAGGCAATGGACCGAGCTACCTTATTAATATCCTTAATATACATGAAGTGGTCTTTAAACAATAATAGTCGTAATGTATCCTCATATTTCCCACTACCTCTAAGTTTGGGGACCAGGGCCTGGGTCTCGTTGAACTCAAATATATCTATATTAAGACCAAAACATTGTTCTAAATTTGGGATGTCAAGTAGTTTAACCCCGGGAAAATTAACAAATGAAGCTATACTTTGATGTGTTCGCCACTGTTCAGTTAAATCCCGTGTGCGTGTCCTAAGAGCACTAATTTTCGCACCTCTAAATAACGCCAGGGTTCTAAAAAAACAAAAATTGTCTGTGTATGGTTTAGAGTATTTGACATCGCGTTGCAGTGTGTTAATGGCTTTATTTTGTGTGATGTGTGTGGGAATGTCAGATAGACAGCAACCTATGGGGAACTCGGGGATATGAAAGATGTAAAATGAGGTGGCGGCTACAGTTTCTATTGTGTACTTTGTGTTTGGGCGTTGCTGTGTAGCGTAAGTAAGAACATCGTGTTCGTGTACGGTGTTGATAAAAGTGTCAAAGTCCTGTCTGTTGTTTATTACGTGTGGGAGCTCTAGAACAGAGGCGTTGTTTGAGGAAGCATGAAAGAAGTGAAAGTCTTGTGTCTCTCGATGTCTAAGGACTGAGTGGTGGCTAAGGTTTATCTTAAAGCGACTAGTTTGAGCGTTGAAGAGTTTGTTCAAGGTGGGTGTCCAGTTGATAGGGTGCATTGTCTGTGGACTAATAAAGAAGGTGTAGACAGACAGGTGTTTGTTGATTTTGTGGTGTGTTTTGATGGCTTCCCAGTTGTCCCTGTATGTCTGTTGCAGGGCTAGTGGAAGTTTGTGTAATGAATATAATTCTTCGGCTTCTAATATAGCAGCTTCGTCGTCTACTAATTGTTCTAGAATATTTGTGTCGTGTTTCTGTTTTTTAGAACTGTGTGTCTGTGTTGTGGCTGGTCTTTTGCGTGATGATGATGATGATGATGATGATGCGATTGTGGTGTCCATAGGTGTTTTCTGCTTTGTGCCAGTGTGTGTACCATGTGTTGTGTCCATGGGTGTTGCGTGGTATGTGCGTATGTGTCTTTGTAGACTATCTTTCCTATTGAATGGTTTGCCGCATATAGGACATGTGTGACTTTGTACAATACTACCATGAACTGTGCGTTGATGCCGAAGCAGACTGCGCTTTTCTGTGAAACTTTTCCCACATGTGACACACGGGTGGCTTTCTTTCTGAGTGGTCGACATGATTCTGGTTGACAATACCGTAAAGGTTGAGGTTTGTATGTTGATAGTAGTAATTCGGTACACGGTCTTTATATTTTCAGCCCCGCTTTTGGTTTTTATAGTAGACTGACTTCAAGCATACGGGTTCTTTCAACACGTTGACAATGTACGCCTGTGAAAACCACCAAGCACAAAACATTTAGTAACCAGCAATATTTTGTTTATTTTCATATTTGAAATGCTCTACTGAATGATACCATACGTGTATGTGTAATATACTTTTACTTTTGACGAGTTTCCATGAGCACAGTGACATATATATATATATATATATATATATATATATATATATATATATATATATATATATATATATATATATATATAAGGTTAATATTTATAGTCAATATGACATTACATATTTTTCTAACTTAAAAAAGACACATTCAATTTAGGTTGACTCATCGTCTAGACATTATGTTTGATGATGTCAATGTTGAAGAACTTAGGCGAGGTGGATCAAGTTTTGTTAACAATGAATATGAACGACGACATGATATGTTTGAGTTAAATTAACCGACAGTTGGGTAAATAGACCCAAAATATGTACAAAGGTAATCACCCCATTAGTACAGAAGGGACACCAACCATCAGTGTCTATAGGAAAGAGAGAGGGTCCTTTGCTGTCTTCATATCACTAGACTGTGAACTATAACCCTTTGGTTATATCTATCAGAGTTATCAGTATTCACACATACATGTACACATACATATATATACAGACATAACACACACACACACACACACACACACACACACACACACACACACACGTAAACATACATATACTTATACACAGACATATTTATATATATATATATATACAGCACACACACATACATATAGACATATATACAGACATAACACACACACAGACACACAATCACACACGTAAACATACATATACTTATACACAGCCACATAAGCACACACACATACATATAGACATATATACATATATACAGACATCCATACATACATACACCTATGCCCCACACATACATAATACCTGCTTCTAGTATCACCTCACGGGTGGTGTTCCTTCACTTGGTTAGAAACAAGGCTATGTTGGTTGTCGACAAGATCGACTAGCTGGTGGCGGCCCTTTGATAGGTTAGATATAAAGCGATCTGTGGAATCAAGGCACAACTCATTACTATTCAGCTCCACCAAGAATCACACACACACACACACACACACACACACACACACACATACATACATACATACATACACACACGCTCACACACACACACACGCTCACACACACACACACATAAACATGCATATACTTATACACAGACATGCATATACAGAGACACACTCATACATATATACATACATACACATATAAACAGACATATAGACAATATACATTCTCATACACATACATATATACAGGTACACACACACTCGCATATGTATATACATATAGACACACACACACACACACACACACACACACACACACACACACACACTCATGTACATTCAACTATATCTACATACATATAGACATTCAGACATACAGTCAGACATACAGACACACAAACACACACACGAGTATATGTTTTACCAGCGAGACATTATACTCACCTAGTGCACTATGGTCCACGACTGGTTTTCCTCCAATATATCTTCTTCAGCGGCCTGGGCGAATGTGGCTTGTATAGCGATTATTCCCAGTATATATAGTGAGTTGTGCTGATGTGGACTACACCAACTGACACCATGTATTAATCCGCGCACTGCAATGAGGCTTAATCCTATAAGCTCCTACCGGTAATTATGAGAAAAATCGAGAGTAGCGCTATTGATTTTCTGTGGATGGCCTGACAATAGGTGTTAAGCTCTTAATCCTCTATCGACATTCATATGGCCTTTTATTAATATCACGAACTATTTGCCATGGCGGATATATCAATAACATTAATATCCCACCTAGTTCATTACGACGACGATAAGCCCCTGGATTAGTTGTTAGGAGAATCAGTTATTGATTTTTTGACCCACATTGTGCATGTACATCTCTGTGTGTTTTTGTAAGTTTTGACATTTTAAAGACACAGTCGGTTGTCCGTTGTTAGCACCAGTAGATACACCGCTACTCGTTAGACCCATGACCGGACTCGTGGTCACTCGGGCGCTGACCGGCCAGGTGACAACTACATGGGGGACAGCACCACCTTCTTTGCGCTTACTATTTACGCCGGCTCCTTCCACTCCACCCTGGCCACAGACACACGCGCACACACATGAAGAGCCTCCAGCTCATTAGATCAGACTTTTTTCTTTTTTAAAAAATTTTACCCGCCAAAAACAACGAGCTTAACAAGCCAAAGACACACTCCACAGGCACCACATACACCCAGCACCACCGCACCACATACTCCCACCACTAGACACCACACAGCACCATGTGGTGCCAGCACCACGAGCACCACGTGGTGCGCACCACGCGGCACCACAATTTCGGGGGGGTGTAGAGACCATATATAACTACTCACAAGCTGTAAGAGATCAACTGCAGAACCAAATAGACGAGCTGAAGAAGCAAGTCAAGGCACTACAGACACCAGCACCAACCAGCTGGTGGCCGATATGAATGAGATCCAGCATAACATAAAACAAGATATGGAGCGCATGGCCGAGATGAAGAAGGAGAACGAAGAAATACTACGCTCCATTAAAGCGGAGAGAGAATTGCATACAGCTGAAATGGAACTTCTCAAAGACAAACCAATAGAAGCCAGACAAGAACCCACAGAGAAACCGCATGAGGAAAACCAACAAGAGACCGAGCCTGGAACGCAAGCTAAAACCGCCAGCAGCCCAGTCACGACGCCAGAGAAACTCAAGGGGTAACCATTATCCTGCCAGGCCTCTGAAGAAAACCGAGATGAGTATCACGACGACGGCATGGAGGACATCCCGATACCGCCAATATTTACCGAGGAAGAAATCGCAGAGATGAACAGGGATCGTGAACTCAGGTGCAAGGAATACAGAAGGCGCATGGTAGAAAAAGAAAAGAAGTACAAGAAACACAAGGGAAAACCAATACCCTGCCGTACCTATAAAGAATGCCCAGACTTAAACACGGATGACGTACACCCATGGGCATACTATATAGATGAAGGAGAAATCGTCCCATGGCTGACCACGGAGGAAGAGATCGAAAGGCAACAAAAACTCAAACTCGAAAGAGAACAAAGGCGCATTGAAGAAAATGAAAACATCGACAACCTTCTACGGGCTATACACAAAAAAGGAGGCAAAAAGACCAAATAAAAAGTCCTTTAAGGACTGCAACCAGAAGAGCCAGAAACTGCCACTAACAAAAGAAACCACCAGGAGACGGGCACAAAGGACAGCCGCCACCAACCCCCCAGCTGACGTCACAGACACAAACCAACATAACCAGTCCGAGATAGGACTCACTCGTAAGAGCGTACAAGACAAGAATCAGAGTGAATGAACCCACAAAAACCACGGCTCTCAAAATTAACCACCGCTGAGGAAGCAGGTTAAACGAGACCGAATGTGGAATTTTTTTTTTCTTTCGAAAATTGGAATTGGAATTAAAATTATCCACTTGGTTAAGAATTTTCCCTTCTATTTCCATTTTACATTTTGGTGTCACCTTCTTCTTTGAACACATAGTCACTCGCATTGTTTTCGTGTGAAGCCTTTGTTATCCCCACGATAATCGGACATTATGTGTTAGAGTGTTATCACTCCTCATTTACATAGAATCGGGGTTATGTTATTGCTATACCCCCATATTTCCCACTGCGACTCCAAGCTTCATTCCTGTTTACACCATCACTATTGACGAAGTAAACATGTACATGCTGGAAACTCTGTTTCCATCTTTCAGTTACAAAAACAACTCATAAATGCAGACTAACCAGCGCCTGTTACTCCATTATTCTAGTTCGAGAGGAAGGCCCGGCACCAAACCAGTACAATGTTCCACGGGATCCACTAAGGCAAGGCAAAACTGTGTCCATCAAGCTAAAAGACACCGATCACCGAGAAGGTAATGGATTGGCAATTAGTCATACCTGTTTGTCCGTCTGTCTAACAATATCTGTATGTGTATGTAATTAATGTCATACCTGGCTAATCAGCCCCAAGATTGGGAGGACGCATTTTGAACACGTCACTCCAAAGTGCATGTATATCTGTGACTGCCAATAAACCTGTTCTTGAGAAATGTATAAGCTGTCTTCTCTATGTTTTCAACATCCACACACGCGATTATATCACATCGGTATAAGCATCATTATTATCATCTACGTCTTCAACTGGAGCTGTCGCTTATAGGATAGTCAGAGACGCAGTTTTATCATTCCCGGTCGTACCGACTAAAGCTGAAAATCAGCTCCGGTCGATTGGGAAATAGGACATTTTACGTTGATTTAAATGGTATGAGGCGTCCGTCGCTCAGAGAGCAATGGCAAACTAGTAAACGTACAGATTTACTTGTAAATGGCAAAATCAAATAAACACTGGGATTGACTGCAAAGTCATGTAAAGGACATGCCATTAACTGTTTGACATCATCTTCAACAGGTTAGTCGCTTCAAGGACGGATGTCGACAACTTCTGATCATGTCAGCCCACTATCCCTTGTTCTCGGCAGTTCTCTTTAACTCAGCCTAGGCCCAAGTCCATGTGAAAGCATGCTTGTGTGCTGTAGCTGCCTGTTGGACAACCCACTTCAACACTCTCAATATTCCATTGTAAAAATCTTCTCGTTTGTGCAAAGTTGCCCATAAACGGCAATGACGCACTAACTTTACGATTTCTTACTGCTAAAGAGCTTTTGGGGCCGACACACCGGAAGCTCCCGGCGTCTTCAATTGGTAGGCACATCGTCGACAGTGGCCATGTGGTGGACAGAAACACTGCCTTTCGCGTGTTGTTTAACACACAAAATACTCGCTTGTTAAAATTTGCAGAAGCAATTGTGATCAATCAACGCAAGCCAGAATTGTGCAAACAGAAAGACATGTTAGTCAGCTTAAAATTACCGTGGTAGATAAGTGACATTACTGTGCGAATATGTGTATATTTCAACTTGAAGGATTTATCTAGTTAATTCACGTAAGTTGTGTGATTTCTGCAGTATGTACCTGACGAGATGCAGCGAAATATGCCAGGCAATAAATCGTGCAATCTATTGTTTGTGTCTTCGTTATTCAAAGAGCTTTTAATCTGTTCTGCTTCCAAACTCACCTATCTTACCCATAATGTAAGAAAACTAGGCTTGTGCTTCACTTTATGCAGGATACTTCAAAGGATCTGACCACGCGAACGGGAACGCAATCGTTAAACGTTTGAAAGTTTCTAAGAAAGGCTGAATTTTGATTCAGACACGGATGGTATCTCCTAATTGGTTAAAGGACAGGGTTAAAGGCGAGTGGCTTGACTCCATTGCAATGGGTTTTATCCAATATGAATGGATCTCTTTCCGCAAAGCGACTTACCGAACGTGTTGCAATGAGCATGAACTCCGTAGCTCCAGCGACGATCTCTAGTAATGTCCGAGTACACTGCACTCGTGAACTGAATGACGGAGTCCAGAAACGAACCCACGACCTACGGAGCTGGAATCAGGCGGCCTAACCACCTCAACCAGGCTCTAATTGTTACTGACAGGGAAGTCAAATAGATCTGTCTTTCTTCTGAACAACTGTCAGAATTGGAGAACAAAGTTTGATAATAAAAATGATATTAGTATTATTATAATTTCGGCTACTTTATTATTTGAATCTCTAAATAAAACACAATTCAAAATGATTGCATGAAAATATAAATAGATTCACAAATAAGAAAAATAATCTAAAGAAATTGTTGTATCAGAGGACAAGATAGAGAAATTATGGTTGAGAATGCCGATATAAAGAAAAGACCGACATAATACACGAAAGATTTATTCTGGGACAATAGAGGCAATAAACCAACACTATAATACTCAGGATGAACCAAACTTATTACAGGCCGAAGTGGGGGTAGGCTGTTAAAAATATGAAGCAAGGAAAGCCTGTAAGTACACGCAGAAAGAATTTTTAAACAAGTTGGAGAACTGCACGGATCTAACATCAATGGAAGAATCATAAACAATATGATGAAGATACGGTGTTACTAGCAGAAAGCGGACAAGAGTTATAAAACAAATAGTGGAACAAGCAAACAGGCATAGTGCAGAATATTAATATCCAACAAAACGAAAACTATGATAATTAGCAGTGGAAAGAAGAGGTCATCAATGAACATCACAGTAAACGGGGAGATACTAGAACAAGCAACAAGTTTCTCTTATCTTGGTCATGTAATAACACATGATTGCAGAAGTAAAACAGAACTAAAAAAGAGAATAGAAATTGCCAAATATGTTTTCAACAATATGAAATCAGTATTAACATCTAGAAAGATTAACTATACATTAATATTAGAATTGCCCAATCTTATGTATACTCAACACTACTATATGGCGCAAGAGTTTGGACATTGAACATAAGATGTTCAGACTGGATCAAATGGGAGGGTAGTTCAATGGGAATAGACTTACATCTCGGAGGGGATTGAGGCGCATGACTATCCTGCCAGCAGATAATCTAACTATTCACTGCACTATTGCGGACCCCAGTAAACATGTAATGGTTGCTAAACATCACGGAAGTAGAGTTTACGAAACCACCGGGGGACTGCCGTCGGGATGATAAAACATAGGCATATCAGGCGGAACAGACGATCACAGGCCAACTGGTAATTGTGCAAGAAAAACATTTACATAAGAGACCAAGATAAACACGGCGAACGCGTACCCGTGTTCCTATGTTTACACTTGCCAGACAGCTGACTAGGATGTGAACATCTCTCGTAAGCTTGGCAGCCCAGGTATCATTAGCAGATTAACACACACACTCACATCCACACATACTCATCTGTTGTGTAATCACCTGTTCTTTTGTTTCTCAAACAACAAATATAGAGGTAAGTTTCTAGGATGAATATATAATGATAACGGGTAATGAAGTGCTTGTTTTGTAACATGCACACAAACGCACGCATCTGTTGCTAACTTGCGTATGTCTTACTGCTTGATTTATATTCTTACCAGTCCATGAAAAAATGAATACAGGCAATAATTAGATAGCTAATGTCTCCCGCCAAAATTGGGGCTTCATAAATACTACATCAAAGCATTATGAGATGAAGTGACCAATTCCCTTCTGCGTCGTTGCTTTCCTTCGCTGAGAAAATTCATGTGACCACCTTGTTCATAGTCGCCTCCCCCCACCCCCAGATACTTCATCTGTGGGTACATTTAAATGCCACCATAATGCCCACACGTTATTAAGACATCGGTGATTACATTCCCTCTGAACACCTTCTCCTTGAAAAATTTATTCACTTGAATATACCGCAACATAATGTATGTTATCATCTGCAAACGATGTGACATGAAATATATTGGTCAAATTGGCAGACGCCTTGCCGACCGCTTTAGGGAACACCTTAGAGATATTAATCAAAACGCTGACAAATGTGTCCCCAATCATTTTAATTCTTTGAACCACAATGGAGTCGATGATTCATGTGTCACTGCATTGTGAGCCTTGCTTCTCTAACTCCATTAGGCTTAAAATTGAAAGGCAGTTAATAATCTCTCTGGGATGCATGGATCCAGCTGGAATCAATACTGTTGTGGATGCCACTGCATACCTATGCTATCCTCCCTCTATATATTCATATCGGACAGTTTTCACACCTTTGGCCACAAATATCCAATCTGGCACTTTGGCAGCCGAACTGTACTTAACCTGTGTAGCAAAAGAGCGCCTTTCAAAACCGGATTGAACTCCATTTTTGTGCTTTCTTGACAAGAGAGGAGCTGTGTTTATTTTATCATTTTGTGTGTTTTTTTTTTCTTTCTTTATTATCTGTTTGTGTTTTCCTATCCTTGAAAAATATTCTTAGAATCGAAACGTCGGTTGTCCTCTGTGTCTTATAATACTTATGTCCTTATTTTATTACTTCATTATTTTACATTTGTTGATTGTTTCTGATTTTGGACAATTGTCACTCTGTTTCAAAGTTATAGAGTCCATTGTAAGGTATGTACACTGTGTCTGTGGTTAGTATGTCTCATCTTTTCGAGGGAGTTAAATATATATATTTGTTTGCAATTAATATTGTTATATCCTTCTGCAGCCGTTGCTTCTTTTGTGCAGTTTGTAGTTGGGTGGAGTATATAATCGACTGGAATGTATACCATAGTGGAAAATATAACCGAGTGTGTATAACTAAGGGGAATTATGTTACTAAGTAAAGTATTTAGCCGAGTGGAGTATATAACAGAGAGGGTATATAACCATCCATCCATCTATCATGTGCCATGCCGGTAAGCGTGGGCGGTCATGACTCGCCATTGCACTCGATCACCAGCGTCATGGATCAGCTCAGTGTTCCTGTCTCGACCATGCCACGTGGTAAAACCATTCAGGTATTTACTTCTCGGTCTTCTACTTGGTCTCTTCCTTTCGATCTTGCCTGTTGTTACCAAGTTCTCCAATCCATTTCTTCTCATAACATGTCCAAACAATTTTGACTGTCTACGTCTAATTTCTCTAATCAATATAACGGTGTGGTGTATATAACGGAGTGGAGTATAGTTTTACTGAAGGAAATATATAACTGAGTGAAGTTTATAACCGAGTTGAGCATATAGCGAACGTCGAATACAGACATGGAACTCTTTTCCGACCTGTCCATGCAATTTTCAGCGCACCTTCATAACCATTACGTCAACACCACCGCTATATAATGTTGTATCCTTCGTACAATTCAATTTCTTTTTAGTCGACCCATGATCTGTAGAGTGTTACTTCCGCTGGTGTTTCTTTAGGTCAGCTGGTTTGCCTTGATTTGTGGACAGTCTAGAAGTAAGTAGTCTGCTCTATGGAGACCTAGTACTCACACATATGTGGTGATTTGCCAGTGTGACACTGTGTATAAACTTGGCTGCGGAGTCGACCGTGATCATTTCCGATGCTCAGAATAATAAGTACTTCTGGTCTGTTCATAAAATAGTAATTATCTTGTGTTTTTCTGACTGATTTGATGATTTTGTTTTCTTTCTGTAGTGTGCAACTGCTATATCTGCTTGTTCATCTGCCGCACTTGTCTGAGCTAGTTCATCAGCTCCATCGTTTCAGGACACTCCGAAGATAAACTGTATCTACTGTGTGTGGCATTACTCTGGTTGCATTATTCACACAGTATTGTCTGTAATGCTGACATTTTCCTGAACTTAAGTGCCCGAAGCACTGATTTCACGGCTGTCATTAATACCAAATGATGTGAACCATTGTTGGCATTCAGAAATGTCTCTGATGCTGTCTGGATTATATGGAATTCTGCATCATAGCTGTGATAATAGTATCATTTTGGTTATCCTGGCCGTAAATGAGGTATTATTTGGGCATTTTGTATACTGTCCGGCATCTCTAAATGCATTTAGTATTGACTCACCCTGTGGACTCGTGCCAAAAGGTTATGTGGGTCTTCATTGTCAAGAGAAATTAGAGTGGATGGTCTGCGTTGTGCAGTATTATACAATGGGGGACACCATGACGCAGGTAAACCGTCTTGTTCTTGAGTACGCCTGTCTATACTCGGGCCTTTCTGCTGTGCAAGTACGCTTTAACCCATTAGTCAATTCTTCAATTCACTTCATAGTTTCTCAATTTTCTCGCGATTATTTCCTCCCCAGCCTTACCCAAAGCTTTCCTTAGATCTGTACATGCTGCATGCTCCACATTCTTATCTTGGAATGTATTCTGTTTCCTGGATGAGGTAGGTGTTCTGATCCTTAGTAAAATTGCACTGTCTAAAACATACCTGCTGCGGTACAAGAAAGTTTGCACGAATGCAGTCTAAGGTTGGTAATGCACTCCATTTTAAGACAGCCAGTCAGGCTATTTAGTTTCTACCTGGACGGAACTGTCTTTCCCGCGTTTTTGGCGAGGTAGCACGATTGATTCTCTTTGGGCCTGTGGAACTCTGCATACAAAGTAAATGTAAGGCAGGAGTAATGTAATCAAAAAGAGTTTATAACTGAGAGGAGTAATATAACCGAGGAATTTATATACTTAACTGCAGTATTTAATTGATTGGCGTATTAATTGTAGATGAGTATATCATTGAGGCCGGTCTCCCTGGCCTAGAAGTTAGCGACTTTCTACGTAATCCCGTATATTCACGTAGAGATTCGGTAGCGGGTCGCGTCGCGTTGGTTACTTACGGGGGTATGTGAGCCGGTCGCTCAGAAAGCAATGTCAAACTACTGAGCGTAATCTTGCCAAGACACCAACAGCAGATGAAAAATGCTAGTGTTGACTGCAATGTCCTGTAAAGGATAAGCGAAAAAAAAGAAAGAAATATTGAGATGACTACATAACTGAGATGCGTATATAACTGACCGGAGTATGTAACTGAAGGTGTATTACACTGAAATGAGTATGCTAAGAGGAGTATATAACTGGCGAGTGTGTATTTACGAGGTGTGTAAATAATAGGAGTTGTTTTTTTTTTTTAAACATTTTGGGGAAAATTTTCTGATGCAGTATTTAACTGAGAGGAAGCGTTTAACTACCGGGGTGGGGTTTGCCGAGAGAATATTTACATGAGAGAGAGAGAGAGAGAGAGAGAGAGAGAGAGAGAGAGAGAGAGAGAGAGAGAGAGAGAGAGCTTGTGGTTTGTGGTTTGCTAAGGCAGTATTTAAATGAGTGCAGCTTTTGTTTTTAACTACCAGAGGTGAGATTTGATGAAGCAGTATTTCAATGAGGGGATTATTTTAAATACGGGGATATGGTTTGCTCAGGCAGTATATAACTGATGAGATTTATTTTTATTTTTTTAAACTGCCGGTATTGAGATTTGATACGGCAGTATTTAACTGAGGGGAGCTTTAACTACCAGGCTGAGATTTACTGAGGCAGCGTCATACTGGGTGTTATCTCCGGTGGTATGGTGACGCAATGAGACAAATCGTTTGAATGAAAACTGAACATTGACAAGAGTGGCTTGTCGAGACTGTACACCGTTGACGTACCGTTCATCGCTGTTAGACGTGTTCTATGATAACCTGACAATCTCCATGTCCCCAGTATACAATGATAAAATGTCATGATAATATGTATACTGTTGTTAATCCCCTCACACTCTGACCTGTGTGTTCTAGTGCCGGGGCCGGCTGACTATCAAAACACAGAACACATCAATGTCAACCAGCGCCGTTCTCCAGCCTACTCCTTAGGGAAAAAATTCACAACGAAATTGGGTAAATATATCTGTTGTTTTAACTTGTGCCTCCTAACGGACAGTTATCAGTGACTAATTTCATGAATGTTTGTTTACGGCTCTCTATGCCCAGGTTTGTTTTTAATTTCATGTTATATTGAAGAACATTTTATGCAATAAGTCATTTTCTTTGGAAGTTAGAAAACAGAGTTCTTGCAAGTTACATAGAACAAGTTTTAACATACGGCTGTGAAACCCTGACAATTAGTAAACAGGCAAACAATCCCTAGAAGACTTGCAGAAGTGGTTTTATACAAGAATGCTGAAAATGTAAGGGTCAGCGAAAGTGACCAATCTGGACATTTTGATGGAGGCTAAGTCGTTAAGACAATATATCACAAACATCAGAAAGCGGCAGTCATAATGTTTTTGGCCACATTATGAGAAGTGAAAAACTGGAACATGTTGTGACAATCTGACAGATTTATGAAAAGAGAGATAGAGGAAGCAGCGAGAGAAAAGGCTTAACAGCCTTGAGTTGATCCATGCCGTTGGAGATCACCATTTGCGTAGATACATGATTGTCCAAGCCAGCCGGCAAGGCACTTGATGATGACAGATAGAAAGGATGGGGCGCTATATACTTTGATCAATGTCTCACCACATAACAACCTGCTTGTTTGTTCTCAATGTTAATTACTCTTACACTGATTAGCTAGAATGGACGTTACTGCAATTGCTTCACGCCAATGTTTGCAGCATCGCCTTCGGCAGATGAGTGTAGGAGTGGTGACTGTTCCAAAGCGCATTAGTTATGAATGTATAATCATTGTTCTCAGGGGATCTTATACTAACTGAGTTTACCGTCGTGTTGCTCTACTCATGCGTCTGTTTATCGGGGGGGGGGGGGGGGGGGGTTGATTCACGGACTTAGATTTGAGAAGAGTTAAACCCAAGAAAACCCAGAACCTTGAACTGTTGAGTTCACCGAAGGTTACCAATAAAAGTGCCTCTCAAACACACGTTAATCGTAAGAAGCACAGAAGTGCAGAAAGAAGATTGACGGAATCTACACACTGGTCACTCACCAACTAGCACACCACTGCACTCAGGACATTCCCATACGCGCTTCCTCCCTCATTCAACAGCCAACGAAGAGTCATACTACTAATCGCTCCCACCGCAATCTGATTGAAAGTTCTAAGATTCTTTCAGAACTCCTGCCGAGCACGCGAAATTTCGTTCTTTCCACATACGGGTTCTCAAACCGTTCTCCACCTGGTCCCACAGGCGCACGACCACCTTTCCCTTGCCTATAGGTAATCTACCACCAAGTGGTGCATTCTCTGCCAGCCTTTCAGCCTCTTCATTTCCCTTCACTCCTGCACGGGCAGGGCAAAATATCCATATAGTTCTCACAATCTGTGAGCTCTGAAGAAACATTCCTGTCTCCACCTTACTAAGCACATTGCTTGAATCCCTAATAAATACATTGTGTGTTGCAGTGGTTTCATCTAACCAACTGAATGCCGATGTTACTGCTTTCACCTCAATTCTGATGCTGGAGGGCGTAGTTATATATTTAAAACAAAGTCTGTTTACTATTGTCTGCCCCAATATAAAACTCCATATCTCTTAACCAACTAAGGGAAAATGATGAGATTTAGCATATAACCTTATCATTATGTCCACCCAATTAAAAAAAAATTTGTTCTGGAGATTGTACAGCAGATTTATTAGTTTGTTTATATTCGGTATATAATTTACGGGTCAGAGATAAAGTGCACATTATTAAATGTATTACGTCTTCACACGGAAACATTAGCTTTGAATAGTTTATTTTCTCGTGGGACATGGGATTGGCCTTATGACAAGAGTCTCGCATAGTGGAACGGGGCATTAATGTAAAACAAGTTTGTTTGCGAGAAATCACTAGTTTTTCACCAAAACATCAAAGAAATGTCGCCGCTTTCCATGATTTACGTTGCTTTTGGACCTATCAAAGAAATATTCCTTGGGTAAATAAATGTTTTGCGTATCCTTTTACAGGACTTAGCTGTCAACAGCAGCATCTTTCAGCTGTCTGTTGATCTCTTGGCAAGATTACGCTCAGTAGTTTGCCATTGCTTTCTGAGCGGCCGGCTCAGTATCCGCAAGTCACGAGCGGGGGTCGAACCACCTCAGTTCTCGCTCCGCTGCGAGACTCTGCGTGATAAACGGGATTACAGAGAGAAAGTGTTGTAACCCCACAGCCAGAGAGACCGGCATTCCTTGGGTGGAGGTAAATATAAGACGGCAGGAAAAGTGTCATAACGATGCAACAGACAGTTTTCAAACTAATTGATCGTGAATGAAGGCATTCATTTCTGGACAGACTATAGCTTAGAGTTCTGTCCTTAAGGGATAGCAATACGTGCAATTTCATAATTCTCCGACACACCGAGTCAAGGGTTCGAAATCAGCTGTGGCCGATTTGGTAGCAAACTGTTTTGCGTTGATTGCCAAGGTATGAGACATCAGACGTTCAGAAAGCAGTGACAAACTACACAAGTAAATTTGGCTAGTAAATCATAAACAGCCAAAAAAAAAAAAAAAATGCCGGGATTGATTGCAGCGTTCTATAAAGGACACGCAGCTAACTTTTTTGAGCGTAAAAAGAGAACCAATTAGGGGCTCAAAACAGGTGTGGTATTGTAGAGATAAGATTGATGGTCAAGGACAATGTACACGAACGCCGACACATCTTGACAGGCTGTAATCAACCAACTTCAACACATGTGACTGGGAGTGAAAGACAGAAACAATGACAGAGATAGAAAGAAGTCGGATTGTTGGTAGATGGAGTCGATTCTAGTTGCAGTCAAAGTTAGGAAACGTTTAATATATGAGCCGACAAGAAGAGGGTGGGAATCTCAGCTCTGAGCTGGGCAGTCAGCCTGCGATGTAGGTCAGCGATAGTAGCACAGTGAGGATATCGATGCTTGCTTGTAGAGTACAGAATCAAGAAGAGGGTGGGAATCTCAGCTCTCAGCTGGGCGGTAAGCCTACGATGTAGTTAGTTAGTCGCGGTTCCAACTTCACAGCAACGGGTAGTCCCCATTATGCTCCGTTCCTGTTCCCGTGAATATCACACAAAATGCTCCTCACTGCCCAATGTAAACAGTGGAAAAGACAGGAGTCTCGACAAACCAACAGCCCGCACAGGTACACTGTGCATAAAGCCGCCACCAGAATGCCAACACAAAAGTCCTCCATGAAAAATACAGTTCATACATACAAGCCTACGATGTAGGTTAGTTGTAGTGACACAGTGAGGATATCGATGCTGACTTGTAGAGTACAAACACAAGACACTCGGTAATGCTAGGAGATTAATTAATTCAGTGAAATGGAATGATTAACCATCTTAAGCAACTTCGTGTATCTGTCATGGCCTTATATATGGCTGAAATTGTTTCATTGAGTTATAATAAAACTTATCTGCTATAATATAACTTATCTGCTACCATATTCACAACTTTTCAGTCATAACTGTGCACACCCATACTTCATATTTTCCGCCATCCAGTTTTGCTTGGTCCAAATCTACTTATTTTGGCACAGAATTTGTTAAGTGTGAAAGAATAGAGATGGACAAGGCTGAAAATTACATTTTAAATTTATTAGATAGAGTCAGTGAAGTTTTCGCCCGGTTTAAAACCCGAATTGCTAACAATCTCTCTAAAGACTTAGACAAATGTTGTCATTATGCCTGCACTATAATGTGTAATAATAAATAATGCATCCCCCAAGCAGTATCCTACAATGAGTCTGTAATATGATAGGACCATCACATTTTGTAGGTATGAATGCACGGAAGAATAGCTGGTTCATCTTTCCACTCACGTAAGCAGTCGACGAGCCCAAGCCTCCATATGGGTTCTGACCATGGTCATGACATTGTCGGCGAAGTTCCCTCTCAACTTACAGTGCAGTTAAGGCTACAACTATCATTTAATTTGGCGGAGATATGAACGGCCGAATGGATTAGAACGCCCGTTCTTAAACATCCAGAGTGCTGATACTGAGGTAGCGGGCTCAACCCCTACACCGGTCAGTTTTACTAAAATGTTGCCTTCTCTTCCTAGACTTGGGGACGTGAATTACAAGTACCTCTGTAGTCGGAGTGGGTTCGCCTGATGGAGGGGGACACTGGTAATACGGAATGCTAATCCACTCGCAAAAATCAGCCCAGTGCACTAAAAGTATAATCTGTTTACTTTTGTCTGCCCCAATATAAAATTCCATATCTTAGTAACTAACTGATGGAAAATGATGATATTTAGCATATAACCTTATCATTTTGTCCACCCAACAAACACATTTTCATGGGTATGCTTGAGTTTAAATCGAGCGAGCACCAACAAACAAATTAAGTGGCGAGAATGTATTTTATTGTAAAAACGAACAAGTAACAATGTAACTACAGTCACGGCAGCATGAAAACGTTCACAGAACAACCACTCCTTGTTCTGGGGAAGCAGAAAGCTTGGTGAGTTTAATTAGCAGAATGAGCTTATTTGACTCTAGTTGACTTGTCATGTTGCTTCACAAACCTCCGTTGAACGACCGAATCCCTTGGATATCGTCGCACCACAAGTTTGTTTCTGCAACCTCGCTTTACTTGTAGATCATGTTTCTTTATTGCCGAACGTGATAAGTGCATTGTAGAATAATGAACTCCACCTCCAACCCCCCTCCCTTTTTCCGTTCCCCACCCTCCCCATTTTTTGCCAGAATTAAGGCAACTAAAGGTAAATCCCTATGTTTTTTTCTTCAGGCTTACATCTCTCTCTCTCTCTCTCTCTCTCTCTCTCTCTCTCTCTCTCTCTCTCTCTCTCTCTCTCTCTCTCACACACACACACACACGATCTTCAGTTTTCATTTATTCAACCGTAAGCAAGGCGTATGTGGAAATATGATTTTCTTCTGTAAGTGTGTGTGTGTGTGTGTGTGTGTGTGCGCGCGCGCACACACACACACACACATACGCGCGCCTGACGAAAAGCATCGTGTTAATTTAATAAGGTAAGGTAACTAGTATTTAGTGTTTTTGGTTGTGAATTTATAGACCAGAATTCTCGTCTACACATATTGGAACAGTCACTGAGCTTTCCTTATCTAATGAATGTGACGTATACTCCTTGTGTAATGATAATATACTAGCCCCATAAATCGGTGGCTACATCTTGCACATAATGAAACTATATTAGACCCACAGTTCTGTAGTAACATCTTGTACATAATGAAACTATATTAGACCCACAGTTCTGTATCAACATCTTGCACATAATGAAACTATATTAGATACACACTTCTGTAGCAACATCGTGTACATAATGAAACTATATTAGACCCACACTTCTGTATCAACATCTTGCACATAATGAAACTATATTAGATACACACTTCTGTAGCAACATCGTGTACATAATGAAACTATATTAGATACACACTTCTGTAGCAACATCGTGTACATAATGAAACTATATTAGATACACACTTCTGTAGCAACATCTTGTACATAATGAAACTATATTAGATACACACTTCTGTAGCAACATCTTGTACATAATGAAACTATATTAGACCCACACTTCTGTAGCAACATCGTGTACATAATGAAACTATATTAGACCCACACTTCTGTATCAACATCTTGCACATAATGAAACTATATTAGATACACACTTCTGTAGCAACATCGTGTACATAATGAAACTATATTAGATACAAACTTCTGTAGTAACATCTTGCACATAATGAAACTATATTAGATACAAACTTCTGTAGTAACATCTTGCACATAATGAAACTATATTAGATACACACTTCTGTAGCAACATCGTGTACATAATGAAACTATATTAGATACACACTTCTGTAGCAACATCTTGTACATAATGAAACTATATTAGACCCACAGTTCTGTAGTAACATCTTGCACATAATGAAACTATATTAGATACACACTTCTGTAGCAACATCGTGTACATAATGAAACTATATTAGACACACACTTCTGTAGCAACATCGTGTACATAATGAAACTATATTAGACACACACTTCTGTAGCAACATCGTGTACATAATGAAACTATATTAGACCCACAGTTCTGTAGCAACATCGTGTACATAATGAAACTATATTAGACACTTCTATAGCAACATCGTGTACATGATGAAACTATATTAGACACACACTTCTGTAGTAACATCGTGTACATAATGAAACTATATTAGATACAAACTTCTGTAGTAACATCGTGCACATAATGAAACTATATTAGACCCACAGTTCTGTAGCAACATCGTGTACATAATGAAACTATATTAGATATAAACTTCTGTAGCAACATCGTGTACATAATGAAACTATATTAGACCCACAGTTCTGTAGTAACATCTTGCACATAATGAAACTATATTAGATACACACTTCTGTAGCAACATCTTGTACATAATGAAACTATATTAGATACACACTTCTGTAGCAACATCTTGTACATAATGAAACTATATTAGATACACACTTCTGTAGCAACATCTTGTACATAATGAAACTATATTAGACCCACAGTTCTGTAGTAACATCTTGCACATAATGAAACTATATTAGATACACACTTCTGTAGCAACATCGTGTACATAATGAAACTATATTAGACCCACAGTTCTGTAGTAACATCGTGTACATAATGAAACTATATTAGACCCACAGTTCTGTAGTAACATCGTGTACATAATGAAACTATATTAGATACAAACTTCTGTAGCCACATCGTGTACATAATGAAACTATATTAGACCCACAGTTCTGTAGTAACATCTTGCACATAATGAAACTATATTAGATACACACTTCTGTAGCAACATCGTGCACATAATGAAACTATATTAGATACAAACTTATGTAGCAACATCGTGTACATAATTAAACTATATTAGATACGCAGTTCTCTAGCAACATCTTGCACACAATGAAATTATTAGCTTATATATTAGATACACACTATAGGTGCTCTCTCAGAACTACACCGAAAGGAACTTTTGGGAAACGGATTTAACTTGTTCTTCTTCTTCAGCGTTCCGAGCCATTGAGGTTCTTTGCTGCAGATACAATCCGTCTCCATTCGTCTCTCTGGTTGAACTTCTCTTGCCAGTGGTTGATTCCAAGTGCTTGTAGGTCTGTATATATATTATCTCTCCACCGTCTTCTTGGTCTACCTCGGGGTCTGCGGTCATTTATTTCCTGAGTGTAAGCGAGTTTTGTTTCCCTATTATCTTCCATTCTTTCTATATGCCCCAGCCATTGTAGTCTATTAGTCTTCATGATACCAGTGATTAGCGGGGACCTAAACAGATCATAAATGTCATTGGTACTTTTTTTCCACTCTCCACTTTGTGTATCCCTAATGGGCCTAAAGATGCGTCTTAAAACTTTGTTCTCAAAGGTTTGTAACAAGGCTTCGTCTCCTTTCGTTGTACTCCAGGTTTCAGAGCCATACAGCACAACTGATCTGATCAGTGTTTTGTATATTGCGATTTTGGTGTTACGAGATAGCGCATTTGATTTTAGTAGATGTTGTAGTGCATAGTATATCTTATTTCCAGAACTTATTCTAGTTTGGATTTCTTCCCTTATGATGTTGGAGCAGGTGAAGATTGTACCCAGGTATTTGTATGTTTCCGTTCTTTTAATTTTAATATTATCTACTTGTATGTGGCCAGAGTTTTTAGCCATTTCATCTCTTGAAATTACCATATGTTCTGTCTTATCTTGGTTGATAACCAGCCCCATCTGTTGGTCTTTTTTCCTTTAAGTGAGTCAATATTTCCAATGTCTTTTGTTCATTTCCCCCTATAATATCTACATCATCTGCATTGCATAACCAAACAGCTTGGATGTTCCTCCAAAATCACATTTCTCCTTTATCTTCCTTACAACTTTCTCTAGAGCCAGATTGAAGAGAAGCGGCGATAGTGCATCACCTTGTTTCAAGCCAGATGTTATTTGGAAAGGGTCTGATTTCCTGCCTTTATATGTTACTATATTATAAGTATCTTCCATGCATAGTCTGGTCATGTTGATTAACTTTCTTGGTATTCCAAATTCCTGCATAGCATTCCATAGACTATTCTTATGGACACTATCATAAGCCTTTTTAAAATCCACAAAAATGTTATGGAGATCTCTTTTATATTCCCAATTTTTCTCGGCTATTTGTCGTAAGATAAATATCTGATCTATTGTTGATCTGTTTTGTCTGAAACCCGCCTGGTAGTCACCTAATATGTCTTCTGAATATGGGTTTAGTCTATTTAGTAATACTGCGGATAGTATCTTATAGCTTGTGGACAGTAGTGATATTCCTCTATAATTTTCACATTGGAACTTGTCTCCTTTCTTAAAGATAGGTATCAATAATGACTCTTTCCAGTTATGGGGTAATTCTTCTGTCCTCCAGATCTTTATTCATATAGCTTTAGATGTAATGCATGGCCACCTGCCTTTATAAATTCAGCAGCAATTCCATCAGCTCGTTGCCTTATTGTTTTTAAGTCGTGTGATTACATATAGGATTTCTTCAAATGCAGATTCTTCAATTTGTGGTTCACACATTAGAACCTCTTCCTGTGGGAAAGTGTTACTTGGAGCTTCACAATTTAGTAATTCAACAAAATATTCTTTCCATGTGTTGCACATTTCCTCATTGGTATTTATCATATTCCCAATTTTGTCTTTTACACCATATGTGTTGTGTTGGTGCCCTCGTTTCATTGACTTCAGTTCTTTAAAAAACTTTCTGGATTCGTTTTTCTGGTCATTAGTTTCCATATCTTTGATTATATTACTCATTTATTCTCGCTTCTGCTGTCGAACTATTTTTGTAGCCTCTTTACATTCATTTCTATATTACTCTTCCTTTTGGATGTTGTTGATGTCATTTAACCATAAATGTCTGGCATTCATTTTCCTAATTCTTCACATTTTTGATTGAACCATCTGTTCTTTCTATGCGTGGTTAACACACCGAGACTTTCTTCTGCGGTAGATTGAATTGTATTCTTGATGTTCAACCAAGTTTGGTCATCGCTTTCCTCCAAAGGGTTTTGCAGAGTTTCAAGTTTACATTTTATTTCATCTGTAAATTTCTCTTTGACTGTAATTTCTTGTAGTTTTTCTCTGTTATATGTTGGGTGTAATCTTTGTAATTTAGTATAGAAATCTCTCTTAAGTTTTATTTTAAATTTTGCTCCAACGAGAAAGTGGTCGTTGTGGCACTCAGCTCCTCTTTAACTTCTAACTTGTTGTATGTTTGATGCATTTCTTTTGTTAATTAAAATGTGATCTATTTGATTATAGGTTCTCTTGTCACATGATTTACAAGTTTGTTTGTGTATATCCTTTCTTTGTAGTCTGGTACTGCTAATCTGCAGTCCTTTGGCTTCTGCCAGGTTGATGACTCTCCATCCATTATCATCTGAAGTTGTATGTAGGCTTTACATACCGGCCACTTTTTTATGATTTTGCTCTCTACCTATTTTTGCATTGAAGTCTCCCAGCACAATCAGGATGTCCTGTTTGGGGGTTTCTTTTATGACATCTTCCAAATCATTATAAAAATCTTCTTTAACGTCATCTTCTTTCTCTTCATGTACATTAATCATCGTTATATTTTTCCATTTACCTTTTATTCGTAATTTACTAATTCTGTCATTAACAGCTTTATAGTTTAGAACGTCCCCCATAACTATTGTTTGATGACAAATCCTGTTCCTAATTCATGTTTATTTTGGGTGTTTCCTCCATATATTATAATCATTCCATTTTGCTCTAAAGTACCCTCTCCTGGCCACCTTATTTCTTGAATTGTTGTTATATCCATTTGATATTCAACCAGCTCCCGGGTTAGTTCTTCAGCCGCTCCAGCTCGATATAGTGTCCGTACATTCCATGTTCCAAATCTCAAGAGTCCTTTAACGTTCCGAGGTCGTTGTCCAAATAAGTCAGTCCGAATTCGAGGCTTGTGTATCTGTTTCTTAACAAAATAGTTTTTACAAAGGTGGGGAAGTTAGCCCCACGCTTCAACCCCCAACCTGGAGGACCAGGGTGTTTCTCTGTGTCTGTTCTCTACCCCTTGACCTGTCCGGCTTGGGAGGCCCTGCTGGTTGCTACGCTACCGCCGGCATAGCTAAACGGATTTAACTACAAGTAATAATATGTTAGATAGAATACAAGAACGCTGCTGTAGTGTTCATGTGTTAAACAGGAAAATGAAAAACTTGTATAATGTGTATAAGTTAGACAGGATAGTAAGAAACTGTCGTATTAGTTTATGTGTTAACATGATCATGGCAAACTGTTGAAATGATCATATGTCATATAGGATAGTTGGAAATTGTTGTAATGCCGTATGTTAAATATGATATTGTTGTAATGTCCATGTTTTAAATATACAATCTTTGTAATGTCCATTTGTTAAATGTCAAATTGTTGTAATCTTCATGTGTTAAATAGAATATTGGGAAATTGTTGAAAACTTCTTGTGTTAAATATGATATTGTTGTAATGTCCATGTGTTACATGTGAAATTGTTGTAATATTCATATGTTAAACTGGATAGTGGGAAATTGTTGAAACGTTAATGTGTTAATATGATATTTGGAAACTGACATAATGTTAATGTGTCAGACATGGTAATGGGAAATTTGTAATTTTCGTATGTTAAATATTATCACGGGAAACAATTGGAAACCTATAGAGCCCTAAAATCAACACACCTATTTCACATACTAATGTTTGCTCAACCGACTTACCCTTATTTTCATCGCGTGCCAGTGCACATCTATAAATGACTGTAGAATCTCTGTATATACAACTTTCTAAACACTCACTAAAAACAACCAGATCCAGTCCTCAAACTGTAAGTGCGTATCTTGTTCTATTGCTGATTTTGTGACGTTCATTTTTATCTTCCGTTTTTATTTGCTTGTTGTTTCATTTTCTACTATCATCCATCCATCCATTATGTGCCATGCCGATAAGCGTGTGTGGTCATGTATAGCCATCTCACTCGATCACCAGAGTCGTGGATCAGCTCCGTGTTTCTGTCTTGATTATGCCACGTGGCCAAGCCATCCAGGTATTTACTTCTCGGTCTTCTCCTTGGTCTCTTCCCTTCGATCTTGCCAGTTGTCACCAAGTTCTCCAATTCATTTCTTTTCATAACATGTCCAAAAAATTTTGACTATATACGTCTAGTGTCTCTAATCAGTTTACGTTCTTCATTTGTTTCTTGAAGGGCTTACTCGTTGGTTTTTCTGTCTGTCCATGGTATTCTTTGCATTTTCCTCAGAAACAACATTTCCACAGCCATCAGATGTTTTTCAGCTTGTCTGCTCATTGTCTACGCTTACATCCAAACAAAAGGAGAGGTTATTCTTCTTCTTCTGTGTTCATCCGGAGTTTTTTTTTTCGGACGAGATTGTGTTATGCCTATTTACAGCAGAGCTGCGTTCTTGCTCCGTTAGGCCGACACATCCGACTTCTGCGGGCATTTGTTGACCGGGTTAACCTTCCCGGGTACAGGTTCTATGTAGCACTTCAACACGCTTTTTCTCGTTTCAGTTGATATTCTTTTATTGATCAGTATATTTTTCATCTTGCTAAAGGCTAAATTCGCAATAGAAATTCTTCTTCTAATTTATTCAAGGCATCTTCCATCAGATGTTATGACTGTTCCGAGATAACTGTACCGATTCACTTATTTAAGAATATGCCTATTTGCGTGTATATTACATTGTGGTGATTCCTTCTTCCCAGTGACGACCATAATCTGTGTCTCCTTACAATTCGATTCTAATCCTAGTTATTCACTTTGTGTAACGAACGAATCTAGGGGGGTACGGGGTGTCAGGCATTGGTAGCACCTTTGGTAAGGATGACTCTCATGTTCTTTTCAGGACCCATCCCCCACTGGTCCAAGCCTGACACCCAGCTCGTGCCTGTGGCTCCTAGTAGCTGTCAGCATGCGAGAGCGGCCACCCCCCGGGCAACAGCTGTGAGAGGCTGGCTAAACCAGGCATGGGTATCCGATTTGGTGTCAAACCAAGAGGTAAACTAGGGTATGCCTACCCAGCATGTGAAGACAGGATTCGGCAGACTGCGCGGAAGAAATCATTCCTGATTCAACGGGCAAGACGGCGTTTACCTGCAAAGCGTTGTGGAACGTAATGAGCACGGCAAGGCACGTAGAGCCCCCTGGTCATCCACTGCACCTGTATTCGTCTCCAGTCGTCTCGACTTGTCTTGCCACTGGACTCAGATGGACTCAGGCGAGAGAGTGAGGTCGACGAATTGCGCAACTCTTCCTCACTTTAATCCAAGTCATCGCGCAAGTCATTCTTCATCCAACGTCATATATCACCTTCAAGCCCTGTGGCGATGGGCGAGCGGTGAAGCGGCAGGCGTGGGTACGCTGGCAGCCGTAGTCGCAGACCTGCACACAGGCGGCTCAGGCCATATGGTCGTCTTCTACTGACCGGAGCAGCAGTGGGATTCGGCAGCCCCCTGAGCGACTGAGCAGCCCTCTATAGGAACACACTGCTCACCTCCATAGCATGAGGAAGGGGCTAGAAAAGGTGCCCTAAACATTGTCTGTTCCATCACTACCTAACCAGCTAGCCGCGGTTGGTGGGTACCCTTAACTGCGGTCGACATACAAACAAAGATAAAACAAGCAAAGCTAAAAGAGTAAACCGTATTCCCTTAACAATTGGAACTTGGAATGTACGCACCCTACTTGACAGAGACGGCGCATCGGGTCCAGAGAGACGAACAGCACTGATTGTGAGAGAGCTGGGCAAGTACAACATCGACATTGCAGCCTAGAGTGAGACACGACTTGCAGAAGAAGGCCAAATCTGTGAAATAGGTGCCGGCTACACATTTTTCTGGAGTGGAAGGAAAAGCAAGGAAAGACGCCAATCCGGTGTGGGATTTGCCATTAAGTCGGCCCTGGTCGGCAAATTAGCTGGATTTCCAAAGGCTATAAACGACAGGCTCATGACCATGAAGTTGCCCCTGCCGAATGGAAGAAAGCATGCATCCAACTATGACCAACGAAGATGATGTCAAGAACAAGTTCTATGAAGACCTGCACAATGTATTAACATCTGTTCCCAAAGGAGACAAACTTATACTCCTTGGGGATTTCAATGCCAGAGTAGGCACGGACACCACCTCTTGGAGTGGCATTATTGGAAAGCATGGAGTCGGAAATTGTAACAGCAATGGACTCCGCCTCCTTCAGACATGTGCCGAACATGATCTCCTGATTACGAACACAATTTTCCGTCTCCCCATGAGAAATAGGACATCGTGGATGCACCCTCGCTCGAAACACTGGCACCTCATTGACTATGTCATTGTCACGAGGAGTGACAGACAAGACGTCCGAGTGACAAAATCCATGTGTGGTGCCGAATGTTGGACAGACCATCGTCTCATTGTCTCGAAAATAAACATTCACATCAGGCCACCACGGCGTCCTCAAGGAGTGAAAAAGCAAAAAAAGCTAAATGTCACCCCCCCCCCCCCCCCCAAACAGCAAGAAAATGCAGCAGTCGTTTGAAAATATGCTGGAAGACCGCCTCAAGCCAAATGCTGCAGCTAAACAGGATACAGAAACAGAATGGAGAGCCCTAAAGGTCATAATTTACAACACTGCTATGGAAATCCTGGGACCAGCCCCCCGAAAGCATAAAGACTGCTTTGATGAAAATTCCGAAGACATCAACCAATTGCTGGCCGAGAAACATCTTCTCCTCAAGGCACATTTGAATGACCCAAAGTCAACATAAAAAAAGATGCCTTCAAGAACATTCAGAGAGTAGTGCAGCAGAAACGTCGGCACATGCGGGACTCCTGGCTGAGCAGCAAAGCTGATGAAATTCAGGGCTTTGCTGACAGACATGATATGAAAAGCTTCTACGACTCACTGAAAGCGGTCTATGGTCCTACATCACCAGGCATAGTTCCCCTCCTCAGTGCAGATGGGGGAACATTGATCACCGATAAGAAAGAAATCCTTCAACTCTGGGCAGAGCATTTCAGCAACATCTTAAATGCAACTTCCTTCTTCGATGATGAAACCATCAACTGCCTTCCTCAAGTTCATACCAATGAGACACTTGATGACCTGCCAACCATAGTGGAAGTAAACAAAGCCATCCAGCAACTCTCCAGCGGCAAGGCACCTGGTCCTGACTCCATCTCAGCAGAGATATACAAGGCAGGTGGGCCGGTCCTAACAGAGCAGCTTCACCAAGTCTTTACAAACATATGGGTGAACGAGACCATGCCACAAGATTTCAAGGACGCGTCAATAGTCCACCTTTACAAACGCAAAGGAAGCCGCCAATCCTGTGACAACCACCAAGGCATCTCCTTGCTTTCAATTGCAGGGAAGATACTCGCCAGAATTCTTCTCAATCGCCTCACAGCCCATCTCGATCAAGGTCTTCTTCCTGAGAGTCAGTGTGGCTTCAGAAAAGAACGTAGAACTGTTGACATGATTTTCGCTGCAAGGCAGCTGCAAGAGAAATGCCAGGAACAGAACTGCGAAATGTTCTCCACTTTCATTGACCTTACCAAGGCTTTTGATACAGTCAGCAGAGAAGGACTGTGGAAGATTATGGCAAAATATGGCTGTCCACGAAAGTTTGTCCAAATAGTGCGGCTATTTCATGATGGCATGCAGGCAAGAGTACAGGAAAATGGCGAACTGTCTGAACCCTTTCGTCACCAATGGAGTGAAGCAAGGATGTGTCCTGGCACCAACACTGTTCAGCCTCATGTTTTCAGCCATGCTGATGAATGCCTTCGAGAACGACGACATTGGAATAGACATCAACTACCGTATGGATGGAAAGTTATTGAATCTCAGAAGGCTGAAAGCTAAAACCAAAATTAACAGCGACACCGTCAGAGAGCTCCTGTTTGCTGATGATTGCGCTCTGTACGCCAACTCAGAGGCGGACATGCAACATAATGTTTCAGCTTTCTCACACGCCTGTGCCAACTTTGGGCTCAATATCAACTTGGAGAAGACTGTAGCTATGTACCAGCCAGCTCCAGGGAATAATCACACTGTGCCGAATATCAAAGTGAATGATCATAGACTAAGTGTTGTGGACAAATTCACCTATCTTGGCAGCACTGTGTCACAAGCTGCCACAATTGATGACGAAGTGAATGCAAGAATCTCCAAGGCCAGTGCGGCCTTCGGCAGACTGTACAAGAATGTATGGGACAGAACTGGAGTAAGCCTGCAAACAAAGCTAAAAGTCTACAAAGCAATTGTATTATCCACACTGCTATATGCTTGTGAAACCTGGACTGTTTATCAGCGACACGCTAGGAAATCAAACCACTTCCACACAGTCTGCCTAAGGAAGCTACTGAAGATTAAATGGCAAGACAAGATTAAGACACTGAAGTCCTAGAAAGAGCATCCATGCCCAGTATCCACACTCTACTGATAAAGAATCAGATTCGCTGGGCTGGTCACTTGACTCGCATGCCAGATCACAGGCTCCCTAAACGAATTTTTTACAGCGAACTGCGTTGTGGTAAACGCTCCCAAGGTGGCCAGAGGAAACGATTTAAAGACACTCTGAAAATTTCACTGAAGGCTTTTGGAATTCATAATGACACCTGGGAGGCTGCAACCAGAGACCGAAATTCGTGGCGTGCATCGTTACGCAAGGGTGCAGTCATATGTGAGGCAACCAGGACTGCAAGAGCTGTGAAGAAAAGGCAGGACAGAAAAACCACTGCAGGAAATCCTCCTCCAGAAACGTCAAGCATTCCTTGCCCACATTGTCAAAGAACATTTCGAGCCAAAATAGGCCTTATCAGCCATCTTAGAATCTACGGCTCCATACCTTCAACCCCACTGGATGAAATGAATGGTCATCATCATTCTTGATGGACAAACAACATAACTAAATATTGCAGGTCCTGTTCATTGTCTGCAATCAAGATTGTGTCATCTGCATATCTAATGTTATTGATGCATCTTCCTCCAATGTTGATTCCTTCCATATCGTCATAAACTCTCCTTCTGTAAATGGTCGGCCTGATTTTGCGATCTCCTCTAACACAATAAAACTTGCTTTGACTGCAGTATCAGTTTGTGATTTTGCTTTGGTGAAAAACATCTGCTGTGATGTTAGATGCCTCTTCATTTCTTCTACATTCTGTAACTTCTGCTCTGCATTCAGGCTGTTTAACTTGTCTTGATGTTTAGTCTCGCATTGCCGTCTCATATTATATTCTTTGATCACAGCCACATTATCTCCACAAATTAGACACACAGGTTTACCGCCAATATCACTAAACATATATTCAGCCTCCCAGAGGCTTTGAAAGGCTCCGTTTTCAGAATCAACTTTTCTCTTGGTCATTTTAAAGGCTAGCTTTGATTTAAAAATGATTGTGCTCTACCGACAGACGCTTGATTAATCTCAGGTTAGCCGTAGGCAAGCATGAAGCCAGCAGGTGATGTAATATACGGGCATTACACTACTTTCATTTTTTTATGCGCCAATCCAAAACGAGCATCAAAACGTTGCTAGGTAACTATAACGACGAACACTAACTCACTACACAACTTTTATTTTCGCTTATTCTGATCGAAGCGAGAACGCTCTCAGGTAGCCTATCATTTGGAAGGCTGCTAATTAGGGAATTTGATTTGCACTTTATATCGTGACCATAAAAAATATTTTTGCGTAAAATTCTCTCTTGGGCCGAATATATTTGTACGTCGGTTGAGACCTCTCGGGCCTGATATGATTGTACGGCGGGCCGGATGTGGCCCGCGGACTTTGAGTTCGACACATGTGCTCTATGCAATGATGTCAAAATCCTGTGGACAGACATGGTCACCAACGCTTCTCTCCAAGCACTATAAACAGAAGTCTATAAATATAAAAAACAGACTAGACGGATATAAATTAATTCTGTTTGTTAGTGGTACCGTTCAAGGAGCTTGTGATAGACTATAGTATGTGTATACATGAGGTGATATTCATTAACCGGAGGCTGTTTATTATATACGCGTGAATAGTAGATGGTACATATGACGCGGTATGTCTTCAATGATAGTCATCACGTGCCACTTGATGCAGGTGATCGTGTACTGGATAAACATGACACTGTATGTGATAGACTTGAAATAAGACACTCCGCACATGACACTGTATGTGATAGACATGAAATAAGACACTACGCGCTTGACACCGTATGTGATAGACATGAAATAAGACACTCCGCGCATGACACCGTATGTGATAGACATGAAATAAGACACTCCGCGCATGACACCGTATGTGATAGACATGAAATAAGACACTCCGCGCATGACACTGTATGTGATAGACATGAAATAAGACACTCCGCACATGACTCGCATTGTACATGGCGTAGATTGTGTTATAGACGACGAGGTATACGATACACGCGATAAAGTATGTGATAAACGTGACGTCATATTGTAAATAATGCGGTGTGTGATACAAACAGGGTGTTTGTAAAGTCTCACTACACTTTGTATGTAGAACAAGTTTGAAAAGTGAAGTACATAACGTCATCAAAAAATGTGCTCCACATTCCATCGTGAAATAATATGCAGCGAATGGCTGTTGTCTGCTGGAGTAATTATTTGCACTCCAAACAGAATGGTGTTATCAATGGAAGAAAGAATTTCACACATGTGATAGAAGAAGGAATTAGTGACACATCCGAAATAGAGAAATGAAATCAAGACATCTCTATGGTAGGGAAAAGAAGACAGGACACATTTGTGATAGAGGAAGGAAAACATAGCAACTGTAATATGGCCAGGCAGACAATGATTAATTCCACACTGATAAACAACATGAGCAGCACTTATTAAGATACTTGCTTACTTCTAATTTGACCCTTGTTGGGCCTTCCTGCTCTGTAAAGCCTTTTGCTGCAGGTACAGTAAATTTTCATTTCTCAACACCTTTGATGACATTGTTCCAGTCCACGATACTCTGCTCTTGAATATTTAGATTGACACTGTCCCTTAATCACCTTCCTGGACAGCAATGCTTGTCTTATACGTTGGATGTGCTCAGTGTTTGCCGTCCTTGTCTCTGTGTTCAGATTTATTCATTCAACATGGCCAAATAAACTGAATCCACCGAATTTCATTATGTTGACACTTGATAATCGTGTATACTGTTACACCAGTTCCGTTTTTGTTCTTATTCCCCATGTATTTTTGTTACCATCTTTGACCAAGTATTGTCTTACAGCTAATTTCCAAAACTCTGCGATTGAGCATGAGTTTCGACCATATTTCTGCCATATTTCTGCCTGAAAACATGTGTTTTATGTATGTTTGTCTGTGTCGGATGGGATATGATATATGCCTTTATATTTTCTTGCAGGGAATAATATACGTTCTTTGTCGCATGTATCCAATACTGTAGTGTTTCTTTAACATTGTGGTTGGCATTGAGTTAATAGTCCCCTTTCTCTATTTTCTGTTGTTCTTAGTATTATTTCTAGTGTTAGATTAGGATGCTCTGTATGGAAGGGGAAACAGCCATCGGATTAACTGCGTACAAGTAGTATTTGTCTCTGTTATTCCACTTAACCATTTATCATCCAGTGCCTTTCCGGCTGGCATGGACGATCATGCTTCTCCACAAATTGTGATCTCCGACGACATGGATCAATTCCTGTGTTGACTCCCTTCCGTGCCATGACACAAGAGTGCCAAGACATTTTTCACGCTGTCTTCCACTATTTCACTTTCCATAAATCTTACCGATTGTCACAAAATGTTCCATTTTTTTTTTGGTCTTCTCTTCTGGTGGCCAAAAAATATGACTGCTTATTTCTGATGTGTGTGATAAGTTGTCTTTGCGACTTAATTTCTCTCAAAACGCCCAGATTGCTGATTTTGGCTGTCCAATTAATTTTAAGCATTCTTCTATAAAACCACATCTCCAAGGCTTCAATTGATCTTTTGGCCTGTTTACTAATTGTCCAAGATTCGCATGCGTGGTCTCGAGGTATGGTGTCCGCCTCGAGTGCTGGAGGTACCGGGTTCAAGTCCCGGTGATGACCGGGATTTTTTCTCGTGGGCTTCTAGTAATAAAATGTCCCCTGGTCTTTGGGTAGTGAGATCGGACTCCCGTGTGTATTGTTGCGCACGTAAAAAATCCCTTGGCAGTTGGAAATCGAAAAAGAGTAGCCTAACGGCGCTGCCCGGGCAAAATTTCGAGTTAAATATCTACCCAAAGTATTTTCAGGATCCTCGCCGGTGTTACGGAGTTCGTGCATGAGCTGAGTTTCTGCAGAATCGTGTTTGAGTTAGGAGGAGAACGGAGCACTTATGGGTTGCACACGTGTGCCGTGATGTTGATCCATCGACTAAACTAAACTAAACTAAACCAAGATTCGCAGCCATATGTTAAAATTAATTCTATGTATTATGCAAGAATTCTTTTTCTAACTTTCAAGGAAAAGAACTTACTGCACAAAATGTTCTTTATTTTACAGAATGCAGTTTTTGCTTGCCCTATCCTGTTCTTTATCTCTGTGATGTATCTTCCATCTGATCTTTTCTATCAGCCTATATATCTGAATTTCTGCATGAGCCCGAAATAATGTCATTTACTTGAATTTCACAGTTAGGCACAATCTGTTTCTTTGATATAACCATGATTGCTGTCTTTCTAATATTCAACGTAAGGTCCATTTGGGTCACTTTCTACAACCATTGTATCTATCATTTCCTATAGATCCTTCTGACTCCTTTCTATCAAGACGGTGGCATCATCATAATATAAATTATTTATATTATGTCCAACAACCAGGTTCCCGGAGACATTACCCAACCTTGTCTGACGCCCTTCTTTATACACTGAAATGTTCCTACCATTTGTTGATTCTTGTGACTGCTGTTTGCTGCCAATATATTTTCTTTATTATTTGCAGATCTTTGCTGTGAATGTTTATTTGCTTTAGTAATTATATTATTTCTTCATGTTTCATATTTCCAAATGCTTTTGTGTAGTCTATGAAGCATAAGTACAGATCTGTATTTACTTATGTAGCTCTTTCTAATGGTGTCCTGAGAATATATATTGCGTTGTGTGTGCCCTTTCCTTCCACAAATCAACACTGTTCTTCACTAATTTCTGGTTTAATATTGTTTCTTATTCTTTTCATAATTATTCCCAGTAACAGTTTTGCCATGCGACTCATAAGACTTAGTGTGCGATGCTCTTTGCATTTTAAAAGAGCCTGGTTTCTTTGGCAGAACTATAAAGATGGATTTTAATGGGTCACTAGGAATGTACCCACTAGTGTAGATGTCATTTATACATTTTGTCAATATTTCGATTTCAAAATCACCTAGAGGCTCAACATCCTCCGGTGTAATGTTGTATGGGTACGATGCCTTTCTTTTTTTCATGCGATGTTGTGCATCTTAAACTTCCGCTTCAATAATGTTGGACCCTTGCCATTGTTTTGAATATTTACATCCGGTTTCCTATCATCATACAGCTCTTCCGGATATTCAGTCCATCTACTGATTATATCATCTTGTCCCATCAATATTGCACCATTCCTCGATTTTAAACTGCCTGTCATTTACTGCCAATATAGTACCTTACGGTGTTGGGTAGGGGGTCTTCAGCCTGAGGAATTAAAGTCACCTGGCTAGTGCGGTCGCCTCCAACTGTGCAGGTTAAAGTTTTCTTTTAGCCCGCGACAGAAAAAAAAAAACAACTCTACACCTTACCGATGATTCGTACCCGAGTTTCCCAAAGGAAAATCCGGCAATCTATCATCAGTGGTATTTTGTGTTTTTCTGCCTGTTAATGTATTTATTTGTTAATACATGGAATGTGAGTCTTTCCCATTTTCTGTTCCAATTTCCGTGCATTGTTGTTTCAGCCTTAATTATTTAGCCACTTTGCATTCGTTTAATATTTCTTTATGTATTCTATTATATTCTTCTTTTTCTTGCTTTTTCTGTCTTCTTTCATCCATCATCTATAAATTGTTATCTGTCATCCATTTCATTAGTGCAATTCTATGTTTAGTTGAAATGATTTCTTTTGATGTATATTGGATTGATTCCCGCAACAAGTCCCATTGTTCATCAATAGTCTGTATTGTCTCAATGGCATTATATCTGCTCTTTACAGTAATACTGTATCTTTCTCTAATTTCTTTGATTTATTTGGTTGTTTCGGGATTTCAGATTTAAATATTGAGCACAACCCACTACTGGCAACGCTAAGGCCTAAGGCCTAGCCACGTCAATGCGGAATTTAATCTAATTTCTTTGTCTGTCTTAAGTAAAGCTAGATCCATTTGGATGTTTTGGGGGTTCTTTGTGGTTTTAAGTCTTAACCACATCTTTCCTATGACTGGCACATGGTCACTGTTTCCATCTGCGACTGGTCTCGATTTTGCTCCTACTAAACTGCTTCTGAATCTCTTTGGAATCAGTATATAGTCAATTTGTTTGCGAATATTATCCCCTGGGCTTTTCCAAGTATATAATCGTCGAGGATAGTGTTTAAACCAGGTGTTACCTATTACCATTTCATGGTATTCTGCCAATGCTATTAATCTATCGCCTCTCTCATTCCTATCACATAGGCAATGGCCACCAATCTCGTCACTCACCTTTTCGTTGGTTACTTTGGCATTGCAATTCTCGAGTATGACAGTCACTTCACATTTTTTACACTGGTGCACGGCCATGTCTAATTGGTTATAAAATACATCTACGAATATCTTCTTCTGTACTCTCTGCTGTTGACGAATATGCTTTTATTATGCTAATATTCAGAGTTTGCCATGGAGTTTCTCTAATAATGCTCTATCTAAGATGTCCAATATCCTTTAACTGTTCAAGCACTCATTATGCCAATTCTTCTTTCGTAGTCCTTCCCTCCTAAGTAAATAATTATATACTTATCTAAATATGTATCCCCCGCACCTGGCCGTCGCTTTTCACAAATACCTAATATTTTTATCTTCATTCTTTCCATTTCCTTATTGGTGTTTTCTAACTTTCCATTCTGGCTGTGTTCTGGCATTCCATGTACCAGTATTTAATGTATTTTTAACATGTAATTTACGTTCATTTGCTTTATGACGATAAGATATCACCGCAGAACATGATGCTCCCTACCGGACTCATCCAGTACTAAGTGAATTCTGTCAGTTTTCTGCTTTTGTTTCACCTACATGTCAATATTCTATGTGATACGCGCTTTAGTATAGTTTATTTACATGACCGAATCATCAGACTCACTGTATTTCAACACAAAAATCAGCCGTTAACATTCTGGCCATTGCTTCAAGGCATAATTATTTCCAATCTTGTCTGTCCTTACCATGTTAATAATTCTACATAAACCGTGTATGTTATTACAAGTCTTTGTTTCTCCCTGATGCCACTGCCCGGTTTCTGCATTCTAGCATAATATCTGAGGGGGTCTATATTTTAAAGCTAATATTGTGATTTAGTACATTTCTGTCTCTCATTCCCCCACCCCCGACCCCCACCCCCACACCCCTCCTCCCCAACTCATCAGGTAAATTGTCATAGTGTTGCAACAATTTCATCAAATCCATTGAACGAAATATTGTTATTTATAAACACAAAACAAAACACAAAAATCTGCAGATAACACACGTAGAAAGCGTTTCCATGGCTGAGACAGTATGATTGCTTGCCCAGTTAGCATACAGTGTTCAAGAGTAGCATCCATCCTTCAACCTCGATAGATACTAATGATTTGCCTTGCCTAAGCTTTTGTGTGTGTGTGAGAGAGAGGAGAGAGAGAGAGAGAGAGAGAGAGAGAGAGAGAGAGAGAGAGAGAGAGAGAGAGAGAGAGCCGTGTCCTAATCCGTGAGCCAGACATATATGCAATATTTCACAAAGCTTCTATTACAAATATTATGTGTATGCATTTAAATTCTTTTTGGTTCATTTACTTGTTACTTTAGAGTAGTTCGTGTCTGGCTCAAACAGTTGACAAATAAATGTCCGTGACAGAAGCACTTCATGTTACAACCTTTTAAAGTAATATCTGGCCTGGAGAGACCATGGTGAGATAATTTATCTTGGATGTGTTAATTCTGAACACTGGGATACAAAGTGAAACAACTTAAGAGTAGCAATAAATATTATATCAAGATCGTTAAATACCTTACCATTTAAATAAATAATGGATCTTATTTGAAATGCTTGACATACTGTAAAACAAATGGCGTAAAGTAGTTAACCTTTAATTTCACCTTAATTTTCACTGAAGCATTCTTACCTTTAATGCCAAGAATTGATAGACTGGTGAATGTTATCTAAAGAATGGCTCCCCAGAGCTCCGCACGTGCATCCAACATAGCAGAGTTAGTCCCACGTCAGGAGATTTCTGAAGGCTAGCGCGTGAAGAAGATAACTCTATTCCCGTGGTATAAAGCAGACAACAGGTGTACTTTTGGCGCTCAAGAATGTACGAGAGGTAGATAGGCAATGTGTACCGGACTGTACTTGTTGGTGCAAACTGCGGATTGGTTATGCTTGGGGAAAATTAGAAGCAGGCGAGGAAGGAATGGTAATCATAATATTCCAGTGCTTACTGACATGTCATGTGTGGTCTGTTCGACCGTGTGGATGCGAATGTTGAACAATGCTTAAGGATAAAATCTAAAGATACAAGGAACAGTAGAGATGTAGTTTGAAGAATTGTGAAAATATCGTGGACAAGAGAAAACAAATGTCGAAGTATTGTCAGCTGCAGCAGTTGTTAATCTAATCATGTATAAGTGTCCAGTCATTGTTGGCGCTAGATGACCTCTGGCTTGGAAACCCTCTTGTCAAATAAACATCCAGACGTTTTCAGAATTGTCTGGAACTACCGTGTTGTCTCGAAAATAAGACCGACCACTATAATAAGCCATCGCACGATTTTTCAGATGCTTTAAATATAAGACCTACCCCTAAACTAAGCTCTAGTTAAGATCGTCAGCTATAACGAGAGACTTGTTGCCGAATGGCCAGTCGGAGTACAGTTTCAGGCATTTATGTTCTTGAAACTGAAAAAGCCAGGTGCACACAAGCAGTTATAAGGAAGTGGGTCGATTTAAAGCTGCCTCTTGTTTTGTGTGGTGGTCAACAAGGTCTGCACTCTGGGATTCAGCCAGCACTCACCGCGCTAAATAAATGAAGAACTTCTCTGCAGAGAGAAGAATAGATCAAATAATAATTCCTACAGGAATGACTTCTTATCTCATCTCCAGACTCTTGATATTGCAATAACAAGTCAGCCAAGAACCATTTTCGCATAGAAATCAACGACTACATTGACAAAAGAATGGAGAGGAACCAACGTAAAACTTTGTGAAGCCTAGTTTACAGGAGGCGGTGACTCTGGTGAATAATTCATGGAGTACAATCACTAACAGCCGAGTTACCAATACGCTAAGAGCAGGCTACGTTGACAATAAATGCATGCTCATTTAAGGAAAGCTTTATTGCTAGACATGAGAGACTGGGTTCTACAGGAAATGGAGTCACAAGAAATCAGGCCGGAATTCGGGATTTGGAGAGTTATGACGATGTTCCAGAAGAAGATGATATGACTGTATTTGAATACATGTAGATTATTGTATATATATATATATATATATATATATATATATATATATATATATATATATATATATATTGAGATGAAATTTTCTACATGCTTTCTTTTCATTCCCGTGTAGCCAACTGTCATAGTTTGTTAGTGTACAATAAGCTATTTACTTACTAAAATGTAATATTTAAATTTACATAATCATTTACATATAGCGAGGGGACTTAACTCAAGAAAAGTTATTTCAAGTGGCATAACTTTTAATAGCATTTCTATATATTTTATACATAGATTGTTGCATTGTTTTCAAAGATTTATAAACTCTTTGTCTACATTTATATACGGGCATATGAGTTATAATAAATAATGATATAGTCTTTAAGGCATTTTCAAAGTTTTCATAAAAATAATGCATCTATTTAAATAGTGAAAATTTTCTAACTCATCTTTTTTAATTTTCTTCAACAACACATTAATTTTTTTTAACATTCTCATATGTATGGCGCGTTACACCCACCGTTGGGTGGGTTAAACATTTCCTCAACGAGTTACTTTTCATGCATTTTATTGCTTATTGTTCTTTTGTTGTCAAAGAATTGCTTCATAAGAGATGCTGAATGAAAGAATGTATGAGAGGAAATAGAGAAGAAGGGCAGAATGTAGGACGGGCCTGCGAAAGATTTTCGTTCGTTAAAAAAAAAAGTATTTTTTTGTGAGAGAAAGTTAGTTGCATATCGTTTGCAGTACTCTGCATTCAACCCACCGCCCACCATTTATTGGCTGTTCGTGATATCTTGGTAAGTTTACTTTAGATAGATCTCTTCCAATCATATTTTCTACTTTCACTACTATCTATCTATCTATTCTTCTATTCTAGACAGACAGACAGACAGACAGACAGACAGACAGACAGACAGTCGGGAACGGGAACGGGAGCTTATATGACTACTTATATGAATTAAATGAGATGCTCCCCACCAGGGGCTTGGCGAAGCCGGGTCATACAGACAGATAGACAGACAGACAGACAGACAGACAGATATACAGACAGACAAGCAGACAGACAGACAGACAGACAGACAGACAGACAGACAGACAGACAGACAGATAGATAGATAGATAGATAGATAGATAGATAGATAGATAGATAGATAGATAGATAGATAGATAGATAGATAGATCCCCGCCAGGGCCTGGGTGAAGCCCGGCCGGGTCAGCTAGTGTGTGTGTGTATATATATATATATATATATATATATATATATATATATGTGTGTGTGTGTGTGTGTGTGTGTGTATTTGTGTGTGTGTGTGTGCGTGCGAGCGAGCGTGCGTGCGTGCATGCGTACGTGCGTGCGTGTGTGTGTGTTGTTTGTCTATCAAGAATGATGATGACCATTCATTTCATCCAATAGGGATGAAAGTATGGAGCCGTGAGTTCTAAGATGGTTGATAAGGCCTATTTTGGCTCGAAATGTTCTTTGACAATGTGGGCAAAGAATGCTTGATGTTCCAGGAGGAGGATCTCATGCAGTGGTTTTTCTGTCCAGCCTTTTATTCACTGCTCTTGCAGTCCTGGTTGCTTCAAAAATGATTGCACCCTTATGTAATGATGTACGCCACGAATTACGGTCTTTAGTCTCCCAGATGTCAAGAGGAATTCCAAAAGCTTTCAGTGAGATTTTCAGAGTGTATTTGAAGCGTTACCTCTGGCCGCCTTGGGAGCGTTTACCATAATGCTGCTCACCGTAAAATAAATTTGTTTAGGGAGCCTGTGATATGGCATTACGAATGAATTGACTAGCCCATCGAATATTATTTCTCATTTGTGGAGTGTGGATACTGGGCATGGACGCTCTTTCTAGGACTTTAGTGTTTGGGATCTTGTCTTGCCATGTAATCTTCAGTAGCTTCTTAAGGCAGACTGTGTGGAAGTGGTTTAATTTCCTAGCGTGTCGCTGATAAACAGTCCAGGTTTCACAAGCATCTCTAAATGTATTTTAGGTCTTCTTCTATTTCGTTTGCCCTGTGCGTTCCAGAAAAAAGACTTTATAGTTATACTATTATCAGGTTTTATCAATGTATGTCCTAACCAGTACCAGCTTCATGTTTCCTCTCTATTAATACCCGGCTTACGAGTAGGAAGGTCGACACTAGAGCTACTATATTGGTAGTGACAAGAAACCCCGAGCCCCTAAGGTGACTAATGAGTCTACGAAGTTTTCAAGTGCTTCTATAAAGTAAAGTTTCTTGGTTACATGTTACTAGCCCCATATATTCATAGACAAACCGACATTCGATGTGTGATGAGGTCAATATCACACATAACGCCTTTACTTCCTACGAAATTTCCCGATACCCATTTTAATTGTTTGGACTTGGGAGCGCAGGTCAATGTTTTTTAATACACATCGATAAGGGTTTGAACACATGGTCACCGAGATGGCAGCCAGGCATAATAGACACTGCTCTACATCGGCTTATGTTACCTCTGTAAACAGGTAAAGCTAGTTTCATGGCAAGTAATGTTATAGGGATGTGAAGTATTAAGCCTTCGCACACTCTAGGAACAAAGCATATGGGAACGGGTGACAAGTTCCCTTCCTCGTCGACTTTCCGTCACAGTCAATTCGCAGAACATTCTGAAAATTGTCAGGTAGCCATTGTGCTGAGGCTGGGTCTGCCCCAGAGCTGTGCCGATGGGAACAACTAATCCAGCACATGCTGGGGATTGAACGATAACCACTGTCTAGGGAGGCAGTCACTCTAACCACATTGTTGTTGCGGCTACGGCTGACGCCAAAGTATTGTGAAATATTGACCAGGGTTGTAAATGAATGTGGTAACATGTAGTGTGGGGTGGGTATGGGTGCATTTGTGGCTGAATAATGAGATCTATGTTCTGTACAGGCACACATACAGTAGATAATTGTAGAATATGTTCTGTACAGGCACACATACAGTGGATAATTGTAGAATATGTTCTGTACAGGCACACATACAGTGGATAATTGTAGAATATGTTCTGTACAGGCACACATACAGTGGATAATTGTAGAATATGTTCTGTACAGGCACACATACAGTGGATAATTGTAGAATATGTTCTGTACAGGCACACATTCAGTGGATTATTGTAGAATATGTTCTGTGCAGGCACACATAGAGTGGATAATTGTAGAATGTTTTCTGTGCAGGCACACATACAGTGGATAATTGTAGAATATGTTCTGTACAGGTACACATAGAGTGGATAATTGTAGAATATGTTCTGTACAGGCACACATACAGTGGATAATTGTAGAATATGTTCTGTACAGGCACACATACAGTGGATAATTGTAGAATATGTTCTGTACAGGCACACATACAGTGGATAATTGTAGAATATGTTCTGTACAGGCACACATACAGTGGATAATTGTAGAATATGTTCTGTACAGGCACACATACAGTGGATTATTGTAGAATATGTTCTGTACAGGCACACATACAGTGGATAATTGGAGAATTTTTTCTGTGCAGGCACACATACAGTGGATAATTGTTGAATATGTTCTGTACAGGTACACATAGAGTGGATAATTGTAGAATATGTTCTGTACAGGCACACATACAGTGGATTATTGTAGAATATGTTCTGTACAGGCACACATACAGTGGATAATTGTAGAATATGTTCTGTACAGGCACACATACAGTGGATAATTGTAGAATATGTTCTGTACAGGCACACATACAGTGGATAATTGTAGAATATGTTCTGTGCAGGCACACATACAGTGGATAATTGGAGAATGTTTTCTGTGCAGGCACACATACAGTGGATAATTGTAGAATATGTTCTGTGCTGGCACACATACAGTGGATAATTGTAGAATATGTTCTGTACAGGCACACATACAGTGGATAATTGTAGAATATGTTCTGTACAGGCACACATACAGTGGATAATTGTAGAATATGTTCTGTGCAGGCACACATACAGTGGATAATTGGAGAATGTTTTCTGTGCAGGCACACATACAGTGGATAATTGTAGAATATGTTCTGTGCTGGCACACATACAGTGGATAATTGTAGAATATGTTCTGTACAGGCACACATACCGTGGATAATTGTAGAATATGTTCTGTACAGGCACACATACAGTGGATAATTGTAGAATATGTTCTGTACAGGCACACATACAGTGGATAATTGTAGAATATGCTCTGTACAGGCACTCATATAGTGGTTACTTGCTGAATATGTTCTGTACAGGCACACATACAGTGCATAATGAAAGAATATGTTCTAAACAGGCACATATACAGTGGATCATTGTAGCATATGTTCTGTATAGGAATGCGTACAACTGAGAAAAGTAAACTGTGTCCTGGGATCGTGATCCAAATATAGTGCATATTCTCCAGGATCGCCCCAAGTGTGCACATGAAAAAGAAAATATTGGCCTAGTGAGACGACATTGCCTTCAAAACTGTATTAAAGTGTAAACATGAATGGTCAGTGTTAACATGAAAGGTCAGTGTTAATATGAATGGTTAGTGTTAATATGAATGGTTAGTCTAAACATGAAAGGTCGATGTAAATATGAAAGAAGATAATGCTGTAATATTTTATGCACGGAAGGGAGTCAACACACGAATTGATCCATGAGTCGGAGGTCGTAATTTGCGGAGAGGCATGATCGCCCACGCCAGCCAAAAAGGCACTGGATGATGATGATGGTGATGATGATGATGATGATGATGATATTCTAGGCAGTCACACATACAGTGGAGGCCGCGGTATCTTAGTGGATAGCACCATTACCAGCCGACCCGTTAGTCATGTGTTCGGATCCATTTCGAGCCGGAGAAGTTTCTTTCATTATCTGAGCTTCCAGGTCGAACCTGCCTATAATTGGTACCAGGAAACTTCCTGAGAAATAAAGGATGTTTGCGTTTTATTAACCGTATCATCCATTGAGTGACGACTGGTCTAATCAATATGGCACTAGAACCACATACCAGATAGGCCTCATGGTGTGAGAAGGAGTCTTTAACTTTTCTGCTAACATATAGAGTTGAACATGGTTGAATATGTCCTTGGCAGGAATGTACACAGTGAAGAAGTTAGTTAGTTAGTCGACAGATCATCCTCATTGCACATCGAACCATTCAGTCCATAAGTGCTCGGATCCCCTCCTCGGCAAATCCCGCAACGTGTAGCGGCTAACGACGCCAGTTCTGTGTTGGTTTATAAATCTTCTTTGGCTTCCTGCGTAGTGTTCTTGTTTGGCCACCCCTCCTTTAATTTGCTGCTCTCGCAGTCTGGCCATTGTTGTAGATTCACAGTCATCACTTGGTTCTCGCAAAAGTCTTACTTCTCGTAGAGCATTCAGAATGTCGGCCTGGTCCATGGCGCGTCCGTCCTCCACAGTAGCCTCACCTACGAGCTTGTCAGCCCGCTCATTTCCTTGTACTCCCGCATGCCCTGGCACGAAGATTAAACTAATCTTTGCCAGTCGAGACCGCTCCAAGGGCAGCAACCATTCTCTTCGGATCGACCCCTCCTCTATCCTCTTGATCATGTTCATTGAGTCGCTAAGGAAACAAGCCCTAGTGAATGTCTGTGTCTCGAGCCATGTTATTGCTTTACTTACTGCCATGACTTCCATGGTCAGGCTACTTGTGGTTTCAGTGAAAGCACCAGAGTCCTCCTTCACAATTCTCCCTCCGGCCCGAGCTGTAAAGGCCCATGAGCTTCTCACATGTCGGACGACCGACCCATCTGTGTAGATGACCGCGTCACCGTCTAGCGAATTCTCGAAAATCAACGCTTGTACTTCAGCCTCAACAGCAGCCGGATTTTCATGTCTGCATTTTCTATCTAGTTGGATGCAAACTGAAAAGGATGTGCAGAAGTCTGTTGGCACTTGCACCCACTCCTCGCCAGGTTCTAAGTCCTCAAGTGAACACACCTGTTGAAGAATGTCTTCGGCTTGACCCATCCACGACCGTCATCTTTTTAACCTGCTGCCCTTCACCTTCCTAATTTCACTATGCAGTGGATGTTGTGTGTTTGCGTTAATTCTGAGGTAGGCGCGTGCCCTGCAACCTTGTATTCTCTCTTCAATGGTTGGAAAACCAAGAAGGTAGCGCATCGCCCTGCATGCTGTATCTCTTGTACATCCAAGAATAATGCGCATAGCTTCATTCTGTATCCTTTCCATCCTTTCTATCTGCTTATGGCTGAGAGTCAGGATTGCCATTGCATACTCCAAAACAGACATGACCAGCCCCTCGTACAGAAGACATAGATGGCGCTGCTCACAGTTTGCTGCCGCCATCACCCACATCGCTGCCAAACCCCGCTTGGCCTTTGTTATCACCTGGTCTATGTGCACATTATAAGCAAGGCTTCGATCAAACCGTATCCCCAGGTAATTCATTGCCTGCGTTCTTTCCACCGTCTCTGAACACAGCATTACAGTTGGTGTTGGAGTGTTGACAATATGATTATTCAACGAGAACCAAGTCACTGTTGCCTTTGTTGGGTTGACCATTGCCCCAGCTTCATCACACCAAGCACTTATGCGATTGAGTTCGGTTTGTAGTTCCACAGCAACCTCCTCTCTATCCTTCCCCTGACGATACACTAAAACATCATCGGCATATGACAATGTCCTGCCAGGTCCAGTGATCTGCTCACTGGTGATTCTCACTGTGTAGGCGTTGAACAGTACCGGAGATAATGGTGATCCCTGTGGTAGGCCAGGATATATTGTTGTTGGTTCCGAAGTCCAACTGCCACATCTAAAAACTACTTTCCGTTGGAAG